>CM038675.1:378928072-380128072 GCA_021605145.1 Aegilops bicornis | reverse complement strand
CTCGATCCAATGGCGCTCTTTTTCCTGAAAAACCACGGCGCCGCAGTGCCTCCCAGGAACCTCTCCTTAAAACATGATGGCACATCATACCGTTGCAGCGACGTCTCGAGTCGTACCGCACTTCTTTTCCGCCTGCTGGGCCGAGTTGCCCCTTGTTGGACGGCCGCAGCAGGCTCGGCTTCCCGTTCTGAAGGCACCCCCTGCGAAACACCATCAAATACGTGGTGATTAGAACTAAAGCACGGGTGGGTCATGGTATCCGGACTTCGGTCACGGTTACCTGGGAGGCCGGAAATAATCCGGGGTAGTCGGCCGTAATGGCAACCAAAGCATTGTCGATGCTAAGTTGGTGGAACACCCCGTCGATCAGCTCCACCTTTACATCCGGGTCCTCTTCGGAGGCCGGATCGAGGGACCGTTCCGGATCCTCGGGTTGTGGG
Source organism: Aegilops bicornis (assembly GCA_021605145.1). Classification (NCBI taxonomy): domain Eukaryota; kingdom Viridiplantae; phylum Streptophyta; class Magnoliopsida; order Poales; family Poaceae; genus Aegilops; species Aegilops bicornis. Next base: position 380,127,632 of record CM038675.1, on the reverse strand, counting down.
GCGGGCTGTGTATCTTCTCCACGGCCCGGCGCAGCCCTGCTTAGAAACCATGAAATGAGATATTTAACCACGGGAACATGGATCGGACGGGCCACAAAGATATTTGCTTACCCAACTTCGAGGATTATTCAAGAAAACCCGTTCACCGGATCGACGCAGAAAATCCTCCTCTTCCCTTTGTACATGGCGGACAAGGTCTTCACCAGTTCGGTGACCGATCCCGCCCTTTGCGGCCATGGCGGGTGGCATCGTCCTCCCGTTGAAGTCCCACATGGGTGGCCCCTATATTGGGCGGCTGCACTCCTCATAATGCAGATTGCCATGACTCCAATCATGGTCAATCCGGCATGAGCCAAGAATCTTATTCGCTCATGAAGTAAAGGACGCCCCGGTCATTTTCCCTCCGGGGCTCATGGGCGCCAGCTTAGGCGCTTCTCCATAGGAGCGTTGCTAAACTCTGGAAGACCGATCCGAACAGGATCCGACAGCGGGACGTCCTCCATGTAAAACCATTCCGAGGGCCAGTCCTCAGACGCCTTCTTTGGGGTTCCGGATAAGTATCCGGTCCCGGTGATGCGCCATAGTTCGGCTCCGCCCACTTGATATATTGACCCTTCGTGGGAACGAGGCACAAGGCAGAACAATCTCTTCCACAGAGCGAAATGGGCCTCAATGCCCAGAAACAGCTCACAAAGGGCCGCAAAGCCCGCTATATGCGAGATGGAGGCAGGCGTGAGGTTGTGCAGCTGGAGGCCGTAGAACTCCAGAAGCCCCCGGAGAAACGGATGGACTGGAAATCCGAGTCCTCTCATTAGGTAAGAGATGAACCATACCCGCTCTACCTTAGAGGGATCGGGGACGCTCTCCGCCTGCTTCCCGCCCTTATAAGTGGCGAGTCCGAAACACTGGAACCATGAAGGCCGGGGGAAGGAATCCCTTGGTTTGGAGCACCACCAATTATTTGTCTTGAGACTAAGCATCTCCCCAATCTCCGGCTGAGGGCTGGGAACGCGAGAGGAGGAGCCGTCGACCGGCCCATGGTGGAGTGGGTTTTTGTCAAAGGCGCCTGATGAAGGCTCATGAAGGGAGGATGGTGTGATCCGGATCTGGATCCCGTCTCTTTTATAGACGGCTCATTTGCACAGCAAGGGGGGTAAATGTAAAGATACCCTGACTTTTCACATTCGTTCGACATGTGGAAGATGGCCATTATTGGGCGTGGAAGCCGAGAAGCGCGATATTCATAAGAAAGTCAGACACTATTCAACACAGGATTCGGAGGGGAACCCGCCTTGCAATGCCGAAGACAATCAACACGCCGGACTTATCATCATTGAAGCTTGGTTCGGGGGCTATTGAGGGAGTCCTGGACTAGGGGGTGCCCGGATAGCCGAACTATCATCTTTGGCCGGACTCCTAGACTATGAAGATACAAGACTGAAGACTTCGCCCCGTGTCCGGACAGGACTTTCCTTGGCGTGGAAGGCAAGCTTGGCGATATGGATATGTAGATTTCCTACCATTGTAACCGACTCTGTGTAACCCTAACCCTATTCAAAGTGTCTATATAAACCGAAGGGTTTTAGTCCCAGGACGAACAACAATCATACCATAGGCTAGCTTCTAGGGTTTATCCTCTCCGATCTCGTGGTAGATCTACTCTTGTACTACCCATGTCATCAATATTAATCAAGCAGAGTAGGGTATTACCTCCATCGAGAGGGCCCGAACCTGGGTAAAAACATTGTGTCCCTTGTCTCCTGTTACCATCCGCCTAGACACACAGTTCGGGACCCCCTACCCGAGATCCGCCGGTTTTGACTCCGACACCACCCCCTACACCATAAATTGGTGGCTGCTCAGAGTTAGTGCACGGCTTTTGTCGTTTGAGAGCAACCCACCTCGAAGCCTTTGAGAGAGAGAAATCCTTGCGAGGACAAAGCCCAAACACCCAGAGCCAAAGAGTGTTAGGCATCATCAAGTCTTTCTCGCTGCGTGACTGAAGACTTATTACACTTGAGGACTGTGAATCCTCCACCGATTACGCTGCCGCTCGAGCATCCAAGAGTCATTGTGGATCCCCGGTGAACGAAGTCTCAGAAGGTTCGGAAGTCTACCTTGACGACTTACCGGAGTGATTGGGCGAGGACTGTGTCCTTAGCTCAAGGGAATAAGGTGAAGACGCGGTCTTCTCGAGTTGAATCTCAGCCTCCCTAACTAGGCGTGTTGTCACAAAGAATCGGAACTGGTCCAACAAATCATGTGTCTTCAACAAGTGACTGGTTCTATCCTCTCCCTTCCCTTACTTAGTGTTTGTCTTCGTGAAGTCATTGCCTATTTGTCGTACCAGTTTGACTTCATTGCTTGACTACTATCATTGGTTGGCTTCATACTATCTTCCATCCTGATCCTTACTACTAAGCTGCCATTAGTCCTTGTACTTTCACATTACAGCATACTTGACAATGGTTTGCTTGTTGTAGTTTATCTTCCGCTGCATATCAATTAGGTCATTTCTATTGTTTGTCTTCGAAACTTCCACGTTTTGAAGACTTTCCTAAAAATCGCCTATTCACCCACCCCCCTCTAGTCGATAACTAGCACTTTCAATACTGACGAACACAACTTTTATGTATGGCAACCACATTGTAGGAGGATGGAATATGTACGAAAAACGCTAAGCAGAAGGCATTTCAACAAATTGGAAGCAATGCAATCTAGACACCATATAAAGGATCCAACCAAAATCACTCTACCAAGTTAGATGTGTCTCATTATAAGTGGCACTTCAAGAAATTAGAGGCAATACATGTTTGAAATGATATGCAAGATGCAACCAATATTACACTATCAACTTGAAGGTGTCTCGTCAGAAGTGATTGATGAGGGATACACAAGAAAAGTAGTTTGATTAAGAACATGGTTAATAGAAAGACGTAATATGTACCAAAAACAGGAACGCATGTCATATTCACAGGTATAATGTGCTGACTAAGCATATGCAATTTACCCTAATTAGAAGCATTACAAGGTAGACACCATATGCAACATGCAACCACATATCACACTGCGAAGTAAGAGCAAGCACCTGCGATGGTGGTGTGGGGGAATTGCGGTCATAAACTAGAGAGCTACGTTGACTATCTTCATTTAGCCTTACTATTTCTTGAGAATCATGTGGGGAGGATGACACGCACTCTTTAAACGAGTAGCTGCGTCTCACAAAGAACTCCACTGGGGTGACTATCTTGTCATAAGTGATTGACGAGGGATACAAAAGAGCATTAGTTTGATGTACGAACATGGTTAATAGACGTATGTAGTATGTATCAAAAACAGGAAGGCATGTCATTATCAAAGGTATAATGTGTAAAGTAAGCTGATGCAATTTAACCAAATTGGAAGCAATACAAGCTAGACACCATATGCAACATGCAACCACATTTGACAGTGCAAAGTTAAAGCAAGCACCTGGGATGGTTATCTGTGGCAATTGAGATCATCAACTGCAGAGCTACTTTTACTATCTCCATTTGCTGGCATAGCACCCTTTAGAGCACTGAGACTCTTAGTGCTTATCTTCGAATTACACTGGAGCAACTTCTGTCTTTTCTTTTTTGTATTCATCAACACTGCGTCAGAGTCTGAAATACCCATGCATAAAAAAATAGTAGTGTGAGTATGGGTGAAGTGTGTGCACAAGTAGTATAGTGTAAAGGCAGCAGATAGCAGGTCGGTCAGAAATAAATGACGGGAGACATATGATAGCTCTACAACATGCATGGCACACGAAATTACTAGATTCGAGGATTTTGAAATATGAGCACAGGGATGGCTGGGAAATGCATATGCTCCCCCAGCACACCACAAGGTGTGGTCCTATGAAAATAATAGTCGACTGAAAACAAATAGGTCAGTCCATTTTTTCTGCATCGTCCGATGTACAAAGAATGGGCAGATCACCTTCATCTACCTCCAGCCAGTCAGTGTTATGATCTTCCTCGAAACGCCAGCGAGCACCGGCCCAGCCCCCTGCTTCCGCCCTCCCCTCGACCTCACCGCACCGCCATGCTTGGCACCGCCCCGACCATCCCTTCAAGCCCTGCCGACTTCTAGATCGGGCGCAAGCAGCTCCTGGGCCCCACACCCCTATGATAGACACCGATGTGCCGCTTCCCTGGCGAACAGGCGGACTAGGTGCTCCGCGCGCCTAAGCGGGTGTTGCTTATTTTAATTGCGATTCGACTAGCCCTGAATTGAAATCCAGGCGGGCTACTGACCTCTAGCAGAGGTGAAATAGTAAATGGGAGGAAACCTTGTGCATCTAGTATCACAAAGAAGATGCAGTACGAAGCGCTCAACTAGTTTCTTTCGTGGGATGAATACGGTGTGAGCAGAGACATAAGATTTGCACAGATAAGGGAAGAGGAGTACCTCTTTCTGCTGACAGTGCTATGTCCTCCTTCTGTTTTTCCAACGATCTTCTTGTGGTTTGCTGGAAACAAGAAGTTGTGGAGGATGGTGTAACCTTGGAAGAACCCATGGCCAAGTTGTTGAGTGTGGTGCGGTGGCCATCTGTCGGCGGCGGGGAACCAGGTCCGAGGCGGCGAACGACGGCGTAGCGGGAATAGCTCCGGTGCGGTGGACGGTTGCGATAGTGGAGCAGCAGCGGTGAGGCACAGGACGGCGTGGTCGAAGTGGTTCTGATACGGTGCACGTCGGCGTCAGCGTCGTGGAGGCAGCTCTGCCTCGGCTTCAGCTGCTAAGTCCTTGAGGGTGTTGTGGTTGCGGTTGCATTGGACGACGACGTCGGGGTATCGGCTTCAGCGTGATGGAGGAGGGCGGCGGTGGATTGGGCGCGATTTGGTGGAGGATGGAGGAGGCTGGGGTTTCGTGGCTGGTGGAGAGGCGTTTTGGCGCCCACGGGGTATGAATGGGGAAACGGAAGGATGGGGAACTAAGGGTGAACAATGTTTCGGTTTGGGACACGCTTGTTGAAATTTGGGGAAAGTTACAAACTTTGCCCCCATCTAAAATTTCGGACATACTACAGGTTGGGGGTAGGACAGTAATCTCAGGTGTCACAAATGGTGGGCGGGATAGATTTCGGCCGAGCGCATGGGTGTTTAGGCGCCCACGGCATATGAATGCTTCTCGTAGGCGGTTGAGACTGGCGTCTTGGTGAAGTTACAAACCTACCCCGGTTTAGACCTTTGGACATCAGGCCGATAGGCTACACGTGCCAGAGTCAAGACAGTAATTTCCTACCACCAAACATTAGTCTCGCGTGGTTTCAGGTGACCAGAGGCTTATTTGGCGCTTCGTCAAATATTTGGGAGCAGAAGCATTAACGTTTTCGGTTCTCTTGAATTGAATTTTCAGGATTTGTCAAACTTCACAAATCTTTACTCTTGAAAATCCTAGAACTACGATTATTTTGGAATGGAGGGGGTACATTTGAAAATATTGTACACGAGTATATATTAAAAAATATGCAACTTACCTCAGTTCATGTATGGTTCTAGAAATAATCTCCTTGGTTGCAAAAAAATAGTTAGACATGCGTATGAATATATAACATGTTCAAACGCACAACAAATATTGATGCCCCCTTTTAGATATGATTTACAAATGCCATTATCTCAGGTTCAAATAGATGAATGCACTTCCTATGAATTCGAATCTTCGAAACCCCCTTTATGTTGAATTCAACATGTATTCTATTTCACAGCCAGCAATTTGGAATGTATCCATGTAAGTGACAAATGTATAAAGTGCTTCACACTAACAACATGGAGTGCACAAATTAATGTTTATATATGAATTGCAAAAGAAATGCATTGCCTGTATTTCATACCGCTCTCACTCTATGGATCGATAATATGAAATAAACACATGCACATGTTAGAATTCAATAGAGTATGGGTGTCTTATAGACCGATTTTCGTTCATACGCAAATTGCAAAATTCATGGTCTCATCCAAAAATAATAATGTCATTTATATTTTAATTTAATGCGTAGAACCGCCTTTTACACATAGATGCGCTATGCCTCGGCCCGTTCTCATAAACATGCTATATATCTCTCTATCTAATGCATAAGTGCACACACTTTATATTCATCGGCATTTCTCTTTCACACATGCTCACAATCTCTCCCGAGGTGTCGGGGTGTCTCTCACACACACTCTCTCTGTATCTCTCTCTCTCTCTCTCTCTCTCTCTCTCCCTCCCTTTCTGACTACTACGTACCACTCTTTTCACTAATCTCAGTTGGAAAACACTATTTCTCTCACATGCATATATACACACGCACGGTATCTACTAGCCCTCTATACGCACATATATGTGCCTACGTGTCTCCCGCACGCACAGTATCTTTAGGCCTCTCTACACATTGCCCCCCACAGACACACCTCTTAGTAGTTGGCAGATATGATTCCATCAGATCATTCGGTAGGATATCCCTGACTATTAGGCTGGATGGTAATACGAGGCAAAGTTTTACCCAAGTTCGGACCCTTGCAGTTGAGGAAAAAGCCTACTCCTGGTACTATATATTAGTGATAGGGTGTGTACAAAGTACACATGAATACCAGGCATTGTGCGTGTGTGTATGCTATCGGCGAACTAGCCCCCAGGCTTCTATAACATACTCGGGGCCTAGGGTTACAAATCATATATAGTCGGCTTATCACCAGTGGGGATAGAGGCCTCCACGACTCTGGTAGCTTCGTGTTGTACGCCGAGTCCTCCACATGGGTCTTCATATAATGCGTCTCGGTCCAACCTATGTGGCGCAAGATGGAACTGACCCATGAGTCCTCATGTTGACCCACCACAACTAGAAATGATGTGCCCACCCCAACTAGAAATGATGTGCCCACCACACCACACACGCAACCGGCCATTAAAAAAATAACCATATACAATAGTACAATGTTATACATGAAAGTTAATTGCATGGTGCATCCAAAAATATTTGTTCTGCATTGTGAATGTTTATATTTTCTCCTAAAATATTAGTCACGGGAAAGAGAAACGAAGGGCATGTCTCTCCTTGTCTCCACCGGACACCCCCTCTTTCTACACCACTTTCACGTACGCACACAAACTATCTCTCGGCCCTCTAAAAGTATGTGATAACCCACAAGTATAGGGGATCAATTGTAGCCTCTTTCGATAAGTAAGAGTGTCGAACCCAACGAGGAGCTAAAGGTAGAACAAATATTCCCTCAAGTTCTATCGACCACCGATACAACTCTACACACGCTTAACATTCGCTTTACCTAGAACAAGTATGAAACTAGAAGTACTTTGTAGGTGTTTTTGGATAGGTTTGCAAGATAATAAAGAGCGCGTAAATAAAAACTAGGGGCTGTTTAGATAAAGAAGCAATAAAGTTAGTATAGCGAGTGTGGAAAAGTGGTGGTAGGAGTTGTGAAATTGTCCCTAAGCAATTGACTACTTTACTAAACCGATAGCAAGTTTTATGTGGGAGAGGCCACTGCTAGCATGTCATCCCTGACTTGGAATTCTATGCACTTATGATTGGAACTATTAGCAAGCATCCGCAACTACTAACATTCATTAAGGTAAAACCCAACCATAGCATTAAGATATATTGGTCCCCATTCAATCCCGTATGCATCAATTTCTATGCTAGGTTGAAGCTTCTGTCACTCTTGCCCTCCAATACATAGTCCTATCAACATACAACTAACCATATGGTGTGATCCATGCGCGCGCTCATATGATGGGCACGAATAAACACAAGCAAACTAAATCAATCATAGCAATTCACCAATTACTGGAAGGACAACGAAAATCTACTCAGACATCATAGCATGGCAACACATCATTGGATAATAATATGAAGCATAAAGCACCATGTTCAAGTAGAGGGTACAGCGGGTTGCGGGAGAGTGGACCGCTGTAGATAGAGGGGGGGAGGTGATGGAAATGTTGGTGAAGATGACGGAGGTGTTGCTATAGATCGTAGTGATGATGATGATGGCCCCGGCGTTCCGCGCCACATCGAAGCGAGGGGAGAGAGCCCTCCTTCTTCTTCTTCCTTGACCTTCTCCCTAGATGGGAGAAGGGTTTCCCCTCTAGTCCATGGTCTCCATGGCGTGGGAGGGGCGAGAGCCCCTTAGGGATTGGATCTGTCTCTCTGTCTCTCTCTGTTTCTACGTTCTGGATTCTGCCCTTTCACCGTTTCTTTTATAACCGGAGATCCATAACTCTGATGGGGCTGAATTTTGGACACGATCTCTATCCGGATATTAGCTTTCTTGCGGCGAAATAAGGGCTCCAATCGCCTTACGGGGTGTCCACGAGGGTCCAGGGCGCGCCTGACCCCCTGGGCGCGCCCCCTGCCTCGTGACCCCCTCGGGCATCGTCTCGCGATGATTCCACTTCCCAAAATTCGTAAATATTCCAAAAAAAATCTTTGTCAGTTTTTATCCCGTTTGGACTCCGTTTGATATGGATTTTCTGCGAAACAAAAAACAAGCAACAAACAGGAACTGGCACTAGGCACTGGATCAATATGTTAGTCCCAAAAATAGTACAAAAAGTTGCCAAAAGTATATGAAAGTTGTATAATATTGGCATGGAACAATCAAAAATTATAGATACGTCGGAGACGTATCAGCATCTAAGCTTAATTCCTGCTCGACCTCGAGTAGGTAAATGATAAAAGATAATTTTGATGTGGAATGCTACCTAGCATAATCTTGATCATGTAATCTAATCATGGCATGAATATTAAGACACGAGTGATTCAAAGCAATAGTCTATCATGTGACATTAAGACAATAATACTTCAAGCATACTAATAAAGCAATCATGTCTTTTCAAAATAACATGGCCAAAGAAAGTTATCCCTACAAAATCATATGATCTGGCTATGCTCCATCTTCACCACACAAAATATTCACATCATGCACATCCCCGATGACAAGCCGAGAATTTTGTTCATACTCTTTAACACGCTTCAACCTTTTCAACCCTCATGCAATACATGAGCGCAAGCCATGGACATAGCACTATGGGTGGAATAGAATATGATGATGGAGGTCGTGTGGAGAAGACAAAAAAAAGAGAGAGTCTCACATCGACGTGGCTAATCAACGGGCTATGGAGATGCCCATAAATTGATGTCAATTTGAGGAGTAGGGATTGCCATGCAACGGATGTACTAAGAGCTATAAGTGTATGAAAGCTCAAACTGGAAACTAAGTGGGTGTGCATCCAACTTGCTTTCTCATGAAGACCTCGGGCATTTGTGGAAGCCCATCATCGGAATATACAAGCCAAGTTCTATAATGAAAATTCCCACTAGTATATAAAAGTGATAACTCAAGAGACTCTCTGTATAAAGAACATGGTGCTACTCTGAAGCACAAGTGTGGTAAAAGGATAGTAACATTGCCCCTTTTTCTTTTTTCCACTTTTTTTCTTTTTTTTTCTTTTTTTGCGGGCTCCTTTGGCCCCCTTTTTTTATTTAGGCTTCTTTGGCCTCTCTTTTTTTTCTTGGGGCAATGCTCTAATAATGATGATCATCACACTTTTATTTACTTACAACTCAATATTACAACTCGATATTAGAACAAAGATATGACTCTATATGAATGCCTCCGGCGGTGTACCGGGATTGCAATGATCTAGCGTAGCAATGACATCAAAAGACGGACAAGCCATGAAAACATCATGCTAGCTATCTTACGATCATGCAAAGCAATATGATAATAATTGCTCAAGTCATGTATACGATGATGATGGAAGTTGCATGGCAATATACCTCGGATGGCTATGGAAATGCCATGCTAGGTAGGTATGGTGGATGTTTTGAGGAAGATATAATGAGGCTTATGTGTGATAGAGCGTATCATATCACGGGGTTTGGATGTACTCGCGAAGTTTGCACCAACTCTCGAGGTGAGAAAGGGCAATGCACGGTACCGAAGAGGCTAGCAATGATGGAAGGGTGAGAGTGCGTATAATCCATGGACTCACATTAGTCATAAAGAACTCATATACTTATTGCAAAAGTTTATTAGCCCTCGAAGCAAAGTACTACTACGCATGCCCCTAGGGGATAGATTGGTAGGAAAATACCATCGCTCGTCCCCGACCGCCACTCATAAGGAAGACAATCAATAACGGTTCACCATAGGTGCATGCTACGGGAATCACAAACTTCAACACAAGTATTTCTACAATCCACAACTACCCACTAGCATGACTCTAATATCACCATCTTTATATCGCAAAACTATTGCAAGGAATCAAACATATCATATTCAGTGATCTACAAGTTTTATGTAGGATTTTATGACTAACCATGTGAATGACTAGTTCCTGTCATCTCTCTAAATAGATATAAGTGAATCAAGAGAGTTTAATTCTTTCTAAAAAAGATATGCCCATGCTCTAACAAATATAAGTGAAGCAAAAGAGCGTTCTACAAATGGCGGTTTTCTATGTGAAGAGAAACATGCAACCCAAAGTTCAAATGATATAAGTGAAGCACATGAAGCATTCTATAAAGCCATACTCAAAAGATATAAGTGAAGTGCAAAGAGCATTCTATAAATCAACCATGGACTATATTATACCAGCATGGTGCATAAAATAAAAGTGAAAACTAAATGCAAAAGACGCTCCAAGATTTGCACATATCGCATGAACGAAACGAATCCGAAAACATACCGATACTTGTTGAAGAAAGATGGGATGCCTTACGGGGCATCCCCAAGCTTAGATGCTTGAGTCTCCTCGAATATTTACTTGGTGTGCCTTGGGGATCCCCAAGCTTGAGCTCTTTCCTCTCCTCCTCTTCCTCATATCGAGACCTACTCGATCTTCGAACACTTCATCCACACAAAACTCAACAGAAAGTTCGATAAGATCCGTTAGTATAATAAAGCAAATTACTGCTCTAAGTATTGTTGCAAACCAATTCATATTTTGTTTTTTCATTGTAGCTAGTGTAATATAACTTTTCCATGGCTTAATCCACTGATATAAATCGATAGTTTAATCAAAACAAGCAAACTATGCATAAAAAATAGAATCTGTTTTGAACAGGACAGTCTGTAATAATCTGAACATTCACCATACTTATGGTACTTCAAAAATTCTGCAAACATTAGGAAAAATAAAAAGTTTGTATATAAAGATAGTGCAAAATGTTTCATAATCGTTTGACGTTCCAGTATAAAATGTAAAATCGCGCACTACAGCCAAAGTTTCTGTCCTGCACCGCACAAAGCAACAAGTAATCTAAAACATCCTAAAGGCAAACCTTGGCACATTATTTTTATTTTTAAACTTTATAAAAGCACACAACAGAAATAAATGACTCTCTAAAACTTCCGGGTTGTCTCCCTGGCAGCGCTTTCTTTAAAGCCATTAAGCTAGGCATATAGTGCTCAAGTAATGGATCCACCCGGATCCCAAGGTGTACCAAAGCCAATTTTAATTAACAATGATTTGTAATTTAGTAGTGAGCACAAAGTAACATATATCATGTAATGACGAAGTCTAAATCTCTTCATATGCATTGGCATGTCATAAAAGAACAATTTATGCACACAAAGTAAAGGCCAATGCATAGAATAAACAGTTTCTTGCAATTGTATCATGTTGGAAACATAGAGAGGCGGAGATGTAGTTCCTCTCTCATAATAATTGCAAGTAGGAGCAGCAAGCACATGCATATTATATTCATCAAAATCATCATGTGCAACGTTAAAAGGCAACCCATCAATATAATCCTTAATAAGGGCAAACTTCTCCGATATAGTGTAGTCGGGAGAATTCAAAAAGATAATAGGACTATCATGTGTGGGTGCAATAGCAACAATTTCATGTTTAACATAAGGAACTATATCAAGTTCATCTCCATAAGCGTAATTCATATTGGCATCTTGGCCACAAGCATAGCAAGCATCATCAAAAAGGGATATTTCAAAAGAATCAACGGGATCATAACAATTATCAGAGCATTCATCCTTCGGTAAGCACGAAGGGAAACTAAACAATGTATGAGTTGAAGAGTTACTCTCATTAGAAGGTGTGCACGGGTGATCAATCCAATCTTCCTCCTTTTGTTCTTTGCTCTCCTCATCATCTTTTTCATCCAATGAGCTCATAATGTCATTAGTTTCTTCTTCCATAGACTCCTACAAAATATTAGTCTCTTCTTGGACAGCGGAGGAGTCCTCAATATATGGTTTAACATAGGCATTAGAAGCATAATTATCATAACAATATTTAAGTATGGCAAATTTTTTAGATTTTTAAAGAGTAGCATCATACTTTTCAATAAAAGAAGCAATTTCATAAGCACCCTTAAAAGCAACAAATTCTTCAATTTGTTGAACATCATAGTAATTATAAACACCCTTAGCATACGAAGATACGATTCCATTATCGCTAAACTCACATTGGTAGGGAAGGTGTTTCTTAGGGTTTTCAGAACAGCAAGTAACATCATATATTTCACATAAATTCCAAGCGTAACACTGCAAACGATGAATTTGATCCAGTAAAAGTTCCCCTTTCTGAGATAAGCAGTGTCACACATAACAAGAATGCTCATCTAAAGATTTGCCCTCAACTAAGCTAGTTGGGGTTTCAGCACGAGCACAAATGGATCGAAGATGATCCAAGTAAAAATCTTTAGGAGTGTGATTGTCAGTGGGAACGACACCTATGGGATCACAAGGATCCCTACTGCGGTTGCGGGGCGCGGGGTTGAGAGAAGAGCGGATCCGACAGAGAGTACGCGGTTCGTTTATCCAGGTTCGGGCCGCGAGGATGCGTAAAACCCTAGTCCTGCTTTGGTGGATGTATTCTGAGTTCTTGAGCTAGCTACGGGGTGTAACGAGCTCCAAAAAGTCGAATCCCTCTCCTGGTCGCCTCGGGCCTCCTTTTATAGGAAAAGGGGTCGCCACAGTGGCAAGCAGGAGGTGGAAAGGGTACAGTGCCGCGAGGTTATCCCTCGTATTACAGGACAAGATGCATTTAATGCATCGCTTAGGTGTCCCCTCACTTTATCGGGGACGGGAGCGAGGCCCGTCCCATCCGTCGCCGCTCCTCCTTGCTTCGACACGCGCCCTGGCCAGTGATGCATGCGGTGCCATGTAGGCAGGCAGGCAGCTGAGGTGGCGCGGTGATGGAGACTCGAGGAAGGTTGCATATTGCCACGCAGGTGCCTGCCCAGCTGGTTGGGTCGGCAGCTGCATGTGAACGGCGGTGGAAACTTGGTTGGTGCGAACTGGCGGCTGCCCTGCTGGTGCGCCTGGCGAGGGCCTTGCCGGGTGGCCCGGCAAGGTCTTGCCGCGGCGCGTAGGCGTCCCCGGCAAGGATCTTGCCGGGGGTCGTGTGGGTTTCTTCGGTGAGGATGATTGCCTTCCTATCCTCACTTGATCTTGACTATTCTTCGTCTTCATAAAGATCTGCATGGCACCACGGAGGTGCCTTCCGAGCCCTGTCCCAATGCGTGTTGAGCGTTGGTGGGCTCAAGGGTGGCTCGCTCGGCTGGCGTGGGCGAGCTGCCCGGCAAGGGTCTTGCCGGGGCCGCTGAGGCTGCCCCGACAAGGGTCCTTGCCGGGAAAACCTGCTTCACCCATCTGATCCTTGTGGCCTTGGTCCTTGTCGTTGCTTTATTTGTCTTGTGCCTTCGGCTTCTCTCCGGCTTCCCTTCCCTGCCGTGTGATGCGTGGCCGCGGCGAACGGCTCTGACTTCCCATGCACAAGTAAAGGGGTCAAAAGGAGAGCCCCTACTTTTGTACACCGACAGGAGCCCCCGGGCCTGGGCCATACATAAGCGCGACACGTTGTTGGGCCAGGCCTAGAACGGTGCGTGGGCAGGAGGGGCGGATTTTACCGCGGTAACCGGTCCGTCGCTGCGCTTCTCCACGACCTGTGTTGAACACGCGACGTGGGGGTCATGCGCGCGCGCGTGACGGAAGCATGCTGGTGTCACCTCGCGGTGGATAGTAAAGAGACGGCTTGCGTGTCTCTTTGAGACTGCAGGCCCGCCTCCCATTTAATGGCCCCTCTTGGGAACCGTCGCTCCACATGTCCCACTACGCCTGCCCCTTGCGCCACGTTTCGCTGCATGCATAATGCAGAGCAAATGTCAGGCGCGTGGGACGTGGGAAGTCGTGCGCGCGCGTGGGTTGATTCCCACGTGCCTTCAATGGAGCGGGGAGGACGGTCGATGGCCCCGCTCGCTGTCACTTCAGCGGGTCGGATTGGCCGAGAGGGGGCAGCCGAGTCTCGCCCCCACTCCTTTATAAAGAAGGGAGCGGGAGGAACGGTGCCTCTCAACTCTCCGCCATCTGCCTCTCCCCATTCTTGTTTCTTCCTTCCTTCTGCCATGGTGAGGGGGCGTGGTGACGCTTCATCGGTCGCGGCGAGGGTTTCGGCCAGACAACGCGTCGCTCCTCCCCAAGAGCTCGTAGCGGCAGAGCCGGCCGCTAGAGGAAGGGTGAGGGGGCGAGGTCGAGGCCTTCGTGGTGCTCGAGGGAGAGGAGGACGGGGCGGCAGATCAGCCTCGCCTCTGCCAGCAGCCCCTCCTCCGATGGAGGGCCATGCCGGGGACAACCCTTGCGAATTCTTCGTCAGGCTGCGCCAGCCACCGCGACGTCGCCTTCGCCTCCCGACCCCATTTGCGCGGGAGATGGAGCTGGATCCACCGCAGGCGTTGCGGCTGCATATGAGGGGTTGCGAGAACAGCGGCACATGGGCCAACGTCGAGTTCCCCGCCCCTCAAGTCATGTATCTTCATCGAGGGTGGAAGACCTTCGCTCGTCTCCACAGCTTGACGGATGGGCTCACTCTCCATTTCAAACTAATGGAGGGTGGCCTCCTCTCCGTCAAGATCTTTGGGCACTTCGGGACTCGCGTAAGGTGTTGCGTGGAGAGCTCTTCTGATGACGAAGATTCCTTCTCGAGCGAGCGTGACAAGGAGGACAACGGCAGTGACGGCGAGGCCAGCGGGAGGCAGGATGACGGGTCCGACTAGGCGTCGAGCGCCGCTCCGGGCGGGACCGGCGACCCCATCATCCGTCTCGCCGGCTCCTTGAACTTCTCGGGGTCATCTCCTTGGGCGGCTGGCGTTGGGAGGCTGTGGAAGAGGAAGAGGGAGGGCGGCAAGGCCGTCAAGTCGGAGTACGTTGGCACCGACGCCTTCGTCGCGTACTGACGTCTTGCCGCCTCGTCTTCGAGCTCTACCTCCGGCGCCGCCATCAACATTCAGCCCTTGGACGGCCATCAAGATGTTCTCTTGGTGTCTTCTGCCACTCGTAGCTCGCCTAGGCGCCCCTTTTGCCATCCTGCTTTTCTTGTTCCATTTCTTGAGGAGAGGGACAAGAAAGGGATTACAGGCACCTTATCTCTTATTAGTTTGTAAGCCTTCGGGCCTTAGTAGAATTTAAAGCTTGTAATCCCATTTCTCATGTTTTTCATTTCATATGAACTGTACCTATACGGGATGTTCTTTAATGAAAAAGGGATGTTTGTCGGGATTTTCGTTCATGGGTGGAACCCACGACAAGGAATGGATCCTCGTTATCCTTAAGATAAACGTTTTTTCGCCCGGCAACAAGCCTTGCCGTCCACCCACTTTGCTCGACCTTTCTCACGCCCTTGGCGGAGGCAGGGATGAGATGGGCCTAGGCTCCTTGTTTTATTTCCTTGCTGTCGTGACTACGACCAAATTCGGCCCCAGGAGACGAGTCCTAGGGTCCAGAATGAGGAGAGCACCGTAGCCTAAGGATAAAACAAGGTTTCACATCCCTCAGTCCATAACGAAATGCATGATAAGGGATAGAGAACTTATCTGAATCTGCAGCCCCCGGCAACTTTGGCTTGCTGTGGGTGGATCTTCGCCCTTGTAGCCCCCCGGCAGTGTTGGCTTGCCGGGACCTGTACGCCGGTCCGTCCCCTTTCTTCCAAAGCAGCTCGGCAAGGATATTCATGTGTCCTACGAACCAAAGAAGATAGAGAAGAACAGAGAGACGCGCACTCGACCTCTAAGCTAGGGGTTAGCCGCCGCTAAGCACTATCGACCCTAACCAAGGATGAGACTCAACCTAGCATGCATGCTATAACTTAGGGCACCAGCGCTTCATCTATTTATGCTCAGGGTCTGCGCCTGGCTTTGTACAAAGGGTTACATGCCTTGCTGGCAAGGCTTGTACAAAAGGGTAGCTTGCCAGGAGGCCCGGCAAGCCGCGCCTTATGGGTAAAACTTGCGAAGATGCTCGATGTTCCAGGAGTTGCTCACTGGAATGGCATCTTCGGTCTCCAGCCGGACTGCGCCGGGCCTGGTGACTCGTGTTACCTGATAAGGGCCTTCCCACTTCGGCGTCAACTTGTTGGAATTCTTGGCCGACTGAACGTGCCGAAGAACAAGGTCGCCTTCCTCAAAGCTCCGGGCATGAACCTTGCGGCTATGGTAGCGGCGCAAGGCTTCTTTGGTAGCGTCTTTGCTCTCATAGCCGCCCGGAGACGATCTTCCTCAAGGAGTGTCACGTCATCTCGCCGCAATCGCTCTTGCTCAAGCTCATCATAAGCGAGCACTCTAGGTGACCCGTATATGAGTTCCGTGGGGAGAACTGCTTCTGCCCCGTAAACCAGGGCAAAGGGTGTCGGCCGGTGGCTCGATTTGGCATCGTACTGATCGACCAAAGAACCGCCGGCAACTCATCAATCCAGCGCCTTCCACTCTTGCACAGCCTGTCAAAGTCTTCATTCTTAAGCCTCGCAGGACTTCAGCATTTGCTCTCTCCGCTTAGCCGTTGCTCCGTGGATGTGCCACGGAAGCAAAACAGACCTTGCTGCCGAGATCCTCAATGTATTGCATGAAGGCATGGCTGGTGAACTGCGTGTCGTTGTCGGTGATGATCCTGTTGGGCACCCCAAAACAGGCACACTAGTTTCTTGAAGAACTTGATGGCTGACAGCGCTATCACCTTCCTCACTGCCTCCACCTCTGGCCACTTTGTGAACTTGTCGATTGCGACGTACAAGTACTCAAAGCCCCCGACAGCACGGGGGAAAGGGCCCAATATGTCGAGCCCCCAGACCGAGAAGGGCCAGGAGAGAGGGATAGTTTGAAGGTCTTGAGCTGGTTGATGGAGCTTCTTCTAATGGAACCGGCACACTTCACACTTGGTTACTAGTGTCGTCGCATCCTGGAGGGCGGTGGGCTAGAAGAAACCTTGCCGGAAAGCCTTGCCGTCAAGGGCCCTCGACCCTATGTGGGAGCCACATATGCCTCCATGTATCTCTGCCTACAGCTTTAGTCCTTCCTCCCGGGAGATGCACTTCAATTTCACCCCATTCGGTCTTCTCCTGTACAGTTCGTTATCAATGAACTTGTACAAAGCAGACCGGCGGGCTACTCTTTCCGCCTCTTCCTGCTCCTCAGGAAGCTCTCCTTTCTGAAGGAATCGAAGGGTGTGTTGTGCCCATGCCGGAGCCTATGGCTCGACGACAAGGACCAAAGGCATTTCTTCTGCTACGGGAGCGGCTGCTTCCACGACCATGACCTGAGGTCCTGCCGGAGTTGGTTGCCCCGTGGCAGGATCGGCATCCATGGCAACATCTTCGCCGGCGGCTCCGGGGAGCTTGGTGGGGAAGTACATGCCGGGGCGTAGCTTCCCCCGCTTGTTCTGCCCGGTCGACGGCTCAACGGATGGCTAAGTTAACTGAAGCACAAAAGTACCTGGTTCCACAGGTAGCTTGAGGGAAGCGCGCTTCGACAGGTAGCCGGCGATGTCGTTCTCCACCAGAGGGACATGCTCCGCTTGTATACCGTCAAAGTGTTCCTCCAGTTTCCTCACCTCATCTACGTAAGCTTCCGTCAACGGGCTTTGATAATCTTTGTTGATCTTCCTGACGAGGAGCTGTGAGTCGCCCCTGACGATGAGCTTTTTAACTCCGAGGTCCGCCGCGATCCACGAGACCGGAAGCAAACCCTCGTACTCGGCGGTGTTGTTGGTTGACATCTCCCGGGGGAAGTGCATCTGGATGACGTACTTGAGGTGCTCTCCGGTGGGTGCGACAAGCAGCACACCAGCGCCGGCGCCTTGCAGCGAGAAGGCACCATCAAAGTACATGATCCAGTTGCGACTCGTTTCCTTGCCGGGGAGAGTGGTCTCTTGTACCTCTTCGTCGGGCGTCGAGGTCCATTCTGCAACAAACTCTACTAAGACTCTGCTCTGAATCGTCGAGGTACTTTCAAACTTCAAACCGAAGCTTGACAGCTCCAGGGCCCATTCCACGATCCTCCCCGTTGCATCTGGGTTATGCAATATCCATTGCAATGGGAGGCGGGTGACCACCGTGATCTCATGCGCTTGGAAGTAATGGCGCAGCTTCCTCGAAGCCATAAGGAGGTGAAGAGCAGCTTTTGCACACACAGTACCTCGACCTAGCCCCCTGCAAAAGGGAGCTGACGAAGTAAACTGGGTGCTGCACCATTTTCTTCTTCTGCGCTTCTTCACCTGGTCGCGTGGGTCCCGTCGCACGGGCGCCAGTCTTGCCGGGGCCGAGCCTTGCCGGGGACTCAGTCTTGCCGGGGCTGAGCCCTGCCGGGGAGGGTTCCGGCCCGCCAACCGTCGACTCTGCCGCTGCTGCTGTCTCCTCATCAACTTCTCTCTGCGCCACTAGTGCGGTGCTAACCACCTGATTCGTTGCCGCTAGGTAAAGCAGCAATGGTTCTTGTGGTTTAGGCGCAACCAAGACTGGGTAGAGGAGAGGTATTTCTTCAAATCTTGCAGCGCTGCCTCGGCCTCGGGTCCACTCCATCGGCCTTGCTTTCTTCAAGATCTTGAAAAAGGAAGGGCACGCTCCGCGGACTTGGAGATGAACCGGCTCATGGCAGCAACGCAGCCAGTGAGCCGACGCACGTCCTTGATCCGTTTGGGTCACTCAATCTGCTCGATAGCCTTGATCTTATCTGGGTTTGCTTCAATCCCGCGCTGGGACATAAAGAACCCGAGAAGCTTGCCGGATGGGACGCTGAAGACACACTTCTCAGGGTTCAATTTGAGGTTGATCTTGCGCAGGTTCTTAAATGTTTCCTCCAGATCTTGCACGAGCGTTGCTTTGTCCTTGGTTTTGACCACTATGTCATCCATATAAGCTTCCATATTTCTATGTAGCTGGGGCTCAAAACCAATTTGGACTGCTCTTACAAAGGTCGAGCCAGCACTCTTCAACCCGAAAGGCATCCGTAAAAAGCAATACGTACCACATGGGGTGATGAATGTTGTCTTTTCCTCGTCTTCCTTTGTCATGAAGATCTGGTGGTATCCTGAGTAGGAGTCCAGGAACGATAAGAGGTCACACCCAGCCGTGGAGTCAACAATCTGGTCAATGCGCGGCAACGGGAAAGGATCCTTTGGGCAGGCCTTATTGATGTCTGTGTAATCAATACACAACCTCCATTTCCCATTTGCCTTGCGCACCACTACCGGATTGGCCAAACACGTTGGATGGAGTACTCCTCTCACTAGACCTACCGCCTCTAGCTTTCTGATTTCCTCCGTGATGAACTCCTGCCTCTCTAGAGCTTGCTTCCTGACCTTCTGCTTGATGGGCCGCGCATGAGGACAGACAGCAAGGTGGTGCTCAATCACCTCCCTGGGAACACCGGGGATGTCGGAGGCTTGCCATGCAAACACATCGACATTCGCCCGCAGGAAGGCGACGAGCTCGCTTTCCTATTTGCCGTCGAGGGTGGAGCTTATGGTAAAAACTCCCCCCGAACCGTCCTCCTTGACGGGCACCTTCTTGGTCTCTGGTGGCGTGGCTCTGGACTTCTTGCTCTGGCCGGCGGAGCTCTCCGGCACGTCCTCAACGGGAGTGCAACACCCCGAAGAGGTGCGTTTGCCGGAGTGGGTGCTAGGACTCTCGCCGGTCTTCTTCCCCCCGGGGCTCCGTCAGCAGGAGCAGGTACCTTAGCGGTAGCCACTGCAACTGCTTCCCGGTAGAGTTGGTCGGCGCAGATCAACGCATCTTTCTTGTCGGAGGGGACGGTGATGATGTTCATCGGCCCGGGCATCTTCAGCATGTTGTAGGCGTAGTGTGAAGCCGCCATGAACTTGGCCAGTGCCGGGCGGCCGAGGATCCCATTGTAAGGCAAGGGGATCTTGACTACATCAAAAACAATCCCCTCCGTCCTGTGGTTCAGCTCGCCTCCGAATGTCACGGGCAGCGTGATCTTTCCCTTTGGCTGGCTCCTCCCCGGGTTAACCCCTTGGAACGTACCCGTCTCCTCGAGGTCTCCATCGGGGATCTGCAGCCTTTTGACCACAACAAGCGATATCAAGTTCAGGCCGGCGCCGCCATCGACCAACATCTTTGTCACCTTGAGGTTGCGGATTGTTGGTGAAACCAACAACGGCAAGCACCCGACCACACTGGTGCGGTCAGGGTGGTCCTCGGTGTCGAAGATGATGGGCGTGCTGGACCACTTCAACGGCTTCCGTGCGTCGAACGATGGCTCCACCGCTGTAATCTCACGCGCCCACTACTTGAGTTGGCAGTGGGATGAATGCAGCGAGGCGCCACCATCGATGCACATGGCCTATGTGGCTTTCTGAAACTCATGGTCGCCGGACTCGTCGTCCTCGTCATGATCATCGTCTTCCTGCTTCTTGTCGCGGCCCCGGGCAGGCCTCTCTTGCTTTTTTATCTTTACCGCGGCGGCTTGCTTGGCCGTCACGCTTCTTGCTGGATCCCTCGTCACCATCCTGGCCCTTCTCCTTGTCCCACCTTTCATATTCAGCCTTTTGCTTCTCGGCGAGCAGCTCAACCTGTCGGCAGTTCTGGAGGTCATGGCCCTTGGTGCGATGGATCTTGTGTTGGGGAACGTAGCAGAAATTCAAAATTTTCCTACGTGTCACCAAGATCTATCTATGGAGAAACCAGCAACGAGGGGAAGGAGAGTGCATCTACATACCCTTGTAGATCGCTAAGCGGAAGCGTTCAAGAGAACGGGGTTGATGGAGTCGTACTCGTCGTGATCCAAATCACCGATGATCCTAGCGCCCGAACGGACGGCACCTCCGTGTTCAACACACGTACAGCCCGGGACGCGTCTCCTCCTTCTTGATCCAGCAAGGGAGAGGAGAAGTTGAGGAAAACTCCGACAAGACCTGACGGTGTGGTGGTGATGGAGCTCGTGGTTCTCCGGCAGAGCTTCGCTAAGCACTACGGAGGAGGAGGAAGTGTTGGAGGAGGGAGGGGCAGCGCCAGGGGAAGGGTGTGGCTGCCCTCTCTCTCCCTCACTATATATAGGGGTAAGGGGGGTGGAGGAGGTGCCCTAGGGTTCCCTAGGGGAAAGGCGGCGGCCACAGGGGAAACCCTAGATGGGTTTGGGCGCCCCACCCCTAGGAAACTTGCCCCCAAGCCGGGAAGGGGGCTGCCCTAGGGGAGGCGCCCCACCTCTCCCGGGTTACGTGAGAGGGTTGGGAGGCGCACCACCCCTTAGTGGGCTGGTTTGCCCCTTCCCTTTTGGCCCATGAGGCCCTCCAACACTTGCCGGCTCCCAAACACCTTTCGGTCATGCTGGCCATAGCACAGTACCCCGGAACACTTCCAGGACTCCAATACCCTTCGTCCAATATATCGATCTTCACCGCGGACCATTCCGAAACTCCTCGTGACGTCCGGGACTCCGAACAACCTTCGGTAACCACATACTATTTCCCATAACAACTCTAGCGTCACCGAACCTTAAGTGTGTAGACCCTACGGGTTCGGGAACCATGCAGACATGACCGAGATGTTCTTCGGTCAATAACCAACAGCGGGATCTGGATACCCATGTTGGCTCCCACATGTTCCACGATGATCTCATCGGATGAACCACGATGTCGAGGATTCAATCAATCCGTATTCAATTCCCTTTGTCTAGCGGTATTGTACTTGCGAGATTCAATCATCGGTATCCCGATACCTTGTTCAATCTCGTTACCGGCAAGTCTCTTTACTCGTTTCAGTAACACGTCATCCCGTGATCAACCCCTTGGTCACATTGTGCACATTATGATGATGTCTTACCGAGTGGGCCTGTAGATACCTCTCCGTCAACCGGAGTGACAAATCCCAGTCTCGATTCGTGCCAACCCAACAGATACTTTCGAAGATACCTGTAATGAACCTTTATAGCCACCCAGTTACGTTGTGACATTTGGTACACCCAAAGCATTCCTACGGTATCCGGGAGTTGCACAATTTCATGGTCTAAGGAAATGATACTTGACATTAGAAAAGCTTTAGCATACGAACTACGATCTTTGTGCTAGGCTTAGGATTGGGTCTTGTCCATCACATCATTCTCCTAATGATGTGATCCCATTATCAATGACATCCAATGTCCATGGTCGTGAAACCGTAACCATCTATTGATTAACGAGCTAGTCAACTAGAGGCTTACTAGGGACATGGTGTTGTCTATGTACCCACACATGTATCTGAGTTTCCTTTCAATACAATTATAGCATGGATAATAAACGATTATCATGAACAAGGAAATATACTAATAACTAATTTATTATTGCCTCTAGGGCATATTTCCAACAGTCTCCCACTTGCACTAGAGTCAATAATCTAGTCCACATCGTCATGTGGTTAACATTGATAGGTCACATCGCCATGTGACCAACATCCAAAGAGTTTACTAGTGTCTGTAAACTAGTTCACATCATCATGTGATTAAGACTCAATGAGTTCTGAGGTTTGATCATGTTTTGTTTGTGAGAGAGGTTTTAGTCAACGGGTCTGAACCTTTCAGATCCGTGTGTGCTTTGCAAATTTCTAGGTCATATTGTAAACGCTGCTTCCACGCTCCACTTGGAGCTATTCCAAATGGTTGCTCCACTATACGTATCCGGTTTGCTACTCAGTCACTCGGATAGGTGTTAAAGCTTGCACCAACGTAACACTTACGCCAAACTCTTTATCACCTCCATAATCGAGAAACATGTCCTTATTTACTCCAAGGACAATTTTGATCATTGTCCAATGATCCATTCCTGGATCATTCTTGTACCCCTTGACTGACTCATGGCAAGGCACACTTCCGGTGTGGTACACAACATAGCATACTTTAGAGCCTACGTCTAAGGCATAGGGGACGACCTTCGTCCTTTCTCTCCTTTCTGCCGTGGTCGAGCTTTAAGTCTTAACTTCATACCTTACATCTCAGGCAAGAACTCCTTCTTTCACTGATCCATCTTGAACACCTTCAAGATTATGTCAAGGTATGTGCTCATTTGAAAGTATTATTAAACATTTTGATCTATCTTATAGATCTTGATGCTTGTTGTTCAATTAGCCTAATCAAGGATTTACATTGAAAACATTTTTCAAACAACCCTATATGCTTTCCAGAAATTCTACATCATTTCGATCAACAATATGTCAACAACATATACTCATCGAAATTCTATAGTGCTCCCACTCACTTCTTTGGAAATACAAGTTTCTCATAAACTTTGTATAAACCCAAAATCTTTGATCATCTTATCAAAGAGTATATTCCAACTCCGAGATGCTTACTCCAGTCCATGGAAGGATCACTGGAGCTAGCATACCTTTCAGCATCCTTAGGATCAAAAAAACCTTTCTGATTGTATCTCATACAACCTTTCCTTACGGAAACTGGTAAGGAAACTCGTTTTGACATCCATCTGCTAGATTTCATAAATGCAGCTAATGCTAACATGATTCCGACGTACTTAAGCATCGCTAAGGATGAGAAAATCTCATCGTAGTCAACTTGTGAAAAACTCTTTGCCACAAGTCGAGCTTCATAGACGGTGACATTACCGTCCACGTCCGTCTTCTTCTTAAAATCCATTTATCTCAATAGCTTGCCGATCATCGGGCAAGTCCACCAAAGTCCATGCTTTGTTCTGATACATGGATCCTATCTCGGATTTCATGGCCTCTAACCATTTGTCGGAATATGGGCCCACCATCGCTTCTCCATAGCTCGTAGGTTCATTGTTGTCTAGCAACATGACCTTGAAGATGTGGATTACTGTACCACTCTAAAGCAAAGACGCATCCTTGTCACCCCACGAGGTACGGTAGTGACTTGATCCAAGTTTCATGATCACTATCATAAGCTTCTACCTCAATTGGTGTAGGTGCCACAGGAACAACTTCCTGTGCCCTGCTACACACTAGTTGTAGTGACGGTTCAATAACCATATCAAGTCTCCACCATCCTCCCACTCAACTTTTCGAGACAAACTTTTCCTCGAGAAAGGACCTGATTGAAGAAACAATCCTATTGCTTTCGGATCTGAATTAGGAGGTATACCCAACTGTTTTGGGTGTCCTATGAAGATGCATTTTATCCGCTTTGGGTTCGAGCTTATCAACCTGAAACTTTTTCACATAAGCGTCGCAACCCCAAACTTTTAAGAAAGCGACAACTTAGATTTCTCCTAACCATAGTTCAAACAGTGTCGTCTCAACGGAATTACGTGGTGCCCTATTAAAGTGAGTGCGGTTGTCTCTAATGCCTAACCCATGAACGATAGTGGTAATTCGATAAGTGACATCATGGTACGCACCATATCTAATAGGGTGCAACTATGATGTTCGGACACACCATCACACTATGGTGTTCCAGGCGGTATTAATTGTGAGACAATTTCCACTATGTCTTAATAGCGTACAAAGCTCGTAACTCAGATACTCATCTCTATGATCATATCATAGACATTTTAGCCTCTTGTCACGATGATCTTTAACTTCACTCTGAAATTACGTGAACCATTCAATAATTCAGACTTGTGTTTCATCAAGTAAATATATTCAAGATTCACTCAAATCATCCGTGAAGTAAGAACATAACGATATCCATTCGTGCCTCAAAGCATTCATTTGACTGCACACATCAAAATGTATTACTTCCAACAAGTTGCTTTCTTGTTCCATTTCAATCGAAAAACGAGGCTTTCAAATCATCTTGCCCATGTGGTATGATTTGCATGTCTCAAGTGATTCAAAATCAAGTGAGTCCAAACGGTCCATTTGCATGGAGTTTCTTCATGCATAGACACCAAAAGACATGGTTCGCATGTCTCAAACTTTTCAAAAACGAGTGAGTCCAAAGATCCATCAAGATGGAGCTTCTTCATGCGTTCTATACCAATATGACTCAAATGGCAGTGCCACAAGCAGGTGGTACTATCACTACTATCTTATATCTTTTGGCATGAAAATGTGTATCACTACGATCGAGATTCAATGAACCATTCCTTTAGGTGCAAGACCATTGAAGGTATTATTCAAATAAATAGAGTAACCATTATTCTCCTTAAATGAATAACCGTATTGCGATAGACATAATCCAATCATGTCTATGCTCAACGCAATCACCAAATGACAATTATTCAGGTTTAATACTAATCTTGATGGTAGAGGGAGCGTGCGATGTTTGATCAAATCAAACTTGGAAACACTTCCAACACATATCATCAGCTCACCTTTAGCTAGTCTCCGTTTATTCCGTAGCTCTTTTATTTCGAGTTAGTAACACTTAGCAACCGAACCGGTATCTAATACCCTGGTGCTACTAGGAGTATTAGTAAAGTACACAATAACTTAATGTATATCCAATATACTTCTATCGACCTTGCCAGCCTTCTCATCTACCAAGTATCTAGGGTAATTCTGCTCCGATTATTTGTTCCCCTTATTACGTAAGCACTTAGTCTCGGGTTTGGGTTCAACCTTGGGTTTCTTCATTAGAGCAGCAATGATTTGTCGTTTCATGAAGTATCCCTTCTTGCCCTTGCCCTTCTTGAAACTAGTGGTTTTACCAACCATCAAAATTGATGCTCCTTCTTGATTCCTACTTTCATGTGTCAAACATCGCGAATATCTCAAGGATCATCATCTCTATCCCTGATTTGTTATAGTTCATCACGAAGCTCTAGCAGCTTGGTGGCAATGACTTTGGAGAAACATCACTATCTCCGGAAGATCAACTCCCACTCGATTCAAGTGATTGTTGCACTCGGACAATCTGAGCACAAGCTCAACGATTGAGCTTTTCTCCCTTAGTTTGCAGGCTAAGAAAATCGTCGGAGGTCTTATACCTCTTGGCGTGGGCACGAGACCGAAATCCCAATTTCAGCCCTCGAAACATCTCATATGTTCCGCGATGTTTCAAAACGCCTTTGGTGCCTCAACTCTAAACCGCTTAACCGAACTATCACGTAGTTATCAAAACGTGTATGTCCGATGTTCGCAGCATCCACAGACGACGTTTGGGGTTCAAAGACACCGAAGCGGTGCATTAAGGACATAAGCTTTCTTACATCCGCATAATCGCCATCACAACTTTCAACTATATTTTCTCTAGGAACATTTCTAAAGAGTGGAACTAAAGCGCGAGCCATTTACATAATTTGCAAAGGGCTTTTGACTATGTTCAGGATAATTAAGTTCATCTAATGAACTCCCACTCGATAGACATCCCTCTAGTCATCTAAGTGATTACATGATCCGAGTCAACTAGGCCGTGTCCGATCATCACGTGAGACAGACTAGTCATCATCGGTGAACATCTTCATGTTGATCATATCTACCATACGACTCATGCTCGACCTTTCGGTCTCTTGTGTTCCGAGGCCATGTCTGTACATGCTAGGCTCGTCAAGTTAAGCTAAGTGTTTCGCGTGTGTAAATCTGGCTTACACCCGTTGTATGTGAACGTAAGAATCTATCACACCCGATCATCACGTGGTGCTTCGAAACGACGAACTTTCGCAACGGTGCACAGCTTAGGGGAACACTTTCTTGAAATTTTAATGAGGATCATCTTATTTACTATCGCCGTTCTAAGCAAATAAGATGTATAAACATGATAAACATCACATGCAATCAAATAGTGACATGATATGGCCAATATCATTTTGCTCCTTTGATCTCCATCTTCGGGCCTCCATGATCATCATCGTCACCGGCATGACACCATGATCTCCATCATCATGATCTCCATCATCATGATCTCCATCATCGTGTCTCCATGAAGTTGTCTCGCCAACTTATTACTTCTACTACTATGGCTACCGGTTAGCAATGAAGTAAAGTAATTACATGGCGTTTGTTCAATGACACGCAGGTCATACAATAAATTAAGACAACTCCTATGGCTCCTCGCCGGTTGTCATACTCATCGACATGCAAGTCGTGATTCCTATTACAAGAACATGATCAATCTCATACATCACATATCATTCATCACATTCTTCTTGGCCATATCACATCACATAGCATACCCTGCAAAAACAAGTTAGACGTCCTCTAATTGTTGTTTGCATATTTTACGTGGCTGTTATGGGTTTCTAGCAAGAACGTTTCTTACCTACGCAAAACCACAACGTGATATGCCAATTGCTATTTACCCTTCATAAGGACCCTTTTCATCGAATCCGTTCCGACTAAAGTGGGAGAGATCGGCACCCGCTAGCCACCTTATGCACCAAGTGCATGTCACCGGTGGAACTCGCCTAACGTAAGTGTACGTGTAAGGTCGGTCCGAGCCGCTTCATCCCACAATACCGTCGAAACAAGATTGGACTAGTAACGGTAAGCATATTGAATAAAATCAACGCCCACAACTACTTTGTGTTCTACTCGTGCAAAGAATCTACGCAATAGACCTAGCTCATGATGCCACTGTTGGGGAACGTAGCAGAAATTCAAAATTTTCCTACGTGTCACCAAGATCTATCTATGGAGAAACCATCAACGAGGGGAAGGAGAGTGCATCTACATACCCTTGTAGATCGCTAAGCGGAAGCGTTCAAGAGAAAGGGGTAGATGGAGTAGTAATCGTTGTGATCCAAATCACAGATGATCATAGTGCCGAACGGACGGCACCTCCGCGTTCAACACACGTACAGCCCGGGACGTCTCCTCCTTCTTGATCCAGCAAGGGAGAGGAGAAGTTGAGGGAAAACTCCGACAAGACGGCAAGCGTGGTGGTGATGGAGCTCGTGGTTCTCGGCAGAAGCTTCGCTAAGCACTACAGAGGAGGAGGAAGTGTTGGAGCAGGGAGGGGCAGCGCCAGGAGAAGGGTGCGGCTTCTATCTCTCTACCTCACTATATATAGGGGTAAGGGGTGGAGGAGGCGCCTAGGGTTCCCTAGGGAGGGCGGCGGCCACGGGGAAACCCTAGATGGGTTTGGGCGCCCCACCCCCAGGAAACTTGCCCCAAGCCGGGAAGGGGCTGCCCTAGGGGAGGCGCCCCACCTCTCCTAGTTACGTGAGAGGGGCTGGGAGGCGCACCACCCCTTAGTGGGCTGGTTTGCCCCTTCCCTTTGGCCCATGAGGCCCTCCAACACTTGTCGGGGCTCCCGAAACACCTTTCGGTCATGCTGGCCATAGCCTGGTACCCCCGGAACACTTCCAGACTCCAATACCCTTCGTCCAATATATCGATCTTCACCGCCGGACCATTCCGGAACTCCTCGTGACGTCCGGGACTCCGAACAACCTTCGGTAACCACATACTATTTCCCATAACAACTCTAGCGTCACCGAACCTTAAGTGTGTAGACCCTACGGGTTCGGGAACCATGCAGACATGACCGAGATGTTCTTCGGTCAATAACCAACAGCGGGATCTGGATACCCATGTTGGCTCCCACATGTTCCACGATGATCTCATCGGATGAACCACGATGTCGAGGATTCAATCAATCCCGTATTCAATTCCCTTTGTCTAGCGGTATTGTACTTGCCCGAGATTCGATCATCGGTATCCCGATACCTTGTTCAATCTCGTTACCGGCAAGTCTCTTTACTCGTTTCATAACACGTCATCCCGTGATCAACCCCTTGGTCACATTGTGCACATTATGATGATGTCTTACCGAGTGGGCCCAGAGATACCTCTCCGTCAACCGGAGTGACAAATCCCAGTCTCGATTCGTGCCAACCCAACAGATACTTTCGAAGATACCTGTAATGAACCTTTATAGCCACCCGATTCGTTGTGACGTTTGGTACACCCAAAGCATTCCTACGGTATCCGGGAGTTGCACAATTTCATCGTCTAAGGAAATGATACTTGACATTAGAAAAGCTTTAGCATACGAACTACGATCTTTGTGCTAGGCTTAGGATTGGGTCTTGTCCATCACATCATTCTCCTAATGATGTGATCCCGTTATCAATGACATCCAATGTCCATGGTCAGGAAACCGTAACCATCTATTGATTAACGAGCTAGTCAACTAGAGGCTTACTAGGGACATGGTGTTGTCTATGTACCCACACATGTATCCGAGTTTCCTTTCAATACAATTATAGCATGGATAATAAACGATTATCATGAACAAGGAAATATACTAATAACTAATTTATTATTGCCTCTAGGGCATATTTCCAACATCTTGCAGTATTTATTGTCAGAGTTCCCTGGCTTCTCGGCAGCCGCCAAGGCCCAGCAGGCGAGGCACCCGGCAATCTCCTTGCCGGGGTCGTCTGCCTTGGTTTTCTTGGCGGTGCCGGCATTATCAGATCCCTCGACGGCAAGCACAGCTTTACCCTTACGCTTCCTGTTACGGCGCCGGCTTTTCTTCACCGGGGCGGCAGCATCCTTGTCTGAAGAGTCGGTTTCCACGCCGGCATCTTCGCCGGGGTACTTCCTTCCCTCTTCAACCCGGGCACATTTGTCGGCAAGAACGTAGAGTTCCGCCACATCCTTCACCTTGTTCATCGCCAGCTCCTCGCGCATTTTGCGGTTGCGCACGTTCTGATGGAATGCACTGATGATGGTGGCAGGATGAACATCTGGGATATTGTATTGTACCCGACTGAATCTCTGTATGTACTTGTGCAGACTCTCACCTTCGTTCTGGGGAATGACATGCAAGTCGCTTGCTTGGCCATGAGCTTGGTGACCTCCCGTAAAGGTGCCAACAAACTCATGGCACAAATCCGACCAAGAAAGAAATAGAATCTACTGGCAAGTGCATCAACCATGACATGGCGTTGGGCTTAAGGGCCAATGGAAAGTAATTCGCAAGCACCTTATCGTCGCGGGCTCCGGCAGCTTGCATCACGATGGTGTAGATGCTGAGGAACTCCGATGGGCGGGTCTTGCCGTTGTACTTCTCGCCATTGTCAGGCTTGAAGGTACGGTGAGTGGGCCACTGGAACTGCCGCAGCTCACGGGTCAAAGCCGGGCAGCCTACCTCGTAAGGTAAACCTCTAGGGCTTATCGGAGCCGGGTAGTTCACAGCAGGCCATGCTCGCCTGTCTGACTGGTGGCATGTTTCGCGCCAGCGCTCAATGGTGGTCCGAGCATCTTCATGGGCTCGCTCCCGAAGAACTTGGCGTTGGTCGTAGCGGGTCCGTGGGTCGGACGATGCTATGGAGATGTCGTCACATGCGTCGTCGCGATGGGTCAATGTCCGTGGCAATTGGCGGGGAGGAGAGTGTACCGTGGCCGCAGCGCCACCAGTCCTCCTGCCGCCAGCGTGTGGAGTTCCTCCGGAGCGTCGGCCCGAAGGGCCTGTCGGCCTTGGTTCGCCTTTGTTGGCGACGGAAACAAGGCTCTAGATGGTGGCTCTCCATTCGTAGAGCTTCCCCGCAGCGGGAGGGAAGTCGAGGAGCAACTGCGCGCGCTAGGGCCACGGCCGGTGCCGGCGGTGGCAAAACCTGCGCGGACCGCGATGCGCTTCGAATCCTAACCACGTTAGAAGGAGCTCTATCATGGTCCCGCGGTCGCATGCCGTTTTCGCTAGTGTCCTAGTGAGCGGGCGGGTCTTCTGCGTCTCATGAGTGACGTTCGGGACTCTTCCCGTGGCGGCACCCAGGATCTTCGGCATGATGACGCCGTTCGTCACGCGCGGCCTGAGAGGAGCGCACTGTGGGCGCCGGCGTGGGTGTCTTCGAGGCCACCACATCGCCTTCAGGCGGTGCGACGGCGCCTTTGGAGGGCCCCGCGCCGCCTGCGGAGGGCCTGGCTCCATCTTTGGATTTGGCGACGTGCGGACCGTTGCCAGGAACACGAAAGTCGCCGCCTTCCAAGCTCCGGCTACTGGGGTGGTGTTGGTGCTCGCGAGTTGCGCCCCTGGTCCTCTCTGCGACAGGTCCGCTGCTCGCCCACGTCGGGACAGGCCATTCGGCTCCCGATGAGCCGACCGCCACCGTCATCTTCTTCTTGGGCGCCATGGCAATGAAGAAAACGCCGGACTAGCTGATAAAGCCGATTCTCACAAATGCGCCCCCTACCTGGCGCGCCAAAGATGTCGGTGG
Source organism: Aegilops bicornis (assembly GCA_021605145.1). Lineage (NCBI taxonomy): Eukaryota > Viridiplantae > Streptophyta > Magnoliopsida > Poales > Poaceae > Aegilops > Aegilops bicornis. Next base: position 380,096,304 of record CM038675.1, on the reverse strand, counting down.
GAATGACACCTATGGGATCACAAGGATCCCTACTGCGGTTGCGGGGCGTGGGGTTGAGAGAAGAGAAGATCTGACAGAGAGTATGCGGTTCGTTTATCCAGGTTCGGGCCGCGAGGATGCGTAAAACCCTAGTCCTGCTTTGGTGGATGTATTCTGAGTTCTTGAGCTAGCTACGGGGTGTAACGAGCTCCAAAAAGCCGAATCCCTCTCCTGGTCGCCTCGGGCCTCCTTTTATAGGAAATGGGGTCGCCACAGTGGCAAGCAGGAGGTGGAAAGGGTACAGTGCCGCGAGGTTATCCCTCATATTACAGGACAAGATGCATTTAATGCATCGCTTAGGTGTCCTCTCACTTTATCGGGGACGGGAGCGAGGCTCGTCCCATCCGTTGCCGCTCCTCCTTGCTTCGACATGCGCCCTGGCCAGTGATGCATGCGGTGCCATGTAGGTAGGCAGGCAGCTGAGGTGGCGCGGTGATGGAGCCTCCAAGAAGGTTGCATGTTGCCACGCAGGTGCCTGCCCAGCTGGTTGGGTCGGCAGCTGCATGTGAACGGTGGTGGAAACTTTGTTGGTGCGGGCCTGGCAGCGGCCCTGCTGGTGCGCCTGGCGAGGGCCTTGCCGGGTGGCCCGGCAAGGGTCCTGCCGCGGAGCGTAGGCGTCCCCGGCAAGGATCTTGTCGGGGGTCTTGTGAGTTTCTTCGGTGAGGATGATTGCCTTCCTATCCTCACTTGATCTTGACTATTCTTTGTCTTCACAAAGATCTGCATGGCACCACGGAGGTGCCTTCCGAGCCCTGTCCCAATGCGTGTTGAGCGTTGGTGGGCTCAAGGGTGGCTCTCGCCGGCGTGGCGAGCTGCCCCGGCAAGGGTCTTGCCGAGGCCGCTGAGGCTGCCCCGACAAGGGTCCTTGCCAGGAAAATCTGCTTCGCCCATCCAATCCTTGTGGCCTTGGTCCTTGTCGTTGCTTTATTTGTCTTGTGCCTTCGGCTTCTCTCCGCCTTCCCTTCCCTGCCGTTTGATGCGTGGCCGCGGCGAGGGGCTCTGACTGCCCGTGCACAAGTAAAGGGGTCAAAAGAAGAGCCCCTACTTTTGTACATCGACAGTGATAGATTTTGAATGGTTCTTCAACCATTGGTGTAGTAGGTACAACTTTTTTTTTTGGTATTTTGCGTTTCCTACCCATAACTAAAGATAGAAAACAACTTAGAACAGCAAATAAAAATTACTTAGTGATAAAGCAAACAAGCACACACGAGAATATTCACCCCACGCTATAACTCCCAAGAACGGGCGCGGAAAAAGGTCTTGATAACCCACAAGTATAGGGGATCAATTGTAGCCTCTTACGGTAAGTAAGAGTGTCGAACTCAACGAGGAGCTAAAGGTAGAACAAATATTCCCTCAAGTTCTATCGACCACCGATACAACTCTACTCACACTTAACGTTCGCTTTACCTAGAACAAGTATGAAACTAGAAGTACTTTGTAGGTGTTTTTGGATAGGTTTGCAAGATAATAAAGAGAGCGTAAATAAAAACTAGGGGCTGTTTAGATAAAGAAGCAATAAAGTTAGTATAGCGAGTGTGGAAAAGTGGTGGTAGGAGTTGTGAAATTGTCCCTAAGCAATTGACTACTTTACTAGACCGATAGCAAGTTTTATGTGGGAGAGGCCACTGCTAGCATGTCATCCCTGACTTGGAATTCTATGCACTTATGATTGGAACTATTAGCAAGCATAGGCAACTACTAACATTCATTAAGGTAAAACCCAACCATAGCATTAAGATATATTGATCCCCCTTCAATCCCGTATGTACAATTTCTATGCTAGGTTGAAGCTTCTGTCAGTATTGCCCTCCAATACATAGTCCTATCAACATACAACTAACCTATGGTGTGATCCACGCGCGCGCTCATATGATGGGCACCAAAGGACAGCAACATAACCACAAGCAAATTAAATCAATCATAGCAATTCACCAATTACCGGTAGGACAACGAAAATCTACTCAGACATCATAGGATGGCAACACATCATTGGATAATAATATAAAGCATAAAGCCCCATGTTCAAGTAGAGGGTACAGCGGGTTGCGGGAGAGTGGACAGCTGTATATAGAGGGGGGGAAGGTGATGGAGATGTTGGTGAAGATGACGGAGTGTTGGTGTAGATCGTAGTGATGATGATGGCCTCGGCGGTGTTCTGGCGCCACCGGAAGCGAGGGGGAGAGAGCCCCCTCCTTCTTCTTCTTCCCTAACCTTCTCTCTAGATGGGAGAAGGGTTTCCCCTCTGGTCCATGGTCTCCATGGCGTGGGAGGGGCGAGAGCCCCTCCGAGATTGGATCTGTCTCTCTGTCTCTCTCTGCTTCGCTCGGATTCCGCCCTTTCACCGTTTCTTTTATAACCGGAGATCCATAACTCCGATTGGGCTGAATTTTGGACACGATCTCTATCCGAATATTAGCTTTCTTTCGGCGAAAGAAGGGCTCCAACTGCCTTATGGGGTGTCCACGTGGATCCAGGGCGCGCCTGACCCCCTGGGGCGCGCCCCCTTCCTCGTGGCCCGCTCGGGCATCGTCTCGCGATGATTCCACTTCCCAAAATTCATAAATATTCCAAGAAAAATCTCCATCAAATTTTATCCTGTTTGGACTCTGTTTGATATGGATTTTCTACGAAACAAAAAACATGCAACAAACAGGAGGCTGGCACTTTGAGCCTTTGGATCAATATGTTAGTCCCGAAAATAGTATAAAAAGTTGCCAAAAGTATATGAAAGTTGTATAATATTGGCATGGAACAATCAAAAATTATAGATACGACGGAGACGTATCAGTATGCATGCCCATGACACATTCACGCGTGACGGTCACTGTATTTCAAGCGAAAGCACTATACAGTAATTGGACTTCAGAATATGCTCATTCCGGTCACCGTATATATTCTCGTGGTGATCATACGGTATCTAGTTCGCGATACGTCTCCGTATTTTGTTGATGACACTGACGGACATTGTATTTGATGCATGCTCTGTATTTTGTTGACGACACTTACAGTCATTGTATTTGAAGTGAAAGCACGATATGGTCACTGGACTTCAAAATAAGCTAACACGGTCAGCACATACATTTTGTGGTGCTAACCAACCTGTGGTTGGATGGTTAGGAGGACAGTGGTTTCTCGAGCCCACCAGGGTTAAAGTCCTGTGCTCGCATTTATCCTAGGTTAATTTAAGGATTTTTCCGGCGATGTGCTTTCAGTGGGAGGAGATGTTCCACTCGACTACGAGGCACCTATGGTGACTTCGTAAAATCTCAAGATCATATGCTGGCTCACTCTCTCGAAGGTGCTCATAGGGGTAGGGTCTGCGTGTGTGCGCTTATAGCGGTGAATGCTTGCACGTATATATGAGCGCTTGCGTATGTACCGTGTTAAAAAAATACATGTCATGATTATACGGTCACTAGCTCACCCGTACAACTCCGTGTTTTGTTGATGACACAATCAATTAACCAGCCAAATGTTCCACGTGGCACAACTGGTGTTGCACCATTGGGACGCGTAACCGTGGGGCCCACCTATCAGCGCGTATATGAAAGAAAGAAATGGTAGTTTGAGTCTGTACTGTGTTAATAAAATACATTTTAGGGTGATCATACGGTCACTGGCTCACCATACAACTCGTAATTTGTTGATGACGCGATCAATTGACTACCAAACGGTCCACATTCAACAGTGCACATTACCATAGGGTCCACCCGTCAGCGCGTATATGAAGGATAGAAATGGTAATAAATTAGTGGTTGGTGGGGATTCGAAGTCGTGAGACCTCTGGTTGGCATTAGCCGGAGGTGGGGGGGCGGTGATTGGGCGGTGGCTTGGGGATCGCCAGGGAAAAAGCTGCTGGGGGGCCTAGAGGGATGGCCGGGCGGCGGGGACCGGCGGTGGGGAGTGGTTTCAAGGCGAGGGCGGCGTGGCGGGCCGGCCACGGCGGTAACCGGCGGTTCGGTCAAGTGGCCGGCGGCTCGAGGTGGAGGTTGAAGATAAACTGCAGGCCCTTGATTTCGTATCCAATGGCTGGAAAATCTACTGACCAGAGATGAAAAAGTCAGTCGACTGACGTGTAGCCTCACCCCACATGTACACATGCACGCACGCAACACTGACACGTACACATAACGAACACACGCACCCATGCAGGCGTGCAACACTGACATGTACACATGCACTCATGAACACACGCACGTACACACACATGCATGCAACACTGGAATGTACGCATGCACGCACGCAACACTCGCACGCCTGTGTGCACACCGCACACGACGCAAGACACACGCTCAACCTATACGTGCATGCACCCTTTTTAAGGACATGGATTGTTACCGGTATTAATCAATCTTTTTTGCAAGGTTTAATCAATCTTATTTGTGATAAGCAGAACATTGATGTTTGCAGCGGTCTTTATGAATCACAACATATCGAACAGGCTATCAACGTATATATGAAAATTTTAAAATTCTCTTACATTATATAGTAGGCTTATCTAGATGAAATAGATGACGTCACACTCAATGAACAATCATTGGTTTATGAAATGCCCACTTCTGACCGCCCTGGCCCACCAAAAGTTCCTCTGCCATGCGCTGCCTGTGTTGGGTCACTGACATGCAGGACATGTACCCAAAGATCCCACACATCAGTGTAGGAGGTATGCCCTAGAGGCAATAATAAATGATATTATTTATCTCCAAGTTCATAATTATGTTTATGTTCCATGCTATAACTGCTATGGTTCTCGAGTGTGCAATAACACGAGCTCGGAGGAAGACTCATATGCATGTGTGGAATAATAAACGGTAAGAAGTATTATTAGTCTGGCCCCTAAGACTAGCTCAAGTGTTGCATGATGGTTCTGTTTTCCTGATCATGGGCATGTCAATGCCAGCAACTTTGAGGGCACAATGTTAAGAGAACATTTGTGTTGAATCGACCCGGATTGATGTTATGCTATGAGATACATTCGTCACAAGTGAATGGTTAATAACACAGAGAAGTTAATGTTTGCATAATTCCTAGACCATGAGAGTATCGAGTTCCTTCATACTTGCTTCGTGAACTTTGGGGTTTGTTAAACGTCATCCGTAACTGGGTGGCTATTACGGCGGCTTACGGGTTCACGGAAAAGTATGGCAAGTAACGAGATAGCTCAAGATTGGGATTTGCTCCTCCGACAATGGAGAGATATACTCGGGCCGTCTCGGTGTAGCGGTATCCATCATCGTCTGGCCAGACACACTGTGATTTGATCACTGGGATGCCAGAACACGAAAACGAGAAAAGAGAACAAAACCAGTAACGAGGTAACTTGCATGGTGGACAAATTGTTGATCCACATGAATGCAATAAATCTCACCTCGGGTGTTTGTGACATATCGCGAAGCAACAGGAAAAGCTCACGGCAACTGGAGGTTCACTCGAATATTCATTCGTGTGGGTATAGGGGTCAATATGGGTGTCCACGGCTCCGATGTTGATCATTGATCGGAAGAGGTTCCAGGTCATGTATATACTTCACCGAACCTATAGGGTCACACGCTTAAGGGTCATCTATCTGCTGAATGCTAGACAAGGAGTCTGAGAGAAAGTTTTCGGAAAAAGTTTTTCGGAGACATCAGAAAAGTTCTGAAAAGAGAGGTCACCGGATGAGTTCTGGTGAAACCGAAAAAGTTGTTTCGGGGTATGACATTAAGTCAAAATGGTTTTGGCACATGCCTGATAATTCTTGGAGGGTGCCAGAATCATTTTGGAAACTTTTTGGAATTTTCAGAAATAAAAACCGAAAATGTTTCGGAGCTGCCGGTACCACTTTGGTTGTTTTTCGCAGATGAAATTCACTAATCTGAAATTGTTTCAATCTAATCCAAAATCATTTTAGTGGGTACTGGAATTATTCTAAGACCCACAGAAATATTTTTGGATTTAATGGACGCGAAAAATTGTCTTCATGAATAGTGAAAACGCATTCTTGGTTGCTTTTCGCAGATGAAAATCACTAAACCGATATTGTTTCGGAACGCGTTAAAAATTATTTTAGTGGGTACTGGAAATGTTTTGAGCCCACATAAATATTTTCAGTTCGAACGGACGCTGAAAAATGTCATCATGAATAGTGAAAGTGCTTTTTGCTTGGCTTCTTGGAGAAGCCACCTTGAGGGCCTTTTTGGTATTTCCCCCTTTGGCTTCTTGGAGAAGCCACCCTTGGGCTTGGCCTATAAATAGGGGTGGAGGGGGCTGCCTAAAGGATCATCCCTTTCTCTCATACACATGCCATGCATTATCTGGCTTCTTCTCTCCCTCCCACGAAAAGAGTTTCGTAGAGCCGTAAGGCTATCTGGGTTCCGGCAGGAACTAGTTCTAGACGACGAAGCCCTGCCTGATAGATGACACCGTATGTATGCAACCCCGTAGAGAGGTCATAGTTTCGATCCTTTTGCCCGAGGGGCTGTTTTGAGAGTGCCTCCCGAAGGGCTGTCCAAGTGACGGTCCGAGTTCTGTGAATCCTCCCGAAGGGCTGTCCGAGTGACCGTCCGAGTTTTGAGGGTCCTCCCGAAGGGCTGTCCGCGACACCGTCCGAGGGACTGTCTGACCGCCTCCCGAAGGGCTGTCCGTGGGGCGGATGCGGGTATACATCCTCGTAGTTGGGAGGTTGTAAATCCTAGCTGCGGGGATCTGCACCGCCGATCGTCATCGAGTCTACTTCCCGCTGCGCTACGAGTCGGTAATGAAAAAGATCAAACCATGTATGCAGTCTCCATAGTGGTCCTGGGCTGGTGCGTAGGTTGGAAGTTTTTTGTTTTCTGCTGCGTTACCCTACAGTCAGTGGAAGAACGGCGCGGTGTCGTACGTCAGAGTCGAGGGCACCACTCGATGCAAGCTCGGCTGAACATGCCTCCTTGCCGCATTCAAACGCCTCCATGAAACCCGTGTGGAAGCCGAGAAACTCACTCTAGACACATGTCCGTTCATGACCGGGCCGACATTAAACGCAACGCCGACCGAGCTCCTCCCATCCGCCGTCTATTTAACCTCCTATTTAAACAAGGCCAAATGCCGGCCAAGAATCGCACCCCTCCGCCGCTCCCCTATCTCCTCCTTCACCATTTTGTCCACTCTTACAATGGCTTACGAAGAGTAGTTATCCCGCATCCAAGCCGGCTGGGTGGCCCGCCGAGCCCGCCGAATACGAGCTATGCAACTCGCTGATCCACCTCCCTCCCCTCGCCCGACGGAGCCAGTTGCCGCCCCAAGCCAGCGTGCGGTTCAGCAACTCGCCGCTCCAGGCCAGCTCGATGAGGAGCAATGCACGGACGTCGTCACTGCCGTCCACGCCGCCGCCTCGTACCGAGCCTCTCGTGTCTGCGACCGCGTCTCCCGTTTCTGTGGCCGAGACTCCCATGCCGGCGGCCGTGCCATGCAAGCAGAGACAGAAGCCGGGTGTGTGGAGACTGGCGAGTCGGTGGCCAGCGCCTCCGCGTCCGCCGCCATCATCGAGGAGAAGTAGAACACGGGAGGCTGCCGCCGCTTGGGTCCCATGAAGGCCACCGCGGAGGCGACGCTGGCGTACACAGCAGGTGTCTTGCCGGATCCTTTTGTTGCCAGGACCTTCGTCGACCCCGCATGGGCTCCACAAAAGCGGAGAAGCCCCCTTCCACCATCGACTTGGGCATCAGCCAACCATATCAGTTTGGCAGGGGGGAAGCGAGCCGTCCTTTGCGCTGAAGCATATACCTCCGGGGCTCCCGACAGTCTGGTGATCGTGCTACCGAACATGAGGAACACAAATGGATCAGCGGGCGACCATTTAGGCCAGGTATTATATACTTGTGTTGTCCAGAACTAGCACTGCTTAGTTGATTTGAATGTAATGAAATCCGTCATGTTTGTATGAAAATCTGGTATTTTATATGAATTCCGTCATTGTTTATGAGAAATATCACCGTGTTTGCATGAATTTTGTCCGGTTGGTTGAGTTGCTGTTAGAATGTGTGCGGCTACGGTTGGATGGCGTAATATGCGGGTCGCCGGTCAGTCTGTGGCCGGCTCAGGCGGCGTGGTGGGACAAAAAAAGCACAGCTCGTGCGAGCTCGTCTCCAACGTGCGCGCTGGAGGATGCATGAGCACCCGAGCCATTCCTCGTTCATCGGTGGCAAAGGCACCGGTGGACAAAAGGGTCGCCAATATTTTGGCTACCTCGGGCAAAATCCAAACAGCCCCTCCCAGTAGATTCAAATCCCTCGTTCGCCGTGAAATTTTTCCATGTGTTATTTTCATGGACTAGCAAGATGCCCGTGCATTGCACGGAACATCAAGATGCATTTTTTTACAAAAACACCTGTTGTGATTGACCCATGCAGGAGTAATCCCATTTGTAAAAACTAATGATATCTCGAGTATTTTATCAGAAAAATGGTATCTCGAGAATTTCATCAAAAAAATGATATCTCAAGAAAGATGAGAGATAAGGTGAGGAGGAGTGGGGCGTGGTGGTGACTGGTGGTCGGACTGTGCGGAGGTATGGGGATGGGCGGCGCATTATGTCTTGGTTTGTATCTCTCTCACACACACCCACGTAGGTGGGGGACGTGCACGAAGAGAAGAGGTGCACGCATGGCGCATGTACTCCCGTCTCTTTCCCAACCACACCCGCGCGGGTACACGGTGGAGCTCATTTCTATACGAAAAGGCATCCCACGTGGTAATTTGACACATGTACTGGTTGTCCACTTGATGGAGGATCGTCTCCCATAGGTGAACAGACAAATTGCGACTTGACGTGTCATGTGGGGCCTACCTTAGAGGCAAGGTTCTATACACTTGAGATGCTCTGTACATATTACTTTTGATGTGTCCCGTCAACTCGCAGAATGAGGAGAAGCTTGCTTACTATGCCGTCTCTCACACCCACGGGCGCGGTGCCTCCGAGGACGAGGTGAAGCTTGCTTACTAGAAACTACCTCCGTCCTGGTTTATTGGTCCCCATTGTATATTGTGTCAAATTTTGACTACAGATTGAACTAACAAAATGTTTGTGCATGTTACCAAAAATTATATCATTGAAAACTATGTTGAAATATGAATCCAACGATATAATTTTTGTTGACATGCATTAACATTTTGTTAGCTAAATATTTGGTCAAAATTTGGCATGAACTACAAAGGTGACCTATAAACCGGGACGGAGGTAGTAGAACTACGCCTTACGCCCGCTCCCTCACCCACGCGCGCGGTGGCTCGCACGACGAGGAGAAAATTTTACTACTCCCTCCGTTTACTCCTCATCCCTACCTTGGTTAGAGAGATTATCATATTGTTTGGAATATATGAGTTTTAGTAGTACTCCCTCCTTTCCAGTTTATGGCTCAATTTCCTTGGAGTAGTATATAGGAGTAGTACTACTACAACAATTTCCTTGGAGTCCATGGTGCGGCAAGCTACCCTAGGCTATGTTACTACTCCCCCCGTTCCAGTTTACGGCTCAATTTCAAAATCTCTCCAACCAAGGTAGATGGTGAGTAGTGGAATTAATTTCTTAGTTTGCACAAGTAATGTACGCTCGTTTTTCTCAAGAAGTTATGTTTACCGAGGGATTAATTAGAACGATTGCATGCATGACCACTAAATTTCCATGTACTTCTACATGCATTGGTGAGTTTTCTCTTGATAATGCTTGCATCGGGTGATTTAACGCACCTCGAAATCCAACATGTGATGGTACTACTACTACTAGTAAAATTCTGACCTATAAAACGGAAAAACAATTTTTTTTAGACGAGCCCTATAAACTTGAAAGGAGGGAGTAGTAAGTAGTATACTACCTCCATAGTGGGTACGTACTCCGTAAAATCAATTTTTCCCAAAACTAAGTCGCTCAACCTTTATTTGCTTGTTTCACTTCCTGCCTCGTTGCCTCCCCTATTTGCCGCGCGGGAAAAGACCCGCCCTCGCCTCTTTTTAGTCCGGGTTTGTATCGATGGATCACGCGAAGCAGCAATAACTAGGCGGTGTCTTGTACTCCTCCGTCGACGCTCACTTTCATGAATTCTGTACTTCCTCTCGCCGACATGTGGGACATATAGCAACCGGGTCGACGTGTCATGCACCAAATAACAGTGCAGAACAGCAGGGGGACGCACCCAAGTCGTACCGTCCCAGTAGTAGTAATGAGCAATGAGACGTCCAATCACAATGCCGCACCTTCCCAGACGGACGAAGCAACCATTATTTCACACTTTGCTTCACTATCATCTCCTTGAAGAAAACCACGTAGTATTGCTTCTGCCGTTGTTCTGCCTCAAGAGGGACACACGCATCGCCTTGGTACATCATGACACGTGGGACCGCATGACAGGCCATGCTCCCCCGCCCATCGCTCGGTAAAATCACCTCATTTTTACTACTTCCTCCATATCGGTTTACAGGGCATGCACGTCGTTCTAGGTTGAGAATTTAACTGGCTATATATGTGATGAACAGTAAATGGTTAGAAACTACATCCACTTAAGAATTGAATGATATACTTTTTGTGACATAGTAACTCATATTTAGCTAGTCAAATTGATGACCGAGAACTACGTGCGCGCCCTATAAACCGAGATGGAGAGGGTAGTACAGTACGTATCCTTTTAGATCAATATAGTCGGGATTCACCAAGGAGCAAAACCAAGTGGTAGGCTGCTCCTGTCGTGTTGGCGTAGCAACTCAAGCAGGGTTAGTCCGCACACGAGATGGTGACACACTTAATAGGACCTCTTTGGTCGACATCTGGCTCATCCACCGTCTTGTTCCACGTGCGATGCACCAAATTGTAGTTCGGAGCAGCGGTTGGACTTGGAGGTACCCCGTCCATAGCGCCGCAGTAGTAGTAAATGAGCGATGAGGGGTCAAATCACAAAGCCCACCTTTCGTTCATTAAGCTGGACGGACGAAGCAACCATCATTTCTCTCTAGGGCGCAAGAGCATAAAGAAAAGAGAAAACCAATGATGCATGCGGCAGCTACCTAGGGCACCCTAGGGTAGGGGCCTCCACTACAAATCCTTTTTTTAAAGCACCTCCACTACAAATCTGCTTCTCCCTCGTCCTCTTGAAGAAAACCGATGATGCATGCGGTGGTAGGGTTTGTAGGAGTACTACGGCATGCCGGGCCACGTCGTAGTAAACGGGAGAGGGATTGAGTTCGAGTCGACGCCTTAATATGTGTGAGCCGCTTGGTTTTACGGGAACAAGGCAGCATTTTGGGTTCGGGGACCAGTGGAGATATACTTACAAAAAATTGTGGACGTAGGTTCGACCGAAAGGCAATGATGCATGGGCCCTGCATTTTGATATACCCGTCATGCGTGAAATTTGCTACTCTACTCAAAACTAGTAAGGTACACATGCATTGAACGCATGAGATTTGGAAACCAAATTATGAATAAACACACACTATAGCATGTAAAGCTTTGAATCGTATATGTATGATGTAGATGTTCGTTTAGTTCTTATAGTTAATCTCATTCAAAATCAATTAGTTTTATAAAAGGTTAAGATTCATGGGATTGTGCATTGTAAATCATAAAGTAAAAAACAAATAATGGAAATTCATTTAGAAAAAAAAGTTTGGGAAATTATGATACGAAAGATTCTAGAACAAAGGAGAAGTGCTTGTGTTTTCGGAAAGCATGCACGGCACATATCTCTTATTTTGATATGTCACGAAACAAGAAACGAGGAGGGAGTTAATGTACCGTGCCAAAGTGTTTTGGGATTATTTGGTTTTCAGAAGATGACTTACACACCTAGACGGAGGGAGTACAAAGAGAAAAAATGAATTGCAGTTAAAAGAATGGCATTTCTAACAAAAATGTGAATGTGAGCTACATATGTGTGCACGTGACCAGCACATACATTGTCAATGCAAAATTTAATGCAAGAAATAACTTATGAGTAACATGCACGAATTGATGATGTGGTGCTTGCATGCATAGAGTAGAAAAAACAATGTGATTTATGACTTGCATGCATGACGTGTTCTTGTGCAATGTTGCATGCCTAGGAAAAAAGCTATTAGTGGGTTGTACTAGCTATTTAGGAATAGAAGATGTATACATGGAAGTTGTAGGGAAAGAGATGACATGTATCTCAATTCCCATGAGTACGGATTGGAAAAGAGATGTCATTTGGTTCACATTATAGGAACTTTTCTATTGAATCTAGAGATGACATGTATCTCAATTCCTATGAGGAGGGATTATAAAAGAGATGTCATTTGGTTCACATCATAGGAACTTTTCTATTGAATATACGCTAATTTTTATTTTCCTTTGAAATTATGGGAGTATAGGAATCCATTCATATGAACCAAGTGGCTCTAAAGCTATAAAAATGATATCATGTTTATTTCATTTGAAATGTGGAGTATATGAATCTATTCCTATGCACCAATTGGCTCTAGAGGAAAAAATCCTATTAAAATCATATCATATAGGGTTCCTATGATATTCCTCCACATCAAAGGATGGTTGAAATTGTTGCAGGTGATATGGCGGTCTTTCTTTGTAGACTCCTCCCCCATCTTTATAGTTACCTCTCAAAGATGATTGGAATGATATATACTGGGTATTCTATATGTGCATTTTGGTACACGAAAACTCGGTAAAAGTTTGTGAGGTTCAAATTTTAAATAAAGCTATATGCACTACATTTTGGAATGGAGGGAGGAGCATACGACAGTTGCTAACACTCACGTGGAAGATTTGTGTGTAGGAGGAGTGGCTGCTCTGTTAAATGACATGGCAAAACTGACACTGTCAGATGCCAATCTAACGGTTCTTACGGTGTTCGTCAGGAAATGGCTTGTGGCGAACATTTGTCGGCTAATGATTTACGGACAGATGCATTGCATTGATACGTGCCCCCTCTCTCTCATGCACACACGCACCCTCACAAGTCATGACTCTCCCGAGTCCTCTCGCACCCATTGTCTATCTGCAGGTAGACGTCACACACATATGTGCTCTTCACACCCTACCCTTAGAACTTCTAAAAAACAAAAGACGTCGCACACCTTTTATTTTAGCTCACGCGTCACACACTTATACTATTACTCTTGTGGCTAACATTCTTTAGGCATAGTATACTGTACTCTCACGAAAAGAAGCGGTGCACACATGCACTAGTTCTCTCACACCCGCAGGAGCGCATTTTTGTGAAGCTGGTACAAAAAAATCACTGCACTATATATATAAGCAGGAGCCTTAGCGCTTGCTTTACTAGGGTTCCTCTCTTTCACTCTCCCATGCTCTCCAGATCTAAGCAAGACATAGGTGGCCACACTCTCTCTCTGCTCACGGCTGGTCACAAATCCAACCGGACCACTTCGACCGGGGCAGGGGTGTAGGTGCATCGTTCACGCTGTCGTCGGGGGCGAGGGAGGAGACCAACGGCTGCCCGCGCATCCCGATCGGCTGTCGTGCCATTCTATCTAAGAGAGCGCTGGCTCGGGAGGGCCTCCGACCCCTTCTTCCTCCCTGCGGTATTGTGTCCAAGATGAGCCTCCCGACGCCATCTTTGCCACATGCCGACGACCCTCAGGTATATATTCCTTCAAAACCTGCCTTGCTCTACTGCCCCAGCTCCCCATGTGTCTGCGTGTGGATCTTTTTCTACTTTCGTCGGCTGTTCCAAAGCCACCTATACTTTTACTATTATTAGAGGTAAAGGTAGTTCATACAGTCGAATCTAAGAGTTGGTTCAAACAGGGAAGAAAGTGGGAAAGTTGTAGCATGAATCTAGGACTTAGTTCTAAGAGGAAACGGGGGAAAGTAGTAGATACTGGCTACCCAATCGGTCTATTGGTTGAAAAGGCGAAGAAAGCATGGTGGATGGCGAAGAGTGGGGGGAAGTGGACCTGTCTCCTGGTTGAAAAAAGAGAGAAAGTGTGGGGTGTTGGGGGACAACGCAAATGAGAATGACCAGGTCAAGATCACATAGGAAAATGTCGTCGAGGAGATAAAAAATGGGACAATGCAGACATGCTTCCTGAGTGTTTTCCGCTCTCGGCTACCACATCTGCCTCACCACTTTATGCCCCTGCTGTCCCTACGCCAATATCGCTACCATTAATGTAAAATCACATGAAGCATTAAGAAATGCCACCTAATGTCACTATAAGTAATGGTCTAGTGTCGTCGATAAATTTAAGCAATGCCACCACCATTTTATGAAGTGCTTCCGTCTTGCTTTATTTCCCATGAATTGTGTTGCTGCAGTTACACTTAAATCTCACACCGCTAACATTGCTTCATCCCAGTGGAACTGCACAAATTTGATTGCACATTTACTGACCATGTGCTACTCTCATGACAGTAATACTAATGCTATTGTTCTGCATGTTAATTTAGTGGTAGTGTTGATGTGATGTGATGCTACTTACTTAAGGGCACTTTCATACTGTCAGTCTAGTGCCAATTATAACACAATAGATGTTGTTGTTAATCATACGCCACTGCAAATATCTGTCACTGTTTAAATAACTGCATTTTGTATTTGCGCAAACCGGGATGTCTGTCTCCATATCGTTTCTATCTGCGCAATCAAAAGTACACACCTCAGTTTTAGTACAACTACACAAAATGAGATGGCTATTCCTAGCTGTCGTCCTCTAACCACCAGCGTTCCTGGTATTCCTACATTGGTTCTAACTAGGTAGAATGACCAACGCAATCTAAAAGAAGTTGATTCATACGTTTTACTTCCTGATTGCAGTGCAGGGACGAGCAAAAACAACTGCATCCTAGTCCGGAATGCACTTTCTTCCAGTTCATCCATGGTCTGAGGACTAGCTGGCGCGGCTACATGGAGGTTTTTGGGACAGGTGCGCAGACAAGAGGCATTGTGGTCTTCTTATTTCTGCAAATAGCGGTGCATAAATTTAGTGGAATGCACAAGACTTTCAGCTGGTCAGTACACTACATGGTTCAGTTCAGCATTCCAGCTGAGAACACAATTATAATTGGTTATTCTGGAATGAGAGAACCTAACCTGGATGGTGGCAACAAGAAAAACAAGAGTGAACTCCAGAAATTTAAGCTGCCGGAGGCCCTTTGCTCAGAGAAGCCTTGCTTGTTTTTTCCTGATTTGTAAACCTTCTCACAACTTTGTCTTTTGTTGTGAACTAGTATATGTTTGTTATGTTCTATGAATCATTGAGATGTATAAAATTTCTTAACTTATGATTTTCAAGTTTTTTATGAAGCCAAGTTTAATGTGAGTGTTCCACATGAACGCTGGACTAGCGTGTGAACGTTTGGAATTTACGTTGTGGCCTCAGTTAACTGCATGAACCACTGTAACAAGATACGTAGTTGCTTATATGTCAGGCAGCAGATTACTGATTGTTAGCCGGTCGATAGCCTAGTGTTGAAGCGAGCTGAGCCAATGTGTCGTGTTTTGCACAATTGCTTACAAGTGGGGTAGCACCAACAGTGTTTACAAGTACTTATGTATACGTCGGTGCACAGTTCTCGAACGAGTACTCTATTTCATCAAACACACACTGCTCGTATGATAAACCGTGACAACTTATGTCTTACCATGCCATATTCATGAAAAAACTAGTGAGGACGCATCTGTTTCGGCAACAATTACGATGGTTCTCACATGATTCACGGGCACACAAAAGTAGTAGCAGTTCCCATAGACGAATTCAAACAGAGTACTAGCCCCAGAGGGCTCGATAATAGGCAAGGTTCGGATAAGTAGACAAAATCCAAACTAGTATTAAACACTAGATGGGGCAACTATTTCATGCCTCGATCTAATTTGGGCTGGACACAAGACGGAACTTGCCATGAACATCATCGAGGACGTCCGGCAGCAGCTCAATCCTGTGAACCTTCATGAAGATAACCTTGTGGCCTTGCCACTCATAAACTTGTTTGTGGAGGCATGCTACGTCATCTTCCTGCGTAAGCTTGACAAGAACAGTATGCCTCACAAGCGAAGGAGTAGCTTTGAACTACTTGTGCTTCAGTACAACCTAGACAACACGCCTGACAATAGTGAGGCTGGAATACAACTCGATATCGGTATAAGCGCAAATGGCTTTCAGGATCCAATAGCCTAAGAACTATGTTTTCCCAGTGCGTATATTCAGGTCATCCGCCTCATAGCGAGTGACATGTACAACCACACAATCCTTGTCTGCATCAGGGCTCTAATTGAAACAGAAACAAATTCTGAATTACTTTCCAGTATAAGAAGCGCAAGTTATTTAAACCACTATGTATAGCATGGCATCGAAGCTAATAAAATTTTGCATTATTCATCACCACATACTTAGATGAAAAACCACAATCGAGATCGGCAAATAAGAAAATCACCTTGGGCAGCTCAGCGGGGGGGGGGGGGGACACATCCTCGAAGGGGAAAACTGCACCTGCAGTGCCACGGGGGATGTAACCTCAAACAGGGCTCTGAGCATCTCAGTAGTGGTCGTGAGCGTATCTGGGATCGGACCGGTGGCTGCCTCCATCTTCTTGGAGCTCTCTATCTCGTGGGGATCAGCCTCCCGCGACTGCTCCAATATCGGCAGATCTTTGCCTGGTTCTCCTTGGTCCATCATGAAACTGACGAATACTAGGAGACCACTGAAAGGAAAACACAATCGCAATGACAATGAAACAAAAAAGAGAGTGAGGATCGGTTGCTGCTTTGCAAAAGTTCTTTTTTTTTCTCTGAACGAAAATATACCAGTATCACGGATCCGCTTACCTTCCCTTTGTTGGGAGAGAAGAACAGTGGTAGATGCGAGTGTTGGCTTTCTTGAAGATGGTGAGGGAGAAGGGGATTCAGCAAAGAGTGAAATGATGGTTGCTTCGTCCATGAAACTTAGACTGCGGGGAGGTGGGGTTTTGTGATACGACGGCTCGTTACTGTCGTGCTACGACCGGGGTGACTCTCCGCCTGCATACTGCCTTCTAATTTGGTGGATGGCATTTGGGCCCGCACGCGGAATGGCCTTCATGTCGGTGAATAAAAGTAAAATGGCATTCAGTAGAGGGAGACGTTTCGATGACCTAGGAGGAGCCAAAAGCGGTAGTGTATCCACTATAATAGTAGTAATTGTTTTTCTGGTAGTTGTAGAGTGTCTCCACTGTACTAGTAGTAATTGTTTGTCTGGGCCCAAGACAAAACAGCCCATCCACCGTAGTAAATAATAAAATCAATTCAAAAGCCCATATATTTACTTAATGAGAGGCGCTACCCACACCCAGCACACCGCCCCCCAAAAAAATCTAGGCACTCTTCTTCCTCCTCACTCCTACCCACCTCATGTCAGCTCGCTCCACTCGTACCCCAAAATTCCTTACCTCACTCCTACAGAAAACCCCAGCTCCCCTTCTTCCTCACTACTACAGAAAACCCCAGCTCCCCTTCTTCTTCTTCACTCGCACTACAACTAGGCTCATCATTCATTACTCTGCTCAAATCCATGAGCGCGACGCGACGCCCTCGAGGAAAATGGAGTCGGCTGACCCCAGCGCCAAGCAGATGAGGCTCCTGCCAACGGCGACGCCTGTTGTAGATCCCACAACCGGCAGCGCGGGGAGAAGCAACGACCCCGCCCCCACCGGATCCCAGGAACCCGTAGAATCTCGGGTGGACCGCATCAGCGATATCCCGGACGCCGTCCTTGGGGAGATCATCTCGCTTCTCCCCACCAAGGAATGTTGCCGCACCCAAGTCCTCTCAATTCGGTGGCGCCCTCTATGGCGTGTCGTGCCCCTTAATCTCGACTTTCGTCAGCTATCTCTCCTCAATGATTTTGAATTCCCCAGAGCCATCATCTCCTCCCACCAGGGCTCCATTCAAAGCCTCTGCATCCCATCATGCTACCTGAGCAAGCATACCATGGCACACTGCGGTGGGCCTTTGGCTGAAATCCCACAATTCATAGAACTACAGCTGCTTGAGTTCTACTATTCCCCTAGAAATCACCTACCAGATATTGAACGCCATCTACCTGTGCCCTCAGCACTGATGTCCATCTCGCGGTTTTCCTCCTCTCTCCACACCGCCACCTTTGCGATGTGCTACCTACCAGACAATATGGTACTAAATCCTTGACTCCCATTTCTCAAGAAACTTTCACTTGTCCGGGTTCGTTTGGCTCCATAGTTCTTCAGGTACTTTATATTATCATCTACACTTGTAACCATAAGTTGCATTTTAAATTTCTGCACATAAGTTATGTATCATCTAGGAGTACAAATTTTGTACTAATATTATGTTCTATGCTCAATGAAGAGTTTCTCCATGGATAGCCTATCAATGGTGCTGGATTCTGTCAAGATCTTATATATCCAAATGAACAGTTTTGATCTGAACAAGATTATTGGTTTGCTGCAATGCTTTCCATGTCTGGAGAAGTTGTATATAAAGGTGACAAATTCACGCACATTGGAAGCCCGTATATAATGTACTAGAATTAACCGTTCAGCTGTTGCTCTTTCCACACTCTTTTCTTAGACCTTAACTATTTTCAATCTTCATGTCTATTTAGGCAACAGGAAGGGGTAAGAAAGTTATAACCAATCGGTGGATTCGTAAGCACCGGGATTTTCTCACTTCTCATGACATTCGATTGAAGACAATAACGCTAGAACGATATGTAGCCAACCATGCAAACACTAGATTTGTCACATTTTGCCTACTGAATGCGAGGTTACTATTCTCCATCAGGCTTAAGTTTATCAGCAGCATGGTTTTGGCGGATGGGTATGTTGAAGAGCAAAAAAGGAGTTTCAGGTGGGAAAAAGAGCTTCTGAACGTGTCGGGCTTCTATTTACAACATATTGTGGTCATAATCCAGTAAATTTTACGACCCAGGATGTTCATTCTATGGACCTGACTGATCCATTTGACTGTGACTGCCGAAAACAGTGCTAGAGTTAGATGATGTTGCCCTTTACAACCTAGGTTTTGTCTAAACCTGATGAACAATTAACCCTCTGCTTTTCTAAAGTTTGTAAGCTGGAGTTAGATGTTCTTGCCCTTTTCAACTCGGCTGTGACTGTCATATTTTCTTTGAAACAAGGCAAATGGCTTGCCATTCGTTTAATTTAGAGTGAAATATTGTAACAAATCCTAACCAAGGGAAATAACATCACTCTCATCGGCTGCTTGAGCTCACTGTGCATTACAGAAGCCAAGTGATTAGCCCCCACCAGCACCCACAAACTTATTTTGAACTAGCACACCAAATGGGCTGTAAATTTTCATAGGAAAGGCTGCATGACCGTGACAGATTTGGATTCTGACATTTGGGACCCACGAGTAAATAGCCTATCCAAGGTGGTGTCAACTTACGAGCTAGTCAACAAAAGATTCTGCCTACCAGCCGTTGGATTGACATCCAACATCTGTCGTGTATCTTCTATCTCTGGTCTTCTTCCTCCAGCTGCCCAAACCAAACCACCTCGTCGGCTCCGCCTGCTCCCGCCTCCCATGGCTGGCTGCGCCTCTGCCACCCTACCGTACCCTCCAAGATTGGCCAGTCCCTCCCTCTATTCCCCCATACGTCCTGTTATTCTCCGGCGAGGTTAGCCCGAACATGCACCCGCGCCCGAACCAGCCAACCCTCATACTCCCCTCCACCTGCGACTGGACCAGCGCATCTTCCACGACTCCTGTTCTTTCCGTCCGAGGCCTCGCCATCGTCCTCGCCTTGGTTCGCTCACCGTGCGCGATGCGCCGCCCTCTTGCGTTGTCAACACCATCAACAACCGAGAGGAACAAGGATATGACTGTACGTGGATAGGATGACAGTAGGGACCCAGTGTCATGGCAGTACTCAAGCAAGTGCCTCATTATTATAAGCCCAAAAAATGGTTCCTCCTAAAGGTTGGACATCTGGGGCTCACGCCATTGTCAATGTAGTCAATAAACGAGAGAATTACACAATGATCGGCTGACACCAGGGACCCAGCAGGTCGCACAGTTGTTATTTACTTTTTTTGAGGAACAAGCAGTTGTTATTTATACTAGTTTTAGCGACGGATCAGGGTAACAACGGGGCTGCAGGTGCCCGTCTGCCTAGACATGGTTTTATTTATGTTTACCACATCATGAGCCCAGTTGTGTTTTTTTTCTTTGAAAATGGTTAGCCCAGTTCTATATTTTAAAGAAATACCCAAACGAGGCCTACTTGCTTTATCAGTTCCTGGCTGCAAATCTTTCGAGATGAGGAGAGTTTCATTCGGTTTGCCCGAAATGGGCTATACATTTTAAAACACATAAAACCGAATTAGTTTCAATTTTTTATTACAAGATCTTAAATTCCATTGATTTTTATGCGTGGAAAATTATTTGGATTTTATATTTATATAAATTATTTTTCAAAATAGTTTGAATGTGACTCGATATTTCGGGATTAAAAACAGTTGACCACACCGAAATATGCAAAATTTCGTATAATTTTTAACCGTGGCCACAATATGGGGTGTAATGCTAACAAAAAGAAGATGGGCTCCCAAAAAATTCTTAAGAATTGGCAAATGGGTTGTAAATTATTAGAAATAATGGCAGATGGGTTGTATGCTGTTTTCCACAGATTTGAGGCTGACTTGTGCACCTACTACAGGTTGACGCCAGATGCTTTCCTAAAAAATAAGGTTGGCCGACACGCATAGCGCCGTGTCAACTTAGTCAACACACGAGAGCAGTGACTGTTGGATGTCCATCCAACGGCCGTTGTGCTTCTTCAATCTCTGCTCTTCTTGCTCCAGCCACTCAAACAAGCACTGGCGGGACTGCCTACTCCCTCCTCCCGCGGCCGGCTATGCTGCCGTGCAGGCCTCACCGCCCCATCGTTCTCCCATTGCTGGCCTGGGCATCCCTCTACTCACCCACTCCGACGACGGCAGATGAACCAGTAAACCCTCGCACTCCCCTCCGCGTGGCAAACAACTGCCGAGTTTTCCCTGGCTCTGTGTCATTCCCTTCCTAGGCCTCGCCGTCGTCCACCACCCTGGTGCTCTCGGCGCGGCGTGGTCAACATGGTCAATGAACGACATGCATCGGAAGTGGACTGTACGTGGAGCTGGGTCCACAGCCGCACACAAGGAAATGCCTACTAATTACGCTCAAAATAATGATTCCTCCACCTAACAGCTGGGACCCACTAGAAGGGCCTTTGTATTTCACGAAAAAAACGTTCCCCCACTGACAGGTCAGACCCACCAGCTATATCTTCGCACGCAAGGAAGTGCCTCATTATTACGCACAAAAAATGAATACTCCCCCTGCTAGCTGGGACCCACCATAGTAGGAGGCTGACTTGTGGGCCTACTAAGATGACAGGGACGGAGGGCTTTGTCAACTTAGTCAATATGAACGATTCTGGCTCCAGTGACCGTACGATGTCCATCCAACGGCCGTAGTGCTTCTTCAACCTCTGGTCTTCTTGCTCCAGCCGCCCAAACAAGCGTCGGCCGTGCCGCCTGCTCCTGCCTCCCGTGTCCGGCTGTGCTGCCACCGCTGGCCATGCCATCTCTCTATACTCACCCACACCTCCTGTTATTCTCCGGCAACGGCAGCCTTGCTACGTCTTGAGCTTGCGTTGGTTTTCCCCGAAGAGGAGAGGATGATGCAGCACAGTAGCGTAAGTATTTCCCTCAGTTTTTGAGAACCAAGGTATCAATCCAGTAGGAGACCACGCACAAGTCCCTCAGAATCGCACAAAGCGATAGCTACTCGCAACCAACGCGATTAAGGGTTGTCAATCCCTTCACGGTCACTTACTTAGAGTGAGATCTGATAGAGATAATATTTTTGGTATTTTTGATAGAAAGATGCAAAGTAAAAAGTAAAAGGCAAAGTAAAAACAAAGCAAGTAAATAAAGTGATAGAGATTGATATGATGAGAATAGACCCGGGGGCCATAGGTTTCACTAGTGGCTTCTCTCAAGAGCATAGATATTCTACGGTGGGTGAACAAATTATTGTTGAGCAATTGACAGAATTGAGCATAGTTATGAGTATATCTAGGCAATGATCATGTATATAGGCATCACGTCCAAAACAAGTAGACCGAAACGATTACTCATCTACTACTATTACTCCACTCATCGACCGCTATCCAAAGATGCATCTAGAGTATTAAGTTAAAAATAGAGTAACGCCTTAATCAAGATGACATGATGTAGAGGGATAAATTCATGCAATATGATAAAAACCCCATCTTGTTATCCTCGATGGCAACAATACAATACGGGCCTTGCAACCCTTTCTGTCACTGGGTAAGGACACCGCAAGATTGAACCCAAACCTAAGCACTTCTCCCATTGCAAGAACTACCAATCTAGTTGGCCAAACCAAACAGATGATTCGAAGAGACTTGCAAAGATAACTCAATCATACATAAAAGAATTTAGAGGAGAATCAAATATTTTCCATAGATAAGCTGGATCATAAACCCACAATTCATCGGTCTCAACAAACACACCGCAAAAAGAAGATTACATCGAATAGATCTCCACGAGAGAGGGGGAGAACATTGTATTGAGATCCAAAAAAGAGAGAAGAAGCCATCTAGCTACTAGCTATGGACCCGAAGGTCTGAAGTAAACTACTCACACTTCATCGGAGAGGCTATGGTGTTGATGTAGAAGCCCTCCGTGGTGGATGCCCCCTCCGGCGGAGCTCGGAGCAGCCCCAAGATGGGATCTCGTGGATCTGTGAAGTTGCGGCGGTGGAATTAGGTTTTTGGCTCCTGTTCTGATCGTTTGGGGATACGTAGGTATATATAGGAGGAAGGAGTATGTCGGTGGACCGTCAAGGGGCCCACGAGGTAGGGGGCGCGCCCTCCACCCCCGTGACCGCCTCTGGAACTTCTTGGAGTAGGGTCCAAGTCTCCTAGATCACGTTCGGTTGGAAAAGCATGTTCCCGAAGGTTTCATTCCGTTTGGACTCCGTTTGATATTCTGTTTCTTCGAAACACTGAAATAGGCAAAAAAAAACAGCAATTCTGGGCTGGGCCTCCGGTTAATAGGTTAGTCCCAAAAATAATATAAAAGTGGAAAATAAAGCCCAATATAGTCCAAAACAGTAGATAAAGTAGCATGGAGCAATCAAAAATTATAGATATGTTGGAGATGTATCAGGCATCCCCAAGCTTAATTCCTGCTCGTCCTCGAGTAGGTAAATAGTAAAAAGAGAATTTTTGATGCGGAGTGATACTTTGGTATACTTTCAATGTAAATCTTCTTAATCATGGTATGAATATTCAGATCCGAAAGATTCAAGACAAAAGTTTATATTGACAAAAAAAATACTTCAAGCATACTAACTAAGCAATTATGTCTTCTCAAAATAACATGGCCAAAGAAAGTTATCCCTACAAAATCATATGGTCTGGCTATGCTCCATCTTCCCCACACAAAGTATTTAAATCATGCACAACCCTGATGACAAGCCAAACAATTGTTTCATACTTTAACATTTTCAAAACTTTTTCAATCTTCACGCAATACATGAGCGTGAGCCATGGATATAGCACTATATGTGGAATAGAATGGTGGTTGTGGAGAAGAAAAAAAGAGGGAAGATAGTCTCACATCAACTAGGCGTATCAATGGGCTATGGAGATTCCCATCAATAGATATCAATGTGAGTGAGTAGGGATTGCCATGCAACGGATGCACTAGAGCTATAAGTATATGAAAGCTCAACAATAGAAACTAAGTGGGTGTGCATCCAACTCGCTTGCTCACGAAGACCTAGGGCATTTGAGGAAGCCCATCATTGGAATATACAAGCCAAGTTCTATAATGAAAAATTCCCACTAGTATATGAAAGTGACAAAATGAGAGACTCTCTATCATGAAGATCAAGGTGCTACTTTGAAGCACAAGTGTGGTAAAAGGATAGTAACATTGTCCCTTCTCTCTTTTTCTCTCATTGTTTTTATTTGGGCCTTTTCTCTTTATTTATGGCCTCTTTTTTTTTGTCATCCGGAGTCTCATCCCGACTTGTGGGGGAATCATAGTCTCCATCATCCTTTCCTCACTTGGGACAATGTTCTAATAATGATGATCATCACACTTTAATTTTTCTTACAATTCAACAATTACAACTCGATACTTAGAACAAAATATGACTATATGAATGCCTCCGGCGGTGTACCGGGATGCAATGAAACATGAGTGACATGTATGAAAGAATTATGAACGGTGGCTTTGCCACAAATACAATGTCAACTACATGATCATGCTAGCAATATGACAATGATGGAGCGTGTCATAATAAACGGAACGGTGGAAAGTTGCATGGCAATATATCTCGGAATGGCTATGGAAATGCCATAATAGGTAGGTATGGTGGCTGTTTGGAGGAAGGTATATGGTGGGTGTATGATACCGGCGAAAAGTGCGCGGTATTAGAGAGGCTAGCAATGGTGGAAGGATGAGAAAAAGTGCGTATAATCCATGGACTCAACATTAGTCATAAAAAACTCATATACTTATTGCAAAAAATCTAGAAGTTATCAAAGCAAAGTATTACGCGCATGCTCCTAGGGGGATAGATTGGTAGGAAAAGACCATCGCTCGTCCCCGACCGCCACTCATAAGGAAGACAATCAATAAATAAATCATGCTCCGAGTTCATCACACAACAGTTCACCATGCGTGCATGCTACGGGAATCACAAACTTCAACACAAGTATTTCTCAAATTCACAACTACTCAACTAGCACGACTTTAATATTATCACCTTCATATCTCAAAACAATTATCAAGCATCAAACTTATCTTAGTATTCAACACACTCAAAAGAAAGTTTCACATATCTTCAATACCAAGTATATTAACGTTAAGCAAATTACCATGCTATTAACGAATCTCAAAATAATCTAAGTGAAGCATGAGAGATCAAGTTTTTTTAAAACAAATCCACCACCGTGCTCTAAAAGATCTAAGTGAAGCACTAGAGCAAAAATTATCACGCTCAAAAGATATAAGTGAAGCACTATGAGCAAACTATCAAGCTCAAAAGATATAAGTGAAGCACATAGAGTATTCTATCAAATTTCAATTCATGTATGGATCTCTCAAAAGGTGTGTACAGCAAGGATGATTTTGGTAAACTAACAAGCAAAGGCGCAAATAATACAAGACGCTCCAAGCAAAACACTTATCATGTGGTGAATAAAAATATAGCTCCAAGTAAATTACCGATGGAAGTGGATTTAAAGAGGGATGCCTTCCGGCATCCCCAAGCTTTGACTTTTTGGTGTCCTTGGATTATCTTGGGGGTGCCATGGGCATCCCCAATCTTAGGCTCTTGCCACTCCTTGTTCCATAATCCATCAAAATAATTCACCCAAAACTTGAAAACTTCACAACACAAAACTCAATAGAAATCGCGTGAGCTCCGTTAGAGAAAGAAAACAAAAGACTACTTTAAGGTACTGTAATGAACTCATTCTTTATTTATATTGGTGTTAAACCTACTGTATTCCAACTTCTCTATGGATTATAAACTATTTTACTAGCCATAGATTCATCAAAATAAGCAAACAACACACGCAAAACAGAATCTGTCAAAAACAGAACAGTCTGTAGTAATCTGTAACTAACGCAAACTTCTGGAACCCAATTTTTTTTACCAAACTTAGAGGACCTGGAAAATTTGTCTATTGATCAGCAGCAATTGGAATCAGTATTTTATCACTTTCTTGTGATTTTTAACAATTCGGGCACCGAGCGCAAAGTTTCCGGAAATTACAGCAAGATCAAATAACTATCATCCAAGAAGATCCAATAGGTCTAGCTTGGCACAAACACTAATTAAAACATAAAACCGGGCTATATGGATTATTTATTCCTAAATAGAAGATAAAACAAAAAACACAAAATACAATTGGGTTGCCTCCCAACAAGCGCTATCGTTTAACGCCCCTAGCTAGGCATTGAGATTTCAATGATGCTCACATGAAAGACAAGAACTGAAGCACAAATAGAGAATCATATAGCATGTGAAAAACACATCTAAGTCTAACATACTTCCTATGCATAGGCATCTTATAGGAAAACAAATTTGCAAGGAAAGCAAAAACTAGCATATGCAAGGAAGCGGAAAGGAACAATAGCAATCTCAACATAACGAGAGGTAATTTAGTAACATGAAAATTTATATAACCATATTTTCCTCTCTCATAATAATTATATGTAGGATCATAAGAAAATTCAACAATATAGCTATCACATAACATATTCTTAACACGATCCACATGCATGCAAAGTTGACACTCTTCCAAAATAGTGGGATTAACATTAACTAAAGTCATGACCTCTCCAAACCCACTTTCAATATTATTCCAAACACCATTATCAATCTCATATTCATCATGGGGCTTAAATAAATTTTCAAGATCATAGGAAGAATCACCCCAGTCATGATCATTGCAACAAGTAGTAGACATAGCAAAACTAGCATCCCCAAGCTTAGGGTTTTGCATATTATTAGCACAATTGACATCAAGAGGATTTATAGTAAAATCATTGCAATCATGCTTTTCATCAAAGGAACTATAAAGTATGGGCGCAATAGCAACGATCTCATGTTTAACATAACGAACTATAGCAAATTCATCTTCATAAATATTGGCATCATAGCCACAAGAATAGCAAGCATCATGTTCATCAAGGGATATTTCAATCAAATCATCGGAATCATCATTATCTATAGATTCATGCATATCATTATTTCCTTCCAAAGCAACGGTCATTCTTTCAATAAATTCTTGGACATAGACATTATGAGCAAGGTTTTCATTGCAATAATTAAGTATGACGGAATTTTCAGATTTGTTGAGAGTAAAATCATACTTTTCAATCAAAGAAGCAACTTCATGAGCACCCTTAAAAACGACAAATTCTTCAATTTGTTCGATATCATAGTAACTATAAACACCCTTTGCATAAGAAGATAATATTTCAATGTCATTGAACTCACATAGGTAGGGAAGGTGTTTTTAGGGCTCTTAGAGCAACAAGTAAAATCACACATTTCACAAAGATTCAAATCATAGCATAGCAAACTATTTATATGATACCGTAAGAGTCTCCCTTTTTCGCATAAAACGGTGGCCTTTAAAATAAAGCATGCTCATCTAAAGATTTCCCATCAACTAGGCTAGTGGGGTTTCAAGACGAAAGCATAAGGATCGAAGATGATCCAAGTAGAACACTTTAAGTGGATCCATATCAATAGATTTTCAGCAAGCGAAGATGCAAGCTTATAGAAGGCACAAGGAAACACAAACAAAGATACATAAGGGAAGAAGGCGAACGGAAAAGAGAGGGCGAATAAAACGGCAAGGGTGAAGTGGGGAAGAGGAAAACGAGAGGCAAATGGCAAATAATGTAATGCGAGATATAGGGATTGTGATGGGTACTTGGTATGGTTGACTTGCTTGTGTGAGCCTCCCCGGCAACGGCGCAAGAAATCCTTCTTGCTACGTCTTGAGCTTGCGTTGGTTTTCCCTGAAGAGGAGAGGATGATGCAGCACAGTAGCGTAAGTATTTACCTCAGTTTGTGAGAACCAAGATATCAATCCAGTAGGAGACCACGCACAAGCCCCTCGTACCTGCAAAAAACGATAGCTACTCGCAACCAACGCGATTAGGGGTTGTCAATCCCTTCACGGTCACTTACGAGAGTGAGATCTGATAGAGATAATATTTTTGGTATTTTTGATAGAAAGATGCAAAGTAAAAAGTAAAAGGCAAAGTAAAAACAAAGCAAGTAAATAAAGTGATAGAGATTGATATGATGAGAATAGAGCCGGGGGCCATAGGTTTCACTAGTGGCTTCTCTCAAGAGCATAGATATTCTACGGTGGGTGAACAAATTACTGTTGAGCAATTGACAGAATTGAGCATAGTTATGAGTATATCTAGGCAATGATCATGTATATAGGCATCACGTCCAAGACAAGTAGACCGAAACGATTCTGCATCTACTACTATTGCTCCACTCATCGACCGCTATCCAGCGTGCATCTAGAGTATTAAGTTAAAAACAGAGTAACGCCTTAAGCAAGATGACATGATGTAGATGAATAAATTCATGCAATATGATAAAAAAACCATCTTGTTATCCTCGATGGCAACAATACAATACGTGCCTTGCAACCCTTTCTGTCACTGGGTAAGGACACCGCAAGATTGAACCCAAACCTAAGCACTTCTCCCATTGCAAGAACTACCAATCTAGTTAGCCAAACCAAACGGATAATTCGAAGAGACTTGCAAAGATAACTCAATCATACATAAAAGAATTTAGAGAAGAATCTAATATTTTCCATAGATAAGCTGGATCATAAACCCACAATTCATCGGTCTCAACAAACACACCGCAAAAAGAAGATTACATCGAATAGATCTCCACGAGAGAGGGGGAGAACATTGTATTGAGATCCAAAAGAGAGAAGAAGCCATCTAGCTACTAGCTATGGACCCGAAGGTCTGAAGTAAACTACTCACACTTCATCGGAGAGGCTATGGTGTTGATGTAGAAGCCCTCCGTGGTGGATGCCCCCCTCCGTGAACTCGAACAGGCCCCAAGATGGGATCTTGTGGATACAGGAAGTTCTTGGCGGTGGAATTAGGTTTTTGGCTCCTGTTACGATCGTTTGGGGATACGTAGGTATATATAGGAGGAAGGAATGCGTCGGTGGACCGTCAAGGGGCCCACGAGGTAGGGGCGTGCCGGGCGCGCCTCCACCCGTGACCGCCTCGGCACTTCTTGGAGTAGGGTCCAAGTCTCACGGATCACGTTCGAAGGTTTCATTCCGTTTGGACTCCGTTTGATATTCTGCTTATTCGAAACACTGAATTAGGCATAAAACAGCTATTCTTGGCTGTGCCTCCGGTTAATAGGATAGTCCCATAAATAATATAAAAGTGGAAAATAAAGCCCAATATAGTCCAAAACAATAGATAAAGTAGCATGGAGCAATCAAAAATTATAGATACGTTGGAGACGTATCAAGCCTCACGCCGCAGCTGAAGCAGTCAACCCACGTACTCCCCTCCGCGTAGGCATCCCCTGCCGCGTCTTCCCCGGCTCCGCGTTGTCCCCTTCCTAGGCCTCGCCGTCGTCCACCTCCCTGGTGCTCTCGACGCGGCGTGGTCAATGTGCTCAACGAACGACTTCTGTCGGAAGAGTACTGTACGTGGAGAGGCTGACAGCTGGGTCCACGGCCGCAGCAAGGAAGTGCCCCCTTATTATGCGCAAAATAATTATTCCTCCACCTGACAGCAGGGACCCACTAGACGGGCCACCATATTTCGCGGAAAAAAACGTTTCCCCCTGACTGCTGGGACCCACCAGCTTCATCTTCGCACGCAAGGAAGTGCCTGACAGTTGGGACCCACCTGGTCGAAGTGTACGTAGCGTCGTCATTCTGGTCGCGAACATGTACGTACATACGATCGGTCCGTCTGCAGGCTGCAGCGATGAACCGTGGCCGTGTAAGGAAGGGCATGTGTCGTAGTAGAGGCATGCATGTGTCGTAGTAGAGGCGCGCACGTAGCATGTACACGTACGTACAACGGCTAGGGTGCAAGAAAGTAAATACGGCCACGTACATACATACGGGAGGGGTTTCGAACGCCTACTCGCACATATACGGCCAGGGCTCGTGTACATGGCTGGGTCGGAACAGAGAAACTGCGTCATTGTCGTGTTCATGGGAAGGCAACGGAATGTGTCGTGTTCATCGGGAGGCAACGGAACGCATGCTGTTCATCAGGAGCCAACCGTCTTGGACAGAATAGCCGATGGAAACGAGGCCTAGCATGCCACAGAATGGAGGAAACGGCCTTGTGTTCGACCAGCCACGGTCTAAACGGGGTCCTGTTCATTGGGAGGGGTCTGGCATACCGCAAAACGGAGGAAACGGACCTCCTACGGCCGAAACGGGGTCTTGTTGATCGGGAGGGGTGTGGCGTATCGCAAAATGGAGGAAACAGACTTGTGTTGGAGCGCTACGGTCAAAACGGGGGTCCTGTTCATCGGGAGGGGTGTGGTGTACCGCAAAACGGGACTCCACGGGATACTGTTCATCTCCACCGTCGACTGCCTCCACGGGCTACTGTTCATCCACCGTCGACTGCCTCCACGGGCTACTGTTCATCCATCGTCGACCTCCTCCAGCCTCCACTTGTGACTGTTCATCCACGGGGCTCCTGTTCATCCAGCCTCCACCACGCGCTCCTCCATTGGCTACTGTTCAACCAGCCCTCTCCACGGGGTCCTGTTCAACCACCCCTCCACGGGCTACTGTTCATCCAGCCCTCCATCGGGTACTATTCAACTAGCCCTCCACGGGATCCTGTTCATCCAGCCCTCCACGGGGTCCTGTTCATCCACCCCCCAACCGGTTCGATCGATCGGGGTCCTATTCATCCAGCGGCAACGGCCTCTACTACCACGGGGTCCTGTTCATCCAACCCCCCACCGGGAACTGTTCATCCAAACCCACCAACAATGTTCACTGTTCATCCATAGGCAGCATCGATCGGCTTCAGTTAGCAGCAGTAGCGAAGGAATCACTCGGGTTCAGTTAACAGCAAGGGATCGATCGATCGCTCGGGTTCAGTAACGCGTAGCCTGCAGTGCAATCGCTCAGGTTCAGTTAGAGCCCAACGCCTCGCTCGGGTTCAGTTAGAGCCCAACGCCTCGCACACACGCGCGTACGTACGAGAGAAACGCGCATCGCTCGGCCCCCGACCACCCACCGTAACCGGGAACTCCTCGATATTTTCTTCGCCCTCGCTTCTACCACGGTTTTTCCGTCATGGATGGCCCAAAGAATGTCATGCAGCTACATCTCCAGCCCGCCCAGGACGAAAAGCCCATTTTCTATCATGATTTTTTGTCATAGAAGTAGGAGCCCACCACATCTATGATGATACCAGGTTTTGTCACAATTATCGTCATAGAAGTGTCATAAGTATGACAGAAAAAAATTCGTACGGCCCAAAATGTCACGGATGTGTCTTTTTTTGTAGTGAACCGTGTGGCGGTGTCGACGGTGGCCTCGAAGACGAGGTGCTCCTCCAAGATCGGCGGTCAACACGCATGGCAGCCATAGCGACCTCGTGCGTGCGTGCGGCCGCATGCTACTGAGCTCCACGTTATACTGCATGCAAAATGGTTGTGGGCGGCGCTTAATTGGAGGAGGGGGCAGTGATTTTGGCGGAAGGTGTCGAGCCGTCGGTCGGGGCATGTGGGACGGGAAAGGAGGAGGATGGTGTGGGTGGGGTGTGGATTACCTGACCATATCGACGAGGCCGCGCAACAAGAAGAAGGGTCGGTGGCAAGGAGGCCGCGCAACAAGAAGAAGGGTCGCCGGCGAGGAGGCGGCGCTGCAAGAATAAGGGTCGCCGGTGAGGAGGCAACGCTGCAAGAAGAAGGGTAGCCGGTGAGGAGGCGGTGCTGCAAGAAGAAGGGTCGCCGGCGAGGAGGCTGAGCTGCCAGTAAGCAGCAGTGAAGGTTTGAACTTGGAAAGCAAGGAGGAACAATGGAAATGTGGCTTTTGGTAGGAGGGAGGGGCGGGGAGATAGATATTTCCGTGGTGGCAAAAAAAATTCGCTCGGTGCCGCGAGAAACTGGCGCACAAGTGTGGTTCAAGCGGGGGCGGTGGATCAGATGATGAGCTTCTGCGTAAGCCACAAGACAAGGCGCCAAGATATTTTATATCGCATCCCACACAATTCTTTCTAGTAAACTATTTGTGGTATACCTGATTTTTTCATTATGTTTTGAAAGACAAAATGGTGTTACGAGAGGAAAGGATGGTGTTTGAATTGCTAGAATATTTACGTCTGATGAACATGCAACTAGTACATGAGTGTCGTGTTTAAATTTTGAATTATTCCGGGTTCGTTTGGCATTTTTATGCATTAATTGAGTTTCTGGGCATTTAATGTGCATAATTCAAATTTGAACTACAAGACATTCTCCAATGCACCAAAGTTTGTTGAAAAATCACATGTGTGTCTTTGGGTGAATTTATAGGTCCCATGCAAGAAATGGGAATGAAATTCTAACATCTGGGCGTTGTGGCTCGGCCGGAAAGATTGAGAAACTTGGTTTTTTAATTCCTGTAAATCCAAAACATGCCTGAAAATCATGAAACTTAGCATGGTGTCATGACATTGCACCAACATGTTGCGGTAAATTTTTTGCCCGAATTGGGACAAGCTTTGGTGTAAGCTTCTTGCAAACCGGAGCTTCCCTTAAGAAGGCTCGTGGTTCCGAGAGGGAACGTGTCACCTCCGTGTGCGAAATGACATACGTACACTGCCTTCTCCCGCCTTAATTTTTGTACACTGGCAGATTAGACCAAATAGAAGTATCGTGCTGAATTTTGGAATTATTCCGGGTTCGTTTGGCCTTTTTTATACATCAATTGAGTTTCTGGGCATTTAATTTGCATAATTCAAATTTGAACTACAAGCACATGATCTAGTGCACCAAAGTTGGTTGAAAAATCACATGTGTGTCTTTGGGTGAATTTATAGGTCCCATGCCAGAAATGGGAATGAAATTCAAACAACTGGGCGTCGTGGCTCGGCCGAAAAAAATGAGAAACTTGGTTTTTTAATTCCTGTAAATCCAAAACACGCCTGGAAATCATGAAACTTGGCATGGTGTCATGACATGGCACCAACATGCTGCGGTAATTTTTTTGGCTGAATTGGGACAAGCTTTGGCGTAAGCTTCTTGCAAACCGGAGCTTCGCTAAAGAAGGCTCGTGGTTCCGAGAGGGAACGTGTCACCTCTGTGTGCGAAACAAGATACGTACACTGCCTTCTCCCACCTTAATTTTTTACACAGGCAGATTAGACCAAATAGAAGTATCGTGCTAAATTTTGAAATTATTCCAGGTTTGTTTGGCCTTTTTATACATTAATTGAGTTTCTGCGCATTTCATGTGCATAATTCAAATTTGAACTACAAGCACATGCTCCAGTGCACCAAAGTTCGTTGAAAAATCACATGTGTGTCCTTGGGTGAATTTATAGGTCCCGTGCAAGAAATGAGAATGAAATTCAAACATCTGGGCGTCGTGGCTCGGCCGGAAAGATTGAGAAACTTGGTTTTTTAATTCCTATGAATCCAAAACACGCCTGAAAATCATGAAACTTGGCATGGTGTCATGAAATGGCACCAACACGCTGCGGCAATTTTTTTTGGCCGAATTGGGACAAGCTTCTTGCAAACCGGAGCTTCCCTCAAGAAGGCTCATGGTTCCGAGAGGGAACGTGTCACCTTCGTGTGCGAAAGGACATACGTACACTGCCTTCTCCCACCTTAATTTTTTTACACAGGCATATTAGACCAAATTGAAGTGTCGTGCTAAATTTTGGAATTATTCCGGGTTCGTTTGGCCTTTTTTATACATAAATTGAGTTTCAGCGCATTTAATGTGCATAATTCAAATTTTAACTACAAGCACATGCTCCAGTGCACCAAAGTTGGTTGAAAAATCACATGTGTGTCCTTGGGTGAATTTATAGGTCATATGCAAGAAATGGGAATGAAATTCAAACATCTGGGCGTCGTGGCTCGGCCGGAAAGATTGAGAAACTTGGTTTTTTAATTCCTATAAATCCAAAACACGCCTGAAAATCATGAAACTTGGCATGGTGTCATGACATGGCACAAACATGCTGCGGTAATTTTTTTGGACGAATTGGGACAAGCTTTGGTGTAAGCTTCTTGCATACCGGAGCTTCCCTCAAGAAGGCTCGTGGTTCCGAGAGGGAACGTGTCACCTCCGTGTGCGAAACGACATACGTACACTGCCTTCTCCCGCCTTAATTTTTTTACAGGGGCAGATTAGACCAAATAGAAGTATCGTGCTAAGTTTTTGAATTATTCCGGGTTCGTTTGGCCCTTTTTATACATAAATTGAGTTTCTACGCATTTAATGTGCATAATTCAAATTTTAACTACAAGCACAGGCTCCAATGCACCAAAGTTGTTTTTGAAAAATCACATGTGTGTCCTTGGGTGAATTTCTAGGTCCCATGCAAGAAATGGGAATGAAATTCAAACATCTGGGCATCGTGGCTCGGCCGGAAAGATTGAGAAACTTGGTTTTTTAATTCCTGTAAATCCAAAACACTCTTGAAAATCATGAAACTTGGCATGGTGTCATGACATGGCACCAACATGCTGTGGTAATTTTTCTGTCCGATTTGCGAAGGCGCACACATTAACAATCAATAAAGTTATTTTGGAACAAGTGTTGTCACGTTACAAAGCGAAAACACAAGTATTATTGAAACCGTGGGCGTTCTACTTACCAATTACGTGCCGCCATGCGTCCCCTTTTTTATTGGCTAGGAGGTGCCGTGCGGGGTAGCTATTTGTGTACGGGAGGCGTGCGATCAGACCTCTGCGCGCGCTCATCGGGAGGAGAGCCCTTTGACCGCTACCCACCGTAATGGCGCCTGAGCCCCTGTTCTACGGCGTGGCTATATGTCTCACTAGACTGAGATTTAAGAGGGAAAAATAAAAATCTGAAAAGAAAGTTTTGCACAGATCTTGATGTAAGATCTGATGGACCTATATAGCATCGACTGCGACTTATAGCAAGCATGTTGAATATAAGGACGATGATAGTGGATAATAATTGTCTTACATATTTAGGAACATAATTAAAAAAGCCACATGCGGCA
Organism: Aegilops bicornis; assembly: GCA_021605145.1. NCBI lineage: Eukaryota > Viridiplantae > Streptophyta > Magnoliopsida > Poales > Poaceae > Aegilops > Aegilops bicornis. The sequence continues at coordinate 380,061,500 of CM038675.1, read as the reverse complement.
ACGCCCGAAATACACAAGGGCAAAGGAAAAAGGAAGATAACGATCTGGCTCGCTGATCTCTACTTTCTTGATGCGTTGTTGCAGGCCGCGGGAACTAGTCCCTGCGGCGAGCGGCGATGAGCTCTTTCTTGTCCTCAAGATGCTTCTTGAGAGCATCCACGGATTCCACCAACCCAGCCTTCTGTGCTCGATGCGTAGCATGGCATTCTCGTCCATAAGTTTCTCGATGATGACGTCGGTCCTCTTCAACAAGGCAGTGATCTGCTCCAGCTGCTCCGCACTTCCGACGATCTTCACCCTTAACAGGTTGCGCTCGGCCTGGAGCTTCGCATTGCTCTCATTTAGTTGCCGGATGACGCCGATAGACTGTTCAAACGAGGCTTTTAGGTCATCCTGCAACCTCGCCCAGCTGGAGATCTGATCCATCTGCCTAAGGACAAGGACACGCTGATGTCTACTACGCAACCTTCTTCATGTAGACATTGTTGGTCCTGCAAGTGCACAGGTTTGTAGGACAGTAGCCAATTTCCCTCAAGTGGATGACCTAAGGTTTATCAATCCGTGGGAGGCGTAGGATGAAGATGGTCTCTCTCAAACAACCCTGCAACCAAATAACAAAGAGTCTCTTGTGTCCCCAACACACCCATTAAAATGGTAAATTGTATAGGTGCACTAGTTCGGCGAAGAGATGGTGATACAAGTGCAATATGGATGGTAGATATAGGTTTTTGTAATCTGAAAATATAAAAACAGCAAGGTAACTAACGGTAAAAGTGAGCACAAACGGTATTGCAATGATAGGAAACAAGGCCTAGGGTTCATACTTTCACTAGTGCAAGTTCTCTCAACAATAATAACATAGATAGATCATACAACAATCCCTCAACATGCAACAAAGATTCACTTCAAAGCCACTAATAGCGGAGAACAAACGTAGAGATTATGGTAGGGTACGAAACCACCTCAAAGTTATTCTTTCCAATCAATCCGTTGGGCTATTCCTATAAGCATCACAAACAGCCCTAGAGTTCGTACTAGAATAACACCTTAAGATACAAATCAACCAAAACCCTAATGTCACCAAGATACTCCAATGTTACCTCAAGTATCCATGGCCATGATTATACGATATGCATCACACAATCTCAGATTCATCCAACCAACATAAAAGTACTTCAAAGAGTGCCCCAAAGATTCTACCGGAGAGTCAAGAACGTGTGCCAACCCCTATGCATAGGTTCATGGGAGGAACCCGCAAGTTGGTCACCAAAACATACATCAAGTGGCACATGATATCCCATTGTTACCACAGATAAACACGGCAAGACATACATCAAGTGTTCTCATAAAAGACTCAATCCGATAAGATAACCCGAAAGGAAACCGAATTCATCACAAGAGAGTAGAGGGGAGAAGCATCATAAGATCCAACTACAATAGCAAAGCTCGGGATACATCAAGATTGTGCCATAGAGGGGACACGAGAGAGAACACGAGAGAGAGAGAGAGAGAGAGAGAGAGAGAGATCAAACACATAGCTCCTGGTACATACCCTCAGCCCCGAGGGTGAACTACTCACTCCGCGTCATCGAGAGCGCCGGGATGATGAAGATGGCTACGGTGAGGGTTCCCCCCCTCCGTGCGAGTCTTGGAACAGGGTCCCTATTGGTTTTTGTGGCTATAGAGGCTTATGCGGCGGAACTCCCGATCTATCTTCTGTTCGGAAGTTTTACGATACGTAGGTATATATGGGTGCGAAGTGCGTCGGTGGACGAAGGGGGCCACGAGGCTGGGGGCACGCCCTTGGGGGGTGGGCGCGCCCACCACCCTCGTGAGCACCTCCCTTCTTTCCTGACGTGCATTCCAAGTCCATCAGGTGGCTTTCCTTCCAAAAATAACTTCTCGAGTTGATTTCGTTCCGTTTTGACTCCGTTTGATATTCCTTTTCTTCGAAACACTGAAATAGGCAAAAAAACAGCAAATCTGGGCTGGGCCTCCGACTAATAGGTTAGTCCCAAAAGTAATATAAAAGTGGATAATAAAGCCCAATATTGCCTAAAACAGTAGATAATATAGCATGTAGCAATCAAAAATTATAGATACGTTGGAGACGTATCAAGCATCCCCAAGCTGAATTCATGCTCGTCCTCGAGTAGGTAAATGATAAAAAGATAATTTTTGATGCCGAGTGCTACTTGGCATAATTTCAATGTAAATCTTCTTAATTGTGGTATGAATATTCAGATCTGAAAGATTCAAGACAAAAGTTCATATTGACATAAAAATAACAATACTTCAAGCATACTAACTAAGCAATTATGTCTTCTCAAAATACCATGGCAAAAGAAAGTTCATCCCTACAAAATCATATAGTTAGGCTATGCTTCATTTTCGTCACACAAAGATGTTCCCAACTTCTATACCCCGATGACAAGCCAAGCAATTGTTTCATACTTAAATAATCTCAAACTTTTTCAACCTTCACGCAATACATGAGCGTGAGCCATGGGTATAGCACTATGGGTGGAATAGAATATGATGATGGGGATTGTGTGGAGAAGACAAAAAAGGAGAAAGTCTCACATTGACGAGGATAATCAACGGGCTATGGAGATGCCCATCAATTGATGTCAACATGAGGAGTAGGGATTGCCATGCAACGGATGCACTAGAGCTATAAATGCTCAACAAAAGAAAACTAGTGGGTGTGCATCCAACTTGCTTGCTCACGAAGACCTAGGGCATTTGAGGAAGCCCATCGTAGGAATATACAAGCCAAGTTCTAAAATTAAAAATTCCCACTAGTATAAAAAGACAACTTATGAAACTCACTATATGAAAAACATGGTGCTACTTTGAAGCACAAGTGTGGAAAAAGAGATAGTAGCACTGCCCTTTTTATTTATTTTCTTTTTTTTTGGGCCTTTATTTTTTTTGGCCTTTCTCTTTTTTTTTGATTGGACAATGCTCTAATAATGATGATCATCACACTTCTATTGATTACAACATAAGGATTACAACTCGAAACTAAAACAAGATATGACTCTATATGAATGCCTCCGGTGGCGTACCAGGATGGTGCAATGAATCAAGAGTGACATGTATGAAAAATAATGCATGGTGGCTTTGCCACAAATACGATGTCAACTACGTGATCATGCAATGGCAATATGACAAAAGTAAAGTATGTCATGATGATGAACAGAACGGTGGAAAGTTGCATGGCAATATATCTCGGAATGGCTATGGAAATGCCATAATAGGTAGGTATGGTGGCTGTTTTGAGGAAGATATAGGGAGGTTTATTTGTGATAGAGTGTATCGTATCACGGGGTTTGGATGCACCGGTGAAGTTTTCACCAACTCTCAAGGTGAGAAAGGGCAATGCACGGTACCAAAGAGGCTAACAAAGGCGGAAAGGTAAAAGTGCGTATAATCCATGGACTCAACATTAGTCAAAAGAACTCATATACTTATTGCAAAAATTTAGAAGTCATCAAAAATCAAGCACTACGCGCATGCTCCTAGGGGGATAGATTGGTAGGAAAAGACCATCGCTCGTCCCCGACCGCCACTCATAAGGATGCACAAGCCAGGTACACTTCATGTTTCATATCTGTTACACAACTTTAACCATACGTGCATGCTACGGGACTTGCTTACTTCAACACAAGCATTCTTTAAATTCATAATCACCCAACTAGCATGACTTTAATATCACCATCTTCATATCTCAAAACAATTATCAATCATCAAACTTCTCTTAGTATTCAACACACTCATAAGAATTCTTACAAATCTTGTATGCTTAGCATATTAAGATTATTTAAGCAAATTACCATGCTATTTAAGACTCTCAAAATAATATAAGTGAAGCATGAGAGTTCATCTATTTCTTCAAAATAAAACTACCACCATGCTCTAAAAGATATAAGTGAAGTACTAGAGCAAATGACAAACTACTCCGAAATATACAAGTGAAGATCAATGAGTAATCGAATAATTATGCAACTATGTGAAGACTCTCCCTCATTAAAGAATTTCAGATATTGGTATTGTATCCAAACAGCAAGCAAAACAAAATAAAATAACATTGCAAGGATAGCACAATTCATGTGAAGAAGCAAAAACTTAGGCTCAACCGATACTAACCGATAATTGTTGAAGAAGAAAGATGGGATGCCTACCGGGGCATCCCCAAGCTTAGATGCTTGAGACTTCTTGAAATATTATCTTGGGGTGCCTTGGGCATCCCCAAGCTTGAACTTTTGTGTCTTCTTAATTCCTCTCATATCATGGTTTCCCTTTTTTCTCAAAAAGCTTCATCCACACCAAACTCAACAAGAACTCGTGAGATAGGTTAGTATAAACCAATGCAAAACCTTATCATTTTCTACTGTAACAAATCACTAAGATTATTATTAAACATTGCATAATAAATGCCTCTGCATATTTAATACTCCTATCCTTAAATAGAATCATTAAACAAGCAAACATATGCAAACAATGCAAACATAACAGCAATCTGCCAAAACAGTATAGTCTGTGAAGAATGCAAGAGTATCAATACTTCCCTAACTCCAAAAATTATGAACTAAAATTCCCACTGTAGTAAATTTATCATAGCTCATTATGCAAAAAGATTCAACATTATACCACTCTCTTACTTTTCTAGGGAATTTTTTCAACAACGGTAAACTTTCTGTTTTCAAACAACAACATGTATACTTGCAAAATAAGAATGGCAAAGGCCATCCTTGACTTTTTTATTGAAACTAAAGATGCAAAAAATTATTCTAAATAACATAAAGCAAATAATAACAAAATAAAATGACGCTCCAAGCAAAACACATATCATGTGGTGAATAAAAATATAGCTCCAAGTAAAGTTACCGATGAACGAAGACAAAGGAGGGGATGCCTTCCGGGGCATCCCCAAGCTTAGACGCTTGGTTATCCTTGAATATTACCTTGGGGTTCCTTGGGCATCCCCAAGCTTAGGATCTTGCCACTCCTTATTCCATAGTTCATCGAATCTTTACCCAAAACTTGAAAACTTCACAACACAAAACTTAACGAGAAAACTTGTAAGCTCTGCTAGCTTAAAGAAAACAAAACACCACTTCATGGTACTGTAATGAACTCATTCTTTATTTATATTGGTGTTAAATATACTGTATTCCAACTTCTCTATGTTTTATAAACTATTTTACTAGCCATAGATTCATCAAAATAAGCTAACAACACAATGAAAACAGAATCTGTCAAAAACAGAACAGTCTGTAGTAATCTGTAACTAACGCAAACTTCTGGAACTCCGAAAATTCTAAAATAAATTGGTGAACCTGAGGAATTTGTCTAGTAATCATCTGCAAAAAGAATCAACTAAATATCACTCTCCAGTAAAAAGTTGAAGCTAATCTCGTGAGCGCTAAAGTTTCTGTTTTTTACAGCATGATCATAAAGACTTCACCCAAGTTTTCCCAAAGGTTCTACTTGGAACAAACACTAATTAAAACACAAAACCACATCTAAACACAAGCTATATGGATTAATTATTCCTAAACAGAACCAAAAAGCAAGAAACTAAAATAAAATTGGGTTGCCTCCCAACAAGCGCTATCGTTTTAACGCCCCTAGCTAGGCATGATGATTTCAATGATGCTCACATAAAAGATAAGAATTGAAACATAAAGAGAGCATCATGAAGAATATGACTAGCACATTTAAGTCTAACCCACTTCCTATGCATAGGGATTTTGTGAGAAAACAACTTATGGGAACAAGAATCATCTTGCATAGGAAGGTAAAACAAGCATAACTTCAAGATTTTATTGCAATTCCTACAAGCATATATTCCTCCCTCATAATAGTTTTCATTAGCATCATGAATGAATTCAACAATATAACCAGCACCTAAAGCATTCTTTTCATGATCTACAAGCATATAAATTTTATTACTCTCCACATAAGCAAATTTCTTCTCATGAATAATAGTGGGAGCAAACTCAACAAAATAACTATCATATGATTGAAAATAAAGATCAAGATGACAAATTTCATGGTTATCATTATTCTTTAAAGCATACGTGTCATCACAATAATCATCATAGATAGGAGGCATCCTTTCATCATAGTAAATTTGCTCATCAAAGCTTGGGGGACAAAAAATATCATCCTCATCAAACAAAGCTTCCCCAAGCTTGTGGCTTTGCATATCATTAGCGTCATGGATATTCAAGGAGTTCATACTAACAACATAGCAATGATGCTCATCATTCAAATATTTAGTGCCAAACATTCTATGTAATTCTTCTTCTAGTACTTGAGCACAATTTTCCTTTCCATCATACTCACGAAATATATTAAAAAGATGAAGCGTACGAGACAAACTCAATTCCATTTATTTTTGTAATTTTCTTTTATAAACTAAACTAGTGCTAAAACAAGAAACAAAAAGATTCGATTGCAAGATCTAAAGATATACCTTCACTTACCTAGCCTCCCGACATGGCGCCAGAAAAGAGCTTGATGTCTACTACGCAACCTTCTTCTTGTAGACGTTGTTGGGCCTGCAAGTGCAGAGATTTGTAGGACAGTAGCAAATCTCCCTCAAGTGGATGACCTAAGGTTTATCAATCCGTGGGAGGCGTAGGATGAAGATGGTGTCTCTCAAACAACCCTGCAACCAAATAACAAAGAGTCTCTTGTGTCCCCAACACACCCAATACAATGGTAAATTGTATAGGTGCACTAGTTCGGCGAAGAGATGGTGATACAAGTGCAATATGGATGGTAGATATAGGTTTTTGTAATCTGAAAATATAAAAACAGCAAGGTAACTAACGGTAAAAGTGAGCACAAACGGTATTGCAATGATAGGAAACAAGGCCTAGGGTTCATACTTTCACTAGTGCAAGTTCTCTCAACAATAATAACATAGATAGATCATATAATAATCCCTCAACATGCAACAAAGAGTCACTCCAAAGCCACTAATAGCGGAGAAAAAACGTAGAGATTATGGTAGGGTATGAAACCACCTCAAAGTTATTCTTTCCAATCAATCCGTTGGGCTATTCCTATAAGTATCACAAACAACCCTAGAGTTCATACTAGAATAACACCTTAAGATACAAATCAACCAAAACCCTAATGTCACCTAGATACTCCAATGTCACCTTAAGTATCCGTGGGCATGATTATACGATATGCATCACACAATCTCAGATTCATCCAACCAACATAAAAGTACTTCAAAGAGTGCCCCAAAGTTTCTACCGGAGAGTCAAGAACGTGTGCCAACCCCTATGCATAGGTTCATGGGCGGAACCCGCAAGTTGGTCACCAAAACATACATCAAGTGGCACATGATATCCCATTGTCACCACAGATAAACACGGCAAGACATACATCAAGTGTCCTCATAAAAGACTCAATCCGATAAGATAACTTCAAAAGGGAAACTCAACTCATCACAAGAGAGTAGAGGGGGAGAAACATCATAAGATCCAACTACAATAGCAAAGCTCGGGATACATCAAGATCGTGCCATAGAGGGAACACGAGAGAGAACACGAGAGAGAGAGAGAGAGAGAGAGAGAGAGAGAGAGATAAAACACATAGCTACTGGTACATACCCTCAGCCCCGAGGGTGAACTACTCCCTCCTCGTCATGGAGAGCGCCGGGATGATGAAGATGGCCACCGGTGAGGGTTCCCCCCTCCGGCAGGTTGCCGGAACAGCGTCCCGATTAGTTTTTCATGGCTACAGAGGCTTGCGGCGACGGAACTTCCGATCTATCTTCTGTTCTGGAAGTTTTACGATGCGTAGGTATATATGGGTGCAGGGGGTACGTCGGTGGACCGAAGGGGGGGCCACAAGGCAGGGGGCGCGCCCTAGGGGGGTGGGCGCGCCCCCCACCCTCGTGAGCACCTCCCTTCTTTCCTAATGTGCATTCCAAGTCCATCGGGTGGCTTTCCTTCCAAAAATAACTTCTCCAGTTGATTTCGTTCCGTTTTGACTCCGTTTGATATTCCTTTTCTTCGAAACACTGAAATAGGCAAAAACAAGAAATGGGTTGGGCCTCCGGTTAATAGGTTAGTCCCAAAAGTAATATAAAAGTGGATAATAAAGCCCAATATTGCCTAAAACAGTAGATAATATAGCATGGAGCAATCAAAAATTATAGATACGTTGGAGACATATCACACGCATGCGCCTGTAGGAGTCCTCGCCTGTCCGCGAGACATTTTCCCAGGCTGCCGGGGCACGGGAGGACATCTCTGCTGCATTCGCGGCGCGGCGGGGCATTTCTTCTGCTTCTGCTGCGCGGCCGGACTAGTCTGCTGCATCGATGGTGCAGCGGGACCTCCGTGCTGCATCGGCGGCACGGCGGGACCTCTCTGCTGCCACGGCCGCGCGGCGGGACATGTTGGTTGCTTTCACGGCGAGGCGTGACATCTCTCATGCTTCCGCTTCCAGGCTCGCCTCTCCCTGGTGGCAATCTCTTGACCCAGAACTCACGCTGGCCATGGCAGACGCAAGGGAATGACGATGAATGACTTGTTTGTTTTTGTGGATGAGGAGTTGAGGAGGAATGTGCAGTCATCTTGGAGTAGTAGTATTTATAACCGAGTAGTAATACACTCCTAAGTGGGAAACCATTTAGGTTTCGATCTTGGAATGTGACGGGACGCATGCTCAAAATTTACTGACGGTTATAAGTGTGACACTATTCCCAGAAGGCGTAACGTGGGCACGTATGCCTTCTCGGCCGCGTACGTGGCGTTTGCACCATAGGGTGCACCGCAATAGGCAATGTCAGCACACGTCTTGTTCCAACAACCATGCGCGCTCGTTATTACCATCGCACACGCTTCTTTTAATTAGAATGTGTGTGCCTGTCTAGCGCACACACGTTGATCTATCTAACTGTTTCAGTTTGTTGTGGCTAATCGCAAACAGTTCATCCATGTGAAGTGTATGCCATCAATCGCAAACACTTTGATCTGGCTGACCCATTTCTATTCTGTTTCCTAATCGCAAATAGTTAATCCTTCTGAAGCGTATGCCCTCAATCACACACACCTTGATCTGGCTGACCGTTTCTTTTGTGTTGCCTAATCACAAATAGTTCATCCGAGTCAACTGCATGATGTATATCGCACACGCCTTCATCAGGCTGCCCATTTATTTTGTTCCGCCTCATCGCAAACAGTTCATTGGACTGAACCGTATGCCCTGCATCGCGCACACAACTAAAATCTGAACCGTGTTTGATGGCTCCTCCATCGCAAACGTTTTCACCTTTTTTACGGTTCTTTTACACCACCATTTGCGATTATTGCATCACACACTGTTTCATCGAAGGGTCTCTGATCGTAGTGTCACGTTAGCAGCATCTTGCAGTAGTGCGGATATGATTCACATTTTGGTGAATTCCATGTGACCGTCCTTAAGAGAAGCAATCTCAAAGTGGTCTTTGTTGGGCATGTTGAAGACAACCTTTACGTGGTTGATTTCTCAAAAGAGAAAACTCATCTTGCAACATGCCTAATGGCCAAGGCCGACGTGGGGTGGCTATGGCACCGTAGGCTAGCCCACGTGGGTATGAGAAATTTACAAGCTCTCTTAAAGGGGGAGCACATCCTTGGACTAACCAATGTGTCTTTTGCCATAGATCGTCCTTGTAGTGCTTGCATTGCCGGAAATCTCCATGAAAAAGCTTATAAAGTGAAGACTATCATCACCACCTTGAGGCCCCTTGAGCTTATCCGTTTGGATCTTTTTGGGCCTCCAACATATGATAGTTTGGGAGGGAGGAGGTATTGCCTTGTCATTGTTGATGACTTCACAAGATATACTTGGGTGTTCTTTCTCAAGACCAAAGATGAAACTCAAGAAACCTTCATCAACTTTGCCAAAGAAGCTCAATGTCAACATAACTGTGAGATCAAGGCAATTCAAAGTGACAATGGCACCGAGTTCAAGAACTATACAATGGATGAATTCTTGAGTGAAGAGGGGATAAAGACCAATATGCCTCACCATATACTCCCCAACAAAATGGTGTTGCGGAGAGGAATAATCGGACTCTTATTGGGATGGCTAGGACCATGCTTGGTGAGTACAAGTCTCCATACAAGCTTTGGGCCGAAGCCATCAACACCGCGTGCCATGCTTCAAACCGGCTTTATCTTCGCAAGCTCAAGAACAAGACCCCCTATGAACTCCTAATCGGGAGAAAGCCTAACGTCAAATGCTTTCGGGTATTCGGTTGTAAGTGTTTCATTTTAAACAAGAAATCCCGGTTAGCTAAATTTGAGTCTTATGAGGGCATATTTGTTGGATATGCATCAAACTCTCATGCTTACCGAGTTCTCAATAAATCCACCGGGTGCATTGAGGAAACGGTAAATGTGGAGTTTGATGAAGATAATGGCTCCCGTGTGGAGCAAATTGTTCCTAGTGTTGTAGGTGATGAGGCTCCTTCACAAGCTATAAGGACAATGGGGATAGGCCACATTCTTCCACAAGAAACCCCCAAGTCCAAGTAGAAGAAGGAGTAAGAGCCCCTCTTGTGGAGTCTCCACAAGGGCAGTCATCACCAACACCCCTTGTACAAGATGCTACGGGAGATCATGAACCTATCCAAGAACAAGATCAAGTCCCTCATATTCCCGAGCAAGATCAAGAGCAAGCTCTTCCAAATGATGAAGAACAAATTATTGAGGCTCAAGATCAAGATCAAGATCAACCCCAACGACAAGTGTCTTCATCTTCATCACTTCCTAATGAGCAAGAACTTGTGGTTGCAAAGAGAAGGCTGTCTCCAAGGCTAAAACAATCTCAAGGGCAAGCTTCTTCATCAAGTCCAAAACCAAGTGAAGAAGAGCTTGACATCAAAGAGCAAAAAGTGGCTGCCAAGCTAAAGCATCTTCAACATCTCACCGAGAACATCTATGGAAGCATCAAAAAGGGGGTAACTACTCGTAGACGTTTGGAAAACTTTTGTGAGCATCACTCGTTTGTCTCTTGTGTTGAGCCCCTCAAGGTGGAAGATGCACTTGACGATCCGGATTGGATAGATGCCATGCATGAAGAACTCAAAAACTTCACCCGCAACAAAGTGTGGACTCTTGTGGAAAGACCCAAGGAATTTCATAATGTCATTGGAACAAAGTGGATCTTCAAGAACAAGCAAGATGAACATGGACAAGTAATGAGGAACAAGGCAAGGTAAGTGGCACAAGGTTTCACCCAAGTTGAAGGTTTGGACTTTGGTGAAAACTTTTTGCCCCGTTGCCCGTCTCGAATCCATTCGCATCTTGCTTGCTTATGCCTCTCATCATGATTTCAAATTATATCAAATGGATTTAAAGAGTGCATTTCTTAATGGTCCTCTTAAGGAGTTGGTGTATGTCAAACAACCTCCCGGTTTTGAAGACCCCGATCACCCCTCTCACATTTATGAACTCCATAAGGCACTCTATGGACTCAAACAAGCAATTGAGAGGAGGAACTTTCATCAATAAATCTCGTTATATTCAAGACATGCTCAAGAGGTTCGAAATGCAAGATGTTAAGCCAATGAAGACACCCATGCCCACAAATGGTCAACTTCATCTTGATCCCAATGGTAAAGAAGTGGATCAGAAGGTATATCACTCTATGATCGGTTCCTTGCTTTACCTGTGTGCATCTAGGCCAGATAATATGTTGAGTGTGTGTATGTGTGCAAGATTTCAATCCGCTCCTAAGGAGAGCCACTATTCGGCAAAGGAAAAGGATCCTTCGATATTTGGTTCATATCCCAAACTTGGGCCTTTGGTATCCCAAAGGATCATCATTTGAGTTAATGGGATACTCGGATTCGGATTGGGCCGGAGACAAGGTTTACCGCAAGTCCACTTCCGGTTCATGTGAATTCCTAGGGAGATCGTTGGTAAGTTGGTCTTCAGATAAGAAAAATTGTATATCTCTCTCAACGGCCAAAGCTGAGTACATTGCCGCCGGAAGTTGTTGTGCTCAATTATTATGGATGAGGCAAACTTTGATGGATTATGGTGTCAAATGTGACAAAGTGCCTCTTTGGTGTGACAATGAAAGTGCAATCAAGATCGCCGAGAATCCAGTTCAACATAGCATGACCAAGCATATTGAGATTCACCATCATTTCATTAGAGATCATGTGGCCAAGGGAAACATTGAGTTACTCCATGTCAACACCGAGAATCAACTAGCCGACATCTTCACCAAGCCACTTACAGAAGCAAGATTCCGCGAGTTAAGGCATGAGCTAAATATCATGGATATAAGTAACTTGGGATGAAATCCTTGCTCATACACACATACTCTTGTATTATCGTGCTTAGATGTAGGCACATGTCTAGGGGGAGTTAGCTCAACTCATGAGCTACCTTATCCTAGAAGTGCATAAATCAAACAAAATCTTTCACATTAGCCACTTTAGGTGGTACTTGTGCTTCAAAGATGAGTATTGGTCTTGGGCCCAAGGTTCATATCTTCGCAGTGCCATACCAAATAAACTAAAACATGGTGGCTTCGGCCACCACCCTCTCTTGAGGGGTGTGTCCGTGTTTGCTTCGTGTGTGTGGTGTGTTGGCTTTCTTGTCTTTTCTCTCTAGTTTTCTCTGGTTGGTGTTTCTCCTTTCTCTTCGGCTACAAGTGCTCCACATACACCTTTCTCGTAGTGATAGGACTTATCTTGCGGCGTATTCAGAAATATAGACCAAGTGCCTTGTGAAGAAGGGGTAAGAGTCTACACTTAGCCTTACCTTCAAAAAGCCACTCATGTCAAAAATTCCTGAATACCCCGTGCCCACGGGCCTGTACCGTGCGCACGGGGCCCCCATGCCCATGGGCTCTGTACCATGCGCACGGGCCCCTGTGCACATGGGGCTCACTTAGCCCGTGCACACGGGTCTGCGGTTTCTGGCCCTGAAGAGGCGGGGCGTGGGGGGGCGGGGGGGTGGGGCTCGGGTTCATTCCCACCCATTCGCCCCCTCCACACCCCAGGAATCCTCCAGCGCCGCGGCCATCGCCTCCGCTCGTCGGAGCTCCTCCGGGCCTCGTCAGGCTTCTTGCTTCATGGATCTTCATCAAGATGGGGTCCTCCTCCGGTTGGTCTGTCCCCTTGCTCTTCCTCCATGCATGCTCTTCATTTTTTAGCTCTAGGGTTTCCTTGTTCCTTAGATTAGGTTGGCCACACCTCATCTCTAGGTAGCTATCAGATGCTTGTATTATTTGGTCTCCCTGCTGCACCCATGCCCAGATCTCGATCTGGAAGTGGCTGCCGCTGGGAGACCCCCGTTTCCAGAGGGTGTTTGACCCCCGTGCGCACGGGGCCCCGTGTCCACGGTCCTGTACCATGCACACGGGATATCCATGAGCCTTTTACCTGATTATCTACCTATTCATATGCCATATATCATGAACTTGTACTCATTTGTGTTTCGTGTTGTGTGTTGTTGGGTGTTCGTGTGTTTCTGTCGGGGAGGCTGATCGTACCCACGGACACCTATGGGGCTGGCGGACCAGGCCCCTTGTGGTTCGGAGGGGGGCGGAGATCGCACGAAGAGCGGATCGAGGTGAGGCACACGAGCAGTTTACCAGCTTCGAGCTCTCCCGAGAGATAAAACTCCTACCGCTGCTTGTTTGATGTATTGTGTTCTTGCTAGGGAGCGATGAGAGCTACAAAACCTAAGCGTGAATGTATCTGGTCTCGAGTGAGTCGAATGAACCGAACCCCTTCTACGCTATGCATGGGCCTCCTTTTATATGCTCAAGGGGTCTCCGGCAGGTGGCAACATAGATGAGGGTACAAATGTAAAACAGGAGTTGGTACACCTACCGAGCGATTACAAAGTGCAAAATACCTAACTCTGACGGCAAGGGACAAAAGCAATAAATGCCTGTCAGCGTCGCCCAAACAGTGCAACGGAGACCGACAGGTGCGCCTCCGCTCGCCACGATGGCAAGCTTGTCAGCGCCGCTTATCGCTGCTCTCCGCTGGCTGCACAGCCGCTCGACACGCGCGCATGGAACGGTCCCATGGCGACACATCGCTGGATGAGCTGGAGCGGAGAGGGAGAAAGGTTGCTTGTCGCGGCAAGTGCCTTGCCGCGGCCGAATCCTTGTCGCGTCCGGAGGCTTGTCGCGCTCGAAGCCTTCCCGCAAGCTCCTCTTGCCGGGCCTTTGTCTTCTGCATGCCCGAGTGGCCTTCCCGACAAGCTCCTCTTGCCGTGGCCTTGTCTTCTTAATCAAATACTTTGTTCTTGAATGGCTCCAAAGGAGCCACGGAGGATCTTGGCGGTGATTTAGGCAAACCTGCCGCTGGTGCTGCAGAATCGTCTGCGGCACGAGTACGGGATACTAGGGTACCCTACTCTAGTACACCGGTCAGAGCCCCGGCTGGGCCGTACACGGTGCCGAGCGCTTGTCGGGCCAGGCCCAAAACTGTGCACGGACACACGCGGCCTCGATCACGTCGCAACTCGCCCCGGACCCACCACGATCCCCACTAACGGCACGCACCGGACGTGGCGTCGTGCGAGAGATCGTGGGCGCGGTCGTGGGGGCTTCTTTATTAGTATAAGCGGAACGTCCGCCCCCTCCCCCTCTTTATAAGCGGAGGAAACAGAGGCAGGCCACCCACTCCTGCCATTGCTGTCTTGTCAAGAAAACCACCGCCGCTCCCCACTTCTTCTCCGGTGCAAAGAGAGCAGCGCCCCGCCCCCTTTCGCCACAAGCGCGCTCACCGCCGTCGGCCTCCTCCGCCGCCCTCGCCATGGCTCCGAAAGCCGACAAGGAGAAGGGCATCAAGTCGGCCGAGGCGCAGCGGCTCGCGGCGCTGCGCAAGGAGCGGGCCATCTTCCCCCCGCAGCTCGGCGCAAGGGAGCTGCGGGACGTCTTCTACCTCTTCTGGTCGACGGAGACGCCAGGCGCATCCGCGCCGAGGGTACTCCCGCCTCCGCCGCTGATTTGGCCCCAACAGGTACCCTTTTTCGCCCTTTTCTTCTATTGCGGGCTTTGCCCGCCCTTTTCCGAGTTCTTCTGCGACATCATGAACACGTTTAGCCTCCGCCTCCTTGATTTCACCCCCAACGCCGTCTTGACCATGGCAGTTTTCGCGCATTTGTGCGAAAACTTTGTCGGAGTCCACCCAAATGTGGCACTCTTCCGCCATTTCTTTGTGCCCCGCGTCGAGAGAGGAGAGCCACTTGCCGGGGGGATAGCCTGGGTCTCTAGGATCGGCAAGAAAGAGGCCTACCTAGAAGGAGAGTTCCGCAACAAGTGGGAGGAGTGCAGAGCCGACTGGTGCTGGGTCGTAGAGGAGAACCCGTAGCCCTTCACCGCCGTGCGCCAAACCCCAATAGTGCACGGCAGGGATTGGAGTAACTTGGCGCCGGAGGATGCGAAGCTGAAGATAGCTGTGACGTGGATCCTGCGCCTCAGGCTTGCCGGGTTGACCGTAGGCGCAGTTGGCGCAGACTTCCTTCATCGCCGCATCGCTCCCTTGCAGGAAAGGAGGAGACCTGCCTGGGAGTTCCAAAATGCGGCAGACATTATGAGGTTGCGCCCGGGCCTGAACTGGAACTTCACCGTCTTGGAGCTGGACTCGATGTCGCTCGAGCTGTTCAAGAACGACCCGACCATCCTGAGTGGTTTAGGTTGCCGCGGGGTCGCCCTTTGTGCAACAACTTCGGCGCCGACCGCATCCGCGCCATGATGCCGTTAGCGACTCCCATGGGATCGTCCCAACTGGCAGGAACCCCCGGCAGGTCGTGCAGCAGTTCTTTGATGATTTGGAAGAAGTGCCGATCCGCTCCGACGAAAGCGAAGAGGCTCACCCGCGACACCACCGGCGAGGAGATGGCGCGGATTTCCACCAGGTGGAGGAGGCGGCAGCAGCCGCCGCCGCCGGAGCCTTCGGGTTCACCGTGGAGGAGGCGGACGCCGCTGGCGGCGACAAGCCTTGCCGGCGAGGGAGGTCGTCGGCGAGGACGAGCTTGTCGAGCCCGAGGCCGGGTCGAGTGGACCCGCCGAGGGCGCTTCTTCTCCACCGCCAAGCGACTTGCCGCCAGCGGAGCCCCCGGCTCCGCCGAAGAGGCGTCTCCGCAAGGCCGGAGACGAGCCGGGGCGGCAGACTGGCCCACAGCAGCAGCGCCGCGCGACGCGCTCCACCGCGGCAAGCGAGGTTGCCGCGGGAGCGCCCCACACTGCTGCGACAACCGGGCGGAATCTTCTCGAGCCACCGCCGACGCCTCGCCAAGCGGCCAAGAGAGCCCACTCCGCCTTGTCCCACCGGAGGCGAGCCGAGTTCGACTTCTCCGCTCGGCTCGAGGAGGAAGGCAAATAGTAAGCTCTTGAGATTTATGCTTGTATTTCTTCAATTATATTGCTTCATCTTGAATCTGATTTGCTTCGTTCTGGACTCTTTCCTTTTCAGGACGCTGGCCCAGAGAGCGTCGAAGAGGGCCAAGATCCCGACGGTCGTCGTTGAGGACGATTCTCCCGTGGTGACAGGGGACGCGTCCGAGACCGCCTTGCCGGATCCGGCAACCCTTCCTCAGAGCAGCCCCCAGCCCAGCCCCCTGCAGTAAGTGTGCAGTTTTCTCCTTACTATTAGGTGTGCAGGGGTGCCCTTTCTTCGTTGATATCGACTGTGTGCTTGTGTAGGAGCAGAGCAGCCTCATCGGGAGGGCTCGAAGCCGCCTCCGAGATCCTGCCCAGCTGCCACTCGCCCGCCAAGGGAGAATTCCCGGCAAGGGCGCCCTCCGACAAGGGAGGCCACTCCGACAAGGGAGGCCACTCCGCAAGGGAGGCTACCCGGCAAGGGACAGCGCCAGTGACCCTCCAAAGTGGTCGAGGCCATGGCTGCGGACCCCGTTCGCGTGTAATTCCCTTACGAAAATTTCCCTTGGGCTTGCTTTCTTTTGTTTCTCTTTTTGAACGATTGCTTGATTGCCCTTTCTTCGTCGGCGCAGAGCCGATGGAGGTCGAGGCCGCCCGGCGAGGAGAAGCGGCAACAACACCGACGAGGCCGCCGTCGAGGAAGAAGAGATCGTCGTTGTGGAAGAAGAGGCTGCCGCCGACGAGCCTGGCGAGGAGGGCACCGAGGCTGCCGACGCAGCAGCCGGGCGAGGGTCGGGCGATCAGATCGACGGCCCCGAGGCCGCAGGAGCGACGAGCGCTACACCGACCGACTCGCCTGCCGCTGCTGGCGTCGAAGCCCGAGGAGCCCCAGCCCAGCGCCTACACCGAAGGCCGGGCGAAGGCGTCTTCATCAAGCTCCCACAGGAACCCGAGCTCCAGGCGCCGGTCGAGGGAGAGACCTTCGACGGCGAGCTACTCGCCTCCGCTGGGTTGACGCTGGTGGACGCGCCAAGCAGCAGCAGCGGCGAGTCTGAGGAGGAGCAGCTGCTGTCGCTCTACCGCGCCCGGGAAGCGCTTGTCGCGAGGGCAGGAGCGGACATGGAGAAGCGCGCAGAAGAGCTCCGGAGCGCCAACCAAGAAGCCCTCCGCGACGTAGCGTAAGCGCTGGGGTATCTTCTGAAGAGCGCCACGACCTTCATCCTTGAGAAGGCCAGCCGAGGAGGAGCAGCGGCTGGTTGCCGAGAAGCTTCGCCGTCAGAGGAAGCGAGTTAGGCGCAGCGGAAGGTCAATCTGGACAGCCACGAAGAAGACCTTGCCGCTGCCGAGGAGTCACTTTGGCGGGCGCTCAAGGAAGCGAACGATCTTGCCGCAGCCGCCGAGGCCGCCAAGGAGGAGTTGAAGGCGAAGGTGGCACAGTGGAGGCCACCCTCAAGAAGAGCGGCGAAGAGCTTGCCGTGCTCAAGCGTGAGCGCGAGAAGGACGCTTACACCCTTGGCGAGCTGCAGAGTCGTCTCGCTGATAGAGGCAAGGAGCTCGACGCCACCAAGGATTCCAAGGCGGATCTTGAGCTGAAGCTGACCACTCTGACGCAGACGTTGGACGGCGCCAGAGAGCGGGAGGTGGGCTTATTGGAGGCGATCAAGGCCAAGGAGGAGCTGCTAGTGAATGCTGCCTCCATCCGAGCACCTTGAGGGAGAGCGTGGAGCACTGGATCAAGGTCTTGTGGACACCGCCACGACATCCACAACGAAGTGATGGAGCTGGGGATGGCGGACCTTGCGTACTCCTCCGACGAGCATCTCCAACCCAGCGCCAAGCTCAGCTTATTCTTCAAAGGCGTGGTGACGGGTCTTCAGCGACTCCGAGAAGAGGTCCCAAAGCAGCTGGCCGAGGAATCGCGCCAGATCTGTGCAGGAGCCCTCGAGAAGGTGTTGATAAAGGTGGCCTTCCGCAATCCGGGCCTTAACCTTAACGGCATCCTCAGATCCTTGCCGCCAGACGCCAACGTGGAGGAGCTCAGAGCCCTTGTCGCACCCATTGTGGACAAGGTGAACAGGATCAAGCGGATCAATGGCGACCGCGTAGACTAGGCCGCCAACTTTATCTTTCCCTTGTCGCTGCTGATCATGTTTAGAAAACTTTGTTAGATCAGCGACAAGTTATTCTGTAATATACTCTATCTTAGGCGATCAATGCAACGTTATTTCCTCTAATTGATTCCTTCCTTTGTACGTTTCTGCCTTACGCATTTGGGGGACTTGTCGGTAAGTGGCACTTTTGTCATGAAGGCCGAAAAGTGAACGTCCGAGCTCGTCAAGTGTTGCCGCCTCCGACAAGCAACCTTGTCGCGACTAGCTGCAGCTCACTTAAGTTGTTGAGCGGACCCAAAACAAAGTAAGGGCGCGACTAGCCGGCGAGTTGGTTCCTCTGCGCACAGGTTTTCCATACAAAGTACTATCGTTCGAGGAAGATAACTTAAAAAATTTAAAAATTGATTGCTCAAACTTTGGCAACTTAGCTTTTCTGTCTCTTGCTTCCCGATGAGGTGAAACTTCCTCGAGCGGTGCCTGGTCCATAGTATTATCTCCTCCTCCCCCCCTGGTTAACTTGTGCGCGAGGGAGCCTTCCTTTCTTTGAGAAAAGAAAGAAGAAGAGGAAATAACGTTATGGAGCCCAGCGGCTCGATTCTGCTTACCGGGTGTGATTGCTGCACAAAGTGTTAGCCAAAACATGCAATAAAATGATGAAAGCATGAATTTGACAAGTTGCGCGCAACACATGAGCTTTACTGATGCACGGGGTCTGCGCTCGGCTTTGTACAAAGGATTACATGCAACAGCGGCAAGACTTGTACAAAAGGTGGTTGCCGGAACGGGTTCCGGCAACCGCGCCCTATGGGTAAAACTTACGAAGATGCTCAATGTTCCAGGAGTTGCTCACCGGAATGCCATTTTCGGTCTCAAGGCGGACAACGCCAGGCCTAGTGACTCGTTTCACCCGATAAGGGCCTTCCCACTTTGGTGTCAACTTGTTTGAATTCTTGGCGGACCGAACGCGCCGAAGAACAAGGTCGCCTTCCTCGAGACTTCTGGCATTAACTTTGCGGCTATGGTAGCGACGCAAAGCTTGTCAGAAGCAGCAGCTCGCCTGACCGCCTAAAGACGATCCTCCTCAAGGAGCAGCGCGTCATCTTGTAGCAGCTGCTCTTGCTCAAGCTCATCATAAGCGAGCACTCGAGGCGATCCGTATACTAGTTCCGTGGGGAGAACTGCCTCTGCTCCATATATTAGAGCAAAGGTGTCCGGCGGTGGCTCGATTTGGCGTCGTCCTGATCGACCAAAGAACCACCGGCAGCTCCTCGATCCAGTTTCTTCCGCACTTGTGCAGCCTGTCGAAAGTCCTGGTCTTGAGTCCGCGCAGCACTTCAGCATTTGCCCTCTCTGCTTGACCGTTGCTTCTCGTGTGAGCAACAGAAGCAAAGCAGGCCATGGCGCCAAGGTCTTGGACGTACTGCATGAAGGTGCGGCTTGTGAACTGTGTGCCGTTGTCGGTGATGATCCTGTTAGGAATTCTGAAACGGCAAACAATCGACCTGAAGAACTTGATCACGACCGTGCCGTCACCTTCCTCATCGCTTCCACTTCCGCCACTTTGTTAACTTGTCGATGGCGGCGTACAAGTACTCAAAGCCCCGACAGCTCGGGGAAGGGGCCGAGGATGTCGAGCCCCGCATCGAAAATGGCCGGGATAAAGGGATCGCCCGGAGAGCTTGAGCTGGCTGGTGTATCTGCTTGGAATGGAACTGCACGCTTCACACTTGGTTACTTGTGTAGTTGCATCACGGAGGGCTGTCGGCCGGAAGAAACCTTCTTGCCGGAAAGCTTTGCCGACAAGTGCTCTTGTGCCAATGTGGTGACCACATATGCCTCCGTGTATCTCTCGCCAATAGCTTACATCCATCTTCCACCGGAATACACTTCAATTTCACACCGTTGAGTCTTCTTCTGCATGCGCCGTCGACAAACCGATACATACTTGACCGCCGGGCTACTCTTTCCGCTTCTTCTTGCTCTTCGGAAGTTCTCCTGTCTCAAGGAAATGGACAATCTGCTTTGCGCCCATGCTTTGGAGCTTGTGGCTCGACAACAAGGACTAAAGGCACATCTGCTGCTGCAGGAACATCGGCTTCCACGGCAAGAACACTGCGGCCTGCCGAGCTTGATGCTCCCCGACAAGCTTGCCGGAGCAAGACTTGTCGAGCGCGTCTGCTTCAATGAAACAAACCACAGGGCCTGTCGGAGCAGACTGCCCTCAAAGATCTTTGATGCGTTGATCTTGGGGACCTTTGCAATGACGGCTTGAGGAAGCTCGCCGGAAAGTAGTCACCAGAGGTCAACTTCCTCTTCTTGCTTTGTCCAGCTTGACGGTGTTACGGTTGGCTGAGTCGGCTTGAGCACGAAAATCCCTGGTTCCACAGTGCAACTTAAGTGCAGCGCACTTTGACAGCCGTCAAGAATATCATTCGAGCTCTTGGAACATGTTCCATTTGTAGGCCGTCAAAGTGCTCTTCTAGCTTCCTCACTTCATCAACGTAGGCTTCCATCAACGGACTCGTAATCTTTATTCACTTGGCGGACGACAAGCTGCGAGTCACCCCTGACAATAAGCTTTTTGATCCCAAGGTCCATTGCGATCCTGAGACCGGCAAGCAAACCTTCATACTCTGCAGTATTGTTTGTCGCTTGCTCCTTGGGAAAGTGCATCTGGACTACGTACTTGAGGTGCTCCCGGTGGATGCGATAAGCAGCACGCCGGAACCGGCGCCTTGCAGCGAGAAGGCACCATCGAAGTACATCGGCCACTCTTTGCTTGCTTCCTTGACCGGAATGCTCGTCTCCTAATCTCTTCATCCGTGTTGGCGTCCATTACGCTATGAATTCTGCCAACGCTACTGCTTTGGATAGTTGATGTGCTTTCAAACTTGAGACCAAAGCTTGATAGTTCAATGCCCACTCGACAATCCCGCCTGCCGCTTCGATTCTGCAGTATCCTCTTCGCGGAAAGCGAGTGACAACTGTGATCTCATGTGCTTGGAAGTAATGGCGTAGCTTTCTCGAGGCCATGAGGAGGCCGAAAAGCAATTTCTCGCACACCGTAGTACCTTGACCTAGCCCCTAGGTGAGGGAATCGACAAAGTAGACCGGGCGCCGCACCATCCTTTTTCGCATCTGTTCATGTGTCTGCGGATTCATCCTTGTCGGGACCAGAGCTTGTCGTGAAGCCCCCCGCTTGTCGCCGGATGTGCTTGCCGTGGTTGCTTTGGCTCGTCATCCGCCTCCCTCTCCGCTACTAACGCAACACTAACCACTTGATTGGTTGCCGCTATATATAGCAGCAACTTCTCTTGTGGCTTAGGTGCGACAAGTGTTGGAGTGGAGGACAGTATCTCTTCAAGTCTGCAGCCGCAGCCTCCGCTTCGAGTCCATTTCATTGGACCTGCCTTTTCAAAATCTTGAAAAATGGCGGTATGCGCTCAGCCGACCTAGAAATAAACCTTTGAGAGCAGCTACGCAACCGCAAGTCTTCGTACATCCTTGACGCCGCTTTGGTGCTTCAATCTGCTCAATGGCCTTGATCTTGTCGGGATTAGCTTCAATCCCTCGTTGAGACACGAAGAACCCGAGAAGCTTGCCGGAAGGGACTCCAAACACGCACTTCTCGGGGTTGAGCTTGAGGTTGATCTTGTGCAGATTTGCAAAGGTCTCGTCCAAATCTTGAACCAGAGTTGCTCTGTCCTTGCTTTTGACCACTATGTCATCCATGTAGGCTTCTACATTTCTGTGCATCTGTGGCTCAAAAGCGTCATGGACTACCCTTGCAAATGTTGAACCAGCATTCTTCAAACCGAAAGGCATCCGTATGAAACAGTATGTGCCACATGGTGTGATGAATGCGGTCTTCTCCTCATCTTCTTCAGCCATGAAGATCTGATGGTATCCTGAGTATGCATCAAGAAACGAAGCAAATCACATCCAGCCGTGGAGTCAACAATCTCAATGCGCAGCAAGGGAAATGGATCTTTGGGACAAGCTTTATTAACATCCGTGAAGTCAATACAAAGTCTCCATTTTCCATTTGCTTTGGCGACGACTACGTGATTGGCCAACCACGTAGGATGGAGCACTACTCGACAAGGCCCGCTGCTTCCGGTTTCTTGATCTCTTCGCTATGAACTCTTGGCGCTCCTTTGCTTGCCCGTGACTTTTTGCTTGGACGGGTCGCGCATGAGGACAAAGCGGCGGTGGTGCTCAATCACTTTCACAGGAACACCGGGATGTCGGGCGATTGCCATGCAAACACGTCGACATTCGCCCGCAGGAAAGCAACGAAGCGCCTTCCTATTTGGGGTCGAGAGAGGCACTGATGGTAAAGGTACCACCAGTGCCGTCCTCCTTGGCGGGCACCTTCTTGGTCTTTGGCGGAGCCACCATCTTCTTGCACTTGCCGGTGGAGCTCGATGGTACGTCCTCGATGGTAGCGCAGTACTCCGAAGAGGTGCGCTTGCTGGAGTGAGCATCAGAGCCCTTGCCGGACTTGGACTTCGTCTTCTTCCCCCCGGGAGCTTGAGCGGCAAGTGCTTTGCAATTTGTCGCGGCTGCTGCATCCCGGTAGATCTTGTCGGCACAGATAAGGGCATCCTTCTTGTCGCCATGGACAGAGAAGACGCTTATCGGGCCTGGCATCTTGAGTAGGTTGTAGGCGTAGTGAGAGGCTGCCATGAACTTGGCGGCTACCGATCGGCCAAGTATCCCATTGTAAGGCAACGGAAATCGGCAACGCCGAATGTGACCCTCTCGCCCTAAAGTTCAGCTCGCTGCCAAATGTTACCGCAACGTAATCTTCCCCTTCGCTTGCTCCTTCCCGGATTGATTCCTTGGAAGGTACCAGTCTCTTCGAGCTCACCGTCGAGGATTTGAAGCTTACGGAGCACCGCGGAGGAGATCGATTCAAGCCGGCCCCGCCGTCAACTAGCATTTTGGTGACCTTGAGGTTGCGGATGGTTGGTGAGACCAACATCGGCAAGCACCCGACCGCAGATTATGCGATCGTGGTGGTCCTCAATATCAAAAATGATAGGCGTCTTTGGACCACTTGAGAGGCTTGCGCGACTCTACGGATGGTTCCGCTGCATTGACCTCCCGCATCCATTGCTTGAGTTGGCGGTGGGAGGTATGTAGGGAAGCACCTCCGTCAATGCAGAGGACCTCTGTGGCTTTCTGAAACTCCTGCTCATCGGCGTCGTCGTCCTCCATATCTTCGTCGTCGTCATCATCTTCATCCTTGTCGCGGCCGCGGGGAGGTCTATCTCCTTGCCGCTGCTTGGCCTTGCCGCGTCCTCCCCCCGGCCGGACGTTTCTTGCTTGCTCCCCCAAAGACCTTCCTGGGCCTTCTCCTTGTCGCGCCGCTTGTACTCAGCTCTCTGCTCGTTCGAGAAGCTGCTCGACCTTCTTGCAGCTCTGGAGGTCGTGGCCCTTGGTGCGGTGGATCTTGCAAGATCGCTTGCTTGAGCTGTCACTGCTTGTCGGCCACCGCCACCGACTGGTGGTTGGCGTCAGCGGCAACCTCCTTGCCGGAGCCACCAGCCTTGGCGTTCTTGTCGCCACCTCCGTTGCCGGACTGCTCAACTGCTAGCACTTCTCTGCCTTTCTTCTTCCTGTTGCCTCGCCGCCGGCCCTTCTTTGCCGGGGCGGTGTCCTCGTTGTCGAGATCACCTTCCGCATTCTCTCCTCGAGTCTCCTCCCTTCCTCGGCCACAAGACACTTGTCGGCCAAGGCGTACAGCTCACTGACGTCCTTGACTTTGCACATCGCCATCTCCTCCCTCATCCTGCGGTTCCGCACATTCTGATGGAATGCGCTGATCACCGCGGCAGGGTGGACGTCCGGGATGTTTTAATGCACATGGCTGAATCTCTGAATGAACTTGCGCAGGGACTCTCCTTCCTTCTGGGCGAGCAGATGAAGGTCACTCTCTTGGCCATGAGGCTTATGTCCACCTGTGAAGGCGCCAACAAACTGATGGCACAGATCTGCCCAAGAGGATATGGAGCTGTCCGGCAAGTGCATGAGCCAAGATCTGACGTTGGACTTGAGCACGAGCGGGAAGTAGTTGGAGAGGATCTTGTCGTCCCATCCCCCCGCAGCCTGAACCGCGATGGTGTAGATGCTGAGGAACTCCGACGGGTGCGTCCTGCCATCATACTTCTCCGGCACGTCTGGTTTGAAGTTTTTCTGACTGGGCCACTGGACTTGCCGCAGCTCACGAGTGAACGCAGGGCAACCTACCGCGTACGGCAAGTCGCCTGGCTCCTCCGGCGCGCGCATGTCAACAGAAGGCCCAGTAGCGGCAGCCGGATCGACGTCGCGCTTCTCTTGGCGCTCGATGCGAGTTCGAGCGTCCTCTTGTTGTCGCTCGTGAAGAACTTGGCGCTGATCGCGGCGAGCTCGCGGATCCGACGACGCGGTGGAGTCGCTGTTGAGGTGGATCCGGTGAGTCGGCGATCTTGGCCTTCGTGGCGGAGAGTGCACGGTGGTTGCACCTCCGGCAGTCTCGTCGCCACCGGCTCGTGCCTTGTCGTCTCGCCGCGGCAATGATGGCGTTGGTTGCCGCGGAGCGTCGCCGTTGGCAAAGCCGATGAGGCTCTGGATAGTGGCCCTCCACTCGTCGACCGGGGCGGCCGTTGGAGGGTAGTCGGGGTGCCGCTGAGCTCTCGCGAAGCTTCGCTGGAGTAGTGGGTGGCATTGGAGAACGGTGCGAGGCGGGATATGCTCGGACTTCTAACTTCGTTAGAAGGGGCAGCACCCGTCCGGCGACCGTATCTCACTCATGCCAAGATGTTGGCGCGCATGCTGGTCTTGAGGGTCTCGATCCAACGAACGTATGGCATTGTGAACGCCATGACGTTGTTGGTCCCGCGTCTCCTGAGATGGGCGCGGGGGATGCGCGGACGCCGAGGTTTGCGGGGCCTTGTCCTTGGACTTGGCAACGTCGCGAGCACCTTCTTCGGCGCCCGTTCCTCCGCCAGCATCTGCCCCACCACCTGTTTGCTGCGGTGAGGGTGGGTACGACGCGGACGGCTCTGCTGCCGCCGAAGCCTTCTTCTTTGGTGGCATGTTGAGAAAGATGTTGATGACGCTGCTTGTGTGAACGCCGGATCAGATTCACACGGCCTCGACGCCCCCTACCTGGTGCGCCAAAGATGTCGGGGAGGCTGATCGTACCCACGGACACCTATGGGGCCGGCGGACCAGGCCCCTTGTGGTTCGGAGGGGGGCGGAGATCGCACGAAGAGCGGATCGAGGCGAGGCACACGAGCAGTTTACCCAGCTTCGGAGCTCTCCGGAGAGATAAAACTCCTACTGCTGCTTGTTTGATGTATTGTGTTCTTGCTAGGGAGCGATGAGAGCTACAAAACCTAGTGTGAATGTATCTGGTCTCGAGTGAGTCGAATGAACTGAACCCCTTCTACGTTGCGCATGGGCCTCCTTTTATATGCTCAAGGGGTCTCCGACAGGTGGCAACATAGATGAGGGTACAAATGTAAAAACAGGAGTTGGTACACCTACTCGAGCGATTATGCAGTGCAAAATACCTAACTCTCGACGGCAAGGGACAAAAGCAATAAATGCCCGTCAGCGTCGCCCAAACAAAGGCAACGGAGATCGTCAGTGCGCCTCCGCCGCCACGATGGCAAGCTTGTCAGCGCCGCTTATCGCTGCTCTCCGCTGGCTGCACAGCCGCTCGACACGCGCGCATGGAACGGTCCCATGGCGACACATCGCTGGATGAGCTGGGGCGGAGAGGGAGAGAGGTTGCTTGTCGCGGCAAGTGCCTTGCCGCGACCGAATCCTTGTCGCGTCCGGAGGCTTGTCGCGCTCCGAGCCTTCCCGGCAAGCTCCTCTTGCCGGGGCCTTGTCTTCTGCATGCCCGAGGGCCTTCCCGACAAGCTCCTCTTGCCGGGCCTTGTCTTCTTAATCAAATACTTTGTTCTTGAATGGCTCCAAAGGAGCCACGGAGGATCTTAGCGGTGACGAGGCAAACCCTCGCCACAGTGTCAGAATCGTCTGCGGCACGAGTACGGGATACTAGGGTACCCCTACTCTAGTACACCGACAGTTTAAGATTCCGCTTACGAGAGGGCCGAGCTTCGTCGCAAGCGCCCAAAAGGAGGACCCAAGGAATTCACAGTTGCTCGTCGCTAGCCGTTTGAAGGCATGAGTCAGGGGTCTGGGTTTGGGCAGGGCCGTGTTCGTCGTGCTACCTCCAAGCGGCCTGTTGTTGAGGCCTACGATGATTCAACGGAAGAGTATGACTCGCAAGATGATGCCTTCTATGTCAACTCCATTGATGATGAAGATGTAGAAGAAGAGGATGATCGTGTTGATGAGGATGAAGAGGAGGAAGAGGAGTCCAGTCCCGAGCAAGCCATTCCGGGCGGGCGTGACCTCCGGAAGATGCCTCTTGCCAAGTGGATCAAGCCAGAGCTGTGGGCTGAGAGACAGAGCCATCCTTATGCGGCCGCCATTGGTTTGGGAGTGGATCCCCGCTTCAAGAATGATTTTCAGCAAAGGGTCTATCACGAGCTCCTCATGACCAAGTCAAAGAAGTTTGCTCCTCACAAGCAAGTTAACACTGAGAGTCTGCGCGACAATGATCATCTGTATACCGGTGTGTACTCAGCTCTTGGAAGATTGGGTCTCATTCCGTTTGTCACATTCAACCATCCATACAATGAAGATCTCGTGATGCAGTTCTTTGCAACTTTGTATTTCTCAAATGACTCTGCTCGCACCCTCACTTGGATGTCCGGAACGCATCGGTGCTCCGCTCCTATGGCTAAGTTCTCTGAGATCATTCCTTATCCTTTCATTGATGAAGAGACTGTATCTGATGAGTTTGGCAGAGTTTGGGAAAGTGGACAGCGCACTAAGGATGAGATTTCTTTTGCATACAAGCAAGAGAACTCGTCTATCACTGGGTCCATCAAAGATCGTTTGCCCCTCTATGACACTATGCGCCATATCCTGAGGTATACTCTCATTCCAAAGGCAAGTGATTCCCATAACATTTGGAGTTCCATGCTAGATGTCTTTGTGTACCTCAATTAGAAGAAGAGGGTGGATGTCCTGGACTTCATGTTCTATGAGCTCCGTTAGTGTGTGCAAGAGAACAAGTCCTTGATCTATGCTCCATTCATCCATGCATTGATTGAGTCCGTCTGCCCAGCCAAGGACATTGCCTCGTTCAAGACTTCTGTTCCCAAGCGCAACTCTAACTGCACCCTAGTTGCTCCTGCTCCATATGTGCCTATCAAGAAGGGGCGCAACGCTAGGCCTGAGGATCATGCTATTTTCACTCCAGGCATGTCCTCCACTGCACGGATCCCTCATGGTAAGGCCAAGTTCGTTGGTTCTGAGGCCGTCTTTGCCAGGGGAGAGAAGAAGTCTCTGTTCAAGACCTTGAGCAACATGTTCAAGATGTGCAGCCTATCCAGCTCCATCAGATTAAGCAAATCAACAAGGAGAAGCTTATGAGGCATGAGCAAAAGGCAGCTAGGGCTGTAGCCGGTGAGGAGGTCGGTCCAGGGTCAGAGGACAACGACAGTGAGGCCACTGCTCGGTCTTTTCCGATGGCCGGATGGCGCTTTGATGATGATGATGATGATGCCTCGAGTGCTCCTCCTCTTGTCTAGTGGGTCTGTGTGTCGCCATTTGTCTCCTTTTTGTTGTCTCGATGACAAAGGGGGAGAAGTGGTGTTGGTGTTCGTGGGTGTGTTTTGTGTGTGTGTTGAGATCTCAAGCCTCATGTTTCTCGTAGTTGGTTGGTTTTAGCTGGCTTGAGATACTCTTATTTCCTTTCCGCTTGTGGTTGTGTGAGCTACTTAGTTATGCCTGTGAGACTCTAGCTTTATTATTGAACTTATTGCAATGATCATATCTTGCTTATTATGTGTCTCACAATATTTGCTCACCACACTATTGCATCAGATCTAGGCACCGTTATAGGTTTATTATGTTGATCTCATGCCTTGACAATAATGATCTTGGAGGAGCCTCCCATGTGTGTACTTGATGCATTCTCAAGCATTCATTTTATCCGGGCACACATATAGGGGGAGCTACCATGATCATTATTTGTCCCATGGCTATTAAATGTTTTTATCCTCTATGCCATGCTCTAACCACGTTGTCATCAATGCACCAAAAAGGGGGAGATTGAAAGTGCAAGTGGCACTTATACTATATTTTGGTGTGATGACAATGTCGTTAGTTGAACTAATATTGGTTACTAAAGTTTATATCAGGATATTGGTTCCAAGTGCTCCGTGATGGAGTTGTGCGACCCCCACCCCCCAATTCAAAAGGACAAAGGCGTGGTCTTCCGTCAATTCAAAAGTTTAGTTTTTGGTTTGGTTCGAGTCGTAGGAAAGACCGCACTATTAAGAAGGGTTTGTGTGGATGACAGTTGTGTGGGAATGCCATTGCCGAACCTTATACACTTATCCTACCCAATCTTACCACCTAAAATCCTAGTGTGTGTGCTTGTGGTACTCAGAAAGTTAGTGACTCAAAGTTACTGGGTACCCCGTGCGCACGGGGTCTTTGGACCCCCGTGCACATGGGGTACTGTATAACTCTCTGAGTACCCCGTGCGCACGGGGTCTTTTGACCCCCGTGTCAGTTCAGTATCTGGCGTATCTCGTAGTAGGGTTCCTAAGCTAGGCGTCTTGGAGCGATGGTAACATGGACACGGGGTTTTACCCAGCTTCGGGCTCTCTTGATGAGATAATACCCTACATGCTGCTTTTGATTGTATTCATATGGGTGTAGTACAAAGTACATGTATCTACCACGAGATTGTAGTAATGAATATGAGATCGTCTATTGACTAGCCTGGCCTCGGTTTATATATGCACCGTAGGCCTAGGGTTTAGAGGAGTCCTTGTCTTGGGCGCCAAGTCTTGTAGAATCCTCCTTGTATGCGGCATGGGCTGTCCGAACTGGCCCAATAGTGAACCGCCATGGGGGTCCTCGGCCCGATCCAGCTGGTCGGGAGACGACGTGGTGAGTGCCCCCTAGTCCAGGACATCGTCAGTAGCCCCCTGAACCGGTCTTCAAGTTGGGGACGCTCCTCGATTCTTCTGAACTGTTCTTCATCTTCGGTCGTCGGTCTTGAAAACTGGTTCAACAAATCTTCTTATCTTCGATCTTGAGGATCGCCGAAGTACATCCGAAGGGTTTATATGTCAGGTATCCGAGGAGCCCCTTTAAGTTATCGGCTTTTATCAATGCCTTATTATTTTTACGCCCACCTCGGGTTCGAAGTTGTTCCCGGGCGGCGGTGTCCTCTTGCATCCTAGCTCCAACGCCGAACTGCATTTCGAGGTATCTTTTGCAGCCGAGCACCAATGCCGGACTATATCCGAGCTCCAACGCTGGACTGTATACGAGGTGTCATAGATCACCTTGGCTTGAAGAAGTTTAAAGGAAGTTAGCCGAGCTTAATGCCGGAAATGACATCTATAGAGCCAGCCACTTGCATCCGAGCTTTATGCCGGACTGCTTCCGAGGTGATGCACCACCTTGGGCTTGGGCTGATTGTTTACGGATTTATTTTCCGATGCATGTAAATTTATTTGCTGTCAACATGTATTAGCAGTAGCCCTCAAGGTGTGTATCAGTCTAAAACTCGAGATGCACCTGAAGGATGACATAAGACCGCTGATCCTAGTAGCTTCTGAGACTCAGGTCGTGAAATCGGCCTGAGGATCAACTCCTAGCTCGGCAGCATACATAGGAATAGAAACCGCAGTGTAATATATTAGAGGTAATAGTGATCGGCGGATGGGCCCCTGAGAGAGGGTCGTGAGAAGTCGCCGCGATATATCAGCTTGATGCCGGATAATTCCCATATGGTACTTATTGTCGTCCGAGGACGTACTTTTCATAGTTCGGTTATGCCGAACACTGAGCACTTTGAATTTCCTGCATTGAATAGGCAATGCAGTAGTCCCCCGAGCCACTGGTCGGGTGGCAACACCAGATCAGGGGATCAATGTGCCCCTTTAATATTTATAAATAATGAGCGCAAAGCCCAGTAGCTCATGAGCCTTAATGTGGGCACGGGTGGCCGAATGAAGGATCGAAGTCCGTTTGACAGAAAATTTTGTTGTGTTTAACACAAACTTCTCAGAAAGAGAATAAAGATCTCTTAAAAAAGCTAAGAGCTGGTCGAAATCCGAGCTCGCCAAGGTAGTCCCCAAGGGGTTTAAAAGATGGAATGCAGTAAATGGATTTTACTCGCAATTTTTATGTGTAATGATTCTATGTATCCAAGTACTTTACATCATTAATGCTCAGATCTGCATTGTACAAAACTTTGTTGACCAACCATCGGCTTCAACCTCCTCGGCCAGTAGCTGGGGAGTGTTTGTCCTACTTTATAAACCCTTTACAAGGGAAAAGTTTTACGGCAAACAAGGCAATCCAATCATACGGTTTTATAAACAAAGGTACGCAGAGAGATATGTTATATTACTGTTTAATGTAAGAGACATCTTCCAAAGAAAATAGTCCCGCTATCGGTTCCTTTCCTTGGGTCATCATGCTGATCATGATTATGAAACCTCAACTCCGATCAGTGTGGGAGGAAAATATGGAGGGTTTAGTTTGGGGAAAGTTCCCGGACTATGTGGTTTATAGCGAACCAAAATTTTTTACTTCCGTCGTTGCCGACCAATGTGATACTTTAAGATTGCTAGCTTTCGGCTTCACCCAGTCTGAGGTACTTACTCGGATGACCCGATAGTAACAATCACAGAGGTGCTCCCTTTACCACCTAGCCGAACAATCAGGAACGCAGGGGTAAGCACAGGAGCCAGGCAACCCAGCTTGGCCAAACTCTTAAGTCAAATTGATGCATATTAATGGCTTTATAACGATAATTACAGAAGGCAACGCTTGTATAATGAATACAAACGCTGATGATATATACTTATTTTGACTCCATTGCGACCGTTTATCAGTTGAAAGTGGCCCATCGTCAGCTTCTACCCCTTTGTAGATACTACGCATGGTGTTTCCGCAATAACAAGACAACCCTTAGCCGACATCTCGGTTCCCGAAGGCAGTTTTGTTAGCGGAAACGAGGCAACCCGATATCCGGGCTTTATAACTTTCACTTAGTCATAGGAGCTGTAAACTGGGGAAGCTAGCTACGAGCCCCTGGTTAGTGTTCGGCGACAGCTGAGGTCAAGCCGTAAACACTTCGGCCAATGTTATAAACGGCCCATTATTTAACACAGGGTGACCTCTATCGATCTTATAATCGTCAGATCGCTGACCAGTTTACGCTTATTGTGCCAGTCAGTTTTTGGCTTTCTCCACTGAGGTGCTTAACCATTCAAGCTGGAAGCACAATTGCAATGGTTCTCCCTTTGCGCACCTAGCCGAACAAAGCAGAACGTAGGAGGCAAGCACAGGAGCCGGGCAACCCAACTATTGACCGAAGACACAATTCGAAACCGATGCATATATAGCAATATCCGAGAATGTTTTTGCCGAATCTCTAAAGGTGTCCGGCGTTGCACTGCGAGACTTATGCTGCAAACACACAAATAGTTCAAAAGTTCCATAAGCTTGGAAAACCAAAAAACGTCAGTAAAAACTTGACGTCCGGACAAGATCAAGTGTTCGGTGCCAATCCGAAAATTGGAAAAAAAATTGTGCTTCTGTCGTGCTTTAACATGACACATCCGATCTCAAGACTTCACGAGTCGAAAAAGGAGCGGTATAAAAAGACTTTGCAACGACCAAGAAGAAAACACATTTACTATAAAACAGCTCATATAAATTTAAGAGCCCCCAAGTGACTTGGGTAAAAGAATTTTATGTATAACGATTTTATGTACCGAAGCACATATATCATATATGTGTTCACCCGAACTTTAAACGCTTCTTAACCGGCCGTCGGCTTCTCCCTCTTCGGTCAAGGGCCGAAAAGTGTTATGTACTCCATCTGTCGAGAATATCGACGGTGTTTCCGATAACTAGGCAATCAGGCCATAAGGCTGTAACAGACAGAGCGCGCTCAGGGAACTTATGCTATATTACTGACAAAGTGTAAGAAGCATCTTCGAAGAAAATAGTACCTCCACCGGTACCTTTCTTCGGTTGCTCATTGTTATTATGAGACTTGTGCAATAATTTTTTGTACTCATGAGTTCCATTGTGTGCTGACCATAATTGAAAACAATAAGAGCGCTAGCTTTCGGCTTCACCCAGTCTGAGGTCCGAGCTCGGATGACCTGATCGTGACAATCGCAGAGGTGCTCCCTTTACTCCCTAGCCGAACAATCGGGAATGTAGGGGTAAACACAGGAGCAAGGCAACCCAGCTTGCGGAACACTTAAGTCAACAAGGTGCATATTGTGGCGTAATACATGAACAAGGAACGAAGCCATATAAGTATAATCATATGCAAAAGGAAAAGCTTCATAAAGGAAGCCCCCAAGTAGACGAGGTATTTGAATTTGTGTGTCACAAACAAAGTTTTGACAAGGAAGTTTTTCACATACAACTTTTTGCCAAAAAAGTATAATGCTTTGGTCGAACCGAACAAAATTTAAAACAAAAAGTGTTTGAGCATGAAAGTGACTTAGCTGGTTAATGTGTTCGGCATTGATGACGGGGTTCGAGCTTGATGTGGGACAAGGTTCCATTCCCCAAGCCGGTCCCGAGGTGGCGGAGCGAAGCTCTCGGCACTCCGAAGTGGTGACATAGCACGGCCAATGCACGCCAGCAGAGTGACGCCGGAGTCCCCGGCGTGGGTTAATGAAGTGTTGACGAAGCCCCCCCTCCCCTTGTCCAGCCCAGGTGACAACACTGCCCGACCCGGATCATTTACATGTGCACAAAAAATAGTGCAAACCGGAGATAATAGTAATAATAATAAATTAAAAAATGTTGCATAATAAATAATTTATGTTAAGTGAGTAATAAACAAATATGGCCTAGTGCGCCGAACACTCGATGAGGTAGAGCTCTCTTGGTGATGCCGAAGTTCCCGAGGCAACCGAACATGTCGGTATGGAAATTCAACCGACAAGATGATCACGCGAGCCAATTTATGCCGATTGGGACGATGGCGTTGGCCTACCGAAGTGACCGCGTGACTCAGTCGAAGTTCATTACCGAACCACCATGTGACCTTCGTTAATGCGGCCACCATTTGATAGACCTGCGTACAGATGATGGAACAAACTAGAGTAATAATTCCTTGGGAAAAATAAACCCAAACAAGCAAAAATTACTAGGATAAATAGCACCTGGTTTATTTGTTGCAGCAATCCGAAGAAAGGTGACTCCCAAAATTGGCTCCGCACACCCATTGCCTGATGGGCAATAGAGCGACGGCATGGCGATGCTGGCAAAGGTTGGCTTGCCGAGACAAAGCCCTCGATCCAGTTAACGTGTGAATTTGGTCGGCCGGTGACGCCAAGTCACCGGAGTATGTTGATGAAGAAATAGCCAAGTCCCCGGTCCAGCCGAGGTGACGGAGCAGGTCGGTGAGGAGACGTTGCAGCTGCCATGTCAGCCGAGGTGTTGAAGCAGGTCAACGTGATGGACATTGGCTTGAAGAAGCAACAGTGCGGCCATGCTGACGCAGGTCGTGACTTGTGACGCGGTCAATACCGGCTTGATGAAGTGACCATGCGGCGATGCCAGTGTGCCCGCTCCGTGTAATCCATGGGGAAGCAATGTTGGTGATGATTTATCCTTCGCAATGCCAAACTCTTGTTCGGCTTGCCGAGATGATGATCGAAGAAGTTGAGCTCGGCTCAACAAAGCGGCGACGTGTCTAGCGCAGGTCAGTAGCCGTGTAGCAATATTGCCGGACTGGTTTGACACCAGCGTGATGGTGAAGATTACCTCGGAGGACGCTTAAAATTTTACGATACGTGTTTAAAAACAACGCACAATACCCTAGAAAAAATTCCTTCAAAAGGGTTGTCCAATATTCCGTTCATGAAGAAACATGAACTCGGGCCGGATTCGCATTCACGCAGAAAACATATCCGAAAATTGGTCCACTCATCGGAAGGTTCCCGGATTTTAAAGCGTCGGATCGAGCTGAAATTTGGAGGGGTGGTAGATATGGATATTCTGCAACAGATGAACGGTTGGATCTTCCAAAGGACCTCCGAGCTGGGCTTTGGAGACCATGCCCTAAACTCGTCCAGATTCCCGCCCAGATTTGACAGGGCTCCGGTATATCGTAGATTGCCAGAGATTCCTCCATCGAAACTCGAAGAAATTTGGCATGGTTGTTGTACACTTAATTCCGCACAATTCCACTGAAGGAATCGTCAAAGTGATGCTCGAGGAGGTGGTGGCAGCGGATACAAGTTTGCTGTTCGGAAAAAACAGCACGGTCGCTCGAGGGCAATGTTGACGTTGAGCCCCCGAGCTGCATGGATGATTCTTCCACGATCATGATAGAGATCGGAGTTGATGTTGACGAAGGCTCTCGTCCGAACATGATAATTGGAGGTAGGGCACAATCCTTGGTTAAGACAAGGTGACCAGTCGAGCCGGCGACAAAAGATGCCGACATCGACCATAAAGCTCGGCTCCGATGTGTAGATCGCGCCGGAGACTATCCGAATTCCCATCGCCCCGTGGAGACCGCTAGCAGGCTCTCAATGAAAGCACCAATGTCGGTTCAATATCTGGTGTATCTCGTAGTAGGGGTCTTAAGCTAGGCGTCTTGGAGAGATGGTAACATGGACACGGGGTTTTACCCAGCTTCGGGCTCTCTTGATGAGATAATACCCTACATGCTGCTTTTGATTGTATTCATATGGGTGTAGTACAGAGTACATGTATCTACCACGAGATTGTAGTAATGAATATGAGATCGTCTATTGACTAGCCTGGCCTCGGTTTATATATGCACCGTAGGCCTAGGGTTTAGAGGAGTCCTTGTCTTGGGCGCCAAGTCTTGTAGAATCCTCCTTGTATGCGGCATGGGCTGTCCGAACTGGCCCAATAGTGAACCGCCATGGGGGTCCTCGGCCCGATCCAGCTGGTCGGGAGACGACATGGTGAGTGCCCCCTAGTCCAGGACGCCGTCACCCCGTGCGTCACAGTCTTGTGTAAACTCTCTGAGAGTACCCGTGCAAGACGGGGTCTTTTTGACCCCGTCTTGCCTGGGGTGGTGTGAAACTCTCTGAGTACCCCGTGCGCACGGTGCTAACTTCGCCCGTGCGCACGGGGTCCAACGGGAAGATTCCCTACCCAGCCAAGAACACTATAAAAAGGCTCTTCTTCCACCTCCAACCCCCAACCCCCAATCCTAATGTCTTGTTGAGCTCCACCATTGCTACACCCCATTTTGCTCAATACTCTCAATCCCTCCACCCAAATTTGTTGAAACTTTGGGGATTGGGAGAGCAAGACCCGATCTACAACTTGACCAAAGCAAATCGCGTTCCCTGCAACATTTCTTCCCCATTGACTTGTTACTCTTGGAGCTTGGGCTCCTAGGCGGCTAGAGGTTCCTCCGGAAGCTTCCTTGCTTGTGGTGTGCTCCGGAGAAGTTTGTAAAGGTGTGGTTCTCGCCTTCAAGACCAACCCCGAGTGATTCGAGGCTCATCCGGTGGGGGTGACTCGAAGGAGATTACGGTGAGCCTTCGGTGGCGTTCCGCAAGCTTTGGCTCTGGCACTGCTCCAAACGGAGAGTAGCTCTTCCCTAAGGAAGAGTGAACTTCAGGATAAAATCCGCGTCCTCGCCCCACTTGTGGTTAATCCTTTCCCGCACCTTACTTTGTGTTGTATGCTTGTAGGCTACTTAGTTTGTTGCCTAGCATATTTATCTTAGAGCTTTCTTGTCATAGAGGTTGCATTCACCTAGTTGCATATCTAGTGAACCCTATTTATCCGCTAAGCCTTAAATTGACAAGAAAGATTAAAATTTGTAGTCTCCTATTCACGCCCCCTCTAGTCGATCAGACGATCCTTTCACCCTTAAATCTGGTCAGTCAAGTGATGGTCTTTAAGCCTCCTTCTTTGCTTCTTTTCTTGATATGTAAGATTTGCTCACACATCTGTTCAATTGCTTGTTTGCATCAGCTAACCATATTAGGACTGTTTGCTTTGATTACATGTTGTTCTTGACCTAACACTCTAACAGAGCTTGTCAACGATTTAAACACTAAGGGATGTTGTAGTGGGGGCTTGTCTAACTCATAGGTGACATAAAGGTTTGGTTGTACACTAAAGTAGGCTCTCCAAGAGTACCTGGAGATCCACTTCGAAGGTATGCCTAGTTTTTACATAGTGCACACATAGTAAATGCTTATTTCATTGTGTTCAAGTGCAAGAGATGTGGCATGTTTCATTATGTGGTGTTGTTTTGTTATAATCTCATCCTTTTGTGTTGTTCACAGACTGGAAAGTATGCATATTTATCTTCCAAGGAGACGAGTAACTAGTTTGTGTCACCTTGCAGAGGGGGCGTAATGAAGATAGGATTGAGGATTTCCAAGTACAAGATGTTAGGAAGGAGCTTTGCAAGAGAAGTAGGAGCAGCGCTGAGCCTGTTCAACCAGTTAAGGTAAGTCACTGTATCCAACTCAATAGTTTAATTCCTTGTTTGTTTCAGGCATAGTTAATTTGCTCTTTTCAATTGTTGTATTTGTCCTCAGTTAATGAGATGCCCAAACAATGATGCCTGATGTTGGGTACTTGTATAACTATTAGTTGACATAATTAAAGGCCTTACCAATTAATTACTCTGGCGAAGTGTGCCTGAAGCTTTGAAGTCTATTAACCAACTATTACTGCATGAGGCTCACAATCTAGTTTATACTAGGCTAATGATTGCATAGTTTTGCTTGCTACAGTAGGTTTGTATGAATCCCTCTGCTGTTCATTATGCTCCCTAGGACTTTAATTGAGCTACAGAATGGCCAACTGCTTGCTTACTTATACGCAACGTGCTGTCTAAATTTGTAACTTGTCTGTGTTTTGGATTTGGCCCCAACATCATGCTCCTCTGGTGAGCTAAGAGAGATTTCTGTATGTGGGCTGCATAGACTACCATTTTTATAATTTTTAAAATATCACCTGCTTATGCTTCATGACGTTTAACATTATTGTTAGTCCTGTTTTGCCATGTACAAAATAGTCTGTCTTGCTGGTTTCACTGTTGTAACTATATTTTTTCCCTAGTCATGTGTACTTACAAAAACATTTCAGGATGAAGTGACATCAACACAAAGATCTGCGAGCAGTGTGGCATGGCCGTTACCGAATGATTATGGATTGGAATTGGAATGTGCTGATTTTCTCAAGCATCAACTAGAGGTGGCAAGACAACGTGTACATGATTCTCAACGTACAATCAACAAGTTGAGACTGGACATGCAGGTATTAGATGCAGGAGTCAAAAAATGAAACTAGACACTGAGGTAACCACAAAGGAATTGGAGATTTTGCAGACTGAAATTTGTGCTATCTGAATCCGGCCAATCCTATTTTCTGAAGAGATTATAGTTCAAATGGTAAGTTCTGTTGATGCGTGTCCATGATGTATGAGCTTTATTTGTCCAGTGCATGTAATTTGCTATTTGTGTACGCTTTATTATCACTGGTGCCGAACTATAATGCCCAGTGGGTATATTCGGCTGTAATTTCTTTATTGTATAGTGTAGGATTATTCTACGTTTCTACGCCTTAGTCTTTTTATTGTATAGTGTATGTTTTTTAGAGGCGATAGTATAGAGTAGGATAATTCTAGAATATGCTATATCATTGAAATTGGGGCCAACATGCCCAAACATTTCCTGGACGCCATACAAACGAACAAACATGTGTAGTCAAAGCGGGCCTTAATTGGGCTGGTCAAAATAATATTAAGTGGATCCCGAATGATGTGGCCACCGTAACAACGGCTCTTAGCAGGCCATTAACAGGCCAAAAGCTCGATAGGGTCGTATAAATGGAAATGGCCCGCGGGCCTCTAGCGGGATGAAATACATGTCAATTTTGTCTCGGCCCTTTTACTTCACGGGGCTAGTAAGAGGCCGAAAGTGTTATGGGCCAGAGGAGGCCCAATTTGCAAACTAGGCTTTTAACAGGCCGAAAGTCGCGTTGGGCTCAAATGATGCCATGCAGAACGTGGCCCCCTAATGAACCTAAAGTCAAAGGCCCAACTGTTGTGCGGGCCGTTAACAGGCCGAGAGACAAAATGGGCTAGGATTTGGCCCATTTACCGAATGGGCCGAGGACAGGCCTAAAGTCACAGCAGGCTAGAATTGGCCCAACTCTAGAATGGGCCGAGAAAAGGCCGAAAGGCATTCCGGGCCGTTAACAGGCTGGAACTGACGATGGGCTGCTAACAGGCCGAAAGAAGCCCGGACCGCAATTGGGCCCAAAGACATAGCGGGCCGTTAACAGGCTTAAACTGACGATGGGCTGGATATTGTCAAAACTGGAATGGGCCTTTGATGGGCTGATTTTGTGTAACTTGTATGGGACGTGCTTGTAAATGGGCCTGACTCAAGTAGGATGCTAATGGGTCAGCCCACTTATATTGACAGGCCCGGCCTTTTAACCTATATGGGCCACTGTTGGGCCGAGACACGTGTCCACATATCATAGGCGCGTTCCGTCCATTCGCCGGATGACAACTGTCCGAATGCCGGGCCGACACGTGGATCTGACGGCCAATGAGAATTTTACACGTGAAAAATCCCCAATGGTCTGTGCTGTTAATGAGTTATCGGATCCAAACCGGAACCCGATGACTTAACGGCGACCCGTTATGGTGGATGCCATGTGTCGGTCACCCTTGACGAAAGCACTTCTATGACGCATGATTTATCATCATGGAAGTGGACACTTCTATGATGATAATTTTGGTAATGTCATGGAACACTTCTACGACAGCACAGGTATGACTATCTTGATTATGTCATAAAATCGTCATGGATGTACATGCATGACAAAAAACGTGACCTACTGTGACAAACACGTATCATCACGAAAGTGTATTTTTTTTTGTAGTGATCTTGTCTACACCATGCCATCGTTCTTATTGCATTACTCCATTTTTCCATGAACTTAATACACTAGATGCATGCTGGATAGCGGTCGATGTGTGGAGTAATAGTAGTAGATGCAGGCAGGAGTCGGTCTACTATCTTGGACGTGATGCCTACATAATGATCATTTGCCTGGATATCGTCATGATTATTTGAAGTTTTATCAATTGCCCAACGGTAATTGGTTTACCCGCCGTTTGCTATTTTTCTAGAGAGAAGCCACTAGTGAAATCTACGACCCTCGGGTCTCTTCTTTATTATGTCTGCCTTCGTGATATATTTTTATTAGCTTTTATTTTCAGATCTATTAAACCAAAAATACAAAAATACCTTGTTGCACTTTATTTGTTATTTGTGTGCAGGTGCCGTTCATGTAGTGTTGCGTGATTCTCCTACTGGTTTGATAACCTTGGTCTCATCACTGAGGGAAATACCTATCGTTGCTATGCTGCTTCATCCCTTCCTCTTTGGGGAAATACCGACGTAGTTCTAGCAGACATCAAAAGGAATTTCTAGCGCTGCCGGGGACGATCACGTCAAGATAGTCTCCTGTCAACGTGCGAATTTCTGGCGCCATTGCCGGGGAGACATCATCAACATCTACCAGGTTCCTAATCACAAATCTCATCTCCTCATAATTTACGTTATTTTCCATTTGCCTCTCGTTTTCCTCTCCCCCACTTCACAAAAATTTGCCATTTTATTTGCCCTCTTTTTTGTTCGCCGTTTTCCTCTCATAATAGATCTATACCAAGAAATTTCCACTTGGTATAGGATTTCCACTTGGTATAGATCCATCCTTGATACGATTACCAGTGGAAAATTCTTGATGTGTCCCTCTCTTTATGCTTTTAATGCTATGGGAAATTTAGTGGGATCACCACCGCTTATGATTAATGAAACAACTTTGAATCTCGAGCATGTTATGGAAAGACTAGATGCTACTGAAAAGAAAATGCTTACTGAAGAACATTTTGAAAGCTTGGATAAAAAGATGCATAATTTTGCTACTAAATTTGGGTCAAAAGCGGGAGAAGTTTTTAAGTTGCTGAAAGAAAAGGGGGCGGTAATTCATGAAAGAATGGAAGAAAGCCCCTCTCGTATTGATAAATTGGAAGAGATCTTTAGTAATCTAAGTACGGCCTTTGCTTCCGCTAAAACTATTGAAAAAATCCAGTAAAGATTGGCAAGATTACTCAAGTTACTAAGAACAAGGGTGCAACTTCTAGTAATAACAGTAAAGAAGATCTTAAGATGATTAGTATTCACCCAGATTTTGTTGAAGTTATAAGAGATCCTTTGAGCAAGAATGAATTATTTAAACTTGTTCCTAGGAGTATTGTCATCGAGAATCTATATGCTAAATCTCTAAAATGTTCTAAGTGTTTAATTTAAGAGTTGGAGAACAAAGATGACAATACTTAGATCTGTGCTTTATGCCTAGCTAGGGCGTAAAACGATAGCGCTTGTTGGGAGGCAACCCAACGAGTAAAATTTATTTTTGTCTTTTGCTTTCTGTTCTTGAGTTTGCCACAATTATGCTACTGTTATGATTGTGATTTTTGTGTTTTAATTAGTGTTTGTGCCAAGCAAAGCCTTTAGGATCTTCTTGGGTGATAGTTACTTTGATCTTGCTGAAAAACAGAAACTTCTGCGTCCAGAGTTACAATTTTTAAAAATCACAGGAGCGACAAAAAATTCTGAATTTTTGACAGTAGATTTATATACAAATTTCCCAGGTTGTCCTATTTTTTCATAATTTTTGGAGTTACAGAAGTCTTCGAAACACTCAGATTGCTACAGACTGTTCTGTTTTTGGCAGATTCGGTTTTCTTTGCGTTGTGTGCTTGTTTTGATGATTCTATGGTTTTCTTTGAGGATTTTTTGCCATAGAAAAGTTGGAATACAGTAGATATAATGCAAGAATAAAATATGAATGGGTTGCAACAGTACTTATAGTAGTGATTTGCTTTCTTATACTAACGGATCTCACAAAGGTTTTATTGAGTTTTGTGTGATTGAAGTTTTCAAGTTTTGGGTGATGTTACGATGGATGAAGGAATAAGGAGTAAGAAGAGACTAAGCTTGCGGATGCCCATAGAATCCCAAGCTATTATCCAAAGAGAAGCAAGCAACTAAGCTTCGGGATGCCCGAGTGGCATCCCCTCTTTCGTCTAACTACCATCGGTATTTTACTCGAAGCTATATTTTTATTCGTCACATACTATGAGTTTTTGCTTGGAGCGTCTTGTATGATTTGGGTCTTTG
Source organism: Aegilops bicornis (assembly GCA_021605145.1). NCBI lineage: Eukaryota > Viridiplantae > Streptophyta > Magnoliopsida > Poales > Poaceae > Aegilops > Aegilops bicornis. The sequence goes on along the minus strand of CM038675.1, from coordinate 380,019,664 downwards.
CTTGATTTGCTTTTTGTTTTAAGTCATGAATCCTTTCTTGACACACCTATTTGAGAGAGCCAAAATTATGCCATGACTTGTTAGAATTGCTCTCGATGCTTCACTTAAATTTTTATGAGCCATGGAATTGCTCTAGTGCTTCACTTATATCTTTTTAAGCACAATGTGCTTTAGTATTTTTGAAGAAATTCTCTCTTTCTTCACTTAAATTAATTTGAGAGAAAGAAATATTATGCTCGTGATCTTCACTTATATTTGTTTGAGCTTATCAAAAGCAACACATGAAAATTAGTTCCAAAGTGATAGATATCCAAGAAGGATATAACAAAAACTTTCATGAAGATCATTCTACAAAATAAACCTGATTCCTTGTAATAGTTTTGAGATATGATGATGTGATATGTGAGTCATGTTGATAAGTAATTATGCATTAGTAAGAATATTGGTGTTAAGGTTTGTGATTCCCTATGCAAGCATGAAAGTCAGTAGTTATGCAATGAAATTCCATCCTACCTGTGGTGCATTATTCGGTGTTAATTATGCTCAATGCTTGCTTATGAGTTTTTTCGTTTCTTGGTTGGTCGCTTCTCAATCATTTGCTAGCATTCATTTTGCACTAAGTATGATCACTACTTGTGCATCCAAAATCCTTTAAACCAGTTTTGCCACATGAGTCCACTATACCTACCTATATGCAGTATTCTTTTGCCATTCTAAGCAAATTTGTATGTGCCATCTCTACTTTTCAAAATAAACTTCTCTTTTGTGTGCTCGTACCGCTCATGAACTGGTAGGGGGTGGCTAATATATTTCCATGCTAGATATGTTATTCCCACGATGAGTGTTTATTCACTTGTCATTGCACGAGAATAATGCAAAGGTATTAGGGATGCCCATTCCCGAAATAAAAAATGAATTTACTTTATGTTGTCAAATAATAAATTCTTGGAAAGTGTTGGTATGGAAGGCACCCATGGATACGGCTAGCCATGGAAAGTGAAAGTATGGTTGAAAAAGGAATAAATTTTAATTTCTGTTTGGGAACCGCCTATGATATATCTAGCATGGAAAGTATTGGGAACTACTCGATCGTTCTCGTTGACAGGAAAAGCATGCCTCGCAAAATGTTTTTATCTCTATCTTTTTCGCTTTGAGCTCTGGCACCTCTACAAATCCCTACTTCCCTCCATGAAGGGCCTTTCTTTTACTTTATGCAATTTTTATTTTTATTTGAGTATCCATCTTATCTTATAAAGCACCAACTAAGGGGCACTGTGATCGTACTTGAGCACTGGGTGTAGCTAATATGCGAGTGTGTTTCATGAATGGATCAATGATTGAGCATAATGGGCTAGGTATAACTTATTTTAGCATTGATATTTCGAAAGACATGGTTGCTTGTTGGTATGCTTGAGTATTAAAATCCTCATGTCAAAACTAGACTATTGCTTTGAACCATATAAAAATTCCAAATGTCCATGCTACAAAGAAAAGATTATGATATGAGCATGTTAGGCAGCATTCCACATCAAAAATTTTGTTTTTGTCATTTACCTACTCGAGGACGAGCAGGAATTAAGCTTGGGGATGCTGATATGTCTCCAATGTATCTATAATTTTTGAATGTTCCATGCTGTTATATGATCACTCTTGGATGTTTTACAATCATTTTATAGTCATTTTATATCATTTTTTGGTACTAAACTATTGACATAGTGCCAAGTGCCAGTTGTTATCTGCATGTTTTTTACATCGCATGAAATCAATACCAAACGGAGTCCAAACGCAGCGAAACTTTTTGTGGAATTTTTATGGACCAGAAGATACCCAATGGGCAGGAGAAGCACCTGGGGGTGCCATGAGGGGGGCACAACCCACCAGGGCGTGCCTGGGCCCCCAGGCGCGCACAAGTGGGTTGTGCCCACCTCGGTGGTCTCCCGAACCGCTTCTTTACTCTATAAATACCCTAATATTCCAGAAACCCTAGAGGAGTCGACGAAAATCAATTCCAGCCGCCGCAAGTTCTAGAACCACCAGATCCAATATAGGCACCATCACGGAGGGTGATGACCCACAAGTATATGGGATCAATTGTAGCTCTTTTTGATAAGTAAGAGTGTCGAACCCAACGAGGAGCAGAAGGAAATGACAAGTGGTTTTCAGCAAGTAATGTCTGCAAGTGCTCAAAATTGTAAGTAACTGAGTAGTTTGATAGCAAGATAATTTGTAACAAGCAAGAAACGATAATAGTAAAAAAAGTGCAACAAGGTAGCCCAATCCTTTTGAGGCAAAGGAGAGGCCAAAACGGTCTCTTATAACGAGCAAGTTTGGACAATATTACCTTCAACATTAATGGGCGTACGTGAGATATAATGTTTTACTCGTTGCCCATTAACAACCTTTAGGTTAGTACCTTCGGCATTATTTATTTTGATAGCTCCAGACCGATAAACCTCCTCGATAACATAGTGTCCTTCCCATTTTGAGAGGAGTTTTCCTGCAAAGAATCTAAAACAGGAGTTGTACAAAAGAAAATATTCTCCAACTTTAAACTCACGTTCTTGAATTCTTTTATCATGCCATCTTTTAACTTTTTCTTTAAATAACTTGGCATTTTCATAAGCTTGGGTTCTCCATTCATCTAATGAGCTAATACCAAACAACCTCTTTTCACCGGCAAGTTTGAAATCATAGTTGAGTTCTTTAATTACCCAATATGCTTTATGTTCTAACTCAAGAGGAAAATGACAAGCTTTTCCATAAACCATTTTATAAGGAGACATACCCATAGAATTTTTATATGTTGTTCTGTAAGCCCAAAGTGCATCCTCTAATTTCTTAGACCAATTCTTCCGGGACCTATTGATAGTCTTTTGCAAAATTAATTTTATTTCTCTATTGCTAAGTTCAACTTGATGTAGCGACCCGACCTCAGATGGTCAAGTCTCTGTGTTTCAGTGTCATCCCTGGATCGGTAATGCTGACACACACAGTACTCGAAGGATTTATAACAGAGTAGCAATCACACACTTATTACATTGATGTCTCAAAAGAGAACTTATTACAATAATATGGCTTAAGGCCATCTAATGTGATAACAGCGGAAGGCTTGGAAGATAAAGTGAGTCCATCAACTCCAACGGCATGGCTGAGCTGCACGGCAACGACCTATCGAACCTTACTCCTCGTTTGAAAAGTCTGCAACATAATATGTTGCAGCCCAAGAACGGGTCAGCACATGGAATATGCTGGCAATATAACACAGTAGAGCAAGAACAAAATAATGCTATCACTACATGCATATTTGGCTGGTGGAAAGCTCTATGGTTATAGTTTTTATGTAAAAGCCAATTTTTCCCTACAACAAAGGAATAACTTTTAATTTAACTATCATGGTGGTTGAAACATCATTGAGAATGGTTGACAGCATTCTCAATCCCAATTAAAGTAGTTAACAACCCAACAATATTAATTTAAGAGTGATGAGATACATGTGAATACTCAAGTACTAGATACTCAAAGTTGTCCATAACCGGGGACACGGCTAACCATGATTAGATTGTACACTCTGCAGAGGTTTAGCACTTTTCCCCACAAGACTCGATCGCCTCCGTTGATTTCTCGCACTACATGGTGTTTGAGAAGCGGATGACCGAGGCACGATCTTTCGTAAACATTAACTCTCTACTCGGGTAGACCATACCAAACCTACAAAACCCACTACCTGCTGATCTACCTCTTCAAGAGCTTCACGTAACTTACTCAACTATGCTAGAGCTCATAATAGCTTGTGGCTGCACACGGAAGTTTCTAGCATAAATAATCTCAGTTCCCTTTGAGCACAGGTGGCGGTCCATAAAAAACAGGCAATCCTGGAATACCCAGTACCTCAATCCACCCAGATGTGTATTTAAGTTGCCACCTTAAAGTAAACCATTAATTAACAATCGACATACATCATGGATACACTCAAACCCAACCACGTCTCACGAGCATAGCATAGCAGTATAAGCAAACGTAGAAGTAACTCCCAAGGGTTTGATAATAACAGGGCAATAGGTTCTACCTCAACAACTACTTCCCAACCCACAAATTAATGATATCCTAATCATGCAATGTTTGAGGATTGAGCTAATGCATAAAAACTGGGTATGGAAAGAGTACGATCAATGTGTACTTGCCTTGCTGACGATCCGTGAATCCTAGAGACTCGTAATAACACGCTTCGCACTCCGGGTATTCTATCGCAAGCAAACAATAACATACATAAGAAACAAGCAAAGATGCACAGGTAAAACTCAACTGAAAGAGGTTGACCAGAAAGTTCAACTTAAGAACTCCGGTTTGCAAAAAGATTCAAACCAAACGAAGCAACAAAACTCAAACAGCGAAAGAAATAATATACGTTTACTAATCTGAACTAGGGTCAAATTTTACAGAGTCAAAAACTTGTTTGAGTTGGTTATTCGGAAAGAGGGTTTCGAGACGAAACTCTAGGCGCTTGAATCGCCTGATTCCGATATACGAGCGGAAAGTTATACTAGATCGAACATCGGATCAGAAATCGCGATCAGAAAAATCGCGGAATAAATCCGATAAAAAGAAAAACGACGAACAGCTAAACGAACGAACGTTATCTGAATCTAAGCGAAAACGCGTTACGTTAAAGCGAGCGAGCAATGACGCTTCGCTAGATAAATACACCGGAGAAAAACCGATTTATTTAAAAAAACGAACACTAGGGTTTCGGGAAAATAAACCGAACGGTTTTTTAAAAAAACCGACGGTCTCGGATCCGGTGGCTACCTCCGGCGAGGGCTTCGGCGAGGCGGGGTGCGGGGCGGCGACTCACGGGGCGGCGGGGCTTGGCGGGCGGGCGGCAAGCGGCGGCGGCGGCGGCGGCGGCACGGGCGGCGGCACAAGGCGGCATGGGCGGCGGTGGTATTGGGGCTTGGGGTGGCGGCGATATAAAGGCGGGCGGCGACTTGGAGTAGGGGCCAAAGGCGGGCGGCGATGGACTCGGCTCGGACTCCTCCCGAGTCGGCCGCAGCAGCCTTGAGGAAGTTCTTGTTGGCGGCTGGCTGGCTCAGTGGGCTTGACCTAGTCGGGCGCGGGAAGTTTTTTTTTAAATAGTTCCGCCGACAGAAAAATTCCTAAAAAATAAAATAAAATCTAAAAATGCCAAAACAAATTTTCACCGTCTAAATGAAATATTTAGAATGAGATGAACATTTTCTTGGCCCTAAAATGCAATTTTTAAAACGTGCAATTTTTCTAAGGCAAATAAAATCCAAATAAACTCAAATAAAATCCAAATAATGATTTTAACATTTTTCCTCATTTCAATTATTTTGGAGAAGTCATATTATCTCCTCTCATATATTTTAATATGGAATATTTTTCGGAGAGAAAAATAATTAAAATAAAAAATCCTCGTTCTCAGTATTTGATAGAAATCAAATATGAAAACTGGAAAATCCCCAACTCTCTCTCCGAGGGTCCTTGAGTTGCTTAGGATTTCGAGGATTGCGGAACGAAGATGCGATAAAATATGATATGCATGGATGACCTATGTATAACATTCCAAATTGAAAATTTGGGATGTTACAAACCTACCCTTAAGATGAATCTCGCCCTCGAGATTCGGTTTAACTAGAAAATAGGTGCGGGTGGTCCTTGCGAATATCATCTTCTCGCTCCCAGTGGCTTCCTCCTCGGTATGGTGGCTCCATGAACTTTACAAAACTTGATAACCTTCTTTGCGGGTGACTCGGCTGTCAAAGTCAAGAATCTTTACTGGCTTCTCCTCATAAGTCAAATTACTGTCCAACTGTATCGCCTCTAGGGGCACTGTATCTCTTAACGGTATATCTGCCATCTCAGCATGACACTTCTTCAACTGTGATACGTGAAACACATCGTGAACTCCTGACAATCCTTCAGGTAATTCCAGCTTGTAGGCAACTTCTCCCATCCGTTCCAAAACACGATATGGTCCTACAAATCTTGGAGATAACTTTCCCTTAACTCCAAAATGTTTCACTCCTCGCAAGGGTGATACCCACAGATAGGCTCTGTCTCCAATTTCATAAGTTACTTCCTTACATTTTGAATCTGCATAACTCTTCTGCCTGGACTGAGCATTCTTGAGTCAGTCTTGGATTAGTTTAACCTTCTCCTCCAACTCTTTGATCAAATCTGGTCCAAACAACTGACGGTCTCCTACCTCATCCCACATTAGAGGTGTCCTACATCTACGTCCATACAGAGCTTCGAACGGTGCCATCTTCAAATTGGACTGGTAGCTATTGTTGTATGAGAACTCTGCGTAAGGCAAATTGTCATCCCAACTAGATCCATAATCTAGCACACAGGCTCTCAGCATGTCTTCCAGAATCTGTTGACTCTCTCTGTCTGTCCATCCGTCTGTGGGTGGAATGTTGTCTTGAACTCCAATCTGGTACCCGAGTGCAGTGTAGCTGTTTCCAAACTTTGAAGTAAACTATGTTCCTCTATCTGATACGATGGCCCTCGGGACTCCATGCAAACATACAATCCTGGACATATATATCTTGGCCAACTTTGCACTTGTGTAAGTTGTTTTGATTGGGATGAAGTGAGCTACTTTGGTCAAGCGATCCACTACTACCCATATTGACTCATATCCTGCTTTGGTTCTGGGCAATCCGGTGATAAAATCCATGCCAAGCTTATCCCACTTCCATTCGGGTACCGGCATAGGCTGTAACAGTCCTGCTGGCTTTTGATGCTCTGCCTTCACCCTCTGACATACATCACACATAGCTACATACTCGGCAATATCCTTTTTCATACCAGTCCACCAGAAACGTTCCTTCAAATCCAAATACATCCTGGTGTTTCCCGGGTGTATCGAGTATGGTGAGTCATGAGCCTCCTGAAGTATTAACTTCATGATCTCTGAGTTATTAGGCACATAAACTCGGTCCCCCAACCATAAGGTATCGTGCTCATCCTCTCGAAAACCTTCGGCTTTTCCTTTCCTCATCTTCTCCCTTATCTCAGCTATCTCCTTGTCATTGTTCTGAGCTTCTCGAATCTTATCCAACAATGTAGACTGAACCTCCATTGTTGCAATGAAACCTCTTGGAACAATCTCCAACCGAAGTTCCATGATATCCTCAGCTAACTCCTTGGGCAATCCCTTACTTTCAAGGATATTAGCGTAACTTTTCCGACTCAAAGCGTCACTTTCGACATTGGCCTTTCTGGATGATAGTGTAGCTTCATATCGTAATCCTTTATAAGCTCCAGCCATCTCCTTTGTCTAAGGTTCAACTCCTTCTGGGTGAAAATGTACTTCAAACTCTTATGATCCGCGTACACATCACAACGGTTTCCAATAAGATAGTGTCTCCAAGTTTTCAACGCATGCACTACGGCTGCTAGCTCCAAATCGTGCGTGGCATAGTTTAATTCATGGGGCTTCAGTTGTCGTGAGGCATACGAAACAACCTTTCCGTCTTGCATAAGCACACATCCAAGTCCCAAGCGTGAGGCGTCGCAATAAACTTGGAACTCCTTATGTATATATGGCAGTGTTAGCACTGGGGCTGTAGTCAAACGTTTCTTCAACTCCTGAAAACTTGCCTCGCAGTCATCTCTCCATTTAAACTTAGTATCCTTCTTCAGTAATTCAGTCATTGGCTTGGCAACCTTGGAAAAAAATTCAATGAATCTCCGATAATATCCTGCAAGTCCAAGGAAACTGCGGATCTCGCTAACTGAAGTGGGTGCCAACCATTCGATGTTGGTTGAACCTTCTTTGAGGTCCACCTTTGCTATACCCTCTCCCGATATAACATGCCCAAGAAATCCAACTTCCTTCAACCAAAACTTGCACTTGCTGAATTTGGCGTATAACTGGTGTTCCATGAGTTTCTCGAGAACTAAACGCAAATGCTCCTTGTGCTCCTCTTCGTTCTTCGAGTATACCATAATATCATCAATAAACACCACAACAAACTTGTCCAAATACTCCATGAACACCTTGTTCATCATGCTCATGAAATAGGCAGGGGCGTTAGTCAGTCCAAACGACATGACCGTATACTCATATAATCCATACCGCATGGTGAATGTTGTCTTTGGTATGTCCTTCTCTCGGATCTTCAACTGATGGTATCCTGACCATAGATCAATCTTCAAAAACACCTTAGCTCCTTGCAACTGATCAAACAGATCATTGATCATCGGTAATGGATACTTATTCTTAATCGTTACTTCATTCAAGGCTCGGTAATCAACTACCATCCTCGTGGATTTATCCTTTTCTCGACCAAAATCTTGGTGCTCCCCAAGGTGATGAACTCCTGCGAATATAACCTTTCTCCAACAACTCCTTGATCTGTTTATTAATTTCCTCCGGATCATTTGCGGGCATCCGATAGGGTCTCTTGGATATTGGCCTCAGACTGGCAATAGCTCTATCAAAAACTTCGATGTCTCAATCCCGGGGCATGCACGGTAACTCCTCTGGGAAAACATCCGGGTAATCCTTTACTACTGAGCACTTCCTCTGCACAACTCCGTGAGGGTATTCACTTGGCTCCTCCTAGGCACATGCCTAGATACATACTTAATCCTTTTTCCCTCCGGGGTGGTAAGATAAATCGACTTACTAGCACAGTCAATGCTTCCTCCATACTTCGATATCCAGTCCATACCTAATATCACATCCAATCCTTGCGACTCCAAGATAATTAGATCAGACGGAAAAACATGTGTGCCAACGGTTAGGGGTATCTGGGAGCACCATTGGCTAGCCATGTACTCTGCTCATGGTGAGCTCACTAAAAGAGGGGTCCTAAGGGTTTGGGTTGGTAACTTAAACTTATCCGCGAATCCCCTTGATATGTATGAATGCGATGCACCAGTATCGAAAAGAACAAGAGCGGTAAATGACTTAACCAAAAACTTACCTATTACTGCGTCCGGCTGCTCTTCAACCTCCTCCACGTTAACGTGGTTTACTTGTCCTTTGTTGAATGGGTTGGGCTTCTTTCCAGCGCTCCCATTACCGTTCCCATTCCTTCCTTCAGGGCATTCATTAGCACAATGCCCAGTCTTCCTACACTTGTAGCAAGTAACTTGACTTAGGTCTCTTTTGGCGGGTGTAGATGGGTTGGAGCGGTTCTGATTGTTATTCACTCCGTTCCCATTGCTATTCTTCGCACCATTGTGGTTATGCGATCCTCCTCCAGTATGGTTGTGACCTCCATGGTTATGAACAAGTCCTCCCGAGTTCGGGGTTAAACAGGGCTTCTGTTGAGCTCCTGAATTATACTTCCCATGTCCATACTTCCTCTTACGGCTCTCAATCTGTTGCTGCTTTCCTTCAATCATAAGGGCCTTATCTACCAACTCCTGGTAGTTGTTGAAAGTTGCCACCATCAACTGCATGCTCATCTCATCGTTCAGCCCTTCCATAAACTTCTCCTACTTCGCGGCATCTGTGGCTACATCATCAGGGGCATAGCATGATAGCTTACTAAAATCATCCATGTACTGAGCCACAGTACGGTTCCCCTGGCGTAAGTTGCGAAACTCATGCTTCTTCATCTGCATGGCTCCAGTTGAGACATGGATCGTGCGAAAGGCTTGCTGAAACTGGTACCAAGTAACATTGGCTATAGGAAAAGTAGCCGTGTAATTCTCCCACCATGCATTTCTTTGGTCCATCCAATTGATGTGCGGCAAAGTGCACCTTCTCAGCATCCGTGCATCCTGCGGTGGTTAACTCCCTTCCAATATGGCGTAGCCATTCATCAGCAACTATTGGCTCGGTGCTGCTGGAAAACACCGGCGGCTGTAACCTCAGAAAATGGGCTAAATTATCCACTGGCGGAGGTTTGTTGTTGTTATTGTTGCCCTGGTTCTGAACTAGCAATTGCATCAAGGTATTCTGTTGTTGGATCAAGTTGTTGGATCAACTGGGTGAGCTCCGGTGGGAAAACAAAACCGAGGTCACGTCTCAAAGGCATCTAATGGGTTTAGATGGAAGAGATTAGAATAGAAAGAGGTCTAATGAGAGAACACTACCCATATGCATATGAGGCAAACACAATCAATTCACTCAATCAAACAAGCAAGGGCATACAAACGGTCTAGAACTATCGCAAAAGTGCTCAACTACTACTAGATACATGGGGGAAATACTACTAATATATGGTGGTCATCTAAAATTTTTGATCAGTGGAAGACTCCATGATGTCTGCTCCAGCTTCGTCTTCGTAGTCATCGTCACTTGGATCGGAATCAGTGTCGTCGATGATGATGTAGTTGTCCGGGCAAGTGGGGTCTTCGTCTTCTTCCGGTGCTGGTCCTCCCATGAATACTCCGATCTTCTTAACCAGGTCGTCGTTCTTCTCCAATAGTGTCTTGATTTCCTCCTCGTATCCGTCGCGTGTAAACTTGAGTTCTTCCTCCAGTTCGATAATCCTGGTCTTCGCCTTCTTCAACTCCATCATATATGTGCACATCTGGTTTTCCTGACGTCGAATATGCTGGTTTAGCTCCTGGATGAAAGCTGCAATGGATCTATCCTTCTTGGTGCTGATTTCTTCCCATTGCTCGTCTCGGCGTCCACATATTTGGTAGATGGTGTCCTTTAGCTCCTTGTTGTAGACTTCTCCAATGCGTCCCATGGTAATGTGGGCTGCCATGCTCTTACCTAAACTCCAGGTGGGTGCTTCGAAAGAAAACTCTATGGGCTTAGAAGTTGGCGAGAACGTCCTTCCTGGAACTTGTACTTGAATCATCCAGCGCTCCTCTTCTGATAAGGTGGCGTTATGCGTCCGGTGAAACTTGGTATTCCAATGTTCAAGTACCTAGTGACTTCCTTCAAGTGGCGTCCAAAAGGTGTGTCTTCATCCGGTTGTGCAAACTTGTTCTTCATCTCCGTCATCCTAAAGAGTGGAAAAATGGAGAGGAGTCGAAATGAGTAGAGAAGAGTGACCTATGGTTTATCTTAGTGGTCGTGTCCTACACTCGCCGTGTGCTCGATACCATGTTGTAGCGACCCGACCTCTGATGGTCAAGTCTACGTGTTTCGGTGTCATCCCTGGATCGATGTCTTTGACACACACGATTACTCGAAGGATTTATAACAGAGTAGCAATCACACACTTATTACATTGATGTCTCAAAAGAGAACTTATTACAATAATATGGCTTAAGGCCATCTAATGTGATAACAGCGAAAGGCTTGGAAGATAAAGTGAGTCCATCAACTCCAACGGCATGGCTGAGCTGCACGGCAACGACCTATCGAACCTTACTCCTCGTCTGAAAAGTCTGCAACATAATACATTGCAGCCCGAGAACGGGTCAGCACATGGAATATGCTGGCAATATAACACAGTAGAGCAAGAACAAAATAATGTTATCACTACATGCATATTTGGCTGGTGGAAAGCTCTATGGTTATAGTTTTTGCGAAAAGCCAATTTTTCCCTACAACAAAGGAATAAATTTTAATTGAACTATCATGGTGGTTGAAACATCATTGAGAATGGTTGTGACATTCTCAATCCCAATTAAAGTAGTTAACATCCCAACAATATTAATTTAAGAGTGATGAGATACATGTGAATACTCAAGTACTAGATACTCAAAGTTGTCCATAACCGGGGACACGGCTAACCATGATTAGATTGTACACTCTGCAGAGGTTTGTGCACTTTTCCCCACAAGACTCGATCGCCTCCGTTGATTTCTCGCACTACATGGTGTTTGAGAAACGGATGACCGAGACAACATCTTCGTAAACATTAACTCTCTACTCCGGGTAGACCATACCAAACCTACAAAACCCACTACCTGCTGATCTACCTCTTCAAGAGCTTCACGTAACTTACTCAACTATGCTAGAGCCCATAATAGCTTGTGGCTGCACACAGAAGTTTCAGCATGAATAATCTCAGTTCCCTTTGAGCCTGGGTGGTGGTCCATAAAAAAACACGCAATCCTGGAATACCCAGGTACCTCAATCCACCCAGATGTGTATTTAAGTTGCCACCTTAAATTAAACCATTAATTAACAATCTCACATCTGTCATGGATACACTCAAACCCAACCACGTCTACGAGCATAGCATAGCTGTATAAGAAAACGTAGAAGTAGCTCCCAAGGGTTTGATAATAACAGGGCAATAGGTTCTACCTCAACAACTACTTCCCAACCAACAAATTAATGATATCCTAATCATGCAATATTTGAGGATTGAGCTAATGCATAAAAACTGGGTATGGAAAGAGTAGGATCAATGTGTTACTTGCCTTGCTGACGATCCGTGAATCCTAGAGACTCGTAGTAACACGCTTCACACTCCGGGTATTCTATCGTAAGCAAACAATAACATACATAAGCAACAAGCAAAGATGCATAGGTAAAACTCAACTAAAAGAGGTTGACCAGAAAGTTCAACTTAAGAACTCCGGTTTGCAAAAAGATTCAAACCAAACGAAGCAACAAAACTCAAACAGCGAAAGAAATAAGATCTGTTTATTAATCTGAACTAGGGTCAAATTTTAAAGAGGCAAAAACTTGTTTGAGTTAGTTATTCGGAAAGAGGGTTTCGAGACGAAACTCTAGGCGCTTGAATCGCCTGATTCCGATAAACGAGCGGAAAGTTATACTAGATCGAACATCGGAGCAGAAATCGCGATCAGAAAAATCACTGAATAAATCCGATAAAAAGAAAAACGACGAACAGCTTAACCAACGAACGTTCCTTATCTGAACCTAAACGAAAAAGCGTTCGTTAAAACGAACAAACGAGCGAACGCTCGCTAAATAATTAAACCGGAGAAAAACCGATTTATTTTAAAAAAACGAAAACTAGGGTTTTGGTAAAATAAACCGAACGGTTTTTAAAAAAAACCGACGGTCTCGGATCCGGCGGCTACCTCCGGCATGGGCTCCGGCGAGGCGGGGTGCGGGGCGGCGACTCACGGGCAGCGGGCTTGGCGGCGGCAAGCGGCAGCGAGCGGCGGTGGCGACCAGGCGGGAGGCGGCACAAGGCGCCGCGGGCGGCGGGGTGGTGGTGTTGGGGCTCGGGAGGCAGCGTATATAAAGTGAGGCGGCGACTTGGAGTAGGGGCCAAGCGGGCGGCGATGGAGTCCGACTCGGACTCCTCCGTCGGCCACATGAGGAAGCGGCGGCGGCGGGGCGAGCTGGCTCGGTGAGCTTGACCCGGTCAGACGCAGGAAGTTAAAAAAAAAACAGTTCCGCCGACAAAAAAATTCCTAAAAAATAAAATAAAATCTAAAAATGCCAAAACAAATTTTCACCGTCTAAATGAAATATTTAGAACGAGATGAACATTTTCTTGGCCCTAAAATGCAATTTTTAAAACGTGCAATTTTTCTAAGGCAAATAAAATCCAAATAAACTCAAATAAAATCCAAATAATGATTTTAATATTTTTCCTCCAATATTTCAATTATTTTGGAGAAGTCATATTATCTCCTCTCATATATTTTAATATGAAATATTTTTCGGAGAGAAAAATAATTAAAATCAAAAATCCTCGTTCTCAGTATTTGATAGAAATCAAATATGAAAACCGGAAAATCCCAACTCTCTCTCTCAGGGTCCTTGAGTTGCTTAGGATTTCGAGGATTGCGGAACGAAGATGCGATAAAATATGATATGCATGGATGACCTATGTATAACATTCCAAATTGAAAATTTGGGATGTTACACTTGACCACTAGACTGAGGATGAAAAGGTGGTACAACTATATGGTTAACATCATACTTGACAAGCATTTTATGGAAAGCACCATGAATAAAGTGTGAACCACCATCGGTCATTAAATATCTAGGGACTCCAAACCTTGGGAAATTAACTTCCTTAAGCATTTTAATAGAAGTGTTGTGATCAGCACTACTGGTTGGAATAGCTTCTACCCATTTAGTAACATAATCAACAACAACCAAGATATGTGTATACCCATTAGAGGAAGGAAAAGGTCCCATGTAATCAAATCCCCAAACATCAAATGGTTCAACAGCAAGTGAATAATTCATAGGCATTTCTTGACGCTTACCGATATTACCTATTCTTTGGCATTCATCACAACATAAGATGAACTTACAGGCATCCTTGAAGAGAGTAGGCCAATAAAATCCAGATTGCAATACCTTATGAGCAGTTCTGTCTCCAGCATAATGCCCTCCATAAGCTTCGAAGTGACATTTCCGTAGGATTTGTCCCTGTTCATGCTCAGGTACACAACGTCTAATAATACCATCTACTCCTTCTTTATAAAGATGTGGGTCATCCCAAAAGTAGTGTCTTAAATCATAGAAGGATTTTTTATGTAAAGCTAGGTGGTAAATATTTAGCAACAATGTAATTAGCATAGTCAGCATACCAAGGAGTGTTATGAGCAACATTTATTGCAGCTAACTTCTCATCAGGAAAACTAGCATCAATAGGTAGTGGGTCATCAAGCACATTTTCAAGCCTAGACAAGTTATCAACTACGGGGTTCTCAGCTCCTTTTCTATCGTGATATGTAAATCAAATTCTTGTAGCAGGAGAACCCATCGAATAATTCTAGGTTTAGCATCTTTCTTTTCCATAAGATATTTTATAGCAGCATGATTGGTGTGAACAATTACTTTTGAATCAATAATGTAAGATCTAAATTTATCACAAGCAAACACCACTGCTAGGCATTCTTTTTCAGTAGTTGCATAATATCGTTGAGCACTGTCTAGAGTTTTACTAGCATAATGAATAACATTCAATTTCTTATCAACTCTTTGTCCTAGAACAGCACCAATAGCATAATCACTAGCATCACACATAATTTCAAAAGGCAAGTTCCAGTCAGGTGGTTGTACTACAGGTGCAGAAATTAAGGCTTTGTTGAGTGTTTCGAAGGCTTCCAAACTATCATCATAAAAAACAAAAGGAACATCCTTTTGCAAAAGATTTGTAAGAGGCCTAGAAATTTTAGAAAAGTCTTTGATAAATATCCTACAAAAACCAGCATGACCTAGGAAACTACGAATACCTTTGATATCTTCTGGACATGGCATTTTCTCAATTGCATCAGCCTTAGTTTTGTCCACTTCAATGCCTCTTTCAGAAATTTTATGGCCCAAAACAATACCTTCATTAACCATAAAGTGGCACTTATCCCAATTCAAGACGAGATTTGTTTGCTTGCATCTCTGCAAAACTCGATAAAGATTGCTTAAACAATCATCAAAAGACTTCCCATAAACAGAGAAGTCATCCATGAAAACCTCAACAATCTTTTCACAAAAGTCAGAGAATATAGCAGTCATACATCTTTGAAAGGTAGCAGGTGCATTGCATAAACCAAAAGGCATACATCTATAAGCATAAGTTCCAAAGGGACAAGTGAGAGTGGTCTTTTCTTGATCAGGTTGAGAAACAAGTCTTTGTGAAAAACCAGAATATCCATCAAGGAAGCAAAAATGTGTGCTTAGATAATCTTTCTAGCATTTGATCGATAAAAGACAGATGGTAATGATCTTTTCTAGTTGCTTTATTTAATTTTGTAAAATCAATTACCATTGTATAGCCTGTAACAATTCTTTGTGGAATAAGTTAACTCTTATCATTAGGAACAATAGTAATACCTCCTTTCTTAGGGAGACAATGAACAGGGCTTACCCGTCTACTATCAGCTATAGGATATATTATACATGCTTCCAGAAGTTCTAATGTTTTCGTTCTTACCACTTCTTTCATCTTCGGATTTAACCGATGTTGGTGATCAACAACGGGTTTAGCATCAGGTTCCATATTAATCTTGTGCTGACATAGAGTGGGACTAATGCCCTTTAAATCATCAAGAGTATATCCAATTGCAGCTCGGTGCTTCCTTAGAACTTTCAATAATCTTTCTTCTTCATGTTCTGAAAGGTTAGCACTAATAATAACAGGATATATCTTCTTTTCATCAAGATAAGCATATTTCGATGTGTCCGCAATTCTTTTAATTCAAACACAGGATCACCTTTAGGTGGAGGAAGACCTCCTAGAGTTTCAATAGGCAAATTGTGTTTAAGCAAAGGACGTTGTTCAAAGAAAATATCATCTATTTCACTTCTGGCATGCATATGTAAATCATTTTCATGGTCTAGCAAATATTGTTCTAGTGGATCAGTAGGTGGCACAACAATAGAAGCAAGACCAGTTATTTCATCCTTACTAGGCAATTATTTTCCATGAAGCTTTCTACTAAACTTGGAAAAATTAAACTCATGAGACTCATCACCAAAGCTAACACCGACAGTTTGTTTCTCACAATCTATAGCATTGACGGTGTTCAAGAAAGGTCTACCAAAGATAATGGGACAAAAGTTATCTTGCAGGGAACCAAGAAAAAGAAAATCAGTAGGGTATTTTATTTTCCCACACAAGACTTCAACATCTCTAACAATTCCAATTGGTGATATGGTGTCTCTATTAGCAAGTTTGATAGTAACATTTATGTCTTCTATATCAGCGGGTGCTATGTCATTCATAATTTCTTGATATAAGGTAAAGGGAATAGCACTACGCTAGCACCTATGTCACATAAACCACGAAAACAGTGATCACCTATTTTAACTGAGACAACAGGCATGCCAACAACAGGACTATGTTTATCCTTTTTATCGGGTTTGGCAATTCTAGCAGCTTCTTCACATAAGTAAATAACATGCTCATCTATATTTTCTTCCAGGAGATCCTTAACCATAGAAACACTAGGTTCTACTTTAATTTGTTCAGCAGGTTTAGGTGTTCTAATATAACTTTTGTTGACCACAGTTGAAACTTTAGCATGTTCCTTCATCCTAACAGGGAAAGGTGGTTTCTCAATATAAGCAGTAGGAACAACTGGATCCACATTATAAAGTAAAGTTTCCTCTTTAGTGGGTACGGTTCTTTAATTTCTTATTTAATAGGTGGGTGATATTTAAACCACTTCTCTTTAGGGAGATCAACATGAGTAGCAAATGATTCACAAAAGGAGGCTACTATCTCAGAATCAAGTCCATATTTAGTGCTAAACTTTTGAAAAGCATCGGTATTCATAAAAGATTTAACACAATCATACTTAAGCTTAATACCTGACTCTTTACCTTCGTCGAGTTCCCAATCTTCAGAGTTGTATTTAATTCTTTCCAAAAGATCCCACCCGAATTCAATAGTCTTCTTTATAAAAGAACCAGCACAAGAAGTGTCAAGCATGGATCGATCATTATGAGAAAGCCGAGCATAAAAATTCTGGATAATAATTTCTCTTGAGAGCTCATGATTGTTGCATGAATATAACACCGACTTAAGCCTCCCCAAGCTACAGTGATACTTTCTCCTTCAAGAGGCCAAAAATTATATATGTAATTCCGATCACGAGGAACTAGATGCATAGGATAATTTTTTTTGTGGAACTCCAATTTCAACTGATTCCAATTCCAAGATCCAATATCATCGCATAGCCTATACCATGCCAATGCTTTTCCCTTCAAAGATAAAGGGAAAACCTTCTTATTAACTTCATCTCCGGGTAAACCTGCAAGCTTAAACAATCCACAAATTTGTTCCACATATATCAAGTGCATATCAGGATGTTCGATTCCATCTCCTGCATAAGGGTTAGCTAGCAGTTGTTCTATCATACCCAAAGGAATTTCATATTCAATATTTTCAATAGGTGCAATAGGTTGAGGGATAGCTAATTGTGGTTCCGGTCGAGGTGAAGATACCCCGAACAACCCCTCAAACGATTGTTTTCCATAGTAACAAGTGACAGTAAATTTCAGCACACTATATAAATGTTTCCTTACCAAATTCCACTTACCAAAGGCGCTTCACTCCCCGGCAACGGTGCCAGAAAATAGCCTTGATGACCCAAAAGTATATGGGATCAATTGTAGCTCTTTCCGATAAGTAAGAGTGTAAAACCTAACAAGGAGCAGAAGGAAATGACAAGTGGTTTTCAGCAAGGTAATGTCTACAAGTGCTGAAATTGTAAGTAACAGAGTAGTTTGATAGCAAGATAATTTGTAACGAGCAAGTAATGATAATAGTAAAAAAATTGCAGCAAGGTAGCCCAATCCTTTTGAGGCAAAGGACATGCCAAAACGGTCTCTTATAATAAGCAAAGTGTTCTTCAGGGCACACGGGAATTTCATCTAGTCACTTTTATCATGTTGGTTCGATTCGTGTTCGCTACTTTGATAATTTGGTATGTGGGTGGACCGGTGCTTAGGTGTTGTTCTTACTTCAACAAACCTCCTACTTATGATTAACCCCCTCGAAAGCATCCGCAACTACGAGAAAAGAATTAAGAATAAATTCTAACCATAGCATTAAAATTTTGGATCCAATCGGTCCCTTACGGAATAGCGCATAAACTAGGGTTTAAGATTATGTCACTCTCGCAACCCATCATCTAATAACTACTCCACAATGCATTCTCTTAGGCCTAAATATGGTGAAGTGTCATGCAGTCGACGTTCACATGACACCACTAAGGGAATCACAACATACATACTATCAAAATATCAAACACACATCAAGTTCACATGATTACTTGCAACATGATTTTTCCCATGACCTCAAGAACAAAAGTAACTACTCACAAATGATAATCATGCTCAAGACCAGAGGGGTATTAAATAGCATATTAGATCTGAACATATAATCTTCCACCAAATAAACCATATAGTAATCAACTACAAGATGTAATCAACACTACTACTCACCCACAAGCACCAATCTATAGTTTCGGTACAAGATTGGACACAAGAGATGAACTAGGGTTTGAGATGAGATGGTGTTGTTGAAGATGTTGATGGAGATTCCCCTCCCCAAGATGGGAGATTTGTTCGTGATGATGATGATGATGATTTCCCCCTCCGGAAGGGAAGTTCCCCAGACGGAATCGCTCCGCCGGAGGGCAAAAGTGCTCCTGCCCAAGTTCCGCCTCAAGACGGCAGCGCTCCGTCCCGAAAGTCCTCTCCTTATTTTTTTTCAAGGTTAAAATGACTTATATACCAGAAGATGGGCACCGAAGGTGGTCCTGGGTGAGCACAACCCACCAGGGCGCGCCTAGGCTCCCTGGCGCACCCAGGTGGGTTGTGCCTACCTAGTGGGCGCCCTCTGGTACTTATTGGCTCTAATATTCTTCATATATTCCATAAAAATTCTCCGTAAAGTTTCAGCTTGTTTGGAGTTGTGCGGAATAGGTAGCCTGACGTAGCTTTTCCAGGTCCAGATTTCCAGCTGCCGAAATTCTCCCTTTTTGTGTGTACCTTGCATATTATGAGAGAAAAGGCATTAGAATTACTCCAAAAAGCATTATTATGCAAAAGAACATCATAAATAACAGTAGGAAAACATGATGCAAAATGGACGTATCAGAGGGGTTCATCATGTCCATCGGTGCCTCTCTGATGATGCGTGAGTAGTTCTTTGTAGACCTATGGGTCCGTAGTTAGTAGCTAGATGGCTTCCTCTCTCTCTTTTGATTCTCAATACAATGGTCTCTTGGAGATCCATATGATGTAACTCTTTTACGGTGTGTTTCTTGGGATCCGATGAACTTTGAGTTTATGATCAGATCCATCTTTTTATCCATGAAAGTTATTTGAGTCTTCTTTGATCTCTTATATGTATGATTGCTTATAGCCTCGTATTTATTCTCTGATATTTGGGTTTTTTTTGGCCAACTTGATCTATTTATGTTGCAATGGGAAGAGGTGCTTTGTGATGGGTTCGATCTTATGGTGCTTGATCCCAATGACAGAAGGGGAACCGACACGTATGTATCGTTGCTATTAAGGATAACAAGATAGGGTGTATTTCTACATAAATAGATCTTGTCTACATCATGTCATCATTCTTATTGCATTACTCTGTTTTTCCATGAACTTAATACACTAGATGCATGCTGGATAGCGCTCGATGTGTGGAGTAATAGTAGTAGATGCAGGCAGGAGTCGGTCTACTAATCTTGGACGTGATGACAATATAATGATCACTGCATGTATATCGTCATGATTATTTGAAGTTTAATCAATTACCCAACAGTAATTTGTTTACCCACCGTTCGCTATTTTTCTCGAGAGAAGCCACTAGTGAAATCTGCGGCCCCCCGGTCTCTTCTTTATTATATTTGCCTTTGTGGTCTATTTTTATTTGCTTTTATTTTCAGATCTATTAAACCAAAAATACAAAAATACCTTGCTGCACTTTATTTTATTTGGCGTTCGATCTATCAGTTTATTACAACTCTCTCACGTCCTTTTGCCAATTTCTGGCGTCGTTGCCGGAAAAGGATTGACAACCCCTTTAATACGTCGGGTTGCAAGTATTTGTTATTTATGTGCAGGTGTCGTTCACGTAGTGTTGCGTGATTCTCCTACTGGTTCGATAACCTTGGTCTCATCACTGAGGGAAATACCTACCGTTCTTTGTCTTTGCATCATCCCTTCCCCTTTGGGAAAATACCGACGTAGTTCTAGCAGACATCAACCCATAGGACAAAACGAATCTACTCAAACATCATAGGATAATCATAGATCATTGGGAAATAATATATGGAGTTGAGCACCATGTTTAAGTAGAGATTACAGCGGGGAGAAGGGAGGTTACACCGCTGCATAGAGGGGGAGAGAGTTGGTGTTGACGGTAGCAAGATTGTTGATGTAGATCGTCGTCACGATCGTAGCCCCGACGGCGTTCCGGCGCCACCGGGAGAGAGGGGGAGAGCCCCCCTCCTTCTTCTTCTTCCTTGGCCTCCCCCCTAGATGGGAGGAGAGTTCCCCCACTGGTCCATGGCCTCCATGGCGGCGGAGGGACGGGAGCCCCTCCGAGATTGGATCTCCCTCTCTGTTCTCTTCTGTTTCGCGTTCCCCAGATCTGGCCCTTCACGTTTTCTTAAATTCCCGGAGATCCATAACTCCGACTGCGCTGAAATTTTTACATGATTTTCCCCATAAATTATCTTTCTTGCGCCCAAAGAAGGGCCCCAACCGACTTATGAGGAGGGCATGAGACACCTGGGAACACCAGGGGGTGCCCGGCGCACCCTGGTGGGTTGTGGTCACTGTGGGCCCCATTTGCGTTGATTCCAAGTCCCAAAAATCACATATATTACAAAATATTTCTCCCTAAACTTTTATCGCATTTGGACTTCGTTTGATATGGATTTTCAGTGAAACAAAAACATGCAACAAACAGGAACTGGCACTGGGCACTGGATCAATATGTTAGTCCAAATAAATCATATAAAATGTTTCCAAAAGTGTATAAAAGTTGTATAATATTGGCATGAAACAATAAAAAATTATAATGTCGACGAAGACGTATCAGCATCCTCAAGCTTAATTCCTGCTCTTCCTCGAGTAGGTATATGATAAAAAGATAATTTTTCTTTGGGAATGCTACCTAGCATAAACTTGATCATATATCTAATCATGGCATGAATATTAAGACATAAGTGATTTAAAGCAATAGTCTATAATTTGACATAAAGACCTTAATACTCAGGCATCCCAACAAACAATCATGTCTTTCAAAATATCAATGCTAAAGAAATCTATCCCTACAAAATCATATAATCTTGTCATGCTTTGTCTTCTTAACACAAAGTATTTATCATGCACAAACCCGCTGACGAGATGAGCAATTGGTTCATACTTTTTGATGCGCTTCAGCTTTTTCAACCCTCACGCAATACATGAGCACTTGCCATGGATATAGCACTATGGTTGGAATAGAGTATGATGATAGGGGTAAATATAGAGAAGATGAAAGGGTAAGAAAGTCTCACATCGACGCGGCTAGCCAACGGGCTATGGAGTGCTACTTCTTGAGCTTGCATTGGTTTTTCCCTTGAAGAGGAAAGGGTGATGCAGCAAAGCAGAGATAAGTATTTCCCTCAGTTTGAGAACCAAGGTATCAATCCAGTAGGAGACAACGCACAAATCACCGAATACCTGCACAAACAATCAAACAACTTGCACCCAACGTGATAAAGGGGTTGTCAATCCCTTCACGGTTACTTGCAAAAGTGAGATGTGATAGAGATAGATGAAAGTAACAAAGGATAAAGTAAATATTTTGGTATTTTTGGTTTATAGATCAAAAAGTAAAAGATTGCAAAATAGTAGATCGGAAACTTATATTATGGAAAATAGACCCGGGGGCCATAGGTTTCACTAGAGGCTTATCTCAAGATAGCAAATAATATGGTGGGTGAACAAATTACTGCCGGCCAATTGATAGAAAAGCGCAAAGTTATGACGATATCTAAGGCAATGATCATGAATATAGGCATCACGTCCGTGTCAAGTATATCGAAACGATTCTACATATACTACTATTACTCCACACGTCGACCGCTATAAAGCATGCATCTAGAGTATTAAGTTCATAAAGAATGGAGTTACGCATTAAGTAAGATGACATGATGTAGAGGAATTAACTCAAGCAATATGATGAAAACCCCATCTTTTTATCCTCGATGGCAACAATACAATACGTGCCTTGGTGCCCCTACTATCACAAGGACACCTCAAGATTGAACCCAAAGCTAAGAACTTCTCCCACTGCAAGAAAAACCATCCTAGTTGGCGAAACAAAATCGATAGTTTGAAGAGAATTACAAAGATATCAAATCATGCATAAACGAATTCAGAGAAGATTCAAATAGTATTCATATATAAGCTGATCATAAATCCACAATTCATCGGATCTCGGCAAACACACCGCAAAAAAGTATTACATCGAATAGGTCCCCAAGAACATCAAGTAGAACATGGTATTGAGAATCAAAGAGAGGGAAGAAGCCATCTAGCTACTAGCTAGGGACCCGTGAGGTCTGTGGTAAACTACTCACGCTTCATCGGAAGGGCAATAGGGTTGATGTAGAAGCCCTCCGTGATCGAATCCTCCCCTCCGTGAAGTCTTTGGAAAAGGTCCCTAGATGGGATCTCACGGGTACAGAAGGTTGCGGCGGTGGAAAAGTGTTTTCGTGGACTCCTCTGGTGGTTTGGGAATATATAGGCAAAAGAATTAGGTCAAGAGGGTCACTGGGGGCCCACAAGGGTGGGGGTGCCCCCTCCGTCCTTGTGGCCGCCTCGTGGCTCCTCCGACTTCATCTCCAAGTCTCCTGGTTGTCTTCTGGTCCAAGAAAAATCATCGCGAAGGTTTCATTTCGTTTGGATTCCGTTTGGTATTCCTTTTCTACGAAACTCAAAAACAAGGAAAAAACAGAAACTAGCACTGGGCTCTAGGTTAATAATTTAGTCCGAAAAATAAATATAAAATAGCATATTAATGCATATAAAACATCCAAAACAGATAATATAATAGCATGGAACAATCAAAAATTATAGATACGTTGGAGACGTATCAAGCATCCCCAAGCTTAATTCCTGCTCGTCCTCGAGTAGGTAAATGATAAAAATAGAATTTTTGATGTGGAATGCTACCTAACATATTTATCCATGTAATTCTCTTAATTGTGGCATGAATGTTCAGAACCGTAAGCAAAATAGAAGTTTAATATTGACATAATAACAATAATACTTCAAGCACACTAACAAGGTAATTATGTCTTCTCAAAATAACATGGCCAAAGAAAGCTTATCCCTACAAAATCATATAGTCTGGCTATGCTCCATCTTCATCACACAAAATATTCAAATCATGCACAACCACGATGACAAGCCAAGCAATTGTTTCATACTTTTGATGTTATCAAACTTTTTGCAACTTTCACGCAATACATGAGCGTGAGCCATGGACATAACACTATAGGTGCAATAGAATATGGTGGTTGTGGAGAAGACAAAAGGAGGGAGATAGTCTCACATCAACTAGGCGTATCAACTGAAGGAAATATGCCCTAGAGGCAATAATAAAGTTGTTATTTATTTTTCCTTATATCATGATAAATGTTTATTATTCATGCTAGAATTGTATTAACCGGAAACTTAGTACATGTGTGAATACATAGACAAACAGAGTGTCACTAGTATGCCTCTACTTGACTAGCTCGTTGAATCAAAGATGGTTAAGTTTCCTAGCCATAGACATGAATTTACATTTGATTAACGGGATCACATCATTAGAGAATGATGTGATTGACTTGACCCATTCCGTTAGCTTAGCACTTGATCGTTTAGTTTATTTGCTATTGCTTTATTCATGACTTATACATGTTCCTATGAATATGAGATTATGCAACTCCCGAATACCGGAGGAACACTTAGTGTGCTACCAAATGTCGCAACGTAATTAGGTGATTATAAAGGTGCTCTACAGGTGTCTCCGATGGTGTTTGTTGAGTTGGCATAGATCGAGATTAGGATTTGTCACTCCGATTGTCGGAGAGGTATCTCTGGGCCCTCTCAGTAATGCACATCAATATAAGCCTTGCAAGCAATATGTGACAAATGAGTTAGTTGCGGGATGATGCATTACGGAACGAGTAAAGAGACTTGCCAGTAACGAGATTGAACTAGGTATTGAGATACCAGCGATCGAATCTTGGGCAACTAACATACCGATGACAAAAGGAACAACGTATGTTGTTATGCGGTTTGACCGATAAAGATTTTCGTAGAATATGTGTAACATCCCAAAATTCTAAATTTTGGAATGTTATAAACAAATAGATAGATTTGATTGATTGCTTGATCGATTGGCTGAAAGTGAGTGAATTCGAAACTTTTGAAAGTTAAATGAGAGGGAATAAAAGGACTTTCCCAAACTTTCATTTTGCTTTTATGAACTTCGGGAATTCAAATTCTTTTCATCACAAAACCCTGGAGAGAAGATGACATGACTTCTTCCATTTATTTAAATGACAAGGGGTGTTGAAAATATTTGAATTTCATTTGGAAAACATTTCCACTTGAAACTTTATGAAACTTCGATGATTTTCACGGCGAAGATAACATGACTTCTTCAAAACATATGAAATATGAGTTGGGAGTTTCAAAGAATTAAATTCAAAGTTCTTTTGAATTTATTTTCAATTTGGAGTTATTTGAGTTTTATTCAAATTATTTTTCTCCAAAAATAAAATATATGGAAAATAGGGTAACATGATTCCCTACATCAAAAAATTGGAGAGAAATTAATTTGAAATCATTTTGGTATTTTTAAAATGATTTTTATTGGATTTTATTAGAGCAATAGCACTCTTTGTTTTATTTGAATTTGTGTGTATTTTATTTGAAACTAGAATAAAGTTCATCATGTAGGAAATCTTTTTCTAAAAATTTTGATATATTATATGCCTATATAATATATTTATTTATTTGGTTTTATCATTTTTTTTCGTCTGAAAAAAAAATTTTAAAAAAAAGATGCAGCGCCTTGGTCCAAAGGCCCAAGCCGCCTAGGAGCCACCGGCCGGCCGAGGCCACAACGCGCGCACGCATCAAGGGAGGCAGGAAGCCGCTCCTTTTCCCAAGTCCTAGTAGGACTCTTTTCCTACTTCGTTTATTCCATATCTATTCCTAGATCTATTTCCTAGGATTCCTAATCCTAATCTATTTCTTGCCCCCTATCCCAAGCAAAACCCTCCCCTCCCTAATATATACCCAAGCACCCCCCCCCCCCCTCCAACACACCAAATCAACTCTCCTCTCCTCTCCTCCTCCTCTGCAGCAGCAGCAACACCAGTGCCGCCGCCGCCATAGCCAGCGCCGCCGCCCTAGTCGCCGCCGCCGCCCTCACCAGCGCCGCCGCCCCACATAGCCGCCGCCGCCATAGCCGCCGCCACTTGCCACCGCCGCCGCCCTCACGCCGTCGCCGCCGGATCCTCGCCTCTTGAGGTACTAGCCCCGCGCCGCGTCACGTTTTCTAGATCGGTTTCCGTTCCGTTTTCTAGATCGGTTTCCGTTCCGTTTTTCTAGATCGGTTTTACGTTTCGGTTTTCTTTCCGAAACCCTAAATCGGTTTTCTTGCCGGTTTTTCTTTCCGGTTTTGTTTAGCGAGCGTTCGCTCGATAGATTTTTCTTTTTATTTTTAATTCCCGTCATGGACCTATCCGTAGTCCCTAATCTTCAAACGTTCATAACTTTTTACTCGTAAGTCGGAATCCAACGAAACCAACGCCCACTTCTTCGTTATGATCTCCTCTATCCAGTATACAACTCAAACATGTTTTTGAAAGTTTTAAAATTTGATTTCAAACAGATTTGTATTTGAACTTCGTTTGATCATAACTTGAGTTTCGTAACTCCGATTTAGTTGATTCTTTTTGCAAATCGAAGCTCTTGACCTAAACTTTCTGATAAGGCCAAATACACATAGTTTTGGTACTGTTAGAAATTGTTTTATGCTGCAAGAGTTATTTGATTTGGTTTTGACGTTCCTAATTGTTTCTTGATTTTTCCGATCTTTTGAGTGATTGCTTATGTGTGGTTACTATTGCTTGATTACGATAGATTGACCGGAGTGTGACGAGTAGATCTATCAAGAGTTTTGAGTGCGAATCATCTTCATCAACTTTGCGAGCAAGTAACACTTGATCATACCTTTTCTACTACCCAGTTTTATGCATTAGCCCTATTCCTCAAACACTTGCATGTCTAGGATCAACTTAAATTGTGGGATGGGAAGTAGATTGAGGTAGTACCTATTACCTGTTACTTATGAAACCTTGGGAGTTACTTCTACTTTGTTTATTACGCCATGCTATGCTCGTAGACGTGGATTGGGTTTGAGTGAATATCCATGACAGATGTGAGATTGATAATTAATGGTTTATCTAAGGTGGCAACTTAAACACACATCTGGGTGGATTGAGGCACCTGGCTATTCCAGGACTTGCCTGTCAAGGCACCTGGGTAGACAGGATTTGCCTGTATTTCTTCGGACCGCCACCCAGGCTCAAAGGGATCATAAGATTATTCATGCTAGTAACTTCCGTGTGCAGCCACAAGCCATTATGGGCTCTAGCATAGTTGACTAAGTTGTGCGAACTCTTACGGGTAGACTAGCGGATGTAGGGGAAAGTAGGTGTACCGGTCTACCCACAAGTAAGGTGCTAGCGCTTACGAAAGACTGTCTCGGTCATCCGTCTCTCAAACACCATGTAGTGCGAGAACCAAACGGAGGCGATCGAGTCTTGTGGGGAAAAGTGCGCAAACCTCTGCAGTGTATAAACTAATCATGGTTAGCCGTGTCCCCGGTTATGGACAATTTTGAGTATCTAGTACCTGGATATCCTGTTGATCTCATCACGTTACTTAATATAATTTGTTTGGGTTTTTAATGGGTACTTTTAATTGGGATTGAGGATGCTGTCAACCATTCTCAATGTTTAACAACCACCATGATAGTTAAATAAATTTATTCCTTTGAAGTAGGGAAAAATTGGCTTTTCGCAAAAAAGCTGTAACCATAGAGCTTTCCACCAGCCATATATGCATGTAGTATAGCTTATTCTTTCATTACTCTCTATGTGTTACATTGCCAGCATATTCCATGTCTTTGGCCCGTTTTCAGGCTGCAACTTTTCATGTTGCGACTTTTCGCATTTACAGTATGTGATACGTTAGGGTTACGATTTCCTATACTCAACTTTGCCGTTGGTGTTGATGGGAATCCACAACCTTGTTGCTTCCGCTATATTTGGATTGAGGTAATAGTATTTACGTTACTTTATACATGTGATTTACCTCTGTTATAAATCCTTCGAAATCTTGTGTGTGTCGACATACCGATCCGAGGATGACACGAAAGCACGAAGACTCGATCCATTCGGTCGGGTCGCTACAAGATGGTATCGAGCACATGTTGATCAGAGGGCGTGACCCTAGAAAATGGCAAGCCCATAGGAAAGATTTTTCTCTAAAACTTTCTTTTTCAAAAAGATATATTACCTCTCTTCTCTAATGAGCTTATTCAAATATTCCTTTTTAGTGAGACCAAACCCTATTCCATTTTGACCACTCGAAGATTTGACTGATGAGACCACTCCAAGGAGACAAGATATCGGACAACTAAGACCATTTGGAATGAAGATGATTTTACCGTGTAGACGAAAACTACAACGGTGAAGACTCCGAAGACTTGGAGAATTTGAAGGCTTTGAAGAATTCCCAGATTTTATGACCTAGGAAGGTTACGCTTATGGAATTGAGAGATTATGGAAGTTATCAATAACCGAGATCAAGGTGTATCGGAGAAAGACCGGAACATGGAGAGTTAGGAACTCAAAGTTTTTATCAAGAAAACCCGAAGACAGGAGATATCAACTATGGAATGATAGCTCATGAAAATAATAAAGAGCAAAAACATGGATATTCATGACGTTATCGTCCATTTATGCTATTGCCACTATGCTGAGTTAAGCATGCATATGCATGGAAGGATTGGATGGTAGAAAGCTGATGGAGCATCTATCTGCAAACGTTGGAGTTTAACCTTAGGTGGTGTATCACCGGGATCTGGAGTATTACATGAAGAAGTTTAAGGTGGATCTGCAGGAAGCGGTATTTGATAAGGAAGCGGTTCGTGAAGAACTCGGGACCCGAAGCTGAAAGTAGACAAGATGAAGGAGCAAAACATCGAGATACCGGAGATTTGACAAGAATCGAAGGACGGTAGGATCATGGATCATGTCAAGGATGTTGAAACCGGCGGTTGGAACGTAACTCGAAATATTGAAGGACGCCGCGAGAGACTTGGCGTCAACAGAGATGATCCGCAAAAGAACTTGAGAAGGACAAGCATGATCGGAAGTAACCACAGGAGACATGACCAAGACTTGAAGAGTTTGAGGACATTGACCTTTAGAAGACCAAACCCTGTTATACCTACGTTAGATGCGACGATTGTGAGCTGTCATTTGTTTGATGTTTTCCGACAGCCACAATAAAATCTGTCTTTTCAAAACCATTGTTTGTATTGTGTGCATCCTTCTCGATCTATCTTATCCCACCACAAACCCATGGACCCATTAGAGGATGGATGGAGATGAGCTTGTATTGTCTGGACCAATGAGTCAATTGGAGACAGACCGATGGATTCAGAACATGGAGGATCACATGGAGAATAACCCTATAGCCGGAAAGGATATGACCCAAAGATGCTCTTCAGTGCTTTGAAAGAGGTGCTGCTATCTAGTGGAGGATGTACCGAACCATCAATGTGTCCAGGAGTAACCACTTGGGAAGAATTTAAGTTGACTTTGCTAAAGTCTCGGTTTGTGTCCCAGAAGTTGAAGCCTTATGGAAAGGATATGAAGAAACCTTGTGCGTGCAAGCTTTGTGGAGAAATAGGACACAACCATAAAGAAAATAAGGATGAATACCCTCATAAGTGGAGGATTACCAAAGGAGTTAGCCGAGGATTTTCAGGGAACTTCGGTTGGAGATTGTTCCCAAAGATTTTGTTGCAGCAATGGAAGTTCAGTCTACATTGTTGGAAAAGATCCGTGAAGCTTAGAAGGATGACAAAGATATTGTTGAGGTAAAACAGAGGATGAGCAAAGGAAAGGCCAAAGGTTTTCGTAAGGATGAGCATGACACCTTATGGTTGAGGACAAGTACATGTACCCAATAATGCAAAGATCAGGAAGTTAAAACTTCAGGAGGCTCATGACTCACCATACTCGATTCTCCCTGGAAACACCAAGATGTACTTGGATTTGGAGGAGTGTTTCTGGTGGACTGGTATGAAGAAGGATATTGCGGAGTATGTAGTCGTAAGTGATGTATGCCAGAGAAAGTAAAAGCAGAGCATCAGAAGCCAGGATTATTGCAGCCTATGCCGATACCCGAATGGAAGCGAGGATATGCTTGGCATGGATTTCATTACCGGATTTCCCGTAACCTGATTGGGATATGATTCTATCTGGGTAGTAGTTGATTCGCTTGACCAAAGTGGCTCGCTTTTATTCCAGTGAAAAACCACCTATACAAGTGTGAAGTTGGCCAAGTTATATTTGACAAGGATCGTATGTCTGCATGGAGTTCCGAGGACCGTCGTAGAGGAATGCAGTTTACCTCAAAGTTTTGGAATCAGCTGCACCAGACTTTGGGTACTAGGCTAGAGTTCAAGATGACCTTTCATCCGCATGACGGATGGATAAACCAAGAGAGTCAATCAGATACCGGAGGACATGTTGAGAGCGTGTGCGCTAAATTTCGGATCTAGTAGTGATGATAATCTACCTTACGCTGAGTTCTCATACAACAACAGCTACCAAGCCAGTTTGAAGATGGCCCCTTTTAAAGCTTTGTATGGGAGAAGGAGCCAGGCACCGTTGATGTGGGATGAAGTTGGAGATCGTCAGTTGTTTGGACCAAATGTGATCAAGGATTTGTAAGAGAATGTTAAGTTGATTCGAGATAGACTGAAGGTAGCTCAGTCCAGACAGAATAGTTATGCATACTCAATAACGCAAGAAGGTAGTCGATAAAACCGGAAACAGAGAATATCTTCGTGTGCCCCCTCTGTGAGGAGTAAATCGATTTGGAGTTAAGGGAAAGTTAGACCCGAGATTTGTAGGACCATACCAAGTTGGAGCGTATGGGAGAAGTTACCAACAAGTTGGAGTCACCGAAGGACTGTTAGGAGTTCGTGATGTGTTTCACGTTTCCCGATTGAAGAAGTGCCATGCAGAGATGGCCAATATTTCCTTGTAAGGACGCTTGACCCTGGAAAGGATAATGAGGTTCCACGAAGTGGAGTATGGAATTCATAAGTATAAGTTTATCACGGTATGTGGGACATCCCACAAGGATGAAGAGATGAAGTGTTATTGGATATAAAGGAGGTATGATGTTGGAAATATGGATCAATGGAAATTCCATGATGAGTCTGAGTAATCACGTCTTAGTTTGGTGCAAATATAAGGAAGGAAGACAGTACAATTGGATGGATTTTAAGTATGCGGGAAGTTGGATGTTGGGATAATGATCAGTTGCCCAGATGATGTGTTCAAGGATTATAAGTGATAAGATGGGCCATAACCCACAGGCCCCAGGACCTGCCAAGAAGCAAGCACACTCTTGCTGAAGGAAAAACCCTGGAAGAAGTTACAACTTGTATCAACCGATGATTCTATAGGATTTTACGCAAAACCTGAGAGTTGTTAAGGAACGATAGATGTTTGTTTGGCTTGCAGAATCAATGGATTTTCCGAACTTGGTTCGTCGACAAGAGAAATTCTGCAATGCTTGTGAGGATGACCGAGTGTTAGAATGCGAGGTTCGCTAAACCATGTACAAGGTAATGATTTAAAAGCGGGATGGATTGATCACCATACCGACTTACTCTTATTATTCGCTTTGCTATATGGGATGGTAAATCTGAGTGACTTACCTATAGTCGAGAGACGACGATCAAAACCTTGTTTGAACCTTAGAATGGTATAAGTATTTTCCCTTGTACAAGGCAGTTGTTGCCAACCGTAGGATATACGGTGAGGTTCAACCCAGACCCGTTTTCTGCAGGAGAAACCATAAATTGTTGACCACCATGAGATATCGATAGTTGTTTAGAATTGGCGCCAGACCTGTCAGCTAAGAAGACCCAGTTTCGGGATAACCTTACCAAGATGAAAGGACAAAGGAATTGAGGAAAAGGTTATGCCACTACCGGAAGAGCCCAGAGAAGGAATTATCCTTAATATCTGAGAAGACCGACACTGTCAACAATAAGGATGGAGTATATGAGTTTTGATGGAACCGTAACAATGCTTCTAAGGGTGGTAGAACCCGAGACCCAGGAAATGATCGATGGATTTTGAGAAGACCCCCAAACCCTAACCTATTTCTTGCTAGCCTCTCCGAATCTCGAGGACGAGATTCATTTTAAGGGTGGTAGTTTGTAACATCCCAAAAATTGGCTTTTCGCAAAAACTGTAACCATAGAGCTTTCCACCAGCCATATATGCATGTAGTATAGCTTATTCTTTCATTACTCTCTATGTGTTACATTGCCAGCATATTCCATGTGCTGGCCCGTTTCGGGCTGCAACTTTTCATGTTGCGAGACTTTTCGCATTTACGAGTAAGTGATACGTTAGGGTTACGATTTCCTATACTCAACTTTGCCGTTGGTGTTGATGGGAATCCACAACCTTGTTGCTTCCGCTATATTTGGATTGAGGTAATAGTATTTACGTTACTTTATACATGTGATTTACCTCTGTTATAAATCCTTCGAGTACTGTGTGTGTCAGCATACCGATCCAGGGATGACACGAAAGCACAGAGACTTGATCCATTCGGGTCGGGTCGCTACAATATGTGGGAGCCAATATGAACATCCAGGTTCCGCTATTGGTTATTGATCGGAAACGTGTCTCGATCATGTCTACATAGTTCATGAACCCGTAGGGTCCGCACGCTTAACATTCAATGACTATCGGTATTGTGAGTTTATGTGTTTTGATGTACCGAAGGAAGTTCAGAGTCTAGGATATGATCACGGACATGACGAGGAATCTCGAAATGGTTGAGAGATAAAGATTGGTATATTGGACGACTATATTCAGACACCGGAAGTGTTCCGGGAGGTTTCGGATAAAACCAGTGTGCGGGAGGGTTTTCGGCCCCCCCCCCCCCCCCGGGAAGTTATTGGGCCCTTAGTGGGCTTTAGGGGAGAGAGAGGCGTAGCTGTGAGGTGGCGCGCCTCCCAAGGGAGTCCGACTGGACTAGGAGGAGGCGTGGCCTCTTCCCTCTCCCTCCCCCTCTCCGTCCGTCCCCCTGCCCCCTCCTAGTTGGACTAGGAAAGGGGGAGTCCTACTCCTACTAGGAGGAGGACTCCTCCCCTCCTTGGCGCGCCCTAGGGCCGGCCGGCTTCCCCCCTTGCTCCTTTATATACGGGGGCAAGGGGGCACCCTAGAACACAACAACATATTGTCTTAGCCATGTGCGGTTCCCCCCTCCACCATAATCCACCTCGGTCATATCATTGCAGTGCTTAGGCGAAGCCCTGCGTCGGTAGCTTCATCATCACCATCATCATGCCGTCGTGCTGACAAAGCTCTCCCTCGACACTCAGCTGGATCGAGAGTTCGTGGGACGTCACCGAGCTGAACGTGTGTTGGTCGCGGAGGTGTCGTACTTTCGGTACTAGGATCGGTCGGATCATGGAGACGTACGACTACATCAATCGCGTTGTCATAACGCTTCCGCGTTCGGTCTACGAGTGCGTAGACAACAATCTCCTCTCGTTGCTATGCATCACCATGATAGATCTTGCGTGTGCGTA
Source organism: Aegilops bicornis (assembly GCA_021605145.1). Lineage (NCBI taxonomy): Eukaryota > Viridiplantae > Streptophyta > Magnoliopsida > Poales > Poaceae > Aegilops > Aegilops bicornis. Next base: position 379,986,395 of record CM038675.1, on the reverse strand, counting down.
GGAATTTTTTTGAAATTACTTCATTCCCCTTCAGTGGCATCCGAGCCAGGTCTATGCGTAGATGTTATATGCACGAGTAGAACACAAATGAGTTGTGTGCGATAATAGTCATACTGCTTACCAACATGTCATACTTTGATTCGGCGGTATTGTTAGATGAAGCGGCCTGGACCGACATTACGCGTATGCTTACGCGAGACTGGTTCTACCGACGTGCTTCACACACAGGTGGCTGGCGGGTGTCAGTTTCTCCAACTTTAGTTGAATCAAGTGTGGCTACGCCCGGTCCTTGTTGAAGGTTAAAACAACACATACTTGACGAAAAATCGTTGTGGTTTTGATGCGTAGGTAAGAACGGTTCTTGCTCAGCCCGTAGCAGCCACTTAAAACTTGCAACAACAAAGTAGAGGACGTCTAACCTGTTTTTGCAGGGCATGTTGTGATGTGATATGGTCAAGACATGATGCTAAATTTTATTGTATGAGATGATCATGTTTTGTAACGGAGTTATCGGCAACTGGCAGGAGCCATATGGTTGTCGATTTATTGTATGAAATGCAATCACCATGTAATTGCTTTACTTTATCAATAAGCGGTAGTGATAGTCGTAGAAGCAATAGTTGGTGAGACGACAACGATGCTTCGATAGAGATCAAGGTGTCAAGCCGGTGACGACGGTGATCATGACGGTGCTTTGGAGATGGAGATCAAAGGCACAAGATGATGATGGCATATCATATCACCTATATTGATTGCATGTGAAGTTTATCCTTTATGCATCTTATTTTGCTTAGTTCGACGGTAGCATTATAAGATGATCTCTCACTAAATTTCAAGGTGAAAGTGTTCTCCCTGAGTATGCACCGTTGTGAAAGTTTGTCGTGCCGAGAAACCATGTGATGCTCAGGTGTGATAAGCTCTACGTTTACATACAATGGGTGCAAGCCAGTTTTGCACATGCAGAACACTCGGGTTAAACTTGACGACCCTAGCATATGCAGATATGGCCTCGGAACACTGAGATCGAAAGGTCGAGCGTGAATCATATAGTAGATATGATCAACATAGTGATGTTCACCATTGAAAACTACTCCATCTCACGTGATGATCGTACATGGTTTAGTTGATTTGGATCACGTGGTCACTTAGATGATTAGAGGGATGTTTATCTAAGTGGGAGTTCTTAAGTAATTTGATTAATTGAACTTCAATTTATCATGAACTTAGTACCTGATAGTATTTTGCATGTCTATGTTGTTGTAGATAGATGGCCCGTCTTTGTTGTTCCGTTGAATTTTAATGCGTTCCTAGAAAGCTAAGTTGAAAGACGATGGTAGAAACTACGGACTGGGTCCATAACTGAGGATTATCCTCATTGCTGCATAGAAGAATTACGTCCTGGAAGCACCGCTAGGTGCCAAACCCATTCAGGAGCAACACCGGATGTTATGAGCGTCGTGAGCAAAGTGATGACTACTCGATAGTTCGATGTGCCATGCTTTACGGCTTAGAATCGGGACTTCAACGACGTTTTGAACATCATGGAGCATATGAGATGTTCCAGAGTTGAAGTTAATATTTCAAGCAAATGCCGGATTGAGAGATATGAAGTCTCCAATAAGTTCTACAATGCAAAATGGAGGATAATAGTTACATCGGTGAGCATATACTCAAAATGTCTGGGTATAACAATCACTTGATTCAAATGGGAGTTAATCTTCCTGATGATAGTGTCATTAACAGAATTCTTCAATCACTGCCACCATGCTACAAGAGCTTCGTGATGAACTATAATATGCAAGGGATGGATAAGACAATTCCCGAGCACTTCGCAATATGCTTGGTATTCACCACATGATATGTGTTTTGCTTGGAGTGTCTTGTATGATTTGAGTCTTTGCTTTTTAGTTTACCACAATCATCCTTGTTGTACACACCTTTTGAGAGAGCCATACATGAATTGGAATTTATTAGAATACTCTATGTGCTTCACTTATATCCTTTGAGTTATATAGTTTTGCTCTAGTGCTTTTCTTATATCTTTTAGAGCACGATGGTGGATTTGTTTTATAGAAACTATTGATCTCTCATGCTTCACTTAGATTATTTTGAGAGTCTTAATAGCATGGTAATTTGCTTAATAATCTCAATATGCTTGGTATTCAAGATTTGTAAAACTTTCTTTTGAGTGCTTTGAATACTAAGAAAAGTTTGATGCTTGATAATTGTTTTGAGATATGGAGGTGATAATATCAAAGTTGTGCTAGTTGAGTAGTTGTGAATTTGAGAAATGCTTGTGTTGAAGTTTGCAAGTCCCGTAGCATGCACGTATGGTATATGTTATGTAACAAATTTGAAACATGAGGTGTTCTTTGATTGTACTCCTTATGAGTGGCGGTCGGGGACGAGCGATGGTCTTTTCCTACCAATCTATCCCCCTCGGAGCATGCGCGTAGTGCTTTGGTGTTTGATGGCTTGTAGATTTTTGCAATAAGTATGTGAGTTCTTTATGACTAATGTTGAGTCCATGGATTATACGCACTCTCACCCTTCCATCATTGCTAGCCTCTTCGGTACCGTGCATTCCGTTTCTCACATTGAGAGTTGGTGCAAACTTCGCCGGTGCATCCAAACCCCGTGATATGATACGCTCTTTCACACATAAACCTCCTTATATCCTCCTCAAAACAGCCACCATACCTACCTATTATGGCATTTCCATAGCCATTCCGAGATATATTGCCATGCAACTTTCCACCTTTTCGTTTTTCATGACATCTTCATCATTGTCATATTGCTTAGCATGATCATGTAGTTGACATAGTATTTGTGGCAAAGCCACCATTCATAATTCTTTCATACATGTCACTCTTGATTCATTGCATATCCCGGTACACACGGAGGCATTCATATAGAGTCATACCTTGTTCTAGTATCGAGTTGTAATCATTGAGTTGTAAATAAATAGAAGTGTGATGATCATCATTTAATAGAGCATTGTCCCAATAAAAAAGGCCAAAAGAAAAGAAGGCCCAAAAAATATAAAAAGGGGCAATGCTACTATCCTTTTTTCCACACTTGTGCTTCAAAGTAGCACCATAATCTTCATGATAGAGAGTCTCTTGTTTTGTCTCTTTCATATACTAGTGGGAATTTTTCATTATAGAACTTGGCTTGTATATTCCAACAATGGGCCTCCTCAAGTGCCCTAGGTATTGTGAGCAACCAAGTTGGATGCACACCCACTTAGTTTCTTTTGTTGAGCTTTCATATATTTATAGCTCTAGTGTATCCGTTGCATGGCAATCCCTACTCCTTGCATTAACATCAATCGATGGGCATCTTCCATAGCCCATTGAATAGCCTCATTGATGTGATACTTTCTCCTTTTTTGTGTTCTCCACATAAACCCCATCATCATATTCTATTCCACCCATAGTGCTATATCCATGGCTCACGCTCATGTATTGCGTGAAGGTTTATAAAGTTTGAGATTACTAAAGTATGAAACAATTGCTTGGCTTGTCATCGGGGTTGTGCATGATGAGAGCATTCTTGTGTGACAAAAATGGAGCATGACTAAACTATATGATTTTGTAGGGATGAACTTTCTTTGGCCATGTTATTTTGAGAAGACATAACTGCTTAGTTAGTATGCTTGAAGTATTATTAATTTTATGTCAATATGAACTTTTGTCTTGAATCTTTCGGATCTGAATATTCATACCAAAATTAAGAAGAATTAGATTGAAATTTTGCCAAGTAGCACTCCGCATCAAAAATTCTTTTTTATCATTTACCTACTCGAGGACGAGCAGGAATTAAGCTTGGGGATGCTTGATACGTCTCCAACGTATCTATAATTTTTGGTTGCTCCATGCTATATTATCTACTGTTTTGGACCATATTGGGCTTTATTTTCCACTTTTATATTACTTTTGGGACTAACCTATTAACCGGAGGCCCAGCCCAGAATTGCTGTTTTTTGCCTATTTCAGTGTTTCGAAGAAACGGAATATCAAACGAAGTCCAAACGGAATGAAACCTTCGAGAACGTGATTTCCTCACCGAATATGATCCAGGAGACTTGGACCCTACGTCAAGAAAGCCACGAGGTGGGCATGAGGTAGGGGGCGCGCCCTACCCCCCAGGCGCGCGCCCCACCCTCGTGGGCCCTACAGAGCTCCACCAACGTACTCCTTCCTCCTATATACACCTAAGTACCCCCAAACGATCAGATACGGAGCCAAAAACCTAATTCCACCGCCGCAACTTTCTGTATCCATGAGATCCCATCTTGGGGCCTGTTCCGGAGCTCCGTCGGAAGGGGAATCCACCACGGAGGGCTTCTACATCACCATAGCCCCTCCGATGAAGTGTGAGTAGTTTACTTCAGACCTTCGGGTCCATAGTTAGTAGCTAGATGGCCTCTTCTCTCTTTTTGGATCTCAATACAATGTTCTCCCCCTCTCTCGTGGAGATCTATTTGATGTAATCTTCTTTTTGCGGTGTGTTTGTTGAGACCGATGAATTGTGGGTTTATGATCAAGATTATCTATGAACAATATTTGAATTTTCTCTAAATTCTTTTATGTATGATTGGTTATCTTTTCAAGTCTCTTCGAATTATCAGTTTGGTTTGGCCTACTAGATTGGTTTTTCTTGCAATGGGAGAAGTGCTTAGCTTTGGGTTCAATCTTGTGGTGTCCTTTCCCCGGGACAGTAGGGGCAGCAAGGCACATATTGTATTGTTGCCATCGAGGATAACAAGATGGGGTTTTTATCATATTGCATGAGTTTATCCCTCTACATCATGTCATCTTGCTTAAGGCGTTACTCTGCTTTCTTGAACTTAATACTCTAGATGCATCTTTGGATAGCAATCGATGAGTGGAGTAATAGTAGTAGATGCGGCAGGAGTCGGTCTACTTGTCTCTGGACGTGATGCCTATATACATGATCATACCTAGATATTCTCATAACTATGCTCAATTCTGTCAATTGCTCAACAGTAATTTGTTCACCCATCGTAGAATACTTATGCTCTTGAGAGAAGCCACTAGTGAAATCTATGGCCCCCAGGTTTGTTCCCATCATATTAATCTTCCTACGCTTTATTATTGCTTTGCTTTTTAGTTTAACTTTTATTTTACTTTGCATCTTTATACCAAAAATACCAAAAATATTATCTATCATATCTATCAGATCTCACTCTCGTAAGTGACCGTGAAGGGATTGACAACCCCTATTCGTGTTGGTTGCGAGGAGTTATTTGCTTTGTGTAGGTACGAGGGATTCGCGCGTAGTCTCCTACTATATTGATACCTTGGTTCTCAAAAACTGAGGGAAATACTTACGCTACTGTGCTGCATCACCTTTCCTCTTCAAGGAAATCCAACGCAAGCTCAAGAGGTAGCAAGAAGAATTTCTGGCGCCGTTCTTGGGAGTCTATGCAAAAGTCAACATACCAAGTACCCATCACAATCCCTTATCTCTCGCATTACATTATTTGCCATTTGCCTCTCGCTTTTCCTCTCCCCACTTCACCCTTGTCGTTTTATTCGCCCTCTCTTTTTCCGTTTGCCTTTTTCTCACTTGCCTTTTTGTTTGCTCGTATGTTGGATTGCTTGCTTGTCACTATGGCTCAAGATAATACCAAATTGTGTGACTTTACCAATACCAACAATAATGATTTCCTTAGCACTCGGATTGCTCCTCTTACCAATACTGCTTTGTTGAATCTTGTTATGAAAGATCAATTCGCCGGCCTTCCTAGTGAAGATGCCGCTACTCATCTAAATAGCTTCGTTGATTTATGTGATATGCAAAAGAAGAAAGGTGTTGATAATGATTTTGTTAAATTGAAGCTATTTCCTTTTTTCGCTTAGAGATCATGCTAAAGCTTGGTTTTCATCTTTGCCTAAAAATAGTATTGATTCTTGGAACAAGTGCAAAGATGCTTTTATCTCTAAGTATTTTCCTCCCGCTAAGATCATCTCTCTTAGAAACGATATTATGAATTTTAAGAAACTTGATCATGAACATGTTGCACAAGCTTGGGAGAGAATGAAATTAATGATACGTAATTACCCTACTCGTGGTTTGAACTTGTGGATGATTATACAAAAAAAATATGCCGGATTGATTTTGCTTCTAGAAATCTTTTAGATTCGGCCATGGAGGCACTTTTATGCAAATCAATTTAGGAGATGCTACTAAACTCCTAGATAATATTATGGTTAATTATTCTCAATGGCACCTTTGAAAGATCTACTAATAAAAAGTGCATGCGATAAAAGAAATTAATGTTTTGAGTGGAAAGTTGGATGAACTTATGAAATTATTTGCTACTAAGAGTGTTTCTTCTGATCCTAATGATATGCCTTTGTCTACTTTGATTGAGAATAATGATGAATCTATGGATGTGAATTTTATTGGTAGGAATAATTTTGGTAACAACGCATTATAGAGGGAACTTTAATCCTAGGCCTTATCCTAGTAATCCTTCTAATAATTATGGAAATTCCTACAACAACTCTTATGGAAATTTTAATAAGATACCCTCTGAATTTGAAACTAGTGTAAAAGAGTTTATGAATTCACAAGAGAATTTTAATGCTTTGCTTGAAGAGAAATTGCTTAAAGTTGATGAATTGGCTAGGAACGTTGATAGAATTTCTCTTGATGTTGATTCTTTAAAGCTTAGATCTATTCCTCCTAAGCATGATATCAATGAGTCTCTCAAAGCCATGAGAATTTCCATTGATGAGTGCAAAGAAAGAACCGCTAGGATGCGTGCTACGAAAGATGCCTTTATTAAAGCGTGTTCTTCCAATTTCCATGAAAATAAAGATGAAGATCTAAAAGTAATTGATGTGTCCCCTATTAAATCTTTGTTTTGCAATATGAATCTTGATAATGATGGGACTGCGTATGATCCACCTTTACCTAGAAGGCGTTCCAAGAATTCGGAGTTTTTAGATCTTGATGATAAAATTGATAAAAGTGGGATTGAAGAAAGCAAACCCCTAGATATTGCTAAACCCACTATTTTGGATTTCAAGGAATTTAATTATGAAAGTTGCTCTTTAATTGATTGTATTTCCTTGTTGCAATCCGTGCTAAATTCTCCTCATGCTTATAGTCAAAATAGAGCGTTTACTAAACATATCGTTGATGCCTTGATGCAATCTTATGAAGAAAAACTTGAGTTGGAAGTTTCTATCCCTAGAAAACTTTATGATGAGTCGGAACCAACTATTAAAATTAAGATTAAGGATCATGAGTTTTATGCTTTATGTGATTTGGGTGCTAGTGTTTCCACTATTCCCAAAACTTTGTGTGATTTGCTAGATTTCCGTGATTTTGATGATTGCTCTCTAAACTTGCACCTTGTGGATTCCACTATTAAGAAACCTATGGGAAGAATTAATGATATTCTTATTGTTGCAAATAGGAATTATGTGCCCGTAGATTTTATCGTTCTTGATATAGATTGGAATCCTTCATGTCCTATTATTCTTGGTAGACCTTTCCTTAGAACAATTGGTGCAATTATTGATATGAGGGAAGGGAATATTAGATTCCAATTTCCATTAAAGAAAGGCATGGAACACTTCCCTAGGAAGAAAATAAAATTACCATATGAATCTATCATGATAGCCACTTATGGATTGCCTACCAAAGATGGCAATACCTAGATCTATCCTTGCTTTTATGCCTAGCTAGGGGCGTTAAACGATAGCGCTTGTTGGGAGGCAACCCAATTCAATTTTTAGTTTTTTGCTTTTTGTTTCTGTTTAGGAATAAATAATCCATCTACCTTCTGTTTAGATGTGGTTTTATGTTTTAATTAGTGTTTGTGCCAAGTTAAACCTATAGGATCTTCTTGGATGATAGTTATTTGATCTTGCTGTAATTTCCACAAACTTTCGGTTCATGAAAACAATTGTTAAAAATAACCAGAGCGTGATAAAATAGTGATTCCAATTTATGATGATCAATAAACAAATTTCCTAGGTCTTCCTATTTTTGCTGAATTTTTGTAGTTCTATAAGTTTGCGTTAGTTATAGATTACTACAGACTGTTCTGTTTTTAACAGATTCTGTTTTTCGTGTGTTGTTTGCTTATTTTGATGAATCTATGGCTAGTAAAATAGTTTATAAAGCATAGAGAAGTTAGAATAAAGTAGGTTTAGCACCAACATAAATAAAGAATGAGTTCGTTACAGTACCTTGAAGTGGTCTTTTGTTTTCTTTCGCTAACGGAGCTCACGAGATTTCTGTTGAGTTTTGTGTTGTGAAGTTTTCAAGTTTTGGGTCAAATCTTTTGATGGATTATGGAACAAGGAGTGGCAAGAGCCTAAGCTTTTGGATGCCCATGGCACCCCCAAGATAATCTAAGGACACCAAAAATTCAAAGCTTGGGGATGCCCCTGAAGGCATCCCCTCTTTCGTCTACTTCCATCGGTAACTTTACTTGGAGCTATATTTTTATTCACCACATGATATGTGTTTTGCTTGGAGCGTCTTGTATGATTTGAGTCTTTGCTTTTTAGTTTAACACAATCATCATTGCTGTACACACCTTTTGAGAGAGCCATACATGAATTGGAATTTATTAGAATACTCTATGTGCTTCACTTATATCCTTTGAGTTATATAGTTTTTCTCTAGTGCCTCACTTATATCTTTAAGAGCACGGTGGTGGATTTGTTTTATAGAAACTATTGATCTCTCATGCTTCACTTAGATTATTTTGAGAGTCTTAATAGAATGGTAATTTGCTTAATAATCTCAATATGCTTGGTATTCAAGATTTTTAAAACTTTCTTTTGAGTGCGTTGAATACTAAGAAAAGTTTGATGCTTTATAATTGTTTTGAGATATGGAGGTGATAATATCAAAGTTGTGCTAGTTGAGTAGTTGTGAATTTGAGAAATGCTTGTGTTGAATTTTGCAAGTCCCGTAGCATGCACGTATGGTAAACGTTATGTAAAAATTTTGAAACATGAGGTGTTCTTTGATTGTACTCCTTATGAGTGGCGGTCGGGGACGAGCGATGGTCTTTTCCTACCAATCTATCCCCCTCAGAGCATGCGCGTAGTGCTTTGGTTTTTGATGGCTTGTAGATTTTTGCAATAAGTATGTGAGTTCTTTATGACTAATGTTGAGTCCATGGATTATACGCACTCTCACCCTTCCATCATTGCTAGCCTCTTCGGTACCGTGAATTTCCCTTTCTCACATTGAGAGTTGGTGCAAACTTCGCCGGTGCATCCAAACCCCGTGATATGATACGCTCTTTCACACATAAACCTCCTTATATCCTCCTCAAAACAGCCACCATACCTACCTATTATGGCATTTCCATAGCCATTCCGAGATATATTGCCATGCAACTTTCCACCGTTCCGTTTTTCATGACATCTTCATCATTGTCATATTGCTTAGCATGATCATGTAGTTGACATAGTATTTGTGGCAAAGCCACCATTCATAATTCTTTCATACATGTCACTCTTGATTCATTTCATATCCCGGTACATGGGAGGCATTCATATAGAGTCATACTTTGTTCTAGTATCGAGTTGTAATCATTGAGTTGTAAATAAATAGAAGTGTGATGATCATCATTTAATAGAGAATTTTCCCAATAAAAAAAAGGCCAAAAGAAAAAAAGGCCCAAAAATATAAAAAGGGGCAATGCTACTATCCTTTTTTCCACACTTGTGCTTCAAAGTAGCACCATAATCTAAATGATGGAGAGTCTCTTGTTTTGTCTCTTTACTAGTGGGTATTTTTCATTATAGAACTTGGCTTGTATATTCCAACAATGGGCCTCCTCAAGTGCCCTAGGTATTCGTGAGAAAGCAAGTTGGATGCACACCCACTTAGTTACTTTTGTTGAGCTTTCATATATTTATAGCTCTAGTGTATCCGTTGCATGGCAATCCCTACTCCTTGCATTAACATCAATCGATGGGCATCTCCATAGCCCATTGATTAGCCTCGTTGATGTGAGACTTTCTCCTTTTTTTGTCTTCTCCACATAACCCCATCATCACATTCTATTCCACCCATAGTGCTATATCCATGGCTCACGCTCATGTATTGCGTGAAGGTTTATAAAGTTTGAGATTACTAAAGTATGAAACAATTGCTTGGCTTGTCATCGGGGTTGTGCATGATGAGAGCATTCTTGTGTGACAAAAATGGAGCATGACTAAACTATATGATTTTGTAGGGATGAACTTTCTTGGCCATGTTATTTTGAGAAGACATAATTGCTTAGTTAGTATGCTTGAAGTATTATTATTTTTATGTCAATATGAACTTTTGTCTTGAATCTTTCGGATCTGAATATTCATACCACAATTAAGAAGAATTACATTGAAATTATGCCAAGTAGCACTCGCATCAAAAATTCTTTTTATCATTTACCTACTCGAGGACGAAAGGAATTAAGCTTGGGGATGCCCGATATGTCTCCAACAGTATCTATAATTTTTGATTGCTCCATGCTATATTATCTACTGTTTTGGACCATATTGGGCTTTATTTTCCACTTTTATATTACTTTTGGGACTAACCTATTAATCGGAGGCCCAGCCCGAATTCTTTGTTTTTGCCTATTTCAGTGTTTTGAAGAAACAGAATATCAAACGAAGTCCAAACGAAATGAAACCTTCGGGAACGTGATTTTCTCACCGAATATGATCTAGGAGACTTGGACCCTACGTCAAGAAAGCCACGAGGTGGGCACGAGGTAGGGGGCGCGCCCTACCCCCAGGCGCGCCCCCCACCCGCATGGGCCCCACGAAGCTCCACCGCCGTACGCATTCCGCCTATATATATACCTCGTACCCCAAACGATCGACACGGAGCCAAAAACCTAATTCCACCGCCGCAACTTTCTGTATCCACGAGATCCCATCTTGGGGCCTGTTCTGGAGCTCCGCCGGAAGGGGAATCCACCACGGAGGGCTTCTACATCACCATAGCCCCTCCGATGAAGTGTGAGTAGTTTACTTCAGACCTTCGGGTCCGACGTACTCTTTTTGGATCTCAATACAATGTTCTCCCCCTCTCTTGTGGAGATCTATTTGATGTAATGTTCTTTTTGCGGTGTGTCTGTTGAGACCGATGAATTGTGGGTTTATGATCAAGACTATCTATGAACAATAGTTGAATCTTCTCTGAATTCTTTTATGTATGGTTGGTTATCTTTGCAAGTCTCTTCGAATTATCAGTTTGGTTTGGCCTACTAGATTGGTTTTTCTTGCAATGGTAGAAGTGCTTAGCTTTGGGTTCAATCTTGCGGCGTCCTTTCCCGGTGTGATGAGGGGCAGCAAGGCACGTATTGTATTGTTGCCATCGAGGATAACAAGATGGGGTTTTTATCATATTGCTTGAACTTATCCCTCTACATCATGTCATCTTGCTTAAGGCGTTACTCTGTTTTCTTGAACTTAATACTCTAGATGCATGCTGGATAGCGGTCGATGAGTGGAGTAATAGTAGTAGATGCAGCAGAGTCGGTCTACTTGTCTCGACGTGATGCCTATATACATAATCATACCAAGATATTCTCATAACTATGCTCAATTCTGTCAATTGCTCAACGGTAATTTGTTCACCCACCGTAGAATACTTATGCTCTTGAGAGAAGCCACTAGTGAAATCTATGGCCCCCGGGTCTATTCGCATCATATTAATCTTCCTACGCTTCATTATTGCTTTGCTTTTTTACTTTACCTTTTATTTTACTTTGCATCTTTATACCAAAAATACCAAAAATACCGAAAATATTAACTATCATATCTATCAGATCTCACTCTCATAAGTGACCGTGAAGGGATTGACAACCCCTATTCGCGTTGGTTGCGAGGAGTTATTTGCTTTGTGTAGGTACGAGGGACTCGCGCATGTCTCCTACTGGATTGATACCTTGGTTCTCAAAAACTGAGGGAGCTCTTGTGTTGCATCACCTTTCCTCTTCAAGGAAATCCAACGCAAGCTCAAGAGGTAGCACGGATTAAGCGAAGATTGGCTAAGGACGAGGTGACGATGCGCGTGGGAAATGGTTCCAAAGTCGATGTGATCGCCGTCGGCACGCTACCTCTAAATCTACCTTCGGGATTAGTTTTAGACCTAAATAATAATTATTTGGTGCCATCGTTAAGCATGAACATTATATCTGGATCTTGTTTGATGCGAGACGGTTATTCATTTAAACCAGAGATTAATGGTTGTTCTATTTATATGAGTAATATCTTTTATGGTCATGCACCCTTGAAGAGTGGTCTATTTTTGTTGAATCTCGATAGTAGTGACACACATATTCATAATATTGAAGCCAAAAGATGCAGAGTTGATAATGATAGTGCAACTTATTTGTGGCACTGCCGTTTGGGTCATATTGGTATAAAGCGCATGAAGAAACTCCATTCTGATGGACTTTTGGAATCACTTGATTATGAATCACTTGGTACTTGCGAACCATGCCTCATGGGCAAGATGACTAAAACTCCGTTCTACAGAACAATGGAGTGAGCGACAGATTTGTTGGAAATCATACATACTGATGTATGTGGTCCAATGAATGTTGAGGCTCGCGGCGGGTATCAATATTTTCTCACCTTCACAGATGATTTGAGCAGCTATGGGTATATCCACTTAATGAAACATAAAGTCTGAAACATTTGAAAAGTTCAAGAATTTCAGAGTGAAGTGGAAAATCATCGTAACAAGAAAATAAAGTTTCTACGATCTGATCGTGGAGGAGAATATTTGAGTTACAAGTTTGGTCTTCATTTGAAACGAGGCGGAATAGTTTCGCAACTCACGCCACCCGGAACACCACAACGTAATGGTGTGTCCGAACGTTATGTCGTGCTTTACTAGATATGGTGCGATCTATGATGCCTCTTACTGATTTACCGCTATCATGTTGGGGTTATGCTTTAGAGATACCTGCATTCATGTTAAATAGGGCACCATCTAAATCCGTTGAGACGACACCTTATGAACTGTGGTTTGGCAAGAAACCCAAGTTGCCATTTCTTAAAGTTTGGGGCTGCGATGCTTATGTGAAAAAGTTTCAACCTGATAAGCTCGAACCCAAATCGGAGAAATGTGTCTTCATAGGATACCCAAAGGAGACTGTTGGGTACACCTTCTATCACAGATCCGAAGGCAAGACATTCGTTGCTAAGAATGGATCCTTTCTAGAGAAGGAGTTTCTCTCTAAAGAAGTGAGTGGGAGGAAAGTAGAACTTGATGAGGTAACCGTACCTGCTCCCTTATTGGAAAGAAGTTCATCACAGAAATCTGTTCCTGTGATGCCTACACCAATTAGTGAGGAAGCTAATGATGATGATCATGAAACTTCAGATCAAGTTACTACCGAACCTCGTAGGTCAACTAGAGTAAGATCCGCACTAGAGTGGTACGGTAATCCAGTTCTGGAAGTCATGTTACTTGACCATGACGAACCTATGAACTATAAGGAAGCGATGATGAGCCCAGATTTCGCAAAATGGCTTGAGGCCATGAAATCTGAGATGGGATCCATGTATGAGAACAAAGTGTTGACTTTGGTTGACTTGCCCGATGATCGGCAAGCCATCGAGAATAAATGGATCTTCAAGAAGAAGACTAACGAGCAACGGTAATGTTACTGTCTACAAAGCTCGACTTGTTGCAGAAGGTTTTCGACAAGTTCAAGGAGTTGACTAAGATGAGACCTTCTCACCCATAGCGATGCTTAAGTCCGTATGAATCATGTTAGCAATTGCTGCATTTTATGATTATGAAATTTGGCAAATGGATGTAAAGACTGCATTCCTGAATGGATTTCTAGAAGAAGAGTTGTATATGATGCAACCCAAAGGTTTTATCAATCCAAAGGATGCTAACAAAGTGTGCAAGCTCCAACGATCCATTTATGGACTGGTGCAAGCATCTCGGAGTTGGAATAAATGTTTTGATAGTGTGATCAAAGCATATGGTTTTATACAAACTTTTGGAGAAGCCTGTATTTACAAGAAAAGTGAGTGTGAGCTCTGTAGCATTTATAATATTATATGTGGATGACATATTTTTGAATGGAAATGATATAGAATTTCTGGATAGATAAAAGGATAGTTGAACAAGAGTTTTTCAATGAAAGACTTCGGTAAAGCTGCTTCTATATTGGGCATCAAGATCTATAGAGATAAATCAAGACGCTTAATTGGACTTTCACAAAGCACATACCTTGATAAAGTTTTGAAGAAGTTCAAAATGGATCAAGCAAAGAAAGGGTTCTTCCCTGTGTTACAAGGTGTGAAGTTGAGTCAGACTCAATGCCGGACCACTGCAGAAGATAGAGAGAAAATGAAAGTTGTTCCCTATGCTTCAGCCATAGGCTCTATCATGTATGCAATGTTGTGTACCAGACCTGATGTGTGCCTTGCTATTAGTTTAGCAGGAGGTACCAAAGTAATCCAGAGTGGATCATCGGACAGCGGTCAAGAATATCCTAAAATACCTGAAAAGGACTAAGGATATGTTTCTCGTTTATGGAGGTGACAAAGAGCTCATCGTAAATGGTTACTTCGATGCAAGCTTTGACACTGATCCGGATGACTCTAAGTCACAAACTGGATACGTATTTATATTGAACGGTGGAGCTGTCGGTTGGTGTAGTTCTAAGCAAAGCATCATGGCAGGATCTACGTGTGAAGTGGAGTACATAGCTGCTTCGGAAGCAGCAAATGAAGGAGTTCATATCCGATCTAGGTGTCATACCTAGTGCATTGGGTCCAATGAAAATCTTTTGTGACAATACTGGTGCAATTGCCTTGGCAAAGGAATCCAGATTTCACAAGAGAACCAAGCACATCAAGAGGCGCTTAAATTCCATCCGTGATCAAGTCAAGGAGGGAGACATAGAGATTTGCAAGATACATACGGATCTGAATGTTGCAGACCCGTTGACTAAGCCTCTCTCACGAGCAAGACATGATCAGCACCAAGACTCCATGGGTGTTAGAATCATACTGTGTAATCTAGATTATTGACTCTGGTGCAAGTGGGAGACTGAAGGAAATATGCCCTAGAGGCAATAATAAAGTTGTTATTTATATTTCCTTATATCATGATAAATGTTTATTATTCATGCTAGAATTGTATTAACCGGAAACTTAGTACATGTGTGAATACATAGACAAACAGAGTGTCACTAGTATGCCTCTACTTGACTAGCTCGTTGAATCAAAGATGGTTAAGTTTCCTAGCCATAGACATGAGTTTTCATTTGATTAACGATATCACATCATTAAAGAATGATGTGATTGACTTGACCCATTCCGTTAGCTTAGCACTTGATCGTTTAGTTTATTTGCTATTGCTTTCTTCATGACTTATACATGTTCCTATCACTATGAGATTATGCAACTCCCGAATACCGGAGGAACACTTAGTGTGCTACCAAAGCGTCTAACGTAAATGGGTGATTATAAAGGTGCTCTCTGGTGTCTCCGATGGTGTTTGTTGAGTTGGCATAGATCGAGATTAGGATTTGTCACTCCGATTGTCAAAGAGGCATCTCTGGGCCCTCTCGGTAATGCACATCAATATAAGCCTTGCAAGCAATATGTGACTAATGAGTTAGTTGCGGGATGATGCATTACGGAATGAGTAAAGAGACTTGCCAGTAACGAGATTGAACTAGGTATTGAAATACCGACGATCGAATCTCGGGCAAGTAACATACCGATGACAAAGGGAACAACGTATGTTGCCTTGCGGTTTGACCGATAAAGATCTTCGTAGAATATGTGGGAGCCAATATGAACATCCAGGTTCCGCTATTGCTTATTGACCGGAAATGTGTCTCGATCATTTCTACATAGTTCTCAAACCCGTAGGGTCCGTGACACTTAACGTTCGATGACGACGATCGGTATTATGAGTTTATGTGTTTTGATGTACCGAAGGAAGTTCGGAGTCCCGGATATGATCACGGACATGACGAGGAGTCTCTAAATGGTCGATAGATAAAGATTGATATATTGGACGACTATATTCGGACAAAGGAAGTGTTCCGGGAGGTTTTGGATAAAACCGGAGTGCCGGAGGGTTATCGGAACCCCCCCCCCCCCTCGGGAAGTTATTGGGCCCTTAGTGGGATATAGGGGAGAGAGAGGGCAGTAGCCAGGAGGTGGTGCGCCCCCTCCCAAGGGAGTCCGGGTGGACTAGGGGGAGGCGCGACCCTCTTCCTCCCTCCCTCTCCTTCCTTCCCCCTTCCCCCTCGTAGGTGGACTAGGAAAGGGGGAGTCCTACTCCTACTAGGATGAGGACTCCTCCCCTCCTTGGCGCGCCCTAGGGCCGGCCGGCCTCCCCCCTTGCTCCTTTATATATGGGGGAAAGGGGGCACCCTAGAACACAACAACAGACATTGTCTTAGCCGTGTGCGGTGCCCCCCTCCACCATAATCCACCTCGGTCATATCGTTGCAGTGCTTAGGCGAAGCAATGCGTCGGTAGCTTCATCATCACCGTCATCACGCCATCGTGCTGACGAAGCTCTCCCTCGACACTCAGCTGGATCGAGAGTTTGTGGGACGTCACCGAGCTGAACGTGTGTTGATCGTGGAGGTGTCGTACTTTCGGTACTAGGATCGGTCGGATCGTAAAGACGTACGACTACATCAACCGCGTTGTCATAACGCTTCCGCTTTCGGTCTACGAGGGTACGTAGACAACACTATCCCCTCTCGTTGCTATGCATCACCATGATATATCTTGCATGTGCGTAGGAAAGTTTTTGAAATTATTGCATTCCCCTTCAACCTTCATCAACGAGCTATGGATATGCCCATCAATAGATATCAATGTGAGTGAGTATGGATTGCCATGCAACGGATGCACTAGAGCTATAAGTTTATGAAATCTCAAAAAGAAAACTAAGTGGGTGTGCATCCAACTTGTTCGCTCATGAAGACCTAGCGCAATTTGAGGAAGCCCATCGTTGGAATATACAAGCCAAGTTCTATAATGAAAAATTCCCACTACTATATGAAAGTGAAAACATAGGAGACTCTCTATCATGCAAATCATGGTGCTACTTTGAAGCACAAGTGTGGAAAAAGGATAGTAACATTGCCCCTTCTCTCTTTTTCTCTCATTTTTTTCTTTTCTCTCTTTTTTGGGCCTTTTTTTATTTTAGCCTTTTTCTCTCCTTTTTTTTATTTCATCACATGGGACAATGCTCTAATAATGAAGATCAACACACTTTTATTTACTTACAACTCGATACCAGAACAAAATATGACTCTATATGAATGCCTCTGGCGGTGTACCGGGATGTGCAATGAATCAATAGTGACATGTATGAAAGAGTTATGAACGGTGGCTTTGCCACAAATACGATGTCAACTACATGATCATGCAAATCAATATGACAATGATGATCCGTGTCATAATAAACAGAACGGTGGAAAGTTGCATGACAATATATCTCAGAATGGCTATGGAAATGCCATAATAGGTAGGTATGGTGGTTGTTTTGAGGAAGGTATACGGTGGGTGTATGGTACCGGTGAAAGTTGCGCGGTACTAGAGAGGCTAGCAATGGTGGAAGGGTGAGAGTGCGTATAATCCATGGACTCAACATTAGTCATAAGAACTCACATACTTATTGCAAAAATCTATTATTCATCGAAAGAAAGTACTATGCGCATGCTCCTAGGGGGTAGATTGGTAGGAAAAGACCATCGCTCGTCCCCGACCGCCACTCATAAGGAAGACAATCAAAAAATATCTCATGCTCCAACTTCATTACATAACGGTTCACCATACGTGCATGCTACGGGACTCACAAACCTTAACACAAGTATTTCTCAAATTCACGACTACTCACTAGCATGACTCTAATATCGCCATCTTTATATCTCAGAACAATCATAAGGAATCAAACTTCTCACAATATTCAATGCACTTTATATGAATGTTTTTATTGTATCCCTCTTGGATGCCTGTCATATTAGGACTAAATTTATAACCAAAGAAAATTACCATGTTGTTTAAATACTCTTAAAATAATATAAGTGAAGCATGAGATTTCATTAATTTCTATAAAATAAAACCATCGTCGTGCTCTAAAAAGATATAACTGAAGCACTAGAGCAAAATTGCCTAGCTCAAAAGATATAAGTGAAGCACATTGAGTATTCTAATAAATCATGATTCATGCGTGTCCCTCTCAAAAGGTGTGTACATCAAGGATGATTCTGGCAAACTAAAAAGCAAAGACTCAAATCATACAAGACGCTCCAAGCAAAACACATATCATGTGGTGAATAAAAATATAGCCTCAAGTAAAGTTACTGATAGACGAAGACGAAAGAGGGGATGCCTTCCGGGGCATCCCCAAGCTTAGGCTCTTGGTTGTCCTTAAATGTTACCTTGGGGTGCCTTGGGAATACCCATGCTTAGGCTCATGACACTCCTTATTCCATAGTCCATCAAATCCTTACCCAAAACTTGAAAACTTCACAACACAAAACTCAACAGAAAATCTCATAAGCTCCGTTAGTATAAGAAAATAAATCACCAATTTTGGTGATGTTGTGAACTCATTCTTTATTTATATTGGTGTAATATCTACTATATTCCAACTTTTCCATGGTTCATACCCCCCGATACTACCCATAGATTCATCAAAATACGCAAACAACACATAGAAAATAGAATCTGTCAAAAACAGAACAGTCTGTAGCAATCTGGATAGCTCGAATACTTCTGTAACTCCAACAATTCTAAAAAATTAGGAAAAAATAGGAAATTTGTATATCAATCTCGTGTAAAAAAATCAGAATTTTATCACGCTTCTGTTATGTCTAAAAACTCTGGGACTGGGCGCAAAAGTTTCTGTTTTTCAACAAGATCAAATCAACTATCATCGTAAGCCATCCCAAAGGTCTTAACTGGCACAAACAGTAATTAAAACACAAAACCACATCTAACCAGAGGCTAGATGAATTATCTATTGCAAAACAGAACCAAAAAGCAAAGAACAAAAATAAAATTGGGTTGCCTCCCAACAAGCGCTATTGTTTAACGCCTTAGCTAGGCATAAAAACACGAATCGATCTAGGTATTGTCATCTTTGGTATGCAATCTATAAATAGCTCTCATAATGGATACATATGGAAATTTAATTTTCTTTCTTGGGAAGTGTTCCATGCCCTTCCTTAATGGAAATTGAAATCTAATGTTTCCTTCTTTCATATCAATAATTGCACCAATCGTTCTAAGGAAAGGTATACCAAGAATAATAGGACATGTAGGATTGCAATCTATATCAAGAACAATGAAATCTCTGGGCACATAATTACTATTTGCAACAATAAGAACATCATTAATCCTTCCCATAGGTTTCTTAATAGTGGAATCCACACGATGCAAATTTAAAGAACAATCATCAAATTCACGGAAACCTAACACATCACATAAAGTTTTTGGAGTCGTGGAAATGCTAGCACCCAAATCACACAAAGCATGGCACTCATAATCTTTAATCCTAATTTTAATAGTAGGTTCCCACTCATCATAAAGTTTTCTAGGGATAGAAACTTCCAATTCAAGCTTTTCTTCAAAAGATTGCATCATAGCATCAACGATATGTTTAGTAAAAGCTTTGTTTTGATTATAAGCATGAGGAAAATTCAACATGGATTGCAACAACAAAATAAAATCTATTAAAGAACAATTATCATAATTAAATTCCTTGAAATCCAAAAGAGTGGGTTCATTGCTACTTAAAGTTTTGACCTCTCCAATCCCACTTTTATCAGCTTTGCACCAAGATCTAAAAACTCTGAATCATTGAGACGCCTTTTAACTAAAGTTGACTCATCTCCAGTCCCATCTTTATCAAGATTTATATTGGAAAACAAAGATTCAATAGGAGTCACATCAATCACTTTAAGATCTTCATCATTATTTTCACGGAAACTAGAAGAACACGTTTGTACAAACCAATCTCGTTTAGCACGCATCTTAGCGGTTCTTTATTTGCACTCATCAATGGAAATTCTCATAGCTTTGAGAGACTCATTAATATCATGCTTGGGTGGAATAGATCTAGGTTTCAAAGAATCAATATCAAGAGAAATTCTATCCACGTTCCTAGCCAAATCATCAATCTTAAGCAATTTTTATTCAGTCAAAGCATTGAAATTCTTTTGTGAACTCGTAAATTCTTTAACACTGTTCTCAAAATAATAGGGCATCTTATTATAATTTTCATAAGAATTGTTGTAGTAATTACCATAATTATTAGAGGAATTACTAGGAAAAAGCCTAGGATTAAAATTACCTCTATATGGGTTATTACCAAAATTGTTCCTACCAACAAAATTCACATCCACAGATTCATTATTATTCTCAATCAAAGTGGAAGCACTCTTGCTAGCAAATAATTTCATAATTTCATCCATCTTTCCACTCAAAACATTAATCTCTTCAATCGCATGCACCTTTTTACTAGTGGAAGATCTTTCGGTATGCCATTGAGAATAATTAACCATAATATTATCTAGGAGTTTAGTTGCTTCTCCTAAAGTAATTTCCATAAAAGTACCTCCGGTGGCCAAATCTAAAAGATTTCTAGAAGCAAAATTCAATCCGGCATATTTTTTTTGTATAATCATCCACAAATTCAAACCATGAGTAGGGCAATTTTGTATCAACAATTTCATCCTCTCCCAAGATTCTGCAACATGTTCATGATCAAGTTGCTTAAAATTCATAATATCATTCCTAAGGGAGATGAATTTAGCGGGAGGAAAATACTTGGAAATAAAAGCATCTTTACACTTATTCCATGAATCAGTACTATTTTTAGGCAAAGATGAAAACCAAGTTTTAGCACGATCTCGAAGTGAGAACGGAAATAACTTCAATTTAACAATATCATTATCCACATCTTTTTTCTTTTGCATGTTGCACAACTCAATGAAATTATTAAGATGGGATGCATCATCTTCACTAGGAAGGCCGGAAAATTGATCTTTCATAACAAGATTCAGCAAAGCGGCATTAATCTCATAAGATTCCGCACTAGTGGTTGGAGCAATCGAAGTACTAAAAAATCATTGTTATTGGTGTTGGAAAAGTCACACAATTTTGTAGCGACCCGACCTCAGATGGTCAAGTCTCTGTGCTTCAGTGTCATCCTGGATCAAGAATGTCCGACACACACAATACTCGAAAGATTTATAACAGAGTAGCAATCACACACTTATTACATCGAATGTCTCAAAAGAGAACTTATTACAATAATATGGCTTAAGGCCATCTAATGCGATAACAGCGGAAGGCTTGGAAGATAAAGTGAGTCCATCAACTCCAACGACATAGCTGAGCTGCACGGCAACTACCTAACGAACCTTACTCCTCGTCTGAAAAGTCTGCAACATAATACGTTGCAGCCCGAAACGGGTCAGCACATGGAATATGCTGGCAATATAACACAGTAGAGCAAGAACAGGATAATACTATCACTACATGCATATTTGGCTGATGGAAAGCTCTATGGTTATAGTTTTGCGAAAAGCCAATTTTTTCCTACAACAAAGGAATAGATTTTAATTTAACTATCATGGTGGTTGAAACAACATTGAGAAGGTAACCCCAACTCAATCCCAGTTAAAGTAATTAACAACCCAACAATATTAATTAAGAGTGATGAGATACATGTGATAATCCAAACACCGGATACTCAAGACTGTCCATAACCGGGATACGGCTAACCATGATTAGATTGTACACTCTGCAGAGGTTTATGACTTTTCCCCACAAGACTTGATCTCCTCCGTTGGATTTCTCGCACTACATGGTGTTTGAGAAAGCGGATGACCGAGACAAAGTCTTTTAGAAACATTAACTCCCTACTCCGGTAGACCATACCAAACCTACAAAACCCACACCTGCTGATCTACCTCTTCAAGAGCTTCACGTAACTTACTCAACTATGCTAGAGCCCATAATAGCTTGTGGCTGCACACGGAAGTTTCTAGCATGAATCATCTCAGTTCCCTTTAAGCCTGGGTGGCGGTCCATAGGAAGATCACACGGGTACCCCAGGATTTCCAAAAAAACAGACAACACTGGGTTCCCCAGGTGCCTCAATCCACCCAGATGTTAATTTAAGTTGCCACCTTAAGTTGAACCATTAATTAACAATCTCACATCTGTCATGGATTCACTCAAACCCAAACCACGTCTACGAGCATAGCATAGCAATATAAGCAACGCCAGAGAAGTAACTCCGAGGGGTTTGATAGTAACAGGGCAATAGGTTCTACCTCCAGCATAATGCCCTCCATAAGCTTCGAGTGACATTTCCGTAGGATTTGTCCCTGTTCATGCTCAGGTACACAACGTCTAATAATACCATCTACTCCTTCTTTATAAAGATGTGGGTCATCCCAAAAGTAGTGTCTTAAATCATAGAAGGATTTTTTATGTAAAGCTAGGTGGTAAATATTTAGCAACAATGTAATTAGCATAGTCAAGATACCAAGGAGTGTTATGAGCAACATTTATTGCAGCTAACTTCTCATCAGGAAAACTAGCATCAATAGGTAGTGGGTCATCAAGCACATTTTCAAGCCTAGACAAGTTATCAGCTACGGGGTTCTCAGCTCCTTTTCTATCAGTGATATGTAAATCAAATTCTTGTAGCAGGAGAACCCATCGAATAATTCTAGGTTTAGCATCTTTCTTTTCCATAAGATATTTTATAGCAGCATGATTGGTGTTAACAATTACTTTTGAATCAATAATGTAAGATCTAAATTTATCACAAGCAAACACCACTGCTAGGCATTCTTTTTCAGTAGTTGCATAATATCGTTGAGCACTGTCTAGAGTTTTACTAGCATAATGAATAACATTCAATTTCTTATCAACTCTTTGTCCTAGAACAACACCAATAGCATAATCACTAGCATCACACATAATTTCAAAAGGCAAGTTCCAGTCAGGTGGTTGTACTACAGGTGCAGAAATTAAGGCTTTATTGAGTGTTTCGAAGGCTTCCAAACTATCATCATAAAAAACAAAAGGAACATCCTTTTGCAAAAGATTTGTAAGAGGCCTAGAAATTTTAGAAAAGTCTTTGATAAATATCCTACAAAAACCAGCATGACCTAGGAAACTACGAATACCTTTGATATCTTTTGGACATGGCATTTTCTCAATTGCATCAGCCTTAGCTTTGTCCACTTCAATGCCTCTTTCAGAAATTTTATGGCCCAAAACAATACCTTCATTAACCATAAAGTGGCACTTCTCCCAATTCAAGACGAGATTTGTTTGCTTGCATCTCTGCAAAACTCGATAAAGATTGCTTAAACAATCATCAAAAGACTTCCCATAAACAGAGAAGTCATCCATGAAAACCTCAACAATCTTTTCACAAAAGTCAGAGAATATAGCAGTCATGCATCTTTGAAAGGTAGCAGGTGCATTGCATAAACCAAAAGGCATACATCTATAAGCATAAGTTCCAAAGGGACAAGTGAGAGTGGTCTTTTCTTGATCAGGTTGAGAAACAAGTCTTTGTGAAAAACCAGAATATCCATCAAGGAAGCAAAAATGTGTGCTTAGATAATCTTTCTAGCATTTGATCGATAAAAGACAGATGGTAATGATCTTTTCTAGTTGCTTTATTTAATTTTCTAAAATCAATTACCATTGTATAGCCTGTAACAATTCTTTGTGGAATAAGTTAACTCTTATCATTAGGAACAACAGTAATACCTCCTTTCTTAGGGAGACAATGAACAGGGCTTACCCGTCTACTATCAGCTATAGGATATTATTATACATGCTTCCAGAAGTTCTAATGTTTTCGTTCTTACCACTTCTTTAATCTTCAGATTTAACCGATGTTGGTGATCAACAACGGGTTTAGCATCAGGTTCCATATTGTCGGGGAGGCTGATCGTACCCACGAACACCTATGGGGCCGGCGGACCAGGCCCCTTGTGGTTCGGAGGGGGGCGGAGATCGCACGAAGAGCGGATCGAGGCGAGGCACACGAGCAGTTTACCCAGCTTCAGAGCTCTCCGGAGAGATAAAACTCCTACTGCTGCTTGTTTGATGTATTGTGTTCTTGCTAGGGAGCGATGCAATCTACAAAGCCTAGCGTGAGCGTATCTGGTCTCGAGTGAGTCGAATGAACCGAACCCTTTCTACGTTGCGCATGGGCCTCCTTTTATATGCTCAAGGGTCTCCGGCTGTGGCAACATAGGCGAGGGTACAAATGTAAAAACAGGAGTTGGTACACCTACTCGAGCGATTATGCGATGCAAAATACCTAACTCGACGGCAAGGGACAAAAGCAATAAATGCCCGTCTGCGGTCGCCCAAACAAAGGCAACAGAGACCGTCAGTGCGCCACCGCTTGCCACGATGGCAAGCTTGTCGGCCGCTTATCGCTGCTCTCCGCTGGCTGCACAGCCTCTTCACACGCCGCGCATGGAATGGTCCCATGGCGACACGCTTGCTGGATGAGCTGGAGCGGGGATGGAGAGGTTGCTTGCCGCGGCAAGCGCCTTGCCTTGCCGAATCCTTGTCGCGTCCGGAGGCTTGTCGCTCGAGCCTTCCGGCAAGCTCCTCTTGCCCGGGCCCTGTCTTCTGCATGCCTTGAATGGCCTTCCGGCAAGCTCCTCTTGCCGGGCCTTGTCTTCTTAGTCAAATACTTTGTTCTTGAATGACTCCAAAGGAGCCACGGAGGATCTTGGCGGTGACCAGCAAACCCTGCCGCGAAGTGCTGCAACTGTCCGTGCTGCAGTACGGGATACTAGGGTACCCCTACTCTAGTACACCGACAGGAGCCCCCGGGCCTGGGCCGTACACGGTGCCGAGCGCTGTCGGGCCAGGCCCAAAACAGTGCACGGTCACACGCGGCCTCGATCACGCCGTAACTCGCCCCGGACCCACCACGACCCCCACTAACGGCACGCACCGAACGTGGCGTCGTGCGAGAGATCGTGGGCGTGGTCGTGGGGGTTTCTTTATTACGAAAAGCGGAACGTCCGCCCCTCCCCTCCTTATAAATAGGGGAAACAGGGCAGGTCGTCCACTCCGCCATTGCTGTCTTGTCAAGAAAACCACCGCCGCTCCCCCTTCTTCTCCAAAGGCGAAGAGAGAGCAGCGCCCGCCCCTTCGCCACAAGCGCACTCACCGCCGTCGGCCTCCTCCGCCGCCCTCGCCATGGCTCCGGAAGCCGACAAGGAGAAGGGCGTCAAGTCGAGGCGCAGCGGCTCACGGCGCTGCGCAAGGAGCGGGCCATCTTCCCCTCAGCTCGGCGCCAAAGGAGCTGCGGGATGTCTTCTATCTCTTTTGGTCGACGGAGACGCGCGCATCCGCCGCACGAAGGTACTCCCGCCTCCGCTTCTGATTTGGCCCCAACTGGGTACCCCTTCTTTGCCCTTTTCTTCTATTGCGGGCTTTTCCCGCCCTTTTCCGAGTTCTTCTGCGATATCATGAACACATACGGCCTCCGCCTCCTTGATTTCACCCCCAACGCCGTCTTGACCATGGCAGTTTTCGCACACCTTTGCGAAAACTTTGTCGGGATCCACCCAAATGTGGCACTCTTCCGCCACTTCTTCGTGCCCCGCGTCGAGAGAGGAGAGCCACTTGCCGGAGGGATAGCTTGGGTCTCCAGGATCGGCAAGAAAGAAGCCTATCTGGAAGGAGAGTTCCGCAACAAGTGGGAGGAGTGGAGAGCCAATTGGTGTTGGGTCGTAGAGGAGAACCATGACCTTTCACTGCCGTCGCCAAACCCCAATAGTGCGCGGCAGAGATTGGAGTAACTTGGCGCGGAGGATGCTAGGTTGAAGATAGCTGTGACCGGATTTTGCGCCTCGGGCTTGCCGGACTAACCGTAAGCGCAGCTTGGCGCAGACTTCCTTCGCCGCCGCGCCATCGCTCCCTTGCAGGAGAGGAGGAGGCCTGCTTGGGAGTTCCAAAATGCGGCGGACATCATGAGGTTGCGCCGGGCCTGAATTGGAATTTCACCGCCCCGAGCTGGATGCGATGCTGCTAGAGCTGTTCAAGAACGACCCCGATCACCCTGAGTGGTTTAGGTTGCCGAGGGGGGTCGTCCCATTGTGCAACAACTCGGCGCTCGACCGCATCCGCGCCATGATGCCGTTGTGCGATTCCCATGGGATCGCTCCAACCGGCAGAGCCCCGACGAGGTCGTGCAGCAGTTCTTCGACGACTTGGAAGAAGTGCCGATCCGCTCCGACGACCAGAAAAGGCTCACTCGCGACACCACCGACGAGGAGATGGCGCGTATTGCCACCAGGGTGGAGGAGGCGGCAGCAGCCGCCTTCGGGTACACCGTGGAAGAGGCGGACGCTGCGAAGGCGGCAAGCCTTGCCGAGCGAAGGGAGATCGCCGGTGAGGACGAGCTTGTCGAGCCCGAGGCCGGGTCGAGTGGACCCGCCGAGGGCGCTTCTCCACCACCCAGCGACTTGCCGCCATGGAGCCCCTGCTCCGCCGAGGAGGCGTCTCCGCAAGGCCGAGACGAGTCAAGGCAGATCGCCCACGGAAGAAGCGCTGACGCGACGCTCTACCGCTGCAAGCGATGTTGCTGAGCGCCTCACACTGCCGCGACAACCGGGTGGGATCTTCCTGTGCCACCGCCGACGCCTCCGCCAGCGGCCAAGAGAGCCCACTCCCGCCTCGTCGCACCGGAGGCGAGCCGAGTTTGACTTCTCCGCGCTCAACTCCGAGGAGGAAGATGAAGAGTAAGCTTTGAGATTGTGTTTGTATTTCTTCAATTTTGTTGTCTCATCTTGAATCTGATTTGCTTCGTTCTGGACTCTTCCCTTTTCAGGACGCTGGCCCAGAGAGCGTCGAAGAGGGTTAAGATCCCGACGGTCGTCGTTGAGGACGATCCACCCGTGGCAACGGAGGACGCGTCTGAGACCCCCTTGCCGGACCCAGCAACCCTTCCTCAGAGCAGCCCCCAGCACAGCCCCCAAAGTAAGCGTACGGTTTTCTCCTTACTATTAGGTGTGCATGGGTGCTCCTTTTTCGTTGATACCTGATCGTTTGCTTGTGTAGGAGCAGAGCAGCCTCATCAGGAGGGCTCGGAAGCCGCCCCAAACCCCATGCTCGCTGCCACTCGCCGCCAAGGGAGGATTCTCCGGCAAGGGCGCCCTCCGACAAGGGAGGCCACTCCGGCAAGGGAGGCTACCACAGCAGGGATAGCGCCATGACCCTCCAAAGGGTCGAGGCCATGGCTGCGGATCCCGTTGCGGGTAATTTCCTTACGAAAATCTCCCTTGGTCTTGTTTTCTTTTGTTTCTCTTTTTGAACATTTGCTTGACTGCTTCTTCTTCGTCGGCCTTGAGCCGATGGAGGTCGAGGCTGCCGGGCGAGGAGGAAGCGCAAGGCAACACCGACGAGGCCGCCGCGTGGAAGAAGAGGTCGTTGTGGAAGAAGAGGCCGCCGACGAAGTCTGCTGGCGAGAAGGCCACCGAGGCTGCCGACGCAGAAGCCGGGCGAGGGTCGGGCGATCGACCGACGGCCCCGAGGCCGCAGGAGCGCCAGCGCCACACCGATAGCCGACTCCCCGCTGTTGCCGCAGCTGCCAGTTCGAGGAGCCCCAGCCCGGCGCCCCACCAAGGCCGCGAGGGTGTCTTCATCAAACTCCCCCGAGCCGAGCTCAGGCGCCGGTCGAAGGAGAGACCTTCGACGGCGAAGCTACTCGCCATCTGGCCGACGCTGGTGGACGCGCCAAGCAGCAACAATGCGAAGTCCGAGGAGGAGCAATGCCGAAGAAGCTGCCGCCTACCGCTACCAAAGAAGCCAAGTTGGAGTCCCGGAAGCACTTGTCGCGAGGGTAGGAGCGGACATGGAGAAGCGTGCAAGAGCTCCGAGCGCCAACCAAGAAACTCTACGCGACGTAGCGTAAGCGCTGGGCAACTTGCAGAAGAGCGCACGGCCTTCATCCTTGAGAAGGCCGCGGTGAGGAGGAGCAGCGGCTGGCTGCCGAGAAGCTCTCCGCAGAAAGCGGTGGCGCAGCGGAAGGTCAACCTGGACAGCCACGAAGAAGACCTTGCCGCGAGGAGTCACTTGGCGGGCGCTTAAGGAAGCGAAGGATGCTGCCGCAGCCGAGGCCGCCAAGGAAGAGTTGAAGGCGAAGGTGGCACGGGAGGCCAGCCTCAAGAAGAGCGGCGAAGAGCTTGCCGCGCTCAAGCACGAGCGCGAGAAGGACGCCTAGACTCTTGGCAAGCTGCAGAGTCGTCTCGCTGATAGGGGCAAGGACCTCGACGCCGCCAAGGATTCCAAGGCGGATCTTGAGCTGAAGCTGACCACTCTGACGCAGACGTTGGACGGCGCCAGAGAGCGGGAAGTGGGCCTGTTGGAGACGATCAAGGCCAAGGAGGAGCTGCTAGCGAATGTTGTCTCCACTCGGGCGCCTTGAGGGAGAGTGTGGAGCACTGGATCAAGGTCTTGTGGACACCGCTTGACATCCACAACGAAATGATGGAGCTGGGATGGCGGACCTTGCATACTCTGCGACGAGCATCTCCAACCCAGCGCCAAACTCGGTTTATTCTTCAAAGGCGTGGTGACGGGCCTCCAGCTGACTCGGAAGAGGTCCCAAAGCAGCTGGCCGAGGAATCACGCCAGATCTGTGCAGGAGCCCTCAAGAAGTTGTTGATAAAGGTGGCCTTCCGCAATCCGGGCCTCAACCTTAACGGCGTCCTCAGATCCTTGCCGCCAGATGCCAACGTGGAGGAGCTCAAAGCCCTTGTTGCACCCATTGTGGACAAGGTGAACAAGATCAAGCGGATTGATGGCGACCGCGTAGACTAGGCCGCCAATTTTATCTTTCCCTTGTCGCTGCGATCATGTTTAGAACACTTTGTTAGATCGGTGACAAGTTATTTTGTAATATACTCTATCTTAGGCGATCAATGCAACGTTATTTCCTCTACTTGATTCCTTCCTTTGTGCGTTTCGCCTTACGCATTTGGGGGACTTGTCGGTGCGGGCACCTTTGCATGAAGCGCTGAGTGCGGAACGTCGGCCTTCTTGGCGATTGCCGCCCCCGACAAGCAACCTTGTCGCGACTAGCCGCAGCTCACTTAAGTCGTTCAGCGGACTCGAAACAAAGTAAGGGCGCGACTAGCCTGCGAGTTGGTTCCTCTGCGCACAGGTTTTCCATACAAAGTACTCTCGTTCGAGGAAGATAACTTAAAAATTTAAAAATTGATTGCTCAAACTTTGGCAACTTAGCTTTTCCGTCTTTTGCTTCCCGATAAGGCGAAACTTCCTCGAGCGATGCCTGGTCCATAGTATTTTCTTCTCCTTCCCCCTGGTTAACTTGTGCGCGAGGGAGCCTTCCTTTCTTTGAGAAAAGAGAAAGAAGAGGAAATAAAGTTATGGAGCCCATGACTCGATATTGCTTACCGGTGCGGTTGCTGCACAAAGTGTTAGCCAAAACATGCAATAAAATGATGAAAGCATGAATTTGACAAGTTGTGCGCAACACATGAGCTTTCTTGATGCATCGGGTCTGCGCCCGGCTTTGTACAAAGGATTACATGCAACAGCGGCAAGACTTGTACAAAAGGTGGTTGCCGAACAGGTTCCGCAACCGCGCCTCTATGGGTAAAACTTACGAAGATGCTCAATGTTCCAGAGTTGCTCACCGGGATGCCATCTTCGGTCTCAAGGCGCATAGCGCCAGCCTAGTGACTCGTTTCACCCGATAAGGGCCTTCCCACTTTGGCGTCAACTTGTTTGAATTCTTGGCGGACTGAACGCGCCGAAGAACAAGGTCGCCTTCCTCGAGACTTCTGGCACTAACTTTGCGGCTATGGTAGCGACGCAAAGCTTGCTGGTAGCGAGCAGCTCGCACAGTGGCCTGAAGACGATCCTCCTCAAGGAGCAGCGCGTCATCTTGTCGCAGCTGCTCTTGCTCAAGCTCATCGTGGCGAGCACTCGAGGCGATCCAGATACGAAGTTCCGTGGGGAGAACTGCCTCTACTCCATAGACTAGAGCAAAAGGTGTCTCGCCAGTGGCTCGATTTGGCGTCGTCCTGATCGACCAAAGAACCACCGGCAGCTCCTCGATCTAGTTTCTTCCGCACCTGTGCAGCCTGTCGAAAGTTCTGGTCTTGAGCCCGCGCAGCACTTCAAAGATTTGCCCTCTCGCTGACCGTGGCTTCTCGGGTGAGAAACGGACGCAAAGCAGACCTCGGCGCCAAGATCTTGGATGTACTGCATGAAGGTGCGACTAAGAATTGTGTGCCGTTGTCGGTGGTGATCCCGTTAGGGATTCCAAACGGCAAACAATCGACTTTGAAGAACTTGATCACGATCGGCTGTCACCTTCCTCATCGCTTCCACTTCCGGCCACTTTATGAACTTGTCGATGGCGACGCATAAGTACTCAAAGCCCCGACAGCTCGGGGAAGGGGCCGAGGATGTCCAGCCCCGCACCGAAAAGGGCCAGGATAAAGGGATCGTCTGGAGAGCCCGAGCTGGTTGGTGTATCTGTTTGGAATGGAACTGCACGCTTCACACTTGGTTACTTGTGCAGTTGCATCCTGGAGGGCTGTCGGCCAGAAGAAACCTTGCCGGAAAGCTTTACCAGCAAGCGCTCTCGCGCCAATGTGGTGACCACATATGCCTCCATGTATCTCTGCCAGCAGCTTCTGTCCATCTTCCCTGGGAATGCATTTCAATTTCACACCGTTGAGTCTTCTTACATAAAGATGTCGTCGACAAACCGGTACATACTTGACCGCCGGCTACTCTTTCGCTTCTTCTTGCTCTTCGAAGTTCTCCTATCTGAAGAAAAGGACAATCGGCTGCGCCCATCTTTGGAGCTTGTGGCTCGACAACGAGGACTAAAGGCACATCTGCCGCTGTGGGAACGTCGGCTTCTACAGCAAGAACATGCGGCTCTGCTGGAGCTTGATGCTCCCCGGCAAGCTTGCCGGAGCAAGACTTGTCGGAAGCGTCTGCTTCAACGAAACAAACCCTGGGGCTTGTCGGAGCAGACTGCCCCTCAGCACTGTCGGAGTTGATCTTGGGGACCTTCGCAACGACGGCTTCGAGAAGCTCTGCCGGAAAGTAGGCACCAAAGATCAACTTCCTCTTCTTGCTTTGTCCAGTTGATGGTGTTACGGTTGGTTGAGTCAGCTTGAGCACGAAAATCCCTGGTTCCACAGGCAACTTAAGTCCAGCGCACTTTGACAGGCCGTCAGCAATATCATTCTCAGCTCTTGGAACAAGTTCCATTTGCAGGCCGTCAAAGTGCTCTTCTAGCTTCCTCACTTCATCGACGTAGGCTTCCATCAACGGACTCTGGTAATCTTTGTTCACTTGGCGGACGACAAGTTGCGAGTCACCCACGACAATAAGCTTCTTGATCCCAAGGTCTACGGCGATCTCGAGGCCGGCAAGCAAACCTTCATACTGCAAGATTGTTTGTTGCTTGCTCCTTGGGAAAGTGCATCCGACTACGTGCTTGAGGTGCTCTCCGGGTGCGATAAGCAAGACGCCGGCACCGGCGCCTTTGCAGCGAAGGCACCGTCAAAGTACATTAGCCACTCTTTGCTTGCTTCCTTGACGGGAATGCTCGTCTTCGAATCTCTTCATCCGGCGTTGGCGCCCATTCTGCTATGAATTCTGCCAATGCTCGCTTTTGGATAGTTGAAGTGCTTTCAAACTTGAGACCAAAGCTTGATAGTTCCAAAGGCCCACTCGACAATCCTGCCTGTTGCTTCTGGATTCTGTAGTATCCTCTTGAGCGGAAAGCGAGTGACAACTGTGATCTCATGTGCTTGGAAGTAATGGCGCAGCTTTCTCGAGGCCATTAGGAGGCCGAAAAGCAATTTCTGCACACCAGAGTACCTTGACCTAGCCCCCTGCAGGAGGGAACTGACAAAGTAAACTGGGCGCTGCACCATCCTTTTCTGCATCTGTTCATGCGTCTGCGCGGATTCGTCCTTGTCGGGACCAGAGCTTGTCGGCGAAGCTCCCTGCTTGTCGCCGGATGTGTTTGCCGTGGTAGCTGGCTCGTCATCCGCCTCCCTCTCCGCTACTAACGCAGCACTAACCACTTGATTGGTTGCTGCTATATATAGCAGCAACTTCTCTTGTGGTTTAGGTGCGACAAGTGTTGGAGTGGAGGATGTATCTCTTTAAGTCCTGCAGCGCAGCCTCCGCTTCGAGTCCATTTCATTGGACCTGCCTTTTCAAAATCTTGAAAACGGCGTGCGTTTCAGCAGACCTAGAAATAAACTCGCCGAGAGCAGCTACGCAACCGCAAGTCTTCGTGACATCCTTGACGCGCTTTGGTGCTTCAATTTGCTCAATGGCCTTGATCTTGTCGGGATTGGCTTCAATCCTCGCTGAGACACGAAGAACCCGAGAAGCTTGCCGGAAGGGACTCCAAACACGCACTTCTCGGGTTGAGCTTGAGGTTGATCTTGCGCAGATTTGCAAAGGTCTCGTCCAAATCTTGAACCAGAGTTGCTTTGTCCTTGCTTTTGACCACTATGTCATCCATGTAGGCTTCTACATTTACGTGCATTTGCGGCTCAAAAGCCGCCATGGACTACCCTTGCAAACGTTGAACCAGCATTCTTCAAACCGAAAGGCATCCGTATGAAACAAAGATGTGCCACATGGTGTAATGAATGCGGTCTTCTCCTCATCTTCTTCAGCCATGAAGATCTGATGGTATCTCGAGTATGCATCAAGAAACGAAGCAAATCACATCCAGCCGTGGAGTCAACAATCTGGTCGATGCGCGGTAAGGGAAATGGATCTTTGGGACAAGCTTTATTAACGTCCGTGAAGTCAATACAAAGTCTCCATTTTCCATTTGCTTTGCGCACGACTACATGATTGGTCAACCACGTAGGATGGAGCACTCCTCTGACAAGGCCTGCTGCTTCCAGTTTCTTGATCTCTTCGTTATGAATTCTTGGCGCCCACCGCTTGCTTCCTCGACTTTTTGCTTGACGGGCCGCGCATGAGGACAAAACGGCCAGCGGTGCTCAATCACTTTCCTGGGAACACCGGGGATGTCAGACGGTTGCCATGCAAACACGTCGACATTCGCCCGCAGGAAAGCAACGAGCGCGCCTTCCTATTTAGGGTCAAGAGAGGCACTCATGGTGAAGGTACCACCAGCGCCGTCCTCCTTGGCGGGCACCTTCTTGGTCTTTGGCGGAGCTACCATCTTCTTGCACTTGCCGGTGGAGCTCGATGGTGCGTCCTCGACGGTAGCGCAGCACTCCGAAGAGGTGCGCTTGCCGGAGTGAGCATCAGAGCTCTTGCGGGCCTTGGACTGTGTCTTCTTCCCGGGAGCTTCAGCGGCAAGTGTTTGGCAATCTGTCGCGGCTGCTGCATCCCGGTAGATCTTGTCGGCACAGATAAGGGCATCCTTCTTGTCTCCATGGACAGAGATGACGCTTATCGGGCCTGGCATCTTGAGTAAGTTGTAGGCGTAGTGAGAGGCTGCCATGTACTTGGCGAGTGCTGGACGGCCAAGTATCCCATTGTAAGGCAATGGGAAATCGGCAACGTCGAATGTGACCCTCTCAGTCCTAAAGTTCAGCTCACGCCAAATGTTACCGGCAGCGTAATCTTCCCTTCGCTTGCTCCTTCCCGGATTGATTCCTTGGAAGGTGCTAGTCTCCTCGAGCTTCGCCGTGGATTTGAAGCTTCGAGCACCATGGAGGAGATCAGATTCAAGCCGCCCCGCCGTCAACTAGCATCTTGGTGACCTTGAGGTTGCGGATGGTTGGTGAGACCAACATCGGCAAGCACCCGACCGCAGCTTATGCGATCAGGGTGGTCCTCAATATCAAAGACGATAGGCGTCTTGGACCACTTCGTGAGGCTTGCGTGACTCTACGGATGGTTCCGCTGCATTGACCTCCCGCATCCATTGCTTGAGTTGGCGGTGGGAGGTATGCAGGGAAGCACCTCCGTCAACGCAGAGGACCTCTGTGGCTTTCTGAAACTCCTGCTCATCGGCGACGTCGTCTTCCATATCTTCGTCGTCGTCATCATCTTCATCCTTGTCGCGGCCGCGGGGAGGTTTGTCTCCTTGCCGCTGCTTGGCCTTGCCGCTGCTTGGCCTTGCCGCGGCATCCTCCCTGGCCGGGACGTTTCTTGCCTGCTCCCCCAGCACCTTCCTGGGCCTTCTCCTTGTCGCGCCGCTCGTACTCAGCCTTCTGCTGCTCAACAAGCTGCTCGACCTTCTTGCAGCTCTGGAGGTCGTGGCCCTTGGTGCGGTGGATCTTGCAGTACTGCTTGCCGGAGCCGTCCTGCTTGTCGGCGGCTGCCACAGACTGATGGTGGGTGTCAGCGGCAACCTCCTTGCCGGAGCCACCAGCCTTGGCGTTCTTGTCGCCACCTCCGTTGCCGGACTGCTCAACAGCTAACACTTCTCTGCCTTTCTTCTTTCTGTTGCCTCGCCGCCGGCTCTTCTTTGCCGGGGCGGTCTCCTCACCGCCGATCCTGCTTCGCATTCTCTCCGGAGTCTCCTCCTTCCTCACAAGGCACACTTGTCGGCCAAGGCGTACAACTCACCGACGTCCTTGACTTTGCACATCGCCATCTCCTCCTCATCTCGCGGTTCCGCACGCTCGATGAAACGCTACCGATCACCACGGCAGGGTGGACATCTGGGATGTTGTAGTGCACACGGCTGAATCTCTGAATGAACTTGCGCAGGACTCTCCTTCCTTCCGGGCGGCAGATGAAGGTCACTCTCTTGGCCATGAGGCTTGTGGCCACCGTGAAGGCGCCAACAAACTGATGGCATAGATCTGCCCAAGAGGATATGGAGCTGTCCGGCAAGTGCATGAGCCAAGATCTGACGTTGGGCTTGAGCACGAGCGGGAAGTAGTTGGCGAGGATCTTGTCGTCCCGTCCCGCCGCAGCTTGCACCGCGATGGTGTAGATGCTGAGGAACTCTGATGGATGCGTCCTGCCATCATACTTCTCCGGCACATCTGGTTTGAAATTTTTCTGGCTGGGCCACTGGACTTGCCGCAGCTCACGAGTGAACGCAGGGCAACCTACCGCGTACGGCAAGTCGCCTGGCTCCTCCGGCGCGCGCATGTCAACAGTAGGCCCAGCGCGCTTGTCGGACTGACGTCGCGCTTCTCTCCGGCACTCGATGCGAGTTCGAGCGTCCTCTTGTTGTCGCTCATGAAGAACTTGGCGCTGATCGCGGCGAGCTCGCGGATCCGACGACGCGGTGGAGTCGCTGTCGAGGTGGATCCGGTGAGTCGGCGATCTTGGCCTTCGGGGCGGAGAGTGCATGGTAGTTGCACCTCCGACAGTCTCGTCGCCACGGCTCGTGCCTTGTCGTCTTGCCGCGGCAACGACGGCGTTGGTTGCCGCGAGCGTCGCCGTTAGCAAAGCCGATGAGGCTCGATAGTGGCCTCCACTCGCCGACCTGCCGGGCCGTTGGAGGGTAGTCGAGGAGCAGCTGAGCTCGCCAGAGCTTCTGCTGGAGTAGTGGGTGGCATTGGCGAACGGTGCGAGGAGCGGGATATGCTCGGACTTCTAACTATGTTAGAAGGAGTAGCACCCCGTCCAGGCGACCGTATCTCACTCGTGCCAGCATGTTGGCACGCATGCTAGTCTTGAGGGTTTCGATCCAACGAACGTATGGCATTGTGAACGCCATGACGTTGTTGGTTCCGCGTCTCCTGAGATGGGCGCGGGGGATGCGCGGACGCCGAGGTTTGCGGGGCCTTGTCCTTGGACTTGGCAACGTCGCGAACACCTTCGTCGGCGCCGTTCCTCCGCCGGCGTCGCCCCCACCACCCGCTTGCTGCGGTGAGGGTGGGTACGACGCGACGGCTCTGCTGCCGCCAAGTCTTCTTCTTCGGTGGCATGTTGAGGAAGATGTCGAGGACGCTGCTCGTGTGAACGCCGGATCAGATTCACACGGCCTCGACGCCCCTACCGGGCGCGCCAAAGATGTCGGGGAGGCTGATCGCACTCAGAACACCTATGGGGCCGGGCGGACCAGGCCCCTTGTGGTTCGGAGGGGGCGGAGATCGCACGAAGAGCGGATCGAGGCGAGGCACACGAGCAGTTTACCCAGCTTCGGAGCTCTCCGGAGAGATAAAACTCCTACTGCTGCTTGTTTGATGTATTGTGTTCTTGCTAGGGAACGATGCAAGCTACAAAGCCTAGCGTGAGCGTATCTGGTCTCGAGTGAGTCGAATGAACCGAACCCTTTCTACGTTGCGCATGGGCCTCCTTTTATATGCTCAAGGGGTCTCCGACAGGTGGCAACATAGGCGAGGGTACAAATGTAAAAACAGGAGTTGGTACACCTACTCGAACAAAGGTACAGTGCAAAATACCTAACCACGACGGCAAGGGACAAAAGCAATAAATGCCCGTCTGTGTCGCCCAAACAAAGGCAACATAGACCGTCAGTGCGCCACCGCCGCCACGATGGCAAGCTTGTCAACACCGCTTATCGCTGCTCTCCGCCGCTGCACAGACCTCTTGACACGCCGCATGGAATGGTCCCATGGCGACACGTTGCTTTGGATGAGCCGGAGCGGGGATGGAGAGAGGTTGCTTGCCACGGCAAGCGCCTTGCCGCGCCGAATCCTTGTCGCGTCCGGAGGCTTGTCGCGCCTGAGCCTTCCCGGCAAGCTCCTCTTGCCGGGGCCCCTCTTCTGCATGCCTTGAATGGCCTTCCCGGCAAGCTCCTCTTGCCGGGCCTTGTCTTCTTAGTCAAATACTTTGTTCTTGAATGGCTCCAAAGGAGCCACGGAGAATCTTGGCGGTGACCGGGCAAACCCTGCCGTGGTGTCAGAATCGTCTGCAGCACGAGTACGGGATACTAGGGTACCCCTACTCTAGTACACCGACACATATTAATCTTGTGCTAACATAGAGTGGGACTAATGCCCTTTAAATCATCAAGAGTATATCCAATTGCAGCTCGGTGCTTCCTTAGAACTTTCAATAATCTTTCTTCTTCATGTTCTGAAAGGTTAGCACTAATAATAACAGGATATATCTTCTTTTCATCAAGATAAGCATATTTCGATGTGTCTGGCAATTCTTTTAATTCAAACACAGGATCACCTTTAGGTGGAGGAAGACCTCCTAGAGTTTCAATAGGCAAATTGTGTTTAAGCAAAGGACGTTGTTCAAAGAAAATATCATCTATTTCACTTCTTTCATGCATATGTAAATCATTTTCATGGTCTAGCAAATATTGTTCTAGTGGATCAGTAGGTGGCACAACAATAGAAGCAAGACCAGTTATTTCATCCTTACTAGGCAATTATTTTCCATGAAGCTTTCTACTAAACTTGGAAAAATTAAACTCATGAGACTCATCACCAAAGCTAACACCGACAGTCTGTTTCTCACAATCTATAGCATTGACGGTGTTCAAGAAAGGTCTACCAAAGATAATGGGACAAAAGTTATCTTGCAGGGAACCAAGAACAAGAAAATCAGTAGGGTATTGTATTTTCCCACATAAGACTTCAACATCTCTAACAATTCCAATTGGTGATATGGTGTCTCTATTAGCAAGTATGATAGTAACATTTATGTCTTCTATATCGGTGGTGCTATGTCATTCATAATTTCTTGATATAAGGTAAAGGGAATAGCACTACGCTAGCACCTATGTCACATAAACCATGAAAGTAGTGATCACCTATTTTAACTGAGACAACAGGCATGCCAACAACAGGACTATGTTTATCCTTTTTATCGGGTTTGGCAATTCTAGCAGCTTCTTCACATAAGTAAATAACATGCCCATCTATATTTTCTTCCAGGAGATCCTTAACCATAACAACACTAGGTTCTACTTTAATTTTTTCAGCAGGTTTAGGTGTTCTAATATAACTTTTGTTGACCACAGTTGAAACTTTAGCATGTTCCTTCATCCTAACAGGGAAAGGTGGTTTCTCAATATAAGCAGTAGGAACAACTGGATCCACATTATAAAGTATAGTTTCCTCTTTAGTGGGTACCGGTTCTTTAATTTCTTATTTAATAGGTGGGTGATATTTAAACCACTTCTCTTTAGGGAGATCAACATGAGTAGCAAATGATTCACAAAAGGAGGCTACTATCTCAGAATCAAGTCCATATTTAGTGCTAAACTTTTGAAAAGCATCGGTATTCATAAAAGATTTAACACAATCATACTTAAGCTTAATACCTGACTCTTTACCTTCATCGAGTTCCCAATCTTCAGAGTTGTATTTAATTCTTTCCAAAAGATCCCACCCGAATTCAATAATCTTCTTTATAAAAGAACCAGCACAAGAAGTCTCAAGCATGGATCGATCATTATGAGAAAGCCGAGCATAAAAATTCTGGATAATAATTTCTCTTGAGAGCTCATGATTGTTGCATGAATATAACACTGACTTAAGCCTCCCCCAAGCTACAGTGATACTTTCTCCTTCAAGAGGCCAAAAATTATATATGTAATTCCGATCACGAGGAACTAGATGCATAGGATATTTTTTTTGGTGGAACTCCAATTTTTACTGATTCCAATTCCAAGATCCAATATCATCGCATAGCCTATACCATGCCAATGCTTTTCCCTTCAAAGATAAAGGGAAAACATTCTTCTTAACTTCATCTCCGGGTAAACCTGCAAGCTTAAACAATCCACAAATTTGTTCCACATATATCAAGTGCATATCAGGATGTTCGGTTCCATCTCCTGCATAAGGATTAGCTAGCAGTTGTTCTATCATACCCAAAGGAATTTCATATTCAATATTTTCAATAGGTGCAATAGGTTGAGGGGTAGCTAATTGTGGTTCCGGTCGAGGTGAAGATACCCCGAACAACCCCTCAAACGATTGTTTTCCATAGTAACAAGTGACAGTAAATTTCAGCACACTATATAAATGTTTCCTTACCAAATTCCACTTACCAAAGGCACTTCACTCCCCGGCAACGGTGCCAGAAAATAGCCTTGATGACCCACAAGTATATGGGATCAATTGTAGCTCTTTCCGATAAGTAAGAGTGTCAAACCCAACAAGGAGCAGAAGGAAATGACAAGTGGTTTTCAGCAAGGTAATGTCTACAAGTGCTGAAATTGTAAGTAACAGAGTAGTTTGATAGCAAGAACATCATAAATAACAGTAGGAAAACATGATGCAAAATGGATGTATCAGAGGGGTTCATCATGTCCATCGGTGCCTCTCTGATGATGCGTGAGTAGTTCTTTGTAGACCTATGGGTCCGTAGTTAGTAGCTAGATGGCTTCCTCTCTCTCTTTTGATTCTCAATACAATGGTCTCTTGGAGATCCATATGATGTAACTCTTTTTACGGTGTGTTTCTTGGGATCCGATGAACTTTGAGTTTATGATCAGATCCATCTTTTTATCCATGAAAGTTATTTGAGTCTTCTTTGATCTCTTATATGTATGATTGCTTATAGCCTCGTATTTATTCTCCGATATTTGGGTTTTGTTTGGCCAACTTGATCTATTTATCTTGCAATGGGAAGAGGTGCTTTGTGATGGGTTCGATCTTATGGTGCTTGATCCCGGATGTAAGGGGAACCGACACGTATTTATCGTTGCTATTAAGGATAACAAGATAGGGTGTATTTCTACATAAATAGATCTTGTCTACATCATGTCATCGTTCTTATTGCATTACTCTGTTTTTCCATGAACTTAATACACTAGATGCATGCTGGATAGCACTCGATGTGTGGAGTAATAGTAGTAGATGCAGGCAGGAGTCGGTCTACTAATCTTGGACGTGATGACAATATAATGATCACTGCCTGTATATCGTCATGATTATTTGAAGTTTAATCAATTACCCAACAGTAATTCGTTTACCCACCGTTCGC
Organism: Aegilops bicornis; assembly: GCA_021605145.1. NCBI lineage: Eukaryota > Viridiplantae > Streptophyta > Magnoliopsida > Poales > Poaceae > Aegilops > Aegilops bicornis. Next base: position 379,946,445 of record CM038675.1, on the reverse strand, counting down.
TATTTTTCTCGAGAGAAGCCACTAGTGAAATCTGCGGCCCCCGGGTCTCTTCTTTATTATATTTGCCTTTGCGGTCTATTTTTATTTGCTTTTATTTTCAGATCTGTTAAACCAAAAATACAAAAATACCTTGCTGCACTTTATGTTATTTGGCGTTCGATCTATCAGTTTATTACAACTCTCTCACGTCCTTTTGCCAATTTCTGGCGTCGTTGCCCGAAAAGGATTGACAACCCCTTTAATACGTCGGGTTGCAAGTATTTGTTATTTATGTGCAGGTGTCGTTCACGTAGTGTTGCGTGATTCTCCTACTGGTTCGATAACCTTGGTCTCAGCACTGAGGGAAATACCTACCGTTGTTGTGCTGCATCATCCCTTCCTCTTTGGGAAAATACCGACGTAGTTCTAGCAGACATCAACCCATAGGACAAAACGAATCTACTCAAACATCATAGGATAACCATAGATCATTGGGAAATAATATATGGAGTTGAGCACCATGTTTAAGTAGAGATTACAGTGGGGAGAAGGGAGGTTACACCGCTGCATAGAGGGGGAGAGAGTTGGTGTTGACGGTAGCAAGATTGTTGATGTAGATCGTCACACGATCGTAGCCCCCAAGGCTCCGGCGGCATCGGGAGAGAGGGGAGAGCCCCTCCTTCTTCTTCTTCCTTGGCCTCCCCTAGATGGGAGGAGAGTTCCCCATCGGGTCCATGGCCTCCATGGCGGCGGAGGGACGGGAGCCCTCCGAGATTGGATCTCCTCTCTGTTCTCTTCGCTTCGCGTTCCCCGATCTGGCCCTTCACGTTTTCTTAAATTCCGGAGATCCATAACTCCATCAAGGCTTGAAATTTTTACATGATTTTCCCCATAAATTATCTTTCTTGCACCCAAAGAAGGGCCCCAACCGACTTGTGAGGAGGGCATGAGACACCTGGGCACACCAGGGGGTGCCCGGCGCACCCTGGTGGGTTGTGGTCACTGTGGGTCCCGTTTGCGTTGATTCCAAGTCCCAAAAATCACATATATTACAAAATATTTCTCCCTAAATTTTTATCGCATTTGGACTTCGTTTGATATGGATTTTCAATGAAACAAAAACATGCAACAAACAGGAACTGGCACTGGGCACTGGATCAATATGTTAGTCCAAATAAATCATATAAAGTGTTTACAAAAGTTTATAAAAGTTGTATAATATTGGCATGAAACAATAAAAAATTATAATGTCGACGAAGACGTATCAGCATCCTCAAGCTTAATTCCTGCTCTTCCTCGAGTAGGTATATGATAAAAAAAGATAATTTTTGCTGGGAATGCTACCTAGCATAAACTTGATCATATATCTAATCATGGCATGAATATTAAGACATAAGTGATTTAAAGCAATAGTCTATAATTTGACATAAAGACCTTAATACTCAGGCATCCCAACAAACAATCATGTCTTTCAAAATATCAATGCTAAAGAAATCTATCCCTACAAAATCATATAATCTTGTCATGCTTTGTCTTCTTAACACAAAGTATTTATCATGCACAACCCCGATGACGAGATGAGCAATTGGTTCATACTTTTTGATGCGCTTCAGCTTTTTCAACCCTCACGCAATACATGAGCGCTTGCCATGGATATAGCACTATGGTTGGAATAGAGTATGATGATAGGGGTAAATATAGAGAAGATGAAAGGGTAAGAAAGTCTCACATCGACGCGGCTAGCCAACGGGCTATGGAGTGCTACTTCTTGAGCTTGCGTTGGTTTTTCCCTTGAAGAGGAAAGGGTGATGCAGCAAAGCAGAGATAAGTATTTCCCTAAGTTTGAGAACCAAGGTATCAATCCAGTAGGAGACAACGCACAAATCACCGAATACCTGCACAAACAATCAAACAACTTGCACCCAACGTGATAAAGGGGTTGTCAATCCCTTCACGGTTACTTGCAAAAGTGAGATGTGATAGAGATAGATGAAAGTAACAAAGGATAAAGTAAATATTTTGGTATTTTTGGTTTATAGATCAAAAAGTAAAAGATTGCAAAATAGTAGATCGGAAACTTATATTATGGAAAATATACCCGGGGGCCATAGGTTTCACTAGAGGCTTATCTCAAGATAGCAAATAACATGGTGGGTGAACAAATTACTGCCGGCCAATTGATAGAAAAGCGCAAAGTTATGACGATATCTAAGGCAATGATCATGAATATAGGCATCACGTCCGTGTCAAGTATATCGAAACGATTCTACATATACTACTATTACTCCACACATCGACCGCTATAAAGCATGCATCTAGAGTATTAAGTTCATAAAGAATGGAGTAACGCATTAAGTAAGATGACATGATGTAGAGGAATTAACTCAAGCAATATGATGAAACCCCCATCTTTTTATCCTCGATGGCAACAATACAATACGTGCCTTGGTGCCCCTACTGTCACAAGGAGACCGCAAGATTGAACCCAAAGCTAAGAACTTCTCCCACTGCAAGAAAACCCATCCTAGTTGGCGAAACAAAATCGATAGTTCGAAGAGAATTACAAAGATATCAAATCATGCATAAACGAATTCAGAGAAGATTCAAATAGTATTCATATATAAGCTAATCATAAATCCACAATTCATCGGATCTCGGCAAACACACCGCAAAAAGTATTACATCGAATAGGTCCCCAAGAACATCGAGGAGAACATGGTATTGACAATCAAAGAGAGAGAAGAAGCCATCTAGCTACTAGCTATGGACCCGTAGGTCTGTGGTAAACTACTCATGCTTCATCGGAAGGGCAATAGGGTTGATGTAGAAGCCCGCCGTGATCGAATCCCCCCCTCCGTGAAGTCTTTGGAAAAGGTCCCTAGATGGGATCTCACGGCATGTAAGGTTGCGGCGGTGGAAAAGTGTTTTCGTGGACTCCTCCGGTGGTTTGGGAATATATAGGCAAAAGAATTAGGTCAGGAGGGTCACGGGGGCCCACAAGGGTGGGGGGCGCGCCCTCCGTCCTTGTGGCCGCCTCGTGGATCCTCCGACTTCATCTCCAAGTCTCCTGGTTGTCTTCTGGTCCAAGAAAAATGATCGCGAAGGTTTCATTCCGTTTGGATTCCGTTTGGTATTCCTTTTCTACGAAACTCAAAAACAAGGAAAAAACAGAAACTAGCACTGGGCTCTAGGTTAATAATTTAGTCCCAAAAATAAATATAAAATAGCATATTAATGCATATAAAACATCCAAAACAGATAATATAATAGCATGGAACAATCAAAAATTATAGATACGTTGGAGACGTATCAAGCATCCCCAAGCTTAATTCCTACTCGTCCTCGGGTAGGTAAATGATAAAAATAGAATTTTTGATGTGGAATGCTACCTAACATATTTATCCATGTAATTCTCTTAATTGTGGCATGAATGTTCAAAATCGTAAGATTTAAAATAGAAGTTTAATATTGGCATAATAACAATAATACTTCAAGCACACTAACAAGGTAATTATGTCTTCTCAAAATAACATGGCCAAAGAAAGCTTATCCCTACAAAATCATATAGTCTGGCTATGATCCATCTTCATCACACAAAATATTCAAATCATGCACAACCACGATGACAAGCCAAGCAATTGTTTCATACTTTTGATGTTATCAAAAATTTTCAACTTTCACGCAATACATGAGCGTGAGCCATGGACATAACACTATAGGTGCAATAGAATATGGTGGTTGTGGAGAAGACAAAAAGAGGGAGATAGTCTCACATCAACTAGGCGTATCAACTGAAGGAAATATGCCCTAGAGGCAATAATAAAGTTGTTATTTATTTTTCCTTATACCATGATAAATGTTTATTATTCATGCTAGAATTGTATTAACCGGAAACTTAGTACATGTGTGAATACATAGACAAACAGAGTGTCACTAGTATGCCTCTACTTGACTAGCTCGTTGAATCAAAGATGGTTAAGTTTCCTAGCCATAGACATGATTTTTCATTTGATTAACGGGATCACATCATTAGAGAATGATGTGATTGACTTGACCCATTCCGTTAGCTTAGCACTTGATCGTTTAGTTTATTTGCTATTGCTTTATTCATGACTTATACATGTTCCTATGAATATGAGATTATGCAACTCCCGAATACCGGAGGAACACTTAGTGTGCTACCAAATGTCGCAACGTAATTAGGTGATTATAAAGGTGCTCTACAGGTGTCTCCGATGGTGTTTGTTGAGTTGGCATAGATAGAGATTAGGATTTGTCACTCCGATTGTGAGAGAGGTATCTCTGGGCCCTCTCAGTAATGCACATCAATATAAGCCTTGCAAGCAATATGTGACAAATGAGTTAGTTGCGGGATGATGCATTACGGAACGAGTAAAGAGACTTGCCAGTAACAAGATTGAACTAGGTATTGAGATACCAACGATCGAATCTTGGGCAACTAACATACCGATGACAAAAGGAACAACGTATGTTGTTATGCGGTTTGACCGATAAAGATTTTCGTAGAATATGTGGGAGCCAATATGAACATCCAGGTTCCGCTATTGGTTATTGATCGGAAACGTGTCTCGATCATGTCTACATAGTTCTTGAACCCGTAGGGTCCGCACGCTTAACATTCAATGACGATCGGTATTGTGAGTTTATGTGTTTTGATGTACCGAAGGAAGTTCAGAGTCTCGGATATGATCACGGACATGACGAGGAGTCTCGAAATGGTTGAGAGATAAAGATTGATATATTGGACGACTATATTCGGACAACGGAAGTGTTTCGGGAGGTTTTGGATAAAACCGGAGTGCCGGAGGGTTATCGGAACCCCCCCCCCCCCGGGAAGTTATTGGGCCCTTAGTGGGCTTTAGGGGAGAGAGAGGCGTAGCTGTGAGGTGGTGCGCCTCCCAAGGGAGTCCGGTGGACTAGGGAGGGGCGACCCCTCTTCCTCCCTCCCCTCTCCTTCCTTCCCCCTTCCCCCTCCTAGTTGGACTAGGAAAGGGGAGTCCTACTCCTACTAGGAAGAGGACTCCTCCCCTCCTTGGCGCGCCCTAGGGCCGGCCGGCTTCCCCCCTTGCTCCTTTATATACGGGGGAAAGGGGGCACCCTAGAACACAACAACTTATTGTCTTAGCCATGTGCGGTTCCCCCCTCCACCATAATCCACCTCGGTCATATCGTTGCAGTGCTTAGGCGAAGCCCTGCGTCGGTAGCTTCATCATCACCATCATCACGGCGTCGTGCTGACGAAGCTCTCCCTCGACACTCAGCTGGATCAAGAGTTCGTGGGACGTCACCGAGCTGAACGTGTGTTGGTCGCGGAGGTGTCGTACTTTCGGTACTAGGATCGGTCGGATCATGAAGACGTACGACTACATCAATCGCGTTGTCATAACGCTTCCGCGTTCGGTCTACGAGGGTACGTAGACAACAATCTCCTCTCTCGTTGCTATGTATCACCATGATAGATCTTGCGTGTGCGTAGGAATTTTTTTGAAATTACTTCATTCCCCTTCAGTGGCATCCAAGCCAGGTCTATGCGTAGATGTTATATGCACGAGTAGAACACAAATGAGTTGTGTGCGATAATAGTCATACTGCTTACCAACATGTCATACTTTGATTCGGCGGTATTGTTGGATGAAGCGGCCGGGACCGACATTACGCGTATGCTTACGCGAGACTGGTTCTACCGACGTGCTTCACACACAGGTGGCTGGCGGGTGTCAGTTTCTCCAACTTTAGTTGAATCAAGTGTGGCTACACCCGGTCCTTGTTGAAGGTTAAAACAACACATACTTGACGAAAAATCGTTGTGGTTTTGATGCCTAGGTAAGAACGGTTCTTGCTCAGCCCGTAGCAGCCACTTAAAACTTGCAACAACAAAGTAGAGGACGTCTAACCTGTTTTTGCAGGGCATGTTGTGATGTGATATGGTCAAGACATGATGCTAAATTTTATTGTATGAGATGATCATGTTTTGTAACGGAGTTATCGGCAACTGGCAGGAGCCATATGGTTGTCGCTTTATTGTATGAAATGCAATCACCATGTAATTGCTTTACTTTATCAATAAGCGGTAGCGATAGTCGTAGAAGCAATAGTTGGTGATACGACAACGATGCTTCGATAGAGATCAAGGTGTCAAGCCGGTGACGACGGTGATCATGATTGCTTTGGAGATGGAGATCAAAGGCACAAGATGATGATGGCATATCATATCACCTATATTGATTGCATGTGAAGTTTATCCTTTATGCATCTTATTTTGCTTAGTTCGACGGTAGCATTATAAGATGATCCTTCACTAAATTTCAAGGTAAAAGTGTTCTCCCTGAGTATGCACCGTTGTGAAAGTTTGTCGTGCCGAGACACCATGTGATGCTCAGGTGTGATAAGCTCTACGTTTACATACAATGGGTGCAAGCCAGTTTTGCACATGCAGAATACTTGGGTTAAACTTGACGACCCTAGCATATGCAGATATGGCCTCGGAACACTGAGATCGAAAGGTCGAGCGTGAATCATATAGTAGATATGATCAACATAGTGATGTTCACCATTGAAAACTACTCCATCTCACGTGATGATCGTACATGGTTTAGTTGATTTGGATCACGTGATCACTTAGATGATTAGAGGGATGTTTATCTAAGTGGGAGTTCTTAAGTAATTTGATTAATTGAACTTTAATTTATCATGAACTTAGTACGTGATAGTATTTTGCATGTCTATGTTGTTGTAGATAGATGGCCCGTGTTGTTGTTCCGTTGAATTTTAATGCGTTCCTAGAGAAAGCTAAGTTGAAAGACGATGGTAGAAACTACACGGACTGGGTCCATAACTTGAGGATTATCCTCATTGCTGCATAGAAGAATTACGTCCTGGAAGCACCGCTAGGTGCCAAACCCACTGCAGGAGCAACACCAGATGTTATGAACGTCTGGCAGAGCAAAGCTGATGACTACTCGATAGTTCAGTGTGCCATGCTTTACGGCTTAGAATCGGGACTTCAACGACGTTTTGAACGTCATGGAGCATATGAGATGTTCCAGGAGTTGAAGTTAATATTTCAAGCAAATGCCCGGATTGAGAGATATGAAGTCTCCAATAAGTTCTACAACTGCAAAATGGAGGATAATAGTTCTGCGAGTGAGCATATACTCAAAATGTCTGGGTATAACAATCACTTGATTCAAATGGGAGTTAATCTTCCTGATGATAGTGTCATTAACAGAATTCTTCAATCACTGCCACCAAGCTACAAGAGCTTCGTGATGAACTATAATATGCAAGGGATGGATAAGACAATTCCCGAGCACTTCGCAATATGCTTGGTATTCACCACATGATATGTGTTTTGCTTGGAGCGTCTTGTATGATTTGAGTCTTTGCTTTTTAGTTTACCACAATCATCATTGCTGTACACACCTTTTGAGAGAGCCATACATGAATTGGAATTTATTAGAATACTCTATGTGCTTCACTTATGTCCTTTGAGTTATATAGTTTTGCTCTAGTGCCTCACTTATATCTTTTAGAGCACGGTGGTGGATTTGTTTTATAGAAACTATTGATCTCTCATGCTTCACTTAGATTATTTTGAGAGTCTTAATAGCATGGTAATTTGCTTAATAATCTCAATATGCTTGGTATTCAAGATTTTTAAAACTTTCTTTTGAGTGCATTGAATACTAAGAAAAGTTTGATGCTTGATAATTGTTTTGAGATATGGAGGTGATAATATCAAAGTTGTGCTAGTTGAGTAGTTGTGAATTTGAGAAATGCTTGTGTTGAAGTTTGCACGTCCCGTAGCATGCACGTATGGTAAACGTTATGTAACAAATTTGAAACATGAGGTGTTCTTTGATTGTACTCCTTACGAGTGGCGGTCGGGGACGAGCGATGGTCTTTTCCTACCAATCTATCCCCATCGGAGCATGCGCGTAGTGCTTTGGTTTTTAATGGCTTGTAGATTTTTGCAATAAGTATGTGAGTTCTTTATGACTAATGTTGAGTCCATGGATTATACGCACTCTCACCCTTCCATCATTGCTAGCCTCTTGATTGCCGTGCATTTCCCTTTCTCACATTGAGAGTTGGTGCAAACTTCGCCGGTGCATCCAAACCCCGTGATATGATACGCTCTTTCACACATAAACCTCCTTATATCCTCCTCAAAACAGCCGCCATACCTACCTGTTATGGCATTTCCATAGCCATTCCGAGATATATTGCCATGCAACTTTCCACCGTTTTGTTTTTCATGACATCTTCATCATTGTCATATTGCTTAGCATGATCATGTAGTTGACATAGTATTTGTGGCAAAGCCACCATTCATAATTCTTTCATACATGTCACTCTTGATTCATTTCATATCCCGGTACACCGCCAGAGGCATTCATATAGAGTCATACTTTGTTCTAGTATCGAGTTGTAATCATTGAGTTGTAAATAAATAGAAGTGTGATGATCATCATTTAATAGAGAATTGTCCCAATAAAAAAAGAAGAAAGGCTAAAAGAAAAAAAGGCCCAAAAAATATAAAAGGGGCAATGCTACTATCCTTTTTTCCACACTTGTGCTTCAAAGTAGCACCATAATCTTCATGACAGAGAGTCTCTTGTTTTGTCTCTTTCATATACTAGTGGGTATTTTTCATTATAGAACTTGGCTTGTATATTCCAACAATGGGCCTCCTCAAGTGCCCTAGGTATTCGTGAGCAAGCAAGTTGGATGCACACCCACTTAGTTTCTTTTGTTGAGCTTTCATATATTTATAGATCTAGTGTATCCGTTGCATGGCAATCCCTACTCCTTGCATTAACATCAATCGATGGGCATCTCCATAGCCCATTGATTAGCCTCGTTGATGTGAGACTTTCTCCTTTTTTTTGTCTTCTCCACATAACCCCCGTCATCACATTCTATTCCACCCATAGTGTTATATCCATGGCTCACGCTCATGTATTGTGTGAAGGTTTATAACGTTTGAGATTACTAAAGTATGAAACAATTGCTTGGCTTGTCATGGGGGTTGTGCATGATGAGAGCATTCTTGTGTGACAAAAATGGAGCATGACTAAACTATATGATTTTGTAGGGATGAACTTTCTTTGGCCATGTTATTTTGAGAAGACATAATTTCTTAGTTAGTTTGCTTGAAGTATTATTATTTTTATGTCAATATGAACTTTTGTCTTGAATCTTTCGGATCTGAATATTCATACCACAATTAAGAAGAATTACATTGAAATTATGCCAAGTAGCACTCCGCATCAAAAATTCTTTTTTATCATTTACCTACTGAGGACGAGCAGGAATTAAGCTTGGGGATGCCTGATACGTCTCCAACGTATCTATAATTTTTGATTGCTCCATGCTATATTATCTACTGTTTTGGACCATATTGGGCTTTATTTTCCACTTTTATATTACTTTTGGGACTAACCTATTAATCGGAGGCCCAGCCCAGAATTGCTGTTTTTTGCCTATTTCAGTGTTTTGAAGAAACAGAATATCAAACGAAGTCCAAACGAAATGAAACCTTCGGGAACGTGATTTTCTCACCGAATATGATCTAGGAGACTTGGACCCTACGTCAAGAAAGCCACGAGGTGGGCACGAGGTAGGGGGCGCCTACCCCAGCGCGCCCCCACCCTCATGGGCCCCACGAAGCTCCACCGACGTACTCATTCCTCCTATATATACCTCATTGCACTTCAAACGATCGACATCGGAGCCAAAACCTAATTCCACCGCCGCAACTTTTTTTATCCACGAGATCCCATCTTGGGGCCTGTTCGAGTTCACCGAAGGGGAATCCACCATGGAGGGCTTCTACATCACCATAGCCCCTCCGATGAAGTGTGACTAGTTTACTTCAGACCTTCGGGTCCATAGTTAGTAGCTAGATGGCTTCTTCTCTCTTTTTGGATCTCAATACAATGTTCCCCCCCCTCTCTCGTGGAGATCTATTTGATGTAATGTTCTTTTTGCGGTGTGTTTGTTGAGGCCGATGAATTGTGGGTTTATGATCAAGACTATCTATGAACAATATTTGAATCTTCTCTGAATTCTTTTATGTATGATTGGTTATCTTTGCAAGTCTCTTCGAATTATGAGTTTGGTTTGGCCTACTAGATTGGTTTTTCTTGCAATGGGAGAAGTGCTTAGCTTTGGGTTCAATCTTGCGGTGTCCTTTCCCAGTGACAGAAGGGGCAGCAAGGCACGTATTGTATTGTTGCCATCGAGGATAACAAGATGGTTTTTTTATCATATTGCATGAATTTATCCCTCTACATCATGTCATCTTGCTTCAGGCGTTACTCTGTTTTCTTGAAATTAATACTCTAGATGCATGCTGGATAGCGGTCGATGAGTGGAGTAATAGTTGTAGATGCAGGCAGGAGTCGGTCTACTTGTCTCGGACGTGATGCCTATATACATAATCATACCAAGATATTCTCATAACTATGCTCAATTTTGTCAATTGCTCAACGGTAATTTGTTCACCCACCGTAGAATACTTATGCTCTTGAGAGAAGCCACTAGTGAAATCTATGGCCCCCGGGTCTATTCGCATCATATTAATCTTCCTACGCTTCATTATTGCTTTGCTTTTTACTTTACCTTTTATTTTACTTTGCATCTTTATACCAAAAATACCAAACATACCGAAAATATTAACTATCATATCTATCAGATCTCACTCTCGTAAGTGACCGTGAAGGGATTGACAACCCCTATTCGCGTTGGTTGCGAGGAGTTATTTGCTTTGTGTAGGTACGAGGGACTCGCGCATAGTCTCCTACTGGATTGATACCTTGGTTCTCAAAAACTGAGGGGCTACTGTGTTGCATCACCTTTCCTCTTCAAGGAAATCCAACGCAAGCTCAAGAGGTAGCACAGATTAAGCGAAGATTGGCTAAGGACGAGGTGACGATGCGCGTGGGAAATGGTTCCAAAGTCGATGTGATCGCCGTCGGCACACTACCTCTACATCTACCTTCGGGATTAGTTTTAGACCTGAATAATTATTATTTGGTGCCATCGTTAAGCATGAACATTATATCTGGATCTTGTTTGATGCGAGACGGTTATTCATTTAAACCGGAGATTAATGGTTGTTCTATTTATATGAGTAATATCTTTTATGGTCATGCACCCTTGAAGAGTGGTCTATTTTGTTGAATCTCGATAGTAGTGACACACATATTCATAATATTGAAGCCAAAAGATGCAGAGTTGATAATGATAGTGCAACTTATTTGTGGCACCGCCGTTTGGGTCATATTGGTATAAAGCGCATGAAGAAACTCCATTCGATGGACTTTTGGAATCACTTGATTATGAATCACTTGGTACTTGCGAACCATGCCTCATGGGCAAGATGACTAAAACTCCGTTCTACGGAACAATGGAGCGGCGATGATTTGTTGGAAATCATACATACTGATGTATGTGGTCCAATAAATGTTGAGGCTCGCGGCGGGTATCAATATTTTCTCACCTTCACAGATGATTTGAGCAGCTATGGGTATATCCACTTAATGAAACATAAAGTCTGAAACATTTGAAAAGTGAAGTGGAAAATCATCGTAACAAGAAAATAAAGTTTCTACGATCTGATCGTGGAGGAGAATATTTGAGTTACAAGTTTGGTCTTCATTTGAAACAAGGCGGAATAGTTTCACAACTCACGCCACCTGGAACACCACAGCGTAATGGTGTGTCCGAACGTTGTAATCGTACTTTACTAGATATGGTGCGATCTATGATGCCTCTTACTGATTTACCGCTATCATTTTGGGGTTATGCTTTAGAGATAGCTGCATTCATGTTAAATAGGGCACCATCTAAATCCGTTGAGACGACACCTTATGAACTGTGGTTTGGCAAGAAACCCAAGTTGCCATTTCTTAAAGTTTGGGGCTGCGATGCTTATGTGAAAAAGCTTCAACCTGATAAGCTCGAACCCAAATCGGAGAAATGTGTCTTCATAGGATACCCAAAGGAGATCAAGGTACACCTTCTATCACAGATCCGAAGGCAAGACATTCGTTGCTAAGAATGGATCCTTTCTAGAGAAGGAGTTTCTCTCGAAAGAAGTGAGTGGGAGGAAAGTAGAACTTGATGAGGTAACCGTACTGCTCCCTTATTGGAAAGAAGTTCATCACGTAAATCTGTTCCTGTGATGCCTACACCAATTAGTGAGGAAGCTAATGATGATGATCATGAAACTTCAGATCAAGTTACTACCGAACCTCGTAGGTCAACTAGAGTAAGATCCGCACTAGAGTGGTACGGTAATCCAGTTCTGGAAGTCATGTTACTTGACCATGACGAACCTACGAACTATAAGGAAGCGATGATGAGCCCAGATTTCGCAAAATGGCTTGAGGCCATGAAATCTGAGATGGGATCCATGTATGAGAACAAAGTGTTGACTTTGGTTGACTTGCCCGATGATCGGCAAGCCATCGAGAATAAATGGATCTTCAAGAAGAAGACTAACACTGACGGTAATGTTACTGTCTACAAAGCTCGACTTGTTGCAAAAGGTTTTCGACAAGTTCAAGGAGTTGAGTAAGATGAGACCTTCTCACCCGTAGCGATGCTTAAGTCCATCTGAATCATGTTAGCAATTGCTGCATTTTATGATTATGAAATTTGGCAAATGGATGTAAAGACTGCATTCCTGAATGGATTTCTAGAAGAAGAGTTGTATATGATGCAACCCAAAGGTTTTATCAATCCAAAGGATGCTAACAAAGTGTGCAAGCTCCAGCGATCCATTTATGGACTAGTGCAAGCATCTCGGAGTTGGAATAAACGTTTTGATAGTGTGATCAAAGCATATGGTTTTATACAAACTTTTGGAGAAGCCTGTATTTACAAGAAAAGTGAGTGGGAGCTCTGTAGCATTTATAATATTATATGTGGATGACATATTATTGACTGGAAATGATACATAATTTCTGGATAGATAAAAGGATAGTTGAACAAGAGTTTTTCAATGAAAGACTTCGGTAAAGCTGCTTCTATATTGGGCATCAAGATCTATAGAGATAGATCAAGACGCTTAATTGGACTTTCACAAAGCACATACCTTGATAAAGTTTTGAAGAAGTTCAAAATGGATCAAGCAAAGAAAGGGTTCTTGCATGTGTTACAAGGTGTGAAGTTGAGTCAGACTCAATGCCCGACCACTGCAGAAGATAGAGAGAAAATGAAAGTTGTTCCCTATGCTTCAGCCATAGGCTCTATCATGTATGCAATGCTGTGTACCAGACCTGATGTGTGCCTTGCTATTAGTTTAGCAGGGAGGTACCAAAGTAATCCAGGAGTGGATCACTGGACAGCGGTCAAGAATATCCTAAAATACCTGAAAAGGACTAAGGATATATTTCTCGTTTATGGAGGTGACAAAGAGCTCATCGTAAATGGTTACTTCGATGCAAGCTTTGACACTGATCCGGATGACTCTAAGTCACAAACCGGATAATGATTTATAATGAACGGTGGAGCTGTCGGTTGGTGTAGTTCTAAGCAAAGCATCATGGCAAGATCTACGTGTGAAGTGGAGTACATAGCTGCTTCGGAAGCAGCAAATGAAGGAGTTCATATCCGATCTAGGTGTCATACCTAGTGGATCGGGTCCAATGAAAATCTTTTGTGACAATACTGGTGCAATTGCCTTGGTAAAGAATCCAGATTTCACAAGAGAACCAAGCACATCAAGAGGCGCTTAAATTCCATCCGTGATCAAGTTAAGGAGGGAGACATAGAGATTTGCAAGATACATACGGATCTGAATGTTGTAGACCCATTGACTAAGCCTCTGTCACGAGCAAGACATGATCAGCACCAAGACTCCATGGGTGTTAGAATCATACTGTGTAATCTAGATTATTGACTCTGGTGCAAGTGGGAGACTGAAGGAAATATGCCCTAGAGGTAATAATAAAGTTGTTATTTATATTTCCTTATATCATGATAAATGTTTATATTCATGCTAGAATTGTATTAACCGGAAACTTAGTACATGTGTGAATACATAGACAAACAGAGTGTCACTAGTATGCCTCTACTTGACTAGCTCGTTGAATCAAAGATGGTTAAGTTTCCTAGCCATAGACATGAGTTTTCATTTGATTAACCAGATCACATCATTAAAGAATGATGTGATTGACTTGACCCATTCCGTTAGCTTAGCACTTGATCGTTTAGTTTATTTGCTATTGCTTTCTTCATGACTTATACATGTTCCTATCACTATGAGATTATGCAACTCCCGAATACCAGAGGAACACTTAGTGTGCTACCAAACGTCACAACGTAACTGGGTGATTATAAAGGTGCTCTACAGGTGTCTCCGATGGTGTTTGTTGAGTTGGCATAGATCGAGATTAGGATTTGTCACTCCGATTGTCAAAGAGGTATCTTCTGCCCTCTCGATAATGCACATCAATATAAGCCTTGCAAGCAATATGTGACTAATGAGTTAGTTGCGGGATGATGCATTACGGAACGAGTAAAGAGACTTGCCAGTAACGAGATTGAACTATGTATTGAAATACCGACGATCGAATCTCGGGCAAGTAACATACCGATGACAAAGGGAACAACGTATGTTGCTTTGCGGTTTGACCGATAAATATCTTGGTAGAATATGTGGGAGCCAATATGAACATCCAGGTTCCGCTATTGCTTATTGACCGGAAATGTGTCTCGATCATTTCTACATAGTTCTCAAACCCGTAGGGTCCGCACACTTAACGTTCGATGACGATCGGTATTATGAGTTTATGTGTTTTGATGTACCGAAGGAAGTTCGGAGTCCCGGATATGATCACGGACATGACGAGGAGTCTCTAAATGGTCGATAGATAAAGATTGATATATTGGACGACTATATTCGGACAACGGAAGTGTTCCGGGAGGTTTTTGATAAAACCGGAGTGCCGGAGGGTTATCGGAACCCCCCCCCCCCCCCGGGAAGTTATTGGGCCCTTAGTGGGCTTTAGGGGAGAGAGAGGGCAGTAGCCAGGAGGTGGTGCGCCCCCTCCCAAGGGAGTCCGAATTGGACTAGGGGAGGGGGCGCGACCCCTCTTTCCCTCCCCTCCCCCTCTCCTTCCTTCCCCCTTCCCCCTCCTAGTTGGACTAGGAAAGGGGGAGTCCTACTCCTACTAGGAGGAGGACTCCTCCCCTCCTTGGCGCGCCCTAGGGCCGGCCGGCCTCCCCCTTGCTCCTTTATATACGGGGGCAGGGGGCACCCTAGAACACAACAACAGACATTGTCTTAGCCGTGTGCGGTGCCCCCCTCCACCATAATCCACCTCGGTCATATCGTTGCAGTGCTTAGGCGAAGCCCTGCGTCGGTAGCTTCATCATCACCGTCATCACGCCGTCGTGCTGACGAAGCTCTCCCTCGACAGTGAGCTGGATCGAGAGTTCGTGGGACGTCACCGAGCTGAACGTGTGTTGATCGTGGAGGTGCCGTACTTTCGGTACTAGGATCGGTCGGATCGTAAAGACGTACGACTACATCAACCACGTTGTCATAACGCTTCCGCTTTCGGTCTACGAGGGTACGTAGACAACACTATCCCCTCTCGTTGCTATGCATCACCATGATATATCTTGCATGTGCGTAGGAAAGTTTTGAAATTATTTAGTTACACTTCAACCTTCATCAACGAGCTATGGATATGCCCATCAATAGATATCAATGTGAGTGAGTATGGATTGCCATGCAACGGATGCACTAGAGCTATAAGTTTATGAAATCTCAAAAAGAAAACTAAGTGGGTGTGCATCCAACTTGTTCGCTCATGGAGACCTAGCGCAATTTGAGGAAGCCCATCGTTGGAATATACAAGCCAAGTTCTATAATGAAAAAATCCCACTACTATATGAAAGTGAAAACATAGGAGACTCTCTATCATGCAAATCATGGTGCTACTTTGAAGCACAAGTGTGGAAAAAGGATAGTAACATTGCCCCTTCTCTCTTTTTCTCTCATTTCTTTCTTTTCTCTCTTTTTTGGGCCTTTTTTTATTTTAGCCTTTTTCTCTCCTTTTTTTATTTCATCACATGGGACAATGCTCTAATAATGAAGATCAACACACTTTTATTTACTTACAACTCGATACTAGAACAAAATATGACTCTATATGAATGCCTCCGGCGGTGTACCGGGATGTGCAATGAATCAATAGTGACATGTATGAAAGAGTTATGAACGGTGGCTTTGCCACAAATACGATGTCAACTACATGATCATGCAAAGCAATATGACAATGATGATCCGTGTCATAATAAACAGAACGGTGGAAAGTTGCATGACAATATATCTCAGAATGGCTATGGAAATGCCATAATAGGTAGGTATGGTGGTTGTTTTGAGGAAGGTATACGGTGGGTGTATGGTACCGGTGAAAGTTGCGCGGTACTAGAGAGGCTAGCAATGGTGGAAGGGTGAGAGTGTGTTTAATCCATGGACTCAACATTAGTCATAAGAACTCACATACTTATTGCAAAAATCTATTAGTCATCGAAAGAAAGTACTATGCGCATGCTCCTAGGGGGTAGATTGCTAGGAAAAGACCATCGCTCGTCCCCGACCGCCACTCATAAGGAAGACAATCAAAAAATATCTCATGCTCCAACTTCATTACATAACGGTTCACCATAATGCATGCTACGGACTCACAAACCTTAACACAAGTATTTCTCAAATTCACGACTACTCACTAGCATGACTCTAATATCGCCATCTTTATATCTCAAAACAATCATAAGGAATCAAACTTCTCACAATATTCAATGCACTTTATATGAATGTTTTTATTGTATCCCTCTTGGATGCCTATCATATTAGGACTAAATTTATAACCAAAGAAAATTACCATGTTGTTTAAATACTCTTAAAATAATATAAGTGAAGCATGAGATTTCATTAATTTCTATAAAATAAAACCATCGTCGTGCTCTAAAAAGATATAACTAAAGCACTAGAGCAAAATTGCCTAGCTCAAAAGATATAAGTGAAGCGCATTGAGTATTCTAATAAATCACAATTCATGCGTGTCCCACTCAAAAGGTGTGTACATCAAGGATGATTCTGGCAAACTAAAAAGCAAAGACTCAAATCATACAAGACGCTCCAAGGAAAACACATATCATGTGGTGAATAAAAATATAGCCTCAAGTAAAGTTACTGATAGACGAAGACGAAAGAGGGGATGCCTTCCGGGGCATCCCCAAGCTTAGGCTCTTGGTTGTCCTTAAATATTACCTTGGGGTGCCTTGGGAATACCCATGCTTAGGCTCATGACACTCCTTATTCCATAGTCCATCAAATCCTTACCCAAAACTTGAAAACTTCACAACACAAAACTCAACAGAAAATCTCATAAGCTCTGCTAGTATAAGAAAATAAATCACCAATTTTGGTGATGTTGTGAACTCATTCTTTATTTATATTGGTGTAATATCTACTATATTCCAACTTTTCCATGGTTCATACCCCCCCGATACTACCCATAGATCCATCAAAATACGCAAACAACACATAGAAAATAGAATCTGTCAAAAACAGAACAGTCTGTAGCAATCTGGATAGCTCGAATACTTCTGTAACTCCAACAATTCTAAAAAATTAGGAAAACATAGGAAATTTGTATATCAATCTCGTGTAAAAAAATCAGAATTTTATCACGCTTCTGTTATGTCTAAAAACTCTGGGATTGGGCGCAAAAGTTTCTGTTTTTCAACAAGATCAAATCAACTATCATCGTAAGCCATCCCAAAGGTCTTAACTGGCACAAACAGTAATTAAAACACAAAACCACATCTAACCAGAGGCTAGATGAATTATCTATTGCAAAACAGAACCAAAAAGCAAAGAACAAAAATAAAATTGGGTTGCCTCCCAACAAGCGCTATTGTTTAACGCCCTTAGCTAGGCATAAAAACACGAATCGATCTAGGTATTGTCATCTTTGGTATGCAATCTATAAATAGCTCTCATAATGGATACATATGGAAATTTAATTTTCTTTCTTGGGAAGTGTTCCATGCCCTTCCTTAATGGAAATTGAAATCTAATGTTTCCTTCTTTCATATCAATAATTGCACCAATCGTTCTAAGGAAAGGTATACCAAGAATAATAGGACATGTAGGATTGCAATCTATATCAAGAACAATGAAATCTATGGGCACATAATTACTATTTGCAACAATAAGAACATCATTAATCCTTCCCATAGGTTTCTTAATAGTGGAATCCACACGATGCAAATTTAAAGAACAATCATCAAATTCACGGAAACCTAACACATCACATAAAGTTTTTGGAGTCGTGGAAATGCTAGCACCCAAATCACACAAAGCATGGCACTCATAATCTTTAATCCTAATTTTAATAGTAGGTTCCCACTCATCATAAAGTTTTCTAGGGATAGAAACTTCCAATTCAAGCTTTTCTTCAAAAGATTGCATCATAGCATCAACGATATGTTTAGTAAAAGCTTTGTTTTGATTATAAGCATGAGGAAAATTCAACATGGATTGCAACAATGAAATAAAATCTATTAAAGAACAATTATCATAATTAAATTCCTTGAAATCCAAAAGAGTGGGTTCATTGCTACTTAAAGTTTTGGCCTCTCCAATCCCACTTTTATCAGCTTTGCACCAAGATCTAAAAACTCTGAATCATTGAGACGCCTTTTAACTAAAGTTGACTCATCTCCAGTCCCATATTTATCAAGATTTATATTGGAAAACAAAGATTCAATAGGAGTCACATCAATCACTTTAAGATCTTCATCATTATTTTCACGGAAACTAGAAGAACACGTTTTTACAAACCAATCTCGTTTAGCACGCATCTTAGCGGTTCTTTATTTGCACTCATCAATGGAAATTCTCATAGCTTTGAGAGACTCATTAATATCATGCTTGGGTGGAATAGATCTAGGTTTCAAAGAATCAATATCAAGAGAAATTCTATCCACGTTCCTAGCCAAATCATCAATCTTAAGCAATTTTTATTCAGTCAAAGCATTGAAATTCTTTTGTGAACTTGTAAATTCTTTAACACTGTTCTCAAAATAAGAGGGCATGTTATTATAATTTTCATAAGAATTGTTGTAGTAATTACCATAATTATTAAAGGAATTACTAGGAAAAAGCCTAGGATTAAAATTACCTCTATATGGGTTATTACCAAAATTGTTCCTACCAACAAAATTCACATCCACAGATTCATTATTATTCTCAATCAAAGTGGAAGCACTCTTGCTAGCAAATAATTTCATAATTTCATCCATCTTTCCACTCAAAACATTAATCTCTTCAATCGCATGCACCTTTTTACTAGTGGAAGATCTTTCGGTATGCAATTGAGAATAATTAACCATAATATTATCTAGGAGTTTAGTTGCTTCTCCTAAAGTAATTTCCATAAAAGTACCTCCGGTGGCCAAATCTAAAAGATTTCTAGAAGCAAAATTCAATCCGGCATATTTTTTTTGTATAATCATCCACAAATTCAAACCATGAGTAGGGCAATTTTGTATCAACAATTTCATCCTCTCCCAAGATTCTGCAACATGTTCATGATCAAGTTGCTTAAAATTCATAATATCATTCCTAAGGGAGATGAATTTAGCGGGAGGAAAATACTTGGAAATAAAAGCATCTTTACACTTATTCCATGAATCAAGATTATTTTTAGGCAAAGATGAAAACCAAGTTTTAGCACGATCTCGAAGTGAGAACGGAAATAACTTCAATTTAACAATATCATTATCCACATCTTTTTTCTTTTGCATGTTGCACAACTCAACGAAATTATTAAGATGGGATGCAGCATCTTCACTAGGAAGGCCGGAAAATTGATCTTTCATAACAAGATTCAGCAAAGCGGCATTAATCTCATAAGATTCCGCACTAGTGGTTGGAGCAATCGAAGTACTAAAAAATCATTGTTATTGGTGTTGGAAAAGTCACACAATTTTGTAGCGACCCGACCTCAGATGGTCAAGTCTCTGTGCTTCAGTGTCATCCCTGGATCAGTAATGCTGACACACACAGTACTCGAAAGATTTATAACAGAGTAGCAATCACACACTTATTACATCGAATGTCTCAAAAGAGAACTTATTACAATAATATGGCTTAAGGCCATCTAATGCGATAACAGCGGAAGGCTTGGAAGATAAAGTGAGTCCATCAACTCCAACGGCATAGCTGAGCTGCACGGCAACTACCTAACGAACCTTACTCCTCGTCTGAAAAGTCTGCAACATAATACGTTGCAGCCCGAAACGGGTCAAGACATGGAATATGCCGGCAATATAACACAAGAGAGCAAGAACAGGATAATACTATCACTACATGCATATTTGGCTGATGGAAAGCTCTATGGTTATAGTTTTGAAAAGCCAATTTTTTCCTACAACAAAGGAATAGATTTTAATTTAACTATCATGGTGGTTGAAACAACATTGAGAAGGTAACCCCAACTCAATCCCAGTTAAAGTAATTAACAACCCAACAATATTAATTAAGAGTGATGAGATACATGTGATAATCCAAACACCAGATACTCAAGACTGTCCATAACCGGGGATACGGCTAACCATGATTAGGTTGTACACTCTGCAGAGGTTTGCGCACTTTTCCCCACAAGACTTGATCTCCTCCGTTGGATTTCTCGCACTACATGGTGTTTGAGAAACGGATGACCGAGACAAAGTCTTTTAGAAACATTAACTCCCTACTCCGGGTAGACCATACCAAACCTACAAAACCCACACCTGCTGATCTACCTCTTCAAGAGCTTCACGTAACTTACTCAACTATGCTAGAGCCCATAATAGCTTGTGGCTGCACACGGAAGTTTCTAGCATGAATCATCTCAGTTCCCTTTAAGCCTGGGTGGCGGTCCATAGGAAGATCACACGGGTACCCTGGGATTTCCAAAAAAATACAGACAACACTTGGTTCCCCAGGTGCCTCAATCCACCCGGATGTTAATTTAAGTTGCCACCTTAAGTTGAACCATTAATTAACAATCTCACATCTGTCATGGATTCACTCAAACCCAAACCACGTCTACGAGCATAGCATAGCAATATAAGCAACGCGTAGAAGTAACTCCGAGGGGTTTGATAGTAACAGGGCAATAGGTTCTACCTCCAGCATAATGCCCTCCATAAGCTTCGGAGTGACATTTCCGTAGGATTTGTCCCTGTTCATGCTCAGGTACACAACGTCTAATAATACCATCTACTCCTTCTTTATAAAGATGTGGGTCATCCCAAAAGTAGTGTCTTAAATCATAGAAGGATTTTTTATGTAAAGCTAGGTGGTAAATATTTAGCAACAATGTAATTAGCATAGTCAAGATACCAAGGAGTGTTATGAGCAACATTTATTGCAGCTAACTTCTCATCGGAAAACTAGCATCAATAGGTAGTGGGTCATCAAGCACATTTTCAAGCCTAGACAAGTTATCACCACGGGTTCTCAGCTCCTTTTCTATCAGTGATATGTAAATCAAATTCTTGTAGCAGGAGAACCCATCGAATAATTCTAGGTTTAACATCTTTCTTTTTCATAAGATATTTTATAGCAGCATGATTGGTGTGAACAATTACTTTTGAATCAATAATGTAAGATCTAAATTTATCACAAGCAAACACCACTGCTAGGCATTCTTTTTCAGTAGTTGCATAATATCGTTGAGCACTGTCTAGAGTTTTACTAGCATAATGAATAACATTCAATTTCTTATCAACTCTTTGTCCTAGAACAACACCAATAGCATAATCACTAGCATCACACATAATTTCAAAAGGCAAGTTCCAATCAGGTGGTTGTACTACAGGTGCAGAAATTAAGGCTTTGTTGAGTGTTTCGAAGGCTTCCAAACTATCATCATAAAAAACAAAAGGAACATCCTTTTGCAAAAGATTTGTAAGAGGCCTGGAAATTTTAGAAAAGTCTTTGATAAATATCCTACAAAAAACAGCATGACCTAGGAAACTACGAATACCTTTGATATCTTTTGGACATGGCATTTTCTCAATTGCATCAGCCTTAGCTTTGTCCACTTCAATGCCTCTTTCAGAAATTTTATGGCCAAAAACAATACCTTCATTAACCATAAAGTGGCACTTCTCCCAATTCAAGACGAGATTTGTTTGCTTGCATCTCTGCAAAACTCGATAAAGATTGCTTAAACAATCATCAAAAGACTTCCCATAAACAGAGAAGTCATCCATGAAAACCTCAACAATCTTTTCACAAAAGTCGAGAATATAGCAGTCATACATCTTTGAAAGGTAGCAGGTGCATTGCATAAACCAAAAGGCATACATCTATAAGCATAAGTTCCAAAGGGACAAGTGAGAGTGGTCTTTTCTTGATCAAAGTTGAGAAACAAGTCTTTGTGAAAAACCGTAATATCCATCAAGGAAGCAAAAATGTGTGCTTAGATAATCTTTCTAGCATTTGATCGATAAAAGATGATGGTAATGATCTTTTCTAGTTGCTTTATTTAATTTTCTAAAATCAATTACCATTGTATAGCCTGTAACAATTCTTTGTGGAATAAGTTAACTCTTATCATTAGGAACAACAGTAATACCTCCTTTCTTAGGGAGACAATGAACAGGGCTTACCCGTCTACTATCAGCTATAGGATATATTATACATGCTTCCAGAAGTTCTAATGTTTTCGTTCTTACCACTTCTTTCATCTTCGGATTTAACCGCTGTTGGTGATCAACAACGGGTTTAGCATCAGGTTCCATATTAATCTTGTGCTGACATAGAGTGGGACTAATTCCCTTTAAATCATCAAGAGTATATCCAATTGCAGCTCGGTGCTTCCTTAGAACTTTCAATAATCTTTCTTCTTCATGTTCGAAGGTTAGCACTAATAATAACAGGATATATCTTCTTTTCATCAAGATAAGCATATTTCGATGTGTCCGCAATTCTTTTAATTCAAACACAGGATCACCTTTAGGTGGAGGAAGACCTCCTAGAGTTTCAATAGGCAAATTGTGTTTAAGCAAAGGACGTTGTTCAAAGAAAATATCATCTATTTCACTTCTTTCATGCATATGTAAATCATTTTCATGGTCTAGCAAATATTGTTCTAGTGGATCAGTAGGTGGCACAACAATAGAAGCAAGACCAGTTATTTCATCCTTACTAGGCAATTATTTTCCATGAAGCTTTCTACTAAACTTGGAAAAATTAAACTCATGAGACTCATCACCAAAGCTAACACCGACAAATTGCTTTCTCACAATCTATAGCATTGACGGTGTTCAAGAAAGGTCTACCAAAGATAATGGGACAAAAGTTATCTTGCAGGGAACCAAGAACAAGAAAATCAGTAGGGTATTGTATTTTCCCACACAAGACTTCAACATCTCTAACAATTCCAATTAGTGATATGGTGTCTCTATTAGCAAGTTTGATAGTAACATTTATGTCTTCTATATCAGCGGGTGCTATGTCATTCATAATTTCTTGATATAAGGTAAAGGGAATAGCACTACGCTAGCACCTATGTCACATAAACCATGAAAATAGTGATCACCTATTTTAACTGAGACAACAGGCATGCCAACAACAGGACTATGTTTATCCTTTTTATCGGGTTTGGCAATTCTAGCAGCTTCTTCACATAAGTAAATAACATGCCCATCTATATTTTCTTCCAGGAGATCCTTAACCATAGCAACACTAGGTTCTACTTTAATTTGTTCAGCAGGTTTAGGTGTTCTAATATAACTTTTGTTGACCACAGTTGAAACTTTAGCATGTTCCTTCATCCTAACAGGGAAAGGTGGTTTCACAATATAAGCAGTAGGAACAACTGGATCCACATTATAAAGTATAGTTTCCTCTTTAGTGGGTACGGTTCTTTAATTTCTTATTTAATAGGTGGGTGATATTTAAACCACTTCTCTTTAGGGAGATCAACATGAGTAGCAAATGATTCACAAAAGGAGGCTACTATCTCAGAATCAAGTCCATATTTAGTGCTAAACTTTTGAAAAACATCGGTATTCATAAAAGATTTAACACAATCATACTTAAGCTTAATACCTGACTCTTTACCTTCATCGAGTTCCCAATCTTCAGAGTTGTATTTAATTCTTTCCAAAAGATCCCACCCGAATTCAATAATCTTCTTTATAAAAGAACCAGCACAAGAAGTGTCAAGCATGGATCGATCATTATGAGAAAGCCGAGCATAAAAATTCTGGATAATAATTTCTCTTGAGAGCTCATGATTGTTGCATGAATATAACACTGACTTAAGCCTCCCCCAAGCTACAGTGATACTTTCTCCTTCAAGAGGCCAAAAATTATATATGTAATTCCGATCACGAGGAACTAGATGCATAGGATATTTTTTTGGTGGAACTCCAATTTCAACTGATTCCAATTCCAAGATCCAATATCATCGCATAGCCTATACCATGCCAATGCTTTTCCCTTCAAAGATAAAGGGAAAACAGTCGTCTTAACTTCGTATCCGGGTAAACCTACAATCTTAAACAATCCACAAATTTGTTCCACATATATCAAGTGCATATCAGGATATTCGGTTCCATCTCCTGCATAAGGATTAGTTAGCAGTTGTTCTATCATACCCAAAGGAATTTCATATTCAATATTTTCAATAGGTGCAATAGGTTGAGGGGTAGCTAATTGTGGTTCCGGTCGAGGTGAAGATACCCCGAACAACCCCTCAAACGATTGTTTTCCATAGTAACAAGTGACAGTAAATTTCAGCACACTATATAAATGTTTCCTTACCAAATTCCACTTACCAAAGGCGCTTCACTCCTCGGCAACGGTGCCAGAAAATAGCCTTGATGACCCACAAGTATATGGGATCAATTGTAGCTCTTTCCGATAAGTAAGAGTGTCAAACCCAACAAGGAGCAGAAGGAAATGACAAGTGGTTTTCAGCAAGGTAATGTCTACAAGTGCTGAAATTGTAAGTAACAGAGTAGTTTGATAGCAAGATAATTTGTAACGAGCAAGTAACGATAATAGTAAAAAAAATTGCAGCAAGGTAGCCCAATCCTTTTGAGGCAAAGGACAGGCCAAAACTGTCGGGGCAGGCTGATCTGGCCCACGAACACCTATGGGACCGGCGGACCGAGCCCCTTTCGGTTCGGCGGGGGGCGGAGGTCGCACGAAGAGCAGATCGAGGCGGTTAACACGAGCGGTTTACCCAGCTTCGAGCTCTCCTGAGAGATAACACTTCTCGCTGCATGTCCGAGTGTATTGAGTTCTTGCTCGGGAGTCGAAAGTGCTACAAAGACACAAGCTGCTAACGAGACCGAGCGTGTCGGCTTGAACCTTCCGAACCCTCTCTACGTTGCGCATGGGCCTCCTTTTATATGCTAAAGGGTCTCCGGCAGGTGGCAACGTAGACAAGGGTAAAATGGAAAAGGAGTGGTTGGTACAGCTACTTATGCGATTAATACGGTGTATAGTGTATCATACCTAACCCCGACGGCAGGGACAAAGGCATTAAATGCCCGTCTCGTCGCCCTAACAAAGGCGTAAAGGGACCGTCGGCGCCACCGCTTGCCACGATGGCAATCTTGTCGGCGCCGCATGCCACCAGCTCCGTGGCCGCCGCGACCTCTTGCCACGCAGCTACCTGGAAAGGTCCTGTAGGCGACACGTTAGTGGATGTCTTTGGGCGCTTGAGTGCAGTGGTGATACTGCCATGACAAGCGCCTTGCCGCGGTTGTTGTCTTGTCGCGTCCGAAGCTTGTCGCTCACGGGCCTTCCCGACAAGCTCCTCTTGCCGGGCCTTGTCTCCTAGGCGCCTTGGGTGGCCTTCCGGCAAGCTCCTCTTGCCGGGCCTTGTCTCCTTGGCTTGAATACTTCGTTCTTGAATGGCTCCAAAGGAACCACGGAGGACCTTGTCACCACCCGGTAAGCCTTGCCGCGGAGGGCTGCTACCGTCGTGCACAAGTTCGGGATACTAGGGTACCCCTACTCTAGTACACCGGCAGAGCCCCGGCCCTGGGCCACACATGTCGAAGGCTGTTGGGCCAGGCCCAAAATAGGGCACGGGCACGCCTGCCCGGGTCACGCCAGAACTCACCCCGGACCCACCACGCCCTCCACGAGCAGCCTGCGTCGAATGCGGCGTCGTGTGAGAGATCGTGGGCGAGATCGTGGGTGGTTTCTTTATTCGAAAAAATGGAACGTCCGCCCCCTCCCTCTTTATAAGCAGGGGAAACAGGGGCAGTCCGCCCATCTCGCCAGATTCTTTGTCCAATCTCGAAAAACCCCGCTGCTCCCCCTTCTTCCCAAGGCTGAAAAGAGAGCAGCGCTCACTTCATCGCCACCAAAGATCACCAACGCCCGTCGATCTCCCTCACCACCTCCGCCATGGCTCCGAAAGCCGACAAGGGGAAGGCCGTGAAGTCGGCCGAGGCGCAGCGGCTTGCGGCGCTGCCGAAGGAGCGGGCAATCTTCCCTTCGCCAGCGAGGGAGCCGAGGGAGAACTACTACCTCTTACGGTCGTCGACGGAGACGCGAGCGCATCCAGCGCCTGAAGGTACTCCAGCTATCGCTGAACTGCTCCGAATGGGTACCCCTTCTTCACGCTGTTCTTCTACTGCGTGCTCTTCCCGCCTTTCTCTGAATTTTTCTGCGATATCATGAACACCTACGGGTTCCGCCTCCTTGACTTCAACCCCAATGCTGTTCTGACCATGGCAGTTTTCGCACATCTCTGCGAAAACTTTGTCGGAGTCCATCCATACGTAGCCCTTTTCCGCCACTTCTTATGCCCCGAGTTGAGAGAGGGGAGCCTCTTGCCGGCGGAATCGCTTGGATCTCAAGGATTGGCAAGAAGGAAGCTTATATAGAGGGAGAGCTCCGCAGCAAGTGGGAGGAGTGGAGGGCAGATTGGTGCTGGATTGTCGAGGAGAACCCGCAGCCATTTACCGCCCAGCGCCAAACCCCAATAGTGCGCGGCAACGATTGGAGCAACGTGGCACCGAAGACGCTAGGCGAAGATTGCCGTCACCCGGATCCTGCGCCTCAGGCTTGCCGGGCTCACCGAAGGCGCCGTTGGCGCAGACTTTCTTCACCGCCG
This sequence comes from Aegilops bicornis, assembly GCA_021605145.1. NCBI lineage: Eukaryota > Viridiplantae > Streptophyta > Magnoliopsida > Poales > Poaceae > Aegilops > Aegilops bicornis. The sequence goes on along the minus strand of CM038675.1, from coordinate 379,919,275 downwards.
CATCGCCCCCTTGCAGGAGAGGAGGGGACCTGCTTGGGCGTTCCAGAACGCGGCGGATATCATGAGGCTGCGCCCGGGCCTAAATTTCAACTTCACTGTCTTGGAACTGGATGCGATGCTCTTGGAGCTGTTCAAGCTCGATCCTGATCATCCCGAAATGTTCAGGTTGCCGAAGGGTGTCGTTCCGCTGTGCAAAAATTCCTCGCTCGACCGCATCCGTGCAATGATACCGTTGTGCGACTCGCATGGAATCATTCCAACCTGGCAAGAGCCTGCAGATGATGTCATGCGAGTGTTCTTTGACAGCCTGGTAGAAGTGTCGGTCCGCCCCGATGAACAGAAGAGCCTCACCCGCGACACGACCGATGATGAGATGCACGCGACGCCACCAGCTGGAAGAAGCGGCAGAGCGGCGCCGCAGCGGTTCGGATTCACCGTGGAGGAGGCAAAGGCAGCAGAAGTGGCAAGCCTTGTCGAGCGAGGGGAGTTTGCCGGCGAGGACGAGCTTGTCGGGCCTGAAGCTGAGTTGAGCGAGCCACGAGGGCGCCTCCTCCTCCTTCAGCAGCTTGCCATGGCCGAGCCCCCAGCTCCACCAAGAAGGCATCTCCGCAAGGCCGGAGACGTAGCGGGGCGGCAGACGGGTCAACAGCCGCCGCGCCGCGTGACACGCTCCACCGGGCAAGCACTGTTGCCGCGGGAGCACCTCATGCCGCTGCGGCAACTGGAGCGGGGCCCTCGTAGACCACCGCCTTCGCTTCCCGCCAAGCGGCCAGGGAACTCTACCTCCTCCTCGTCGTCTTGAGGCGGGCAGAATTTGATCTCTCCGCCGCTTAGCTCCGGCGAGGAAGAAGAAGAGTAAGATTCTTTGCAGCATTTGTAGTTCTTGACTTGTTGCTTTGTCTTGTATCTGATTTGCTTCATTCTGAACCCATTCCTTTTCAGGACGCTGGCCCAGAGAGCGTCAAAGAGGGCCAAGGCCCCGGTGATTGTCGTCGAGGACGAACCCACCGCGACAGCAGGAGGCGCGTCCGAGACCACCTTGCCGGACACGTCAACTCTTCCTCAAAGCAGCCCCCAGCGCAGCCCCAGCTGTAAGTATATGGTTTACTTCCTGCTGTTAGGGGTGTATGGGTGCCCTTTCTTTCTTGATATCGGCTGGCTGATTTGTGTAGGAGCAGAGCAGCCTTACCAGAGTGCCCCTGCCACTCGACATGCCTTCTGCTTCGACTACACCGCCAAGGGAGGATTTCCCGGCAAGGGAGCTGCGTTCTCCGCAAGGGAGACTTCTTCGGCAAAGGGCAGCTCTCCGGCAAGGGACAAGACCAATGATCCCTTGGCGGCGGAGACCATGACTGCAGAAGGTAATCCCCTTGCTTGAAAACTTTCCTTGTGTTCTTCTTCTTCTGATTTTGTTTTTGAATATTTGCTTGACTTTTCTTCATTTTCCGGCCGTCCACAGAGCCAATGGAGAACGAGGCCGCCGGCGAGGAGGATGCGCGCGGCAATACTGACGACGACGCTGCCATCGAAGAAGAAGCTGGCGCTGACGAGCCCGCCGGCGAAGAGGCCGCCAAAGCTGCCGCCGCAGAAGCCGGGTGAGGGTCCGCGATTGCACCGACGACCACGAGGCCGCGGGAGCGCCAGCGCCACGCCGACCGCCGATCCCTCCGCTGGCTGCAGCTGCCGGGCTCAAGAGCCCCAGCCCGGCGCCTATTTGAAGGCCGGCGATGGCGTCTTCATCAAGCTCCCATGGGCGTCGAGCTCCAGGGCGCCGGCCGAAGGAGAAATTTTTTATGAAGAGCTGCTCGCCTCTGCTGGACTGACGCTGGTCGACTACCAAACAAAGCGGCGGCGAAGTCCGAGGAGGAGCAGCTGCCGGAAAGCTGTTGTCGCTCTACTACCGCACCGACAAGCCAAGCTGGAATCCGAAGCGCTTGTCGCGAAGGCGGGGCAGACATCGAGAAGCGCTGGAGGAGCTCCGGGACCTCAACCAGAAGCTCTCCGGTCCTTGGCGAGGAGCGGAGCAACTTCGCCGAGAGCGCAAAGCCTTCCTCCTCGAGAAGGCTGAAGCCGAGGAGCAACAGCTTGCCACCGAAGCTATCTGCCGCGAAGGCGAGTTGGCGCAGAGGAAGGTTAGTCTTGACAGCCATGAGGAGGATCTAGTCAGCGAGCAAACATTTGGCGGGGCTCTCAAGGAAGCAAAGGATGCCGCCGCACTGCCGAGGCCGCCAAGAAGGAGCCGAGACGAAGGTGATGCAGCTGGAGGCCAATCTCAAGGAGAGCGGCGAGGATCTTGCTGCACTCAAGCATGAGCGCGAGAAGGACGCCTGCACTCTTGGCGAGCTGTAGGGCCGTCTCGCCAAGAGGAGCAAGGAGCTCAGCGCCGCCAAGGACTCCAACGCAGATCTCGAGTTGAAGCTGACCACCTTGACTTAGGCGCTGGACGGCGCCAGGGAGCAGGAGGTGGCCTTGAAGGAGAAGATCAAGGCCGACGAGGCGTTGCTGGCGAGTGGTGCTGCCGCCCAGAATACCCTTAGGGAGAACGTGGAGCACTGGACTGAGGGTCTTGTGGATGTTGCTGCAACCATCGACAGGGAGCTGGCGGAGCTGGGGATGGTGGATCTTGGATATTCCTCCGATGAGCACCTCCAACCCAGCGCCAAGCTCAGCTTGTTCTTCAAGGGCGTGGTGACGGCCCTCCAGCGACTCGGGAAGAAGTCCCAAAGCAGCTGGCCGAGGAGTCGCGCCGGTCTGCGCGGGAGCTCTTCAAAAGGTCTTGATGAAGGTGGCCTTCCGCAACCCAGGCCTCAACCTCACCAACGTTCTCAAGTCCTTGCCGCCGGATGTCGATGTGGAGGCGCTCAAGACCCTTGTCGCACCCATCATGGACAGGGTGAGCGGGATCAAGAGGGTTGAGGCGATCGTGTAGATTAGGCCGCCCGCTTTCTCTTTTTCTTGCAGCTTCTTTGGTCATGTTATGAGAACAATCTATTAGAGCTGCGACAAGCTATCTTGTAATATAACTCTATTTCGGTAGTGATTGCTATGTTATTTCCTTTACTTGGTTCCTTCCTTTGTATGTTTTTGCCCTCGCTTTTAGGGAACTTGTCGGCGCAGCACACAGGCATGGCTGAAAAGTCTTGAGTGACGTCGGCAGCCTCTTGGCGGTGCCGCATCCGACAAGTAACCTTGTCGCAACTAGTCGCAGCTCACTTAAGTTGTTGAGCGGACTCGAAACAAGGTAAGGGCGCAACCAGCTACGAGTTGGTTCCTCCGCGCACAAGTTTTCCATACAAAGTACGGTTGTTCGAGGAAGATAACTTAAAAATTTAAAACTGATTGCTCAAACTTTAGCAACTTAGCTTTTCTGTCGTTTGCTTCCCTAAGAAGGCTAGACTTCCTTGAGCGATGCTTGGTCCACACCATTATCTTCTCCTTTCCCCCCGGCAAACTTGTGGGCGAGGGAACCTTCCTTTCTTTGAGAAAGAGAAAGAAGAGAAAATAAAGATATGGAGCCTTATGGCTCGTTATTGCCTACCGGGGGTAGGTGCTGCACAAAGTGTCAGATAACGCATCTAAAATAGAAGTAGAAAGCATGAAATTGACAAGATGTGCGAACCACATTAGCTTTACTTATGTACGGGGTCTGCGCCCAGCTTTGTACCAAGGATTACATGCAACATCGGCAAGACTTGTACAAAAGGTGGTTGCCGGAATAGGTTCCGGCAACCGCGCCCTACGGGTAAAACTTACGAAGATGCTCAATGTTCCAGGAGTTGCTCACCGGAATGCCATCTTCGGTCTCAAGGCGGACAGCGCCAGCCTAGTGACTCGTTTCACCCGGTAAGGGCCTTCCCACTTTGGTGTCAACTTGTTGGAATTCTTGGCGGACTGAACGGCGAAGAACAAGGTCGCCTTCCTCGAGACTTCCGCATTAACTTTGCGGCTATGGTAGCGGCTCAAAGCTTCTTTGGTATCGAGCAGCTCGTCTGACAACTGAAGACGCATCCTCCTCAAGGAGCAGCGCGTCATCTTGTCGCAATTGCTCTTGCTCAAGCTCATCATAAGCGAGCACTCGAGGTGATCCGTGATCTGAAGTTCCGTGGGGAGAACTGCCTCTGCTCCATAGACTAGAGCGAAAGGTGTCTGGCGGTGGCTCGATTTGGCGGCGTCTGATCGACCAAAGAACCACCGGCAGCTCCTCAATCCAGTTCTTTCCGCAGTTGTGCAGCTGTCGAAAGTTACGGTCTTGAGCCCGCACAAGATTTCAAAGATTTGCCCTCTCCGCTTGACCGTTACTTCTCGGGTGAGCAAGCGAAGCGGCACCTTGGCGCCAAGATCTTGGATGTACTGCATGAAGGTGCGGCTGCGTGAATTGCGTGCCGTTGTCGGTGATGATCCTGTTAGGGATTACGAAACGGCAAACAATCGACTGAAGAACTTCACCGCTGTTGTCATCACCTTCCTCATCGCTTCCACTTTCGGCCACTTTGTGAACTTGTCGATTGCAACGCATAAGTACTCAAAGCCCCGACAGCTTCGGGAAAGGGGCCGAGGATGTCGAGCCCCGGACCAAAAATGGCCGTGATAAAGGGATCGTCAAGAGCTTGAGCTGGTGGTGTATCTCGCCAATGGAACTGGCACTCTTCACACTTGGTTACTTGTGTAGTTGCATCCTGGAGGGTTGTCGGCCAAAGAACCCTTGCTTAAACGCTTTGCCGCAAGTGCTCTGGCGCCAATGTGGTGACCACATATGCCTCCATGTATCTCTCGCCAACAGCTTTTGTCCTTCTTCCGGTGAATACACTTCAATTTCACACCGTTGAGTCTTCTTCTCACATGCGTGTTGTCGACAAACTGGTACATACTTGACTGCCGGGCTACTCTTTCCGCTTCTTCTTGCTCTTCGGGAAGTTCTCCGTCTGAAGGAAAGCGGACAATCTATTGTGCCCATGCTTTGGAGCTTGCGGCTCGACAACAAGGACTAAAGGCACATCTGGCATTGCGGGAACATCCGCTTCTCTGGCCGAGAACCTGCGGCTCAGCCGGAGCTTGGCGTTCCCGGCAAGCTTGCCGGAACAAAACTTGTCGGGAACGTCTCGCTTCAACGAAACAAACCCTAGGGCTTGTCGAGCGCATCGCTCCTCAAGATCAAGGTGTTGATCTTGGGGACCTTCTTGGCAGCGGCTTCGGGAAGCTCTGCCGGAAAATAGTCACCAGAGATCAACTTCCTCTTCTTGCCCTGTCCGGTTGGTGGCGTTACAGACGGTTGAGTCAGCTTGAGCACAAAAATCCCTGGTTCCACAGGTAACTTAAGTGCAGCGCGCCCTTGACGAGCCATCGGCAATGTCGTTTCTGAGCTCTTGGAACATGTTCCATTTGTAGGCCGTCAAAGTGCTCTTCTAGCTTTCTCACTTCATCAACATAAGCTTCCATCAACGGACCCTGATAATTCTTGTTCACTTGGCGGATGACAAGCTGTGAGTCACCCCTGACAATGAGCTTCTTGATCCCAAGGTCTACTACGATCCAGATACCGGCAAGCAAACCTTCATACTCTCCAAAGTATTGTTTGTTGCTTGTTCCTTGGGAAAGTCCATCCGACTACGTACTTGAGGTGCTCTCCGGTGGGTGCAACAAGTAGCACGCCGCACCGGGCGCCTTTGCAGTGAGAAGGCACCATCAAAGTACATTAGCCACTCTTTGCTTGCTTCCTTGGCCAGGGATGCTCGTTTACGGAATTTCTTCATCTTGTGTTGGCGTTCATTACGCTATGAACTCCGCCAATGCTCGCTTTGGATAGTTGAAGTGCTCTCAAACTTGAGGCCAAAGCTTGACAGTTCAAAGGCCCACTCGACAATCACCTGTTGCCTCTGGATTTTGCAAGATCCTCTTCAGCCGGAAAACGAGTGACGACCGTGATCTCATGTGCCCGAAGTAATGGCGCAGCTTTCTCGAGGCCATGAGGAGGCCGAAAAAGCAATTTCTCGCACACCGTAGTACCTTGACCTAGCCCCCTGCAGAAGGGAACTGACAAAGTAAACTGGGCGCTGCACCATTCTTTTCTGCATCTTCTCATGCGTCTGCGCAGATCCATCCTTGTCGGGACCAGAGCTTGCCGGTGAAGCCCCCTGCTCGTCGCTGGATGCATCTGCCATGGTTGCTAGCTCATCATCTGCCTCCCTCTCCGCTACTAACGCAGCACTAACCACTTGATTGGTTGCCGCTATATATAGCAGCAACTTCTCTTGTGGCTTAGGTGCGACAAGTGTTGGAGTGGAGGATAGGTATCTCTTTAAGTCCTGCAGCACAGCCTCCGCTTCCGGAGTCCATTTCATCGGACCTGCCTTTTTCAAAATTTTGAAAAATGGCGGGCGCCTTCAGCAGAACCTAGAGATAAACCTGCCGAGAGCAGCTACATAACCGCAAGTCTTCGTGACATCCTTGACGCTTTGGTGCTTCAATCTGCTCAATGGCCTTGATCTTGTCGGGATTGGCTTCAATTCCCCGCCGAGACACGAAGAACCCGAGAAGCTTGCGGAAGGGACTCCAAACACACACTTCTCGTGGTTGAGCTTGAGGTTGATCTTGCGCAGATTTGCAAAGGTTTCGTCTAAATCTTGAATCGTAGTCGCCTTATCCTTGCTCTTGACCACTATGTCATCCATGTAGGCTTCCACATTTCGCATTTGCGGCTCAAAAGCGTAATGCACTACTCTTGCAAATGTTGAACCAGCATTCTTTAATCCGAAAGGCATCCGCATTTAAACAGTATGTGCCACATGGGGTGATGAATGCGGTCTTCTCCTCATTCTCTTACGCCATGAAGATCTGATGCTATCCTCGAAAGTATGCATCCGTAAATGAAAGCAAATCACATCCGGCCGTGGAGTCAACAATCTGGTCGATGCTTGGCAAGGGAAATGGGTCTTTGGGACAAGCTTTATTGACATCGGTAAAGTCGATACAAAGCCTCCATTTCCCGTTTGCCTTGCGTACAACTACAGGATTGGCCAACCACGTAGGATGGAGCACTCCTCTGACAAGGCATGCTGCTTCCAACTTCTTGATTTCTTCTGCGATGAATTCTTGGCGCTCCACTGCCTGCTTCCTGACTTTCTGCTTGACGGGCCGCGCATGAGGACAAACGGCAAGATGGTGCTCAATTACTTTCCTCGGAACACCGGGGATGTCATATGGTTGTCACGCAAACACGTCGACGTTCGCCCGCAGGAAAGCAACGAGCGCGCCTTCCTATTTAGGGTCGAGAGTGGCACTGATGGTGAAGGTACCACCGAATCGCCCTCCTTGGCGGACACCTTCTTGGTCTCTCGTGGAGCTGCCATCGCCTTTCTTACACTTGTCGGTGGAGCTCGATGGTGCGTCCTCGACGGTAGCGCAGCACTCCGAAGACGTGTGCTTGCCGGAGTGGGCATCAGAGCTCTTGCCGGACTTGATCTTCTTCTTCGCCCCGGGAGCTTCAGCGGCAAGTGGCTTGCAATCTGCTGCAGCTGCTGCTTCTCGGTAGATCTTGTCGGCGCAGATAAGAGCATCCTTCTTGTCGCCAGGGACAAAGATGACACTTATCGGGCCTGGCATCTTCAACATGTTGTATGCATAGTGAGAGGCTGCCATGAATTTGGCTAGCGCTGGACGGCCAAGTATCCCATTGTAAGGCAATGGAAAGTCAGCAACGTCAAAAGTGACCCTCTCGGCCCCGAAGTTCAACTCACTGCCAAATGTCACCGCAACGTGATCTTTCCCTTGACTTGCTCCTTCATGGATTGATTCCTTGGAATGTGCGGTCTCTTCGAGCTCGCCATCGTGGATCTGGAGTTTACGGAGCACCGTGGAGGAGATCAGGTTCAAGCCGCCCCGCCGTCAACTAGCATCTTAGTGACCTTGAGGTCGCGGATAGTTGGTGAAACCAACATCGGCAAGCACCGACCGCGATTCTGCGATCGTGGTGGTCCTCAATATCAAAGATGATAGGCGTGCTGGACCATTTCGTAGGCTTGCGTGACTTCGATGGATGGTTCTCGCGCATTGACTTCCCGCATCCATCGCTTGAGCTGGCGGTGTGAAGCATGCGAGAGAAGCACCACCGTCAACGCACAGGACCTCTCGTGACTTTCTCGAACTCCTGCTCATCGGTCTCGTCATCATCCATGTCTTCATCATCGCCGCCGTCTTCATCCTTGTCGAGGCCACGGGAGGTCTGTCTCCTTGCCGCCGCTTGGCCTTGCCGCCAAGGCGTCCTCCTCGGCCGGGGCGTTTCTTGCTAGCTCCTCCAGACCTTCCCCGGCTTTCTCCTTGTCGCGTCGTTCGTATTCGCCTTCGCTGCTCGACAAGCTGCTCGACCTTTTGCAGCTTTGGAGGTCATGGCCCTTGGTGCGGTGGATCTTGCAAGATCGCTTGTTGGAGCCGTCACAGCTTGTCGGCGACCGCCACAGCCTGGCAGTTGGCGCGAGCGGCAATCTCCTTGCCGGAGCTACCAGCCTTGGCTTTCTTGGCGCCACCTCCGTTGCCGGACTGCTCAACAACTAGCACATCTTTGCCTTTCTTCTTCCTGTTATTCCGCCGCTGGTTTTTCTTTGCCGGGGCGGTCTCCTCACTATCATATCCTGCCGCTTCAGTATTCTCTCCGGGGAGTCTCCTCCCTTCCTCAGCACGTGCACACTTGTTGGCCAGGGCATATAGCTCACTGACGTCTCTGATCTTGCACATCGCCATCTCCTCCCGCATCCTGCGGTTTCGCACGTTCTGATGGAACGCGCTGATTACCGCGGCAGGGTGGACATCTGGGATGTTGTGCTGTCTGTGGCTGAATCTCTCAATGTACTTGCGAGGGCTCTCCTTCCTTCTCGGGCGGCGGATGAAGGTCGCTTTCTTGGCCATGGGGCTTGTGGCCGCTTGTAAAGGCGCCGACAAACCGACGGCATAGATCTGCCCAAGAGGATATGGAGTTGTCCGGCAAGTGCATGAGCCAGATCTCGACATTGGGCTTGAGCACCGGCCGAAATAGTTGGCCAGGATCTTGTCGTCTCGCCCCCGGCAGCTTGCACCGCGATGGTGTAGATGCTGAGGAACTCCGACGGATGCGTCTTGCCGTCGTACTTCTCTGGCACGTCTGGCTTGAAATTCTTCTTGTTGGGCCACTGGACTTGCCGCAGCTCACGAGTGAACGCAGGTCAACCTATCGCGCCTGACAAGTCGCCTCGTTCCCCGGGCGCATGCATGTCGACAGAGGGCCCAGCGCTCGTCGGATTGACGCCGCGCTTCTCTTGGTGCTCGGCGCGAAGTTCGAGCGTCTTCTTCTTGTCGTTCGTGAAGAACTTGGCGCTGATCACGACGAGCTCGTGGATCTGACGATGCAGTGGCATCGCTGTTGAGGTGGATCCGGCGAGTCGGCGATCTTGGCCTTCGAGGTGGAGAGTGCATGGTGGTTGCACCCCCACCGGTTTCGTCTCCATCTGCTCGTGCCTTGCAGTCTTGCCGCGGCAGCGAAGTACTCGGCTGCCGCGGAGCGTCGCCGTTGGCAAAGCCGATGAGACTCTGAATGGTGGCCCTCCATTCATCGACCTTGTCGGCCGTTGGAGGGTAGTCCAGGAGCAGTTGAGCTCTCGCCAAAGCTTCTGCTGGAGTGGTGGGTTGCGATGGCGAGCGGCGCGAGGCGGGATATGCTCGGACTCCTAACTATGTTAGAAGGAGCGATATCCCGTCCAGCGACCGTGCCTCGCTTCGCGCCCGGCATGTTGGCGTGCATGCTGGTCTTGAGCATCCCGAGATCCACCAGCTCGATCTTGGTCCAACGAGCGTATGGCGTTAGGAATACCATGACGCTGTCGGTCCCGCGCCTCCGAGACGGGCGCGGTGCATGTACCGGACGTCGAGGTCTGCACAGCCTTGTCCTTGGACTTGGCAGCACCGTGGGCTCCCGTCGACGTCCATTCTTCGCTGGCGTCTACCCCACCACCCGCTTGCTCCGGTGGTGGTGGGTTCGACGCGACGGAACATCTGCCGCCAAGCCTTCTTCTTCGTGGCATGTCGATGAAGATGATGAAAGATCTAGCTCGTGTGGACGCCGGATCAGGTTCACACAATCTCGACGCCCCTACTGGCGCGCCAAAGATGTCGGGAGGCTGATCTCGCCCACGAACACCTATGGGACCGTGGACCGAGCCCCTTCGGTTCAAGGGGGCGGAGGTCGCACGAAGAGCAGATCGAGGCGAAGCACACGAGCGGTTTACCCAGCTTCGGAGCTCTCCGGAGAGATAACACTCCTACTGCTGCATGTCTGAGTGTATTGAGTTCTTGCTCGGGAGTGCTGAGTGCTACAGTACACACAAGCTGCTAACGAGACCGAGCGTATCTGGCTTCGAACCTTCCGAACCCCCCTCTACGTTGCGCATGGGCCTCCTTTTATATGCTAAAGGGGTCTCCGACAGGTGGCAACGTAGACAAGGGTAAAAATGGAAAAGGAGTGGTTGGTACAGCTACTTGTACAGTGTACAGTGTACAGTGTATCATACCTAATCCTGACGGCAGGGGACAAAGGCATTAAATGTCCGCTCACGCCGCCCTAACAAAGGCGTAAAGGGACCGTCGGGCGCCACCGCTTGCCACGATGGCAATCTTGTCACGCCGCATGCCACCGGCGCTCATCACGCAAGACGGGCCTCTTGCCACGCTGGCGCTACCGAAAGGTCCTGTATGCGACATGTTAGTGGATGTGCTGGAGCGCAGGTGCAGAGTGGTGGTCTGCCGCGGCAAGCGCCTTGCCGCGGTTGTTGTCTTGTCGCATCCGGAAGCTTGTCGCTCACCGGGCCTTCCCAGCAAGCTCCTCTTGCCGGGGCCTTGTCTCCTAGGCGCCTTGGGTGGCCTTCCCGGCAAGCTCCTCTTGCCGGGGCCTTGTCTCCTTGGCTTGAATACTTCGTTCTTGAATGGCTCCAAAGGAACCACGGAGGACCTTGGCGGTCACCCGGTAAGCCTTGCCGCGGAGGGCTGCTACTGCCCGTGCACAAGTTCGGGATACTAGGGTACCCCTACTCTAGTACACCGACAAAAACGGTCTCTTATAATAAGCAAAGTGTTCTTCAGGGCACACGGGAATTTCATCTAGTCACTTTTATCATGTTGGTTCGATTCGTGTTCGCTACTTTGATAATTTGGTATGTGGGTGGACCGGTGCTTAGGTGCTGTTCTTACTTCAAGAAACCTCCTACTTATGATTAACCCCCTCGAAAGCATCCGCAACTACGAGAAAAGAATTAAGAATAAATTCTAACCATAGCATTAAAATATTGGATCCAATCGGTCCCTTACGGAATAGCGCATAAACTAGGGTTTAAGATTATGTCACTCTCGCAACCCATCATCTAATAACTACTCCACAATGCATTCTCTTAGGCCTAAATATGGTGAAGTGTCATGTAGTTGACGTTCACATGACTCCACTAAGGGAATCACAACATACATACTATCAAAATATCAAACACACATCAAGTTCACATCATTACTTGCAACATGATTTTTCCCATGACCTCAAGAACAAAAGTAACTACTCACAAATGATAATCATGCTCAAGACCAGAGGGGTATTAAATAGCATATTGGATCTGAACATATAATCTTCCACCAAATAAACCATATAGTAATCAACTACAAGATGTAATCAACACTACTACTCACCCACAAGCACCAATCTATAGTTCCGGTACAAGATTGGACACAAGAGATGAACTAGGGTTTGAGATGAGATGGTGTTGTTGAAGATGTTGATGGAGATTCCCCTCCCCAAGATGGGAGATTTGTTCGTGATGATGATGATGATGATTTCCCCCTCCGGAAGGGAAGTTCCCCAGACGGAATCGCTCCGCCGGAGGGCAAAAGTGCTCCTGCCCAAGTTCCGCCTCAAGACGGCAGCGCTCCGTCCCGAAAGTCCTCTCCTTATTTTTTTTCAAGGTTAAAATGACTTATATACCAGAAGATGGGCACCGAAGGTGGTCCTGGGTGAGCACAACCCACCGTATGCCGCTTAGGCTCCTGGCGCACCTGTGGGTTGTGCCTACCTAGTGGGCCCCTATGGTACTTATTGGCTCTAATATTCTTCATATATTCCATAAAAATTCTCCGTAATGTTTCAGCTTGTTTGGAGTTGTGCAGAATAGGTAGCCTGACATAGCTTTTCCAGGTCCAGATTTCCAGCTGCCGGAATTCTCCCTTTTTGTGTGTACCTTGCATATTATGAGAGAAAAGGCATTAGAATTACTCCAAAAAGCATTATTATGCATAAGAACATCATAAATAACAGTAGGAAAACATGATGCAAAATGGACGTATCAGAGGGGTTCATCATGTCCATCGGTGCCTCTCTGATGATGCGTGAGTAGTTCTTTGTAGACCTATGGGTCCGTAGTTAGTAGCTAGATGGCTTCCTCTCTCTCTCTCTTTTGATTCTCAATACAATGGTCTCTTGGAGATCCATATGATGTAACTCTTTTTACGGTGTGTTTCTTGGGATCCGATGAACTTTGAGTTTATGATCAGATCCATCTTTTTATCCATGAAAGTTATTTGAGTCTTCTTTGATCTCTTATATGTATGATTGCTTATAGCCTCGTATTTATTCTCCGATATTTGGGTTTTGTTTGGCCAACTTGATCTATTTATCTTGCAATGGGAAGAGGTGCTTTGTGATGGGTTCGATCTTATGGTGCTTGATCCCGGATGTAAGGGGAACCGACACGTATGTATCGTTGCTATTAAGGATAACAAGATAGGGTGTATTTCTACATAAATAGATATTGTCTACATCATGTCATCGTTCTTATTGCATTACTCTGTTTTTCCATGAACTTAATACACTAGATGCATGCTGGATAGCGCTCGATGTGTGGAGTAATAGTAGTAGATGCAGGCAGGAGTCGGTCTACTAATCTTGGACGTGATGACAATATAATGATCACTGCCTGTATATCGTCATGATTATTTGAAGTTTAATCAATTACCCAACAGTAATTCGTTTACCCACCGTTCGCTATTTTTCTCGAGAGAAGCCACTAGTGAAATCTGCGGCCCCCGGGTCTCTTCTTTATTATATTTGCCTTTGCGGTCTATTTTTATTTGCTTTTATTTTCAGATCTGTTAAACCAAAAATACAAAAATACCTTGCTGCACTTTATTTTATTTGGCATTCGATCTATCAGTTTATTACAACTCTCTCACGTCCTTTTGTCAATTTCTGGTGTCGTTGCCCGAAAAGGATTGACAACCCCTTTAATACGTCGGGTTGCAAGTATTTGTTATTTATGTGCAGGTGTCGTTCACGTAGTGTTGCGTGATTCTCCTACTGGTTCGATAACCTTGGTCTCATCACTGAGGGAAATACCTACCGTTGCTGTGCTGCATCATCCCTTCCCCTTTGGGAAAATACCGACGTAGTTCTAGCAGACATCAACCCATAGGACAAAACGAATCTACTCAAACATCATAGGATAATCATAGATCATTGGGAAATAATATATGGAGTTGAGAACCATGTTTAAGTAGAGATTACAGTGGGGAGAAGGGAGGTTACACCGCTGCATAGAGGGGGAGAGAGTTGGTGTTGACGGTAGCAAGATTGTTGATGTAGATCGTCGTCACGATCGTAGCCCCGGCGGTGTTCCGGCGCCACCGGGAGAGAGGGGGAGAGCCCCCCTCCTTCTTCTTATTCCTTGGCCTCCCCCCTAGATGGGAGGAGAGTTCCCCCACTGGTCCATGGCCTCCATGGCGGCGGAGGGACGGGAGCCCCTCCGAGATTGGATCTCCTCTCTCTGTTCTCTTACATTTCGTTCCCCAGATCTGGCCCTTCACGTTTTCTTAAATTCCCGGAGATCCATAACTCCGACTGCGCTGAAATTTTTACATGATTTTCCCCATAAATTATCTTTCTTGCACCCAAAGAAGGGCCCCAACCGACTTGTGAGGAGGGCATGAGACACCTGGGCACACCAGGGGGTGCCCGGCGCACCCTGGTGGGTTGTGGTCACTGTGGGCCCCGTTTGCGTTGATTCCAAGTCCCAAAAATCACATATATTACAAAATATTTCTCCCTAAATTTTTATCGCATTTGGACTTCGTTTGATACGGATTTTCAGTGAAACAAAAAACATGCAACAAACAGGAACTGGCACTGGGCACTGGATCAATATGTTAGTCCAAATAAATCATATAAAATGTTTACAAAAGTGTATAAAAGTTGTATAATATTGGCATGAAACAATAAAAAATTATAATGTCGACGAAGACGACAAGATCCTCAAGCTTAATTCCTGCTCTTCCTCGAGTAGGTATATGATAAAAAAGATAATTTTTCTTTGGGAATGCTACCTAGCATAAACTTGATCATATATCTAATCATGGCATGAATATTAAGACATAAGTTATTTAAAGCAATAGTCTATAATTTGACATAAAGACCTTAATACTCAGGCATCCCAACAAACAATCATGTCTTTCAAAATATCAATGCTAAGGAAATCTATCCCTACAAAATCATATAATCTTGTCATGCTTTGTCTTCTTAACACAAAGTATTTATCATGCACAACCCCGATGACGAGATGAGCAATTGGTTCATACTTTTTGATGCGCTTCAGCTTTTTCAACCCTCACGCAATACATGAGCGCTTGCCATGGATATAGCACTATGGTTGGAATAGAGTATGATGACAGGGGTAAATATAGAGAAGATGAAAGGGTAAGAAAGTCTCACATCGACGCGGCTAGCCAACGGGCTATGGAGTGCTACTTCTTGAGCTTGCGTTGGTTTTTCCCTTGAAGAGGAAAGGGTGATGCAGCAAAGCAGAGATAAGTATTTCCCTCAGTTTGAGAACCAAGGTACCAATCCAGTAGGAGACAACGCACAAATCACCGAATACCTGCACAAACAATCAAACAACTTGCACCCAACGTGATAAAGGGGTTGTCAATCCCTTCACGGTTACTTGCAAAAGTGAGATGTGATAGAGATAGATGAAAGTAACAAAGGATAAAGTAAATATTTTGGTATTTTTGGTTTATAGATCAAAAGTAAAAGATTGCAAAATAGTAGATCAGAAACTTATATTATGGAAAATAGACCCGGGGGCCATAGGTTTCACTAGAGGCTTATCTCAAGATAGCAAATAATATGGTGGGTGAACAAATTACTGTCGGCCAATTGATAGAAAAGCGCAAAGTTATGATGATATCTAAGGCAATGATCATGAATATAGGCATCACGTCCGTGTCAAGTATATCGAAACGATTCTACAGCTACTACTATTACTCCACACATCGACCGCTATAAAGCATGCATCTAGAGTATTAAGTTCATAAAGAATGGAGTAACGCATTAAGTAAGATGACATGATGTAGAGGAATTAACTCAAGCAATATGATGAAAACCCCATCTTTTTATCCTCGATGGCAACAATACAATACGTGCCTTGGTGCCCCTACTGTCACAAGGACACCGCAAGATTGAACCCAAAGCTAAGAACTTCTCCCACTGCAAGAAAAACCATCCTAGTTGGCGAAACAAAATCGATAGTTCGAAGAGAATTACAAAGATATCAAATCATGCATAAACGAATTCAGAGAAGATTCAAATAGTATTCATATATAAGCTGATCATAAATCCACAATTCATCGGATCTCGGCAAACACACCGCAAAAAAGTATTACATCGAATAGGTCCCCAAGAACATCAAGTAGAACATGGTATTGAGAATCAAAGAGAGGGAAGAAGCCATCTAGCTACTAGCTATGGACCCGTAGGTCTGTGGTAAACTACTCACGCTTCATCGGAAGGGCAATAGGGTTGATGTAGAAGCCCTCCGTGATCGAATCCCCCTCCGGCAGGGTGCTGGAAAAGGTCCCTAGATGGGATCTCACGGGTACAGAAGGTTGCGGCGGTGGAAAAGTGTTTTCGTGGACTCCTCTGGTGGTTTGGGAATATATAGGCAAAATAATTAGGTCAAGAGGGTCACTGGGGGCCCACAAGGGTGGGGGTGCCCCCTCCGTCCTTGTGGCCGCCTCATGGCTCCTCCGACTTCATCTCCAAGTCTCCTGGTTATCTTCTGGTCCAAGAAAAATCACCGCGAAGGTTTCATTTCGTTTGGATTCCGTTTGGTATTCCTTTTCTACGAAACTCAAAAACAAGGAAAAAACAGAAACTAGCACTGGGCTCTAGGTTAATAATTTAGTCCGAAAAATAAATATAAAATAGCATATTGATGCATATAAAACATCCAAAAACAGATAATATAATAGCATGGAACAATCAAAAATTATAGATACGTTGGAGACGTATCAAGCATCCCCAAGCTTAATTCCTGCTCGTCCTCGAGTAGGTAAATGATAAAAATAGAATTTTTGATGTGGAATGCTACCTAACATATTTATCCATGTAATTCTCTTAATTGTGGCATGAATGTTCAGAATCGTAAGATTTAAAATAGAAGTTTAATATTGACATAATAACAATAATACTTCAAGCACACTAACAAGGTAATTATGTCTTCTCAAAATAACATGGCCAAAGAAAGCTTATCCCTACAAAATCATATAGTCTGGCTATGCTCCATCTTCATCACACAAAATATTCAAATCATGCACAACCACGATGACAAGCCAAGCAATTGTTTCATACTTTTGATGTTATCAAAAAATTTCAACTTTCACGCAATACATGAGCGTGAGCCATGGACATAACACTATAGGTGCAATAGAATATGGTGGTTGTGGAGAAGACAAAAAGAGGGAGATAGTCTCACATCAACTAGGCGTATCAACTGAAGGAAATATGCCCTAGAGGCAATAATAAAGTTGTTATTTAATTTTCCTTATATCATGATAAATGTTTATTATTCATGCTAGAATTGTATTAACCTAAACTTAGTACATGTGTGAATACATAGACAAACAGAGTGTCACTAGTATGCCTCTACTTGACTAGCTCGTTGAATCAAAGATGGTTAAGTTTCCTAGCCATAGACATGAATTTTCATTTGATTAACGGGATCACATCATTAGAGAATGATGTGATTGACTTGACCCATTCCGTTAGCTTAGCACTTGATCGTTTAGTTTATTTGCTATTGCTTTATTCATGACTTATACATGTTCCTATGAATATGCGATTATGCAACTCCCGAATACCGGAGGAACACTTAGTGTGCTACCAAATGTCACAACGTAATTAGGTGATTATAAAGGTGCTCTACAGGTGTCTCCGATGGTGTTTGTTGAGTTGGCATAGATCGAGATTAGGATTTGTCACTCCGATTGTCGGAGAGGTATCTCTGGGCCCTCTCAGTAATGCACATCAATATAAGCCTTGCAAGCAATATGTGACAAATGAGTTAGTTGCGGGATGATGCATTACGGAACGAGTAAAGAGACTTGCCAGTAACGAGATTGAACTAGGTATTGAGATACCAACGATCGAATCTTGGGCAACTAACATACCGATGACAAAAGGAACAACGTATGTTGGAGCCAATATGAACATCCAGGTTCCGCTATTGGTTATTGATCGGAAACGTGTCTCGATCATGTCTACATAGTTCTTGAACCCGTAGGGTCCGCACGCTTAACATTCAATGAAGATCGGTATTGTGAGTTTATGTGTTTTGATGTACCGAAGGAAGTTCAGAGTCTCGGATATGATCACGGACATGACGAGGAGTCTCGAAATGGTTGAGAGATAAAGATTGATATATTGGACGACTATATTCAGACACCGGAAGTGTTCCGGGAGGTTTCGGATAAAACCAGTGTGCGGGAGGGTTATCGGATCCCCCCCCCCCCCGGGAAGTTATTGGGCCCTTAGTGGGCTTTAGGGGAGAGAGAGGGCAGTAGCCAGGAGGTGGCGCGCCCCCTCCCAAGGGAGTCCGGGTGGACTAGGGAGGTGTGGCCCTCTTCCCTCTCCCTCCTCTCCTTCCTTCCCCTTCCCTCCTAGTTGGACTAGGAAAGGGGGAGTCCTACTCCTACTAGGAGGAGAACTCCTCCCCTCCTTGGCGCGCCCTAGGGCCGGCCGGCTTCCCCCCTTGCTCCTTTATATACGGGGGCAAGGGGGCACCCTAGAACACAACAACATATTGTCTTAGCCATGTGCGGTTCCCCCCTCCACCATAATCCACCTCGGTCATATCGTTGCAGTGCTTAGGCGAAGCCCTGCGTCGGTAGCTTCATCATCACCATCATCACGCGTCGTGCTGACGAAGCTCTCCCTCGACACTCAGCTGGATCAAGAGTTCGTGGGACGTCACCGAGCTGAACGTGTGTTGGTCGCAGAGGTGTCGTACTTTCGGTACTAGGATCGGTCGGATCATGAAGACGCATTTACTACATCAATCGCGTTGTCATAACGCTTCCGCGTTCGGTCTACGAGGGTACGTAGACAACAATCTCCTCTCTCGTTGCTATGCATCACCATGATAGATCTTGCGTGTGCGTAAGAATTTTTTTGAAATTACTTCATTCCCCTTCAGTGGCATCCGAGCCAGGTCTATACGTAGATGTTATATGCACGAGTAGAACACAAATGAGTTGTGTGTGATAATAGTCATACTGCTTACCAACATGTCATACCTTGATTCGGCGGTATTGTTGGATGAAGCGGCCCGGACCGACATTACGCGTATGCTTACGCGAGACTAGTTCTACCGACGTGCTTCACACACAGGTGGCTGGCGGGTGTCAGTTTCTCCAACTTTAGTTGAATCAAGTGTGGCTACGCCTGGTCCTTGTTGAAGGTTAAAACAACACATACTTGACGAAAAATCGTTGTGGTTTTGATGCGTAGGTAAGAACGGTTCTTGCTCAGCTCGTAGCAGCCACTTAAAACTTGCGACAACAAAGTAGAGGACGTCTAACCTGTTTTTGCAGGGCATGTTGTGATGTGATATGGTCAAGACATGATGCTAAATTTTATTGTATGAGATGATCATGTTTTGTAACAGAGTTATCGACAATCGGCAGGAGCCATATGGTTGTCGCTTTATTGTATGAAATGCAATCACCATGTAATTGCTTTACTTTATCAATAAGCGGTAGCGATAGTCGTAGAAGCAATAGTTGGTGAGACGACAACGATGCTTCGATAGAGATCAAGGTGTCAAGCCGGTGACGACGGTGATCATGACGGTGCTTTGGAGATGGAGATCAAAGGCACAAGATGATGATGGCATATCATATCACCTATATTGATTGCATGTGAAGTTTATCCTTTGTGCATCTTATTTTGCTTAGTTCGACGGTAGCATTATAAGATGATCCTTCACTAAATTTCAAGGTAAAAGTGTTCTCCCTGAGTATGCACCGTTGTGAAAGTTTGTCGTGCCGAGACACCATGTGATGCTCAGGTGTGATAAGCTCTACGTTTACATACAATGGGTGCAAGCCAGTTTTGCACATGCAGAATACTTGGGTTAAACTTGACGACCCTAGCATATGCAGATATGGCCTCGAACACCGAGATCGAAAGGTCGAGCGTGAATCATATAGTAGATATGATCAACATAGTGATTTTCACCATTGAAAACTACTCCATCTCACGTGATGATCGTACATGGTTTAGTTGATTTGGATCACGTGATCACTTAGATGATTAGAGGGATGTTTATCTAAGTGGGAGTTCTTAAGTAATTTGATTAATTGAACTTTAATTTATCATGAAATTAGTACCTGATAGTATTTTGCATGTCTATGTTGTTGTAGATAGATGGCCCGTGCTGTTGTTCCGTTGAATTTTAATGCATTCCTAGAGAAAGCTAAGTTGAAAGACGATGGTAGAAACTACACGGACTGGGTCCATAACTTGAGGATTATCCTCATTTCTGCATAGAAGAATTACGTCCTGGAAGCACCGCTAGGTGCCAAACCCACTGCAGGAGCAACACCAGATGTTATGAACGTCTGGCAGAGCAAAGCTGATGACTACTCGATAGTTCAGTGTGCCATGCTTTACGGCTTAGAATCGGGACTTCAACGACGTTTTGAACGTCATGGAGCATATGAGATGTTCTAGGAGTTGAAGTTAATATTTCAAGCAAATGCCCGGATTGAGAGATATGAAGTCTCCAATAAGTTCTACAGCTGCAAAATGGAGGATAATAGTTCTGTCAGTGAGCATATACTCAAAATGTCTGGGTATAACAATCACTTGATTCAAATGGGAGTTAATCTTCCTGATGATAGTGTCATTAACAGAATTCTTCAATCACTGCCACCAAGCTACAAGAGCTTCGTGATGAACTATAATATGCAAGGGATGGATAAGACAATTCCCGAGCACTTCGCAATATGCTTGGTATTCACCACATGATCTGTGTTTTGCTTGGAGCGTCTTGTATGATTTGAGTCTTTGCTTTTTAGTTTACCACAATCATCCTTGCTGTACACACCTTTTGAGAGAGCCATACATGAATTGGAATTTATTAGAATACTCTATGTGCTTCACTTATATCCTTTGAGTTATATAGTTTTGCTCTAGTGCTTTTCTTATATCTTTTAGAGCACGATGGTGGATTTGTTTTATAGAAACTATTGATCTCTCATGCTTCACTTAGATTATTTTGAGAGTCTTAATAGCATGGTAATTTGCTTAATAATCTCAATATGCTTGGTATTCAAGATTTGTAAAACTTTCTTTTGAGTGCTTTGAATACTAAGAAAAGTTTGATGCTTGATAATTGTTTTGAGATATGGAGGTGATAATATCAAAGTTGTGCTAGTTGAGTAGTTGTGAATTTGAGAAATGCTTGTGTTGAAGTTTGCAAGTCCCGTAGCATGCACGTATGGTATATGTTATGTAACAAATTTGAAACATGAGGTGTTCTTTGATTGTACTCCTTATGAGTGGCGGTCGGGGACGAGCGATGGTCTTTTCCTACCAATCTATCCCCCTCGGAGCATGCGCGTAGTGCTTTGGTTTTTGATGGCTTGTAGATTTTTGCAATAAGTATGTGAGTTCTTTATGACTAATGTTGAGTCCATGGATTATACGCACTCTCACCCTTCCATCATTGCTAGCCTCTTCGGTACCGTGCATTTCCCTTTCTCACATTGAGAGTTGGTGCAAACTTCGCCGGTGCATCCAAACCCCGTGATATGATACGCTCTTTCACACATAAACCTCCTTATATCCTCCTCAAAACAGCCACCATACCTACCTATTTTGGCATTTCCATATCCATTCCGAGATATATTGCCATGCAACTTTCTACCGTTTCGTTTTTCATGACATCTTCATCATTGTCATATTGCTTAGCATGATCATGTAGTTGACATAGTATTTGTGGCAAAGCCACCATTCATAATTCTTTCATACATGTCACTCTTGATTCATTGCATATCCCGTACACACGGAGGCATTCATATAGAGTCATACTTTGTTCTAGTATCGAGTTGTAATCTTTGAGTTGTAAATAAATAGAAGTGTGATGATCATCATTTAATAGAGCATTGTCCCAATAAAAAAGGCCAAAAGAAAAGAAGGCCCAAAAAAATATAAAAAGGGGCAATGCGACTATCCTTTTTTCCACACTTGTGCTTCAAAGTAGCACCATAATCTTCATGATAGAGAGTCTCTTGTTTTGTCTCTTTCATATACTAGTGGGAATTTTTCATTATAGAACTTGGCTTGTATATTCCAACAATGGGCCTCCTCAAGTGCCCTAAGTATTGTGAGCAAGCAAGTTGGATGCACACCCACTTAGTTTCTTTTGTTGGGCTTTCATATATTTATAGCTCTAGTGTATCCGTTGCATGGCAATCCCTACTCCTTGCATTAACATCAATCGATGGGCATCTCCATAGCCCATTGAATAGCCTCGTTGATGTGATACTTTCTCCTTTTTGTGTTCTCCACATAAACCCCATCATCATATTCTATTCCACCCATAGTGCTATATCCATGGCTCACGCTCATGTATTGCGTGAAGGTTTATAAAGTTTGAGATTACTAAAGTATGAAACAATTGCTTGGCTTGTCATCGGGTTGTGCATGATGAGAGCATTCTTGTGTGACAAAAATGGAGCATGACTAAACTATATGATTTTGTAGGGATGAACTTTCTTTGGCCATGTTATTTTGAGAAGACATAACTGCTTAGTTAGTATGCTTGAAGTATTATTAATTTTATGTCAATATGAACTTTTGTCTTGAATCTTTCGGATCTGAATATTCATACCAAAATTAAGAAGAATTAGATTGAAATTTTGCCAAGTAGAACTCCGCATCAAAAATTCTTTTTTATCATTTACCTACTCGAGGACGAGCAGGAATTAAGCTTGGGGATGCCTGATACATCTCCAACGTATCTATAATTTTTGGTTGCTCCATGCTATATTATCTACTGTTTTGGACCATATTGGGCTTTATTTTCCACTTTTATATTACTTTTGGGACTAACCTATTAACCGGAGGCCCAGCCCAGAATTGCTGTTTTTTTGGCCTATTTCAGTGTTTCGAAGAAACGGAATATCAAACGAAGTCCAAACGGAATGAAACCTTCGAGAACGTGATTTTCTCACCGAATATGATCCAGGAGACTTGGACCCTACGTCAAGAAAGCCACGAGGTGGGCACGAGGTAGGGGGGCGCTACCCCCAGCGCCGCTTCACCCTCGTGGGCCCCTAGGCTCCACCAACGTACTCCTTCCTCCTATATATACCTAAGTACCCCCAAACGATCAGATACGGAGCCAAAAACCTAATTCCACCGCCGCAACTTTCTGTATCCATGAAATCCCATCTTGGGGTCTGTTCCGGAGCTCCGTCGGAAGGGGAATCCACCATGGAGGGCTTCTACATCACCATAGCCCCTCCGATGAAGTGTGAGTAGTTTACTTCAGACCTTCGGGTTCATAGTTAGTAGCTAGATGGCCTCTTCTCTCTTTTTGGATCTCAATACAATGTTCTCCCCTCTCTCTCGTGGAGATCTATTTGATGTAATCTTCTTTTTGCGGTGTGTTTGTTGAGATCGAT
This sequence comes from Aegilops bicornis, assembly GCA_021605145.1. Taxonomy (NCBI): domain Eukaryota; kingdom Viridiplantae; phylum Streptophyta; class Magnoliopsida; order Poales; family Poaceae; genus Aegilops; species Aegilops bicornis. The sequence continues at coordinate 379,896,256 of CM038675.1, read as the reverse complement.
GAATTGTGGGTTTATGGTCAAGATTATCTATGAACAATATTTGAATTTTCTCTGAATTCTTTTACGTATGATTGGTTATCTTTGCAAGTCTCTTCGAATTATCAGTTTGGTTTGGCCTACTAGATTGGTTTTTCTTGCAATGGGAGAAGTGCTTAGCTTTGGGTTCAATCTTGTGGTGTCCTTTCCCCGTGACAGTAGGGGCAGCAAGGCACATATTGTATTGTTGCCATCGAGGATAACAAGATGGGGTTTTTATCATATTGCATGAATTTATGCCTCTACATCATGTCATCTTGCTTAAGGCGTTACTCTGTTTTCTTGAACTTAATACTCTAGATGCATGCTAGATAGCGATCGATGAGTGGAGTAATAGTAGTAGATGCATGCAGGAGTCGGTCTACTTGTCTCGGACGTGATGCCTATATACATGATCATACCTAGATATTCTCATAACTATGCTCAATTCTGTCAATTGCTCAACAGTAATTTGTTCACCCACCGTAGAATACTTATGCTCTTGAGAGAAGACACTAGTGAAATCTATGGCCCCCAGGTTTATTCCCATCATATTAATCTTCCTACACTTTATTATTGCTTTGCTTTTTAGTTTAACTTTTATTTTACTTTGCATCTTTATACCAAAAATACCAAAAATATTATCTATCATATCTATCAGATCTCACTCTCGTAAGTGACCGTGAAGGGATTGACAACCCCTATTTGCGTTGGTTGCGAGGAGTTATGTCGGTGTACTAGAGTAGGGGTACCCTAGTATCCCCAACTTGTGCACGGGCAGTTGCAGCCCTCCGCGGCAAGGCTTACCAGGTGACCGCCAAGGTCCTCCGTGGTTCCTGTGGAGCCATTCAAGAACAAAGTATTCAAGCCAAGGAGACAAGGCCCGGCAAGAGGAGCTTGCCGGGAAGGCCACCCAAGGCACCTAGAAGACAAGGCCCGGCAAGAGGAGCTTGCCGGAAGGTCCGTGAGCGACAAGCTTCCGGACGCCGACAAAGACAACAACCGTGGCAAAGGCGCTTGCCGCGGCAGACCACCACCGCACTGCAAGGCTCCAAAGACATCCGCTTAACGTGTCGCCTGGGACCTTTCCAGCGCTACAGGGCAAGAGGTCGCGGCGGCCAGCGGAGCGCTGGTGGCAAGCAACGCCGACAAGATTGCCATCCGACAAGCGGGGCGCCCGACGGTCCCTCGCTTGCACCGTTAGGGCGATGTAGACGGGCATTTAATGCCTTTGTCCCCGCCGTCGTGGTTAGGTATGATACACTGTACAAGTAGCTGTACCAACCACTCCTTTTCCATTTTTACCCTTGTCTACGTTGCCACCTGTCGGAGATCCCTTTAGCATATAAAAGGAGGCCCATGCGCAACGTAGGGGGGGTTTTCAGAAGGTTCGAAGCCAGAGAACATCCACGCTCGGTCTCGTTAGCAGCTTGTGTGTACTGTAGCACTCAAGCGCTCCCAAGCAAGAACTCAATACATTCAGACATGCAGCAAGAGGAGTATTATCTCCGGAGAGCTCGAAGCTGGGTAAGCCGCCGTGTGCTTCGCCTCGTCTTTCTTCGTCGACCGCCCCCCGCCGAACCAAAAGGGGCTCGGTCCGCCGGTCCCATAGGTGTTCGTGGGTCAGATCAGCCTCCCCGACATCTTTGGCGCGCCAGGTAGGGGGGCGTCGAGATTGTGTGAACCTGAACCGGCGTCCACGCAAGCTAGATCTTCATCATCTTCATCGACATGCCACCGAAGAAGAAGGCTTCGGCGGCAGATGTTCCGTCCGCGTCGAACCCACCACCACCGGAGCAAACGGGTGGTGGGGTAGACGCCGCGGAAGAATGGACGACGACGGGGAGCCCACGGTGCTGCCAAGTCCAAGGACAAGGCTGCGCAGACCTCGGCGTCCATACATGCACCGCGCCTGCCTCAGAGGCGCGACCGACAACGCCATGGTATCCACAATGCCTTACGCTCGTTGGACCAAGATCGAGCGGGTGGATCTCGGGATGCTCAAGACCAGCATGCACGCCAACATGCCGGCACGAAGCGAGGCATCGGTCGCTCGACGGGATATCGCTCCTTCTAACACGCTTAGAAGTCCGAGCATATCCCGCCTCGCATCGCTCGCCACTACCACCCACCACTCCAGCGAAGCTTTGGCGAGAGCTCAACCGCTTCGATTACCCTCCAACAGCCGACAAGGTCGATGAATGGAGGGCCACCATTCAAAGTCTCATCGGCTTTGCCAACGGCGACGCCCGCTGCAGCCGAGTGCATTCGCCGCCGCTGCAAGACCACTCAAACACGAGCCGGTGGCGATTTAAACCGGTGGGGTGCAACCACCATGCACTCTCCGCCTGAAGGTTAAGATCGCCGACTTCGCCGGATCCACCTCGACAGCGACTCCACCGCATCATCGGATCCACGAGCTCGTCGCGATTAGCGCCAAGTTCTTCACGAATGACAGCAAGAAGACGCCGAACTCGATCGAAGCGCCAAGAGAAGCGGCGTCAATCCGACCAGCGCTACCGGGCCCTCTGTCGACATGCATGCGCCAGGGAACCAGGCGACTTGTCAGACGCTGTAGGTTGCCCTGCGTTCACTCGTGAGCTGCGGCAAGTCCAGTGGCCCAGCAAGAAGAATTTCAAGCCAGACGTACGGGAGAAGTACGATGGCAAGACACATCCGTCGGAGTTCCTCATCATCTACACCATCATGGTGCAAGCTGCCGGGGGGCGAGACGACAAGATCCTGGCCAACTACTTCCCGCTGGTGCTCAAGCCCAATGTCAGATCTTGGCTCATGCACTTGCCGGACAACTCCATATCCTCTTGGGCAGATCTATGCCATCAGTTTGTCGGCGCCTTTACAGGCGGCCACAAGCCCCATGGCCAAGAAAGCGACCTTCATCTGCTCGCCCAGAAGGAAGGACAGCCCCTGCGCAAGTACATTCAGAGATTCAGCCGTCTACAGCACAACATCCCAGATGTCCACCCTGCCGCGGTAATCAGCGCGTTCCATCAGAACGTGCGAAACCGCAGGATGCGGGAGGAGATGGCGATGTGCAAGATCAGAGACATCACTGAGCTATATGCCCTGGCCGACAAGTGTGCACGTGCTGAGGAAGGGAGGAGACTCCCCGGAGAGAATACGGAAGCAGGAGGATCTGATAGTGAGGAGACCGCCCCGGCAAAGAAAAACCGGCGGTGGAGCAATAGGAAGAAGAAAGGCAAAGATGTGCTAGTTGTTGAGCAGTCCGGCAACGGAGGAGGCGCCAAGAAAGCCAAGGCTGGTAGCTCCGACAAGGAGGTTGCCGCTGTCACCAACTGCCAGGCTGTGGCGGTCGCCGATAAGGTGACGGCTCCAACAAACGATCGCAAGATCCACCGCACCAAGGGTCATGACCTCCGTAGCTGCAAAAGGTCGAACAGCTTGTCGAAAGCAGCGTAAGGCTGAATACGAACGACGCGACAAGGAGAAGGCCCAGGAAGGTGCCGAGGAGCTAGCAAGAAACGCCCCGCCGGGAGGACGCCGTGGCAAGGCCAAGCAGCGGCAAGGAGACAGACCTCCCCGCGGCCGCGACAAGGATGAAGACGACGACGATGATGAAGACATGGATGATGACGAGACCGATGAGCAGGAGTTCCAGAAAGCCACAGAGGTCCTGTGCGTTGACGGCGGTGCTTCTCTGCATACTTCACACCGCCAACTCAAGCAGTGGATGCAGGAAGTCAATGCGGCGTAACCATCCGCCGAGTCACGCAGCTCCTCTGAAATGGTCCAACACGCCTATCATCTTTGATATTGAGGACCACCGATCGCGAATCTGCGGTCGGGTGCTTGTCGATGTTGGTTTCACCAACTATCCGCAACCTCAAGGTCACTAAGATGCTAGTTGACGGCGGGCCGGCTTGAACTTGATCTCCTCCGCGGTGCTCCGAAACCTGCATCCCTGATGGCGAGCTCGAAGAGACAGGCACATTCCAAAGAATCAATCCGGGAAGGAGCAAGCCGAAGGGAAAGATCACGTTGCCGGTCACATTTGGCAGCGAGTTGAACTTCAGGACTGAGAGGGTCACTTTGACGTTGCGACTTTCCATTGCCTTATAATGGGATACTTGGCCGTCCAAAGACTTGCCAAATTCATGGCAGCCTCTCACTATGCATACAACATGCTGAAGATGCCAGGCCCGATAAGTGTCATCTCTGTCCTTGGCGACAAGAAGGATGCTCTTATCTGCGCCGACAAGATCTACCGGGAAGCAGCAGCTGCAGCAGATTGCAAGCCACTTGCCGCTGAAGCTCCCGGGGCGAAGAAGAAGATCAAGTCCGGCAAGAGCTCTGATGCCCACTCCGGCAAGCGCACCTCTTCGGAGTGCTGCGCTACCGTCGAGGACGCACCATTGAGCTCCACCGGCAAGTGTAAGAAGACGATGGCAGCTCCACCAGAGACCAAGAAGGTGTCCGCCAAGGAGGACGGCACTGGTGGTACCTTCACCATCAGCGCCACTCTCGACCCTAAATAGGAAGGCGCGCTCGTTGCTTTCCTGCGGGCGAACGTCGACGTGTTTGCGTGGCAACCGTCTGACATCCCCGGTGTTCCCAGGAAAGTAATTGAGCACCATGGCATTCACAATGCCAAGGAATCAATCCGGGAAGGAGCAAGCCGAAGGGAAAGATCACGTTGCCGGTGACATTTGGTAGCGAGTTGAACTTCAGAACTGAGAGGGTCACTTTTGACGTTGCTGATTTTCCATTGCCTTACAATGGGATACTTGGCCGTCCAGCACTCGCCAAATTCATGGCGGCCTCTCACTATGCCTACAACATGATGAAGATGCCAGGCCTGATAAGTGTCATCTCTGTCCCTGGCGACAAGAAGGATGCTCTTATCTGCACCGCCAAGATCTACCGGGAAGCAGCAGCTGCAACATATTGCAAGACACTTGCCGCTGAAGCTCCCGGGGGAAGAAGAAGACCAGGTCCGGCAAGAGCTCTGATGCCCACTCCGGCAAGCGCACCTCTTCGGGGTGCTGCGCTACCGTCGAGGACGCACCATCGAGCTCCACCGGCAAGTGTAAGAAGACGATGACAGCCCCACCAGAGACCACGAAGGTGTCCGCCAAGGAGGACGGCACTGGTGGTACCTTCACCATCGATTGCCTCTCGACCCTAAATAGGAAGGCGGCGCTCGTTGCTTTCCTGCGGGCGAATGTCGGCGTGTTTTTGCGTGGCAACCGTCGACATCCCCGTGTTCCTGTGAGTAATTGAGCACCATCTTGCCGCTTGTCCTCATCATGCGCGGCCCGTCAAGAAGAAAGTCATGAAGCAGGCGTTGGAGCGTCAAGAGTTCATCGCGGAAGAAATCAAGAAACTGGAAGCAGCAGGCCTTGTCAGAGGAGTGCTCCATCCTACGTGGTTGGCCAATCATGTAGTTGTACGCAAGGCTAACGGGAAATGGAGGCTTTGTATCGACTTTACCGATGTCAATAAAGCTTGTCCCAAAGACCCATTTCCCTTGCCACGCATCGACCAGATTGTTGACTCCACGGCCGGATGTGATTTGCTTTCATTTCTGGATGCATACTCAGGATATCATCAAATCTTCATGGCAGAAGAGGATGAGGAGAAGACCGCATTCATCACCCCATGTGGCACATACTGTTTTGTACGGATGCCCTTCGGGTTAAAGAATTCTGGATCAACGTTTGCAAGAGTAGTTCATGACGCTTTTGAGCCACAAATGCACAGAAATGTGGAAGCATACATGGATGACATAGTGGTCAAAAGCAAGGACAAAGCTACCCTAATTCAAGATTTAGATGAAACCTTTGCAAATCTGCGCAAGATCAACCTCAAGCTCAACCCTGAGAAGTGTGTGTTTGGAGTCCCTTCCGCAAGCTTCTCGGGTTCTTCGTGTCTCGGCCGGGGAATTGAAGCCAATCCCGACAAGATCAAGGCCATTGAGCAGATTGAAGCACCAAAGCGCGTCAAGGATGTACGAAGACTTGCCGGTTGCGTAGCTGCTCTCGGCGAGGTTTATCTCTAGATCTGCTGAAGCGCATACCGCCATTTTTCAAAATTCTGAAAAGGCAGGTCCGATGCAATGGACTCCGGAAGCGGAGGCTGCGCTGCAGGACCTGAAGAGATACCTGTCCTCCACTCCAACACTTGTTGCACCTAAGCCACAAGAGAAGTTGCTGCTATATATAGCGGCAACCAATCAAGTGGTTAGTGCTGCATTAGTAGCGGAGAGGGAGGCGGATGATGAGCTAGCAACCATGGCGTATACATCCAAATGACAAGCAGGGGGCTTCGCCGGCAAGCTCTGGTCCCGACAAGGACGAATCTGCGCAGACGCAGGACAAGATGCAGAAAAGGATGGTGCAGCGCCCAGTTTACTTTGTCAGCTCCCTTCTGCAAGGGGCTAGGTCAAGGTACTCTGGTGTGCAGAAATTGCTTTTCGGCCTCCTCATGGCCTCAAAAAAGCTGCGCCATTACTTTCAGGCACATGAGATCACAGTTGCCACTCGCTTTCCGCTGAAGAGGATACTGCAAAATCCGAAGCAATGTGCAGGATTGTCGAGTGGGCACTGGAACTGTCAAGCTTTGGCCTCAAGTTCGAGAGCACTTCAATTATCCAAAGCAGAGCATTGGCGGAGTTCATAGCAGAATGGACACCAACACCAGATGAAGAAATTCCAGAAACGAGCATCCCCGTCAAGGAAACAAGCAAAGAGTGGTTGATGTACTTTGATGGTGCCTTCTCGCTGCAAGGCGTCGGTGCCGGCGTGCTAATTGTCGCACCCACCGGAGAGCACCTCAAGTACGTAGTCCAGATGCACTTTCCCAAGGAGCAAGCAACAAACAATACTGCAGAGTATGAAGGTTTGCTTGCCGGTCTCGAGATCGCATGAGACCTTGGGATCAAGAAGCTCATTATCAGGGGTGACTCACAACTTGTTATCCGCCAAGTGAACAAGAATTATCAGAGTCCGTTGATGGAAGCTTATGTTGATGAAGTGAGAAAGCTGGAAGAGCACTTTGACGGCCTACAGATGGAATATATTCCAAGAGCTCAGAACGACATTGCTGATGGCCTGTCAAAGTGCGCCGCACTTAAGTTACCTGTGGAGCCAGGAATTTTCGTGCTCAAGCTGACTCAACCGTCTGTAACACCATCAACTGGACAGAGCAAGAAGAGGAAGTTGATCTCTGGTGACTACTTTCCGGCAGAGCTTCCTGAAGCCGCCGCCAAGAAGGTCCCCAAGATCGACACAAACAATGCTGAGGAGCAGTCTGCTCCGACAAGCCCCAGGGTTTGTTTCGTTGAAGCAGACGCTCCCGACAAGCTTTGCACCGGGGAACGTCAAGCTCCGGCTGAACCATAGGTTCTTGCCGTGGAAGCCGATGTTCCCACAGCAGCAGATGTGCCTTTAGTCCTTGTTGTCGAGCCGCAAGCTCCAGCATGGGCACAGCAGATTGTCCATTTCCTTCAGACAGGAGAACTTCCCGAAGAACAAGAAGAATCGGAAAGAGTAGCCCGACAGTCAAGTAAGTACCAGTGTGTCGACGTAACACTGCATCAAGAAGACTCAACGGAGAGACATTGAAGTGTATTCACCTGGAAGACGGACAAAAGAAGTTGGCAGAGATACATGGAGGCAAATGAGGTCACCACATTCGCGCCAGAGCACTAGCCGGCAAAGCGATCCGGCAAGGTATCATTTGGCCGACAGCCCACCATGATGCAACTGAACAAGTAACCAAGTGAGAAGCGTGCGATTCCATTCCAAGCGGATACACCAGCCAGCTCAAGCTCTCCAGACGATCCCTGTATCCTGGCCATTTTCGGTCTGGGGGCTCGATATCCTCGGCCCTTTCCCCCGAGCCGTCGGGGGCTTTGAGCACTTGTACGTTGCAATCGACAAGTTCACAAAGTGGCCGGAAGTGGAAGCGATGAGGAAGGTGACAATTCGGCGATCAAGTTCTTCAGTCGATTGTTTGCCGCTTCGAATCCCTAACAGGATCATCACCGACAACGGCACCCAATTCACAAGCCGCACCTTCATGCGACGTCCAAGACCTTGGCGCCATGGTGCCGCTTTCGCTTCGCTTCTGTTGCTCATCCGAGAAGCAACTGTCAAGCGGAGAGGGCAAATGCTGAAGTGCTGCGCAGGCTCAAGACCAGAACTTTCGACAGGCTGCACAAGTGCGGAAGAAACTCGATTGAGGAGCTGCCGGTGGTTCTTTGGTCGATCAGGACGACGCCAAATCGAGCCACTGGCCAGACACCTTTCGCTCTAATCTATGGAGCAGAGGCAGTTCTCCCCACGGAACTCGTATACGGATCGCCTCGAGTGCTCGCTTATGATGAGCTTGAGCAAGAGCAGCTGCGACAAGATGACGCGCTGCTCCTTGAGGAGGATCGTCTTCACGCTGCTGTACGAGCTGCTCGGTACCAGCAAGCTTTGCGCCGCTACCATAGCCGCAAAGTCAATGCCAGAAGTCTCGAGGAATGTGACCTTGTTCTTCGGCGCGTTCAGTCCGCCAAGAATTCCAACAAGTTGACGCAGAAGTGGGAAGGCCCTTATCGGGTGAAACGAGTCACTAGGCTCGGCGCTGTCGCTTTGAGACCGAAGATGGCATTCCGGTGAGCAACTCCTGGAATATTGAGCATCTTCGTAAGTTTTACCCGTAGGGCGCGGTTGCCGGAACCTGTTCCGGCAACCACCTTTTGTACAAGTCTTGTCGCCGATGCATGTAACCCTTTGTACAAAGCCGGGCGCAGACCCCGTGCATCAGTAAAGCTAGCGTGCTTCGCACATCTTGTCAATTTCATGCTTTTTACTCCTATTTTGCATGCGTTATCTGACACATTGTGCAGCACATACCCCTGGTAAGCGATAACGAGCCACAAGGCTCCATATCTTTATTTTATCTTCTTTCTCTTTCTCAAAGAAAGGAAGGTTCCCTCGCACACAAGCTTGCCGGGGGGAAAGGGGAAGATAATGGTGCGGACCAAGCGTCGCTCAAGGAAGTCTAGCCTTACCGGGAAGCAAACGACAGAAAAGCTAAGTTGCCAAAGTTTTAGCAATTAGTTTTAAAAATTTTAAGTTATCTTCCTTGAACGACCGAACTTTGTATGGAAAACCTGTGCGCAGAGTAACCAATACGTAGCTAGTTGCGCACTTACTTTGTATCGAGACCGATCAACAACTAAAGTCAGCAGCGACAAGTTGCGACAAGGATGCATGTCGGAAGCGGCACCGCCAAAGAGGCTTGATGTCCGCACTTTTCGGCGCTCGCGGCTCAGTGCCAGCGCCGACAAGTTCCCTAAAAGCGAGGGCAAAGACATACAAAGGAAGGAATCAAGTAAAGGAAATAACATAGCAATTGATACTCAAAATAAAGTTATATTACAAGATAGCTTGCCGCAGCTCTAATGGATCGTTCCTATGACATGACTAGCAGCGGCAAGAGAAAGAGAAAACGGGCGGCCTAGTCTACGCGATCGCCCTCAATCCTCTTGATTCCGCTCACCCTGTCCACACTGGGTGTGACAAGTGTCTTGAGCGCCTCCACATCAGCATCCGGCGGCAGGGACTTGAGGGCGTTGGTGAGGTTGAGGCCTGGGTTGCGGAAGGCCACCTTCATCAAGACCTTGGAGGTCTCCAGCAGATCTGGCGCAACTCCTCGGCCAGCTGTTTTGGGACCTCTTCCCGAGTCATTGGAGAGCCGTCCTGCACGCCCTTGAAGAACAAGCTGAGCTTGGCGCTGGGTTGGAGATGCTCGTCGGGAGGAGTATCCAAGATCCACCATCCCAGCTCCATCGGCTCCCCCGTGAATGGCTGCAGCGGTATCCACGAGACCCTCGGTCCAGTGCTCCACATTCTCCCTCAAGGCACTCTGGCGGCAACAGATTCGCCACAGCCTCCTCGTCGGCCTTGATCTTCTCCTTCAAGGCCACCTCCCGCTCCTTGGCGCCGTCCAGGCTCTGAGTCAAAGTAGTTAGCTTCAACTCAAGGTCTGCATTGGAGTCCTGGCGGCGCTGAGCTCCTTGCTCCTCTTGGCGAGACGGCCCCTGCAGCTCGCCAAGAGTGTAAGCGTCCTTCTCGCGCTCGTGCTTGAGTGCAGCAAGCTCCTCGCCCGCTCTTCTTGAGGCTGGCCTCCAACTGCGCCACCTTCGTCTCCGGCTCCTTCTTGGCGGCCTCGGCGGTGGCAGCATCCTTTGCTTCCTTGAGAGCCCCGCCAAATGTTTCCTCGAGCATGGCGAGATCCTCCTCGTGGCTGTCAAGGTTAACCTTCCGCTGCGCTAGCTCGCCCTCCTGCGCAGACAGCTTCTCAGCGGCAAGCCGCTGTTTCTCCTCAGCTTCAGCCTTCTCGAGGATGAAGGCCTTGCGCTCCTCGGCGAGTTGCTCCCGCTCCTCCGCCAAGGACCGGAGAGCTTCTGGTTGCGGCCCCGGGCTCCTCCGGCGCTTCTCGATATCTGCTCCCGCCTTAGCGACAAGCGCCTCCCGAGATGCCGATTTGGCTTGTCGAGGCGCGGTAGAGCGACAACAGCTTCCGCAGCTGCTCCTCCTCGAGCTCGCCATTGCTGCTTGGTGCGTCAACTAGCATCAGCCCAGCGGAGGCGAGCAGCTCTTCATCGAAGGTTTCTCCTTCGGCCGGCGCCCTGGAGCTCGACTCCCATGGGAGCTTGATGAAGACGCCGTCGCCGGCCTTCAAGTAGGCACTGGCTGGGGCTCTTGAACTGACAGCTGCGGCAGCGGCGGAGGGATCGGCGGTCGATGTAGCGCTGGCGCTCCTGCTGACCTCGAAGTGCGTCGGTCGATCGCCCGGACCCTCGCCCGGCTTCTGCTGGCGGCTTGATGGCCTCTTCGCCGGCAGGCTCGTCGGCGCCGGCTTCTTCTTCCCACGGCGGCGTCAGTGTTGCTGCGCACGTCCTCCTCGCCGGCGACCTCGGTCTCCATTGGCTCTGTGGCGGACGGATGAAGAAAGTCAAGCAAATATTCAAAGACAAAATCAGAAGAAGAAAAACACAAGGGAAGTACTCAGGCAAGAAGGTTACCGGTGACGGGGGCTGCGGTCATGGTCTCCGCCGCCAAGGGATCGCTGGTGCCGTCCCTTGCCGGAGAGCTGCCCCTTGCCGGAGAACGCTCCCTTGCCGGGGAATCCACCCTTGGCGGCGTAGTCGAAGCAGAAGGAGGCTGCTCTGCTCCTACACAAATCAACAGTCAGATATCAGCAAAGGAAAAAGCACCCATGCACGCTGAACAGCAAGAAGTAGACCATGTGCTTACGCTGGGGGCTGCGCTGGGGGCTGCTTTGAAGAAGGGTTGCCTCATCCGGCAGGGTGGTCTCGGACGCGCCTCCTGCTGTCGCAGTAGGTTCGTCCTCGATGATGACCACCTGAGTCTTGGCTCTCTTTGACATCCTCTGGGCCAGCATCCTGAAAAGGAATGGATTCAGAGTAAAGCAGATCAGATACAAGACAAGGCAACAAATCAAAGAATTACAAATGCAAGAAGGAATCTTACTCTTCCTCTTCCTCGTCCGGAGCTGGCGCGGAGAGGTCGACAGCCCGCCTCACGACGACGAGGCGGAGGAGTGGGCTCCCTTGGGCGCTTGGCGGGAGGCGGGACCGGTGGCCTGCGAGCCCCGCTCCGGTGCCACAGCGGCGTGAGGAGCTCCGGCAACAATGCTTGCCGAGGTGGAGCGGCCAGCGTCGCGCTGCGGCCGCTGGGTCTGCCCGTCTGCCGCCCAGCTGCGTCTCCGGCCTTGCGAAGACGCCTTCTTGGTGGAGCTGGTGGCTCCGGCCACGGCAAGCTGCTTGGAGGAGGGGAGGATGCGCCCTCGGCGGGTTCGCTCGACTCGGCTTCAGGCTCGGCAAGCTCCTCCTCGATGGCAAACTCCTTTCGTTCGACAAGGCTTGCCGCCTCGGCTGCCTCTGCCTCCTACACAGTGAAGCCAAACTCGCCCGCGGCAACGGCTGCTGCCGCCTCTTCCACTGAGTGGCGTCGTTGCATCTCATCGTCGATAGTGTCGCGGGTGAGGCCCCTCCGCTCGTCGGGCGGACCGGCATTTCCACCAGATTGTCAAAAACTGCCGCACCACGTCATCTGCGGCTCTTGCCAAGTGGGGACAATTCCATGGGAGTCACACAACGGCATCATTGCACGGATGCGGTCAAGCGGCGAAGTTGTTGCACGCGGTGGAGCAGCGCCCCTCGGCAACCTAAACATCTCCGGATGATCGGGATCAGGCTTGAACAGCTCGAGAGCATTGCGTCAAGCTCCAAGGCAGTGAGGTTGAAGTTGAGGCCTGGGCGCAGCCTCATGATGTCTGCTGTGTTACGAAGTTCCTGGCAGGTCTCCTTCTCTCCTGCAAGAAGCGTCTGTGGCGAAGAAAGTCCGCGCCAACAAGGCCTCTGATGAGTCCGCAAGTCTGAGGCGGAGGATTGCATCGCGATCTTCAGCCTAAGCGTCCTCCGGGGCCAGATTGCTCCAATCATTGCAGCGTACTCTTTGGGGTTTGGCGCTGGGCGAAAAAGGCTGCGGGTTCTCCTCAACAATCCAGCACCAATCTGCCCTCCACTCCTCCCATTTTCACGGAGCTCTCCCTCCAGATAAGCTTCCTTTTGCCGACCACAGAGATCCAAGCAATTCCTCCGGCAAGGGGCTCTCCTCTCTCAACACGGGGTAAAAAGAAGTGACGGAAAAGAGCTACATTTGGGTGGACTCCGACAAAGTTTTCGCAGAGATGCGCAAAAACTGCCATGGTCAGAACGGCGTTGGGGGTGAAATCAAGGAGGCGGAACCCGTAGGTGTTCATGATGTCACAAAAGAATTCAGAGAAAGGCGGGCAGAGCCCGCAGATAGAAGAGCGCCAAGAAGGGATACCCGTCGGGCCAGTTCTGCAGCAGCGGCGGGGAGTACCTTCGTGCGCCGATGCGCCCGCGTCTCCGTCGACCAGAAGAGGTAGTAGTTCTCCCTCAGCTCCCTCGCGGCGAGCTGAGGAGGGAAGATGGCCTGCTCCTTCCGCAGCGCCGCAAGCCGCTGCGCCTCGGCCGACTTCACGGCCTTCCCCTTGTCGGCTTTTGGGCCCATGGTGGAGGCGGTGGAGGAGATCGACGGCGTTGGGGGTGCTGGTGGCGATGGGGGGCGGAGCGCCGCTCTCTTCAGCCTTGAGAAGAAGGGGGGAGCGGCGGTGGTTTTTCGATGGGACAGCAACTGGCAAGGTAGGCGACGTGCCCCTGTTTCCCCTGCTTATAAAGAGGGAGGGGGCGGACGTTCCGATTTTCCGAATAAAGAAACCCCACGATCTTGCCCACGATCTCTCACACGACGCCACGTTCGATGCGTGCTGCCTGTGGGGCGTGGTGGGTCCGGGGTGAGTTATGGTGTGACCCGGGCGCGTAGGCCCGTGCCTGTTTGGGCACTGGCCCAACAGCTCGGCACCGTGTGTGGCCCAAGCCCGGGGCTCCTGTCGGTGTACTAGAGTAGGGGTACCCTAGTATCCCGAACTTGTGCATGGGCAGTTGCAGCCCTCCGCGGCAGGGCTTACCGGGTGACCGCCAAGGTCCTCCGTGGTTCCTTTGGAGCCATTCAAGAACAATGTATTCAAGCCAGGGAGACAAGGCCCCGGCAAGGGGAGCTTGCCGGGAAGGCCACCCAAGGCACATAGGAGACAATGCCCCGGCAAGAGGAGCTTGCCGGGAAGGCCACCCCAGGCACATACAAGACAAGGCCCCGGCAAGAGGAGCTTGCCGGGAAGGCCCGGTGAGCGACAAGCTTCCGGGCGCGACAAGACAACAACCGCGGCAGACCACCTCTCTGTACCTACGCTCCAGCACATCCACTAACGTGTCGCCCTGGGACCTTTCGAGCGGCGTGGCGAGAGAGGCAGCCGGTGCGAGGTGTCAAGCAGCGGCCCGACAAGTTTGCCATTGTGGCGAGCGGTGGCGCCCTGACGGTCCCTGTTTGCCTTTGTTAGGGCGACTAGACGGGCATTTAATGCCTTTGTCCCCTGCCGTCAGGGTTAGGTATGGTACACTATACACTATACAAGTAGGTGTACCAACCACTATTTTTCCATTTGTACCCCCGTCCACATTGCCACCTGTCGGAGCCCCTTGAGCATATAAAAGGAGGCCCATGCGCAACGTAGAAAGGGTTGGTTGGTCGATCAGTTCCCTCCACGCTCAGTCTCGTTAGCAGCTCGTGTGTACTGTAGCACTCAGCGCTCCTGAGCAAGAACGCAATACACATAGACATGCAGCAGTAGGAGTATTATCTCTCCGCAGAGCTCCGAAGCTGGGTAAACCTCTCGTGTGCTTCGCATCGATCTGCTCTTCGTGCGACCTCTGCTCCCCGCCGAACCGAAAGGGGCTCGGTCCGCCGGCCCCATAGGTGTTCGCGGGCCAGATCAGCCTGCCCCGACATACATGGATGACATAGTGGTCAAAAGCAAGGACAAGGCGACTCTGATTCAAGATTTAGACGAAACCTTTGCAAATTTGCGCAAGATCAACCTCAAGCTCAACCCTGAGAAGTGTGTGTTTGGAGTCCCTTCCGCAAGCTTCTCGGGTTCTTCGTGTCTCAAGGGGAATTGAAGCCAATCCCGACAAGATCAAGGCCATTGAGCAGATTGAAGCACCAAAGCGCGTCAAGGATGTACGAAGACTTGCGGTTATGTAGCTGCTCTCAAGAAGTTTATCTCTAGATCTGCTGGCAGCGCCTCGCCATTTTTCAAAATTCTGAAAAGGCAGGTCCGATGCAATGGACTCCGGAAGCGGAGGCTGCGCTGCAGGACCTGAAGAGATACCTGTCCTCCACTCCAACACTTGTGGCACCTAAGCCACAAGAGAAGTTGCTGCTATATATAGCGGCAACCAATCAAGTGGTTAGTGCTGCGTTAGTAGCGGAGAGGGAGGCGGATGGTGAGCTAGCAACCATGGCAGACACATCCAGCGACAAGCAGGGGGCTTCGCCGGCAAGCTCTGGTCCCGACAAGGGCCGAATCTGCGCAGACGCAGGACAAGATCTGAAAAAGGATGGTGCAGCGCCCAGTTTACTTTGTCGGCTCCCTTACGCAAGGGGCTAGGTCAAGGTACTCTGGTGTGCGTAAATTGCTTTTTCGGCCTCCTCATGGCCTCAAAAAGCTGCGCCATTACTTTCGGGCACATGAGATCACAGTTGCCACTCGCTTTCCGTGAAGAGGATCTTGCAAAATCCGAAGCAAGAGGCAGGATTGTCGTGTGGGCACTGGAACTGTCAAGCTTTGGCCTCAAGTTTGAGAGCACTTCAACTATCCAAAGCAGAGCATTGGCGGAGTTCATAGCAGAATGGACGGCAACACAAGATGAAGAAATTCCAGAAACGAGCGTCCCCGTCAAGGAAACAAGCAAAGAGTGGCTGATGTACTTTGATGGTGCCTTCTCGCTGCAAGGCGCCGGTGCCGGCGTGCTACTTGTCGCACCCACCGGAGAGCACCTCAAGTACGTAGTCCAGATGCACTTTCCCAAGGAGCAAGCAACAAACAATACCGCGAGTATGAAGGTTTGCTTGCCGGTCTCGAGATCGCAGAGACCTTGGGATCAAGAAGCTCATTGTTAGGGTGACTCACGACTTGTCATCCGCCAAGTGAACAAGAGTTATCGAGTCCGTTGATGGAAGCTTACGTTGATGAAGTGAGAAAGCTAGAAGAGCACTTTGACGGCCTCTGAGATGGAATATATTCCAAGAGCTCAGAACGACATTGCTGATGGCCTGTCGAAGTGCGCTGCACTTAAGTTACCTGTGGAACCAGGGATTTTTGTGCTCAAGCTGACTCAACCGTGTGTAACGCCATCAACTGGACAGAGCAAGAAGAGGAAGTTGATCTCTGGTGACTATTTTCCGGCAGAGCTTCCCGAAGCCGCCGCCAAGAAGGTCCCCAAGATCAACACCAACAGCGATGAGGAGCAGTCTGCTCCGACAAGCCCGAGGGTTTGTTTCGTTGAAGCAGACGCTCCCGACAAGTTTCGGTAAGCTTGTCGGGGAACGTCAAGCTCCGGCTGAGCCGCAGGTTCTCGCCGTAGAAGCGGATGTTCCCGCAGCAGCAGATGTGCCTTTAGTCCTTGTTGTCGAGCCGCAAGCTCCAGCATGGGCACAACAGATTGTCCAATTCCTTAAGACAGGAGAACTTACCGAAGAGCAAGAAGAAGTGGAAAGAGTAGCCCGGCGGTCAAGTATGTACCAGTTTATCGACAACACACTGCATGTAAGAAGACTCAACGGTGTGAAATTGAAGTGTATTCACCGGGAAGAAGGACAAAAGCTGTTGGCGAAGATACATGGAGGCATATGTGGTCACCACATTGGCGCCAGAGCACTTGCCGCAAAGCGTTCCGCAAGGTTTCTTTGGCCGACAGCCCTCCGTGATGCAAATCGCACAAGTAACCAAGTGTGAAGCGTGCCAGTTCCATTCCAAGCAGATACACCAGCCAGCTCAAGCTCTCCAGACGATCCCTTTATCCTGGCCATTTTCGGTCTGGGGCCTCGACATCCTCGGCCCCTTTCCCCGAGCTGTCGGGGGCTTTGAGTACTTGTACGTTGCAATCGACAAGTTCACAAAGTGGCCGGAAGTGGAAGCAGTGAGGAAGGTGACAGCACAGTCAACAGTCAAGTTCTTTAGGTCGATTGATTGCCGTATCGGAATCCCTAACAGGATCATCACCGACAACGGCACACAATTTACGAGTCGCACCTTCATGCAGTACGTCCAAGATCTTGGCGCCAAGGTCTGCTTCGCTTCTGTTGCTCATCCGAGAAGCAACGGTCAAGCGGAGAGGGCAAATGCTGAAGTGTTGCGCGGGCTCAAGACCAGAACTTTCGACAGGCTGCACAAGTGCGGAAAGAACTGGATTGAGGAGCTACCGGTGGTTCTTTGGTCGATCAGGACGACGCCAAATCGAGCCACTGGCCAGACACCTTTCGCTCTAGTCTATGGAGCAGAGGCAGTTCTCCCCACGGAACTTCAGATACGGATCACCTCGAGTGCTCGCTTATGATGAGGTTGAGCAAGAGCATTGCGACAAGATGACGCTGCTCCTTGAGGAGGATCGTCTTCAGTTGCTGTCTGAGCTGCTCGATACCAGCAAGCTTTGCGCCGCTACCATAGCCGCAGTTAAGGCCAGAAGTCTCGAGGAAGGCGACCTTGTTCTTGGCGTGTTCGGTTCGCCAAGAATTCCAACAAGTTGGCCTTGAAGTGGGAAGGCCCTTACCGGGTGAAAGCGAGTCACTAGGCGGTATTTGTCATGCCTTGAGACCGAAGATGGCATTCCGGTGAGCAACTCCTGGAACATTGAGCATCTTCGTAAGTTTTACCCGTAGAAGCGCGGTTGCGGAACCCGTTCGGCAACCACCTTTTGTACAAGTCTTGCCGATGTTGCATGTAATCCTTTGTACAAAGCGAGCGCAAACCCGTGCATAAAGTAAAGCTAGCGTTAACCGCACATCTCGTCAATTTCATGCTTTTTACTTCTATTTTGCATGCGTTATCTGACACTTTGTGCAGCACCTACCCCGGTAAGCAATAACGAGCCATAAGGCTCCATATCTTTATTTTCTCTTCTTTCTCTTTCTCAAAGAAAGGAAGGTTCCCTCGCCCACAAGTTTGCCGGGGGGAAAGGAGAAGATAATGGTGTTGACCAAGCGTCGCTCAAGGAAGTCTAGCCTTACCGGGAAGCAAATGACAGAAAAGCTAAGTTGCTAAAGTTTGAGCAATCAGTTTTTAAAATTAAGTTATCTTCCTCGAACGACCGTACTTTGTATGGAAAACCTGTGCGCGGAGGAACCAACTCGTAGCTAGTTGCGCCCTTACTTTGTTTCGAGTCCGCTCAACAACTTAAGTGAGCTGCGACTAGTTGCGACAAGGTTACTTGTCGGAAGCGGCACCGCCAACAGTCATTGACGTCCCTCAAGATTTTCATGACCCAGTGCTCAAGCGAAGTTCCCTAAAAGCGTGGGGCAAAAACATACAAAGGAAGGAATCAAGTAAAGGAAATAACATAGCAATTGCCAACCTGAAATAGAGTTATATTACAAGATAGCTTGTCGCAGCTCTAATAGATGGTTCTCATAACATGACCAGCAGCGGCAAGAAAAAGAGAAAGCGGGCGGCCTAATCTACACGATCGCCCTCAACCCTCTTGATCCCGCTCACCCTATCCACGATGGGTGCGACAAAGGTCTTGAGCGCCTCCACATCAGCATCCGGCGGCAAGGACTTGAGAACGTTGGTGAGGTTGAGGCCTGGGTTGCGGAAGGCTACCTTCATCAGCACCTTTTGAAGAGCTCCTTGCAGATCCGGGCGCGACTCCTCGCCAGCTTCTTTGGGACTTCTTCCGAAGTCATTTGGAGGGCCGTCACCACGCCCTTGAAGAACAAGCTGAGCTTGGCGCTGGGTTGGAGGTGCTCATCGGAGGAATATCCAAGATCCACCATCCCCAGCTCCGCCAGCTCCCTGTTGATGGCTGCAGCAACATCCACAAGACCCTCAGTCCAGTGCTCCACATTCTCCCTAAGGGTATTCTGGGCGGCAGCACCACTCGCCAGCAACGCCTCGTCGGCCTTGATCTTCTCCTTCAAGGCCACCTCCTGCTCCCTGGCGCCGTCCAGCGCCTGAGTCAAGGTGGTCAGCTTCAACTCGAGATCTGCGTTGGAGTCCTTGGCGGCGCTGAGCTCCTTGCTCCTCTCGGCGAGACGGCCCTGCAGCTCGCCAAGAGTGTAGGCGTCCTTCTCGCGCTCATGCTTGAGTGCAGCAAGCTCCTCGCCGCTCTCCTTGAGATTGGCCTCCTGCTGCATCACCTTCGTCTCCAGCTCCTTCTTGGCGGCCTCGGCAGCTGCGGCAGCATCCTTTGCTTCCTTGAGGGCCCCGCCAAATGTTTGCTTTCAGCGTGGCTAGATCCTGCTCATGGCTGTCAAGATAAACCTTCCTCTGCGCCAACTTCGCCTTCCTGCGCAGATAGCTTCTCGGCGGCAAGCGGCTGTTGCTCCTCGGCTTCAGCCTTCTCGAGGAGGAAGGCTTTGCGCCTCGGCGAAGTTGCTCCGCTCCTCTGCCAAGGCCGGAGAGCTTCCTGGTTGAGGCCCCGAGCTCCTCCACGCGCTTCTCGATGTCTGCTCCCGCCTTCGCGACAAGCGCTTCCGGGATTCCAGCTTGGCTTGTCGGGCGCGGTAAGCGGACAGCGGCTTCGCAGCAGCTGCTCCTCCTCGGACTTCGCCGTGCGGCTGTTTGCGCGTCGACCACCGTCGATCCAGCGGAGGCGAGCAGCTCTTCATCAAAAGTTTCTCCTTCGCCGGCGCCACGAGCTCGACGCCCATGGGAGCTTGATGAAGACGCCATCGCCGGCCTTCAAATAGGGCGCTGGCTGGGGCTCTTCGGAGCCCGACGCTGCCGCAGTGGCGGAGGGATCGGCGGTCGGCGTAGCGCCTGGCGCTCCTGGGGCCTCAGGGTCGTCAGTGCGATCGTCGGACCCCTTGCCAGCTTCGGTGGCGGCACCTTTGGCGGCCTCTTCACCGGCGGGCTCGTCAGCGCCGGCTTCTTCTTCGATGGCAGCGGCGTCGTCGATGTTGCCGCGCGCGTCCTCCTCGCCGGCGACCTCGGTCTCCATTGGCTCTGTGGCGAATGGATCTGACGACCGGAAAATGAAGAAAAGTCGAGCAAATATTCAAAAAGAAAATCAGAAGAAGAAGAACACAAGGAAAGTTTTTAAGCAAGAGGATTACCCGTGCTGTCCCTTGCCAGAGAGCTGTCCCTTGCCGGAGAACGCTCCCTTGCCGGGGAATCCTCCCTTGGCGGTGTAGTCGAAGCAGAAGGCATGTCGAGGCGGCTTGTGGCACTCCTGGTAAGGCTGCTCTGCTCCTACACAAATCAGCAGTCAGATATCAGCCAAGAAAGAGCACCCATGCACGCCGAACAGCAAGAAGTAAACCATATACTTACGCTGGGGGCTGCTTTGAGGAAGAGTCGCCGCGTCCGGCAAGGTGGTCTCGGGACGCCTCCTATTTGTCGCGGTGGGTTCGTCCTCGACGACAATCACCGGGGCCTTGGCCCTCTTCGACGCTCTCTGGGCCAGCATCCTGAAAAGGAATGGGTTCAGAATGAAGCAAATCAGACACAAGACAAAGCAACAAGCCGAAGAACTACAAATGTTGCAAAGAATCTTACTCTTCTTCTTCCTCGTCGGAGCTGAGCGTGGAGAGATCAAATTCTGGCCCGCCTCCGATCTGACGAGGCGAAGAGTAGGTTCCTTGGTCAAGCGGGCGCAGAACCGGTGGTCTGCGAGGGCCCCGCTCCAGTTGCCGCAGCGGCGTAATGTGCTCCCGCGGCAACAGTGCTTGCCGCGGTGGAGCGCGTCGCGCGGCGCTGCGGCTGTTGGCCCGTCTGCCGCCCCGCTATGTCTCCGTCCTTACGAAGACGCCTTCTTGGTGGAGCTGGGGGCTCCGCTCGCGGCAAGCTATTTGAAGGTGGGGAGGAGGCGCCCTCGGCGGGCTCGCTCGACTCAGCTTCAGGCCCGACAAGCTCCTCCTCGCCGGCAAACTCCCTTCGCTCGACAAGGCTTGCCGCCTCTGCTGCCTCTGCCTCCTCCACGGTGAATCCGAACTCGCCTGCGCCGCAGCTGCCGCCGCTCTTCCAGCTGGTGGCGTCGCGCATCTCATCATCGGTGGTGTCGCGGGTGAGGCTCTTCTGCTCGTCGGGGCGGATCAGCACTTCTACCAGACTGTCAAAGAACTACCGCACGACGTCATCTGCAGGCTCTTGCCAAGTTGGGACAATTCCATGCGAGTCGCTTCGGCATCATTGCACGGATGCGGTCAAGCGAGGAATTGTTGCACAGCGAACGACGCCTCGGCAACCTAAACATTTCTGGATGATCGGGATCGGGCTTGAACAGCTCCAAGAGCATCGCGTCAAGTTCCAAGACGGTGAAGTTGAAGTTGAGGCCTGGGCGCAGCCTCATGATATCTGTCGCGTTCTGAAACTCCCAGGCGGGTCTCCTCTCCTGCAAGGGGGCGATGCGGCGGCGAAGAAAGTCTGCGCCAACGGTACCTACGGTGAGCCCGGCAAGTCTAAGGCGAAGGATTCGGGTGACTGCAATCTTCAGCCTAGCATCTTCCGGGGCCACGTTGCTCCAATCGTTGCCGCGCACTATTGGGGTTTGGCGCTGGGCAAGAACGATCAAGGGTTCTCCTCGACAATCCAGCACCAATCCGCCCTCCATTCCTCCCATTTGCTCTACGGAGCTCTCCCTCCAAATAGGCTTCCTTCTTGCCGATCCTCGAGATCCAAGCGATTCCTCCGGCAAGAGGCTCCCCTCTCTCAACTCGGGGCATAAAGAAGTGGCGAAAAAGGGCTACGTTTGGATGGACTCCGACAAAGTTTTCGCAGAGATGTGCGAAAACTGCCATGGTCAGAACATCATTGGGGGTGAAGTCAAGGAGGCGGAACCCGTAGGTGTTCATGATGTCACGAAAAATTCAGAGAAAGGCGGGCGAGCCCGCAGAGAAGAAGAGCCTTGAAGAAGGGATATCCGTTCGAGCTAGTTCCAAGCAGCAATGGAAGTACCTTCGTCGC
Organism: Aegilops bicornis; assembly: GCA_021605145.1. NCBI lineage: Eukaryota > Viridiplantae > Streptophyta > Magnoliopsida > Poales > Poaceae > Aegilops > Aegilops bicornis. The sequence goes on along the minus strand of CM038675.1, from coordinate 379,874,632 downwards.
GGATGCGCTCAGCGTCTCCGTCGACCGTAAGAGGTAGTAGTTCTCCCTCGGCTCCCTCACGGCGGGCTGGGGAAGATGCCGCTCCTTCCGCGCCGCCAAGCGCTGCGCCTCGGCCGACTTCACGGCCTTCCCTTGTCGGCTTTTGAGCCATGGCGGAGGTGGTGAGGAGATCGACGGCGTCGGTGATGCCGGGTGGCGATGAAGCGGGCGCTGCTCTCTTCAGCCTTGGGCGAAGGGGAGCAGCGGGGTTTTTCGAGATTGACAAGAATCGGTGAGATGGGCGGACTGCCCTGTTTCCCCCTGCTTATAAAGAGGGAGGGGCGGACGCCCGCTTTTTCCAAATAAAGAAACCCCCACGATCTCTCCCACGACGCCGCGCATTCGACGCGTGCTGCTCGTGGAGGGCGTGGTGGGTCCGGAGTGAATTATGGCGTAACCCAGGCCGTGTGCCCGTGCCTGTTTTGGGCACAGCCCAACAGCTTCGGCACCGTGTGGCCCAGGCCCGGGGCTCTGTCGGTGTACTAGAGTAGGGTACCCTAGTATCCCGAACTTGTGCACGCAGGCGATTGCAGCCCTCCGCGGCAAGGCTTACCAGTGACCGCCAAGGTCCTCCGTGGTTCTGTGGAGCCATTCAAGAGCAAAGTATTCAAGCCAAGGAGACAAGGCCCGGCAAGAGGAGCTTGCCGGAAGGCCACCCAAGGCACCTAGAAGACAAGGCCCCGGCAAGAGGAGCTTGCCGAAGGCCCGTGAGCGACAAGCTTCCGAGCAGCGACAAGACAACAATCGCGGCAAGGCGCTTGCCGCGGCAGACCACCACCTGCACTGCGCTTCCAAAGACATCCGCTAACGTGTCGCCTCAGGACCTTTCCGGTCTTGGCGTGGCAAGAGGCCGTCTTGACCCGGTGAGCGATGTGGCAAGCGCAATGACAAGATTGCCATCGACAAGCGGGGCGCCCTGACGGTCCCTGTTTGCACCGTTAGGGTGGCGTGACGGGCATTTAATGCCTTTGTCCCTGCCGTCGAGGTTAGGTATGATACACTGTACAAGTAGCTGTACCAACCACTCCTTTTCCATTTTTACCCTTGTCTACGTTGCCACCTGTCGGAGACCCCTTTAGCATATAAAAGGAGGCTCATGCGCAACGTAGGGGGGGGGGGTTCAGAAGGTTCGAAGCCAGAGAACATCCACGCTCGGTGTCGTTAGCGGCTTGTGTGTACTGTAGCACTCAAGCGTTCCCGAGCAAGAACTCAATACATTCAGACATGCAGCAGTAGGAGTATTATCTCTCCGGAGAGCTCCGAAGCTGGGTAAGCCGCTCGTGTGCTTTGCCTCGATCTGCTCTTCGTGCGACCTCCGCCTCCCGCCGAACCAAAAGGGGCTCGGTCCGCCGGTCCCAAAGCTGTTCGTGGGTCAGATCAGCCTCCCCGACAAGTTATTTGCTTTGTGTAGGTACGAGGGATTCGCGCGTAGTCCTCTACTGGATTGATACCTTGGTTCTCAAAAACTGAGGGAAATACTTACGCTATTGTGCCGCATCACCTTTCCTCTTCAAGGAAATCCAACGCAAGCTCAAGAGGTAGCAAGAAGAATTTCGGGCGCCGTTGCCGGGGAGTCTATGCAAAAGTCAACATACCAAGTACCCATCACAATCCCTTATCTCTCGCATTACATTATTTGCCATTTGCCTCTCGTTTTCCTCTACCCCACTTCACCCTTGCCGTTTTATTCGCCCTCTCTTTTTCCGTTTGCCTTTTTCTCACTTGCCTTTTTGTTTGCTCGTATGTTGGATTGCTTGCTTGTCACTATGGCTCAAGATAATACCAAATTGTGTGACTTTACCAATACCAACAATAATGATTTCCTTAGCACTCCGATTGCTCCTCTTACCAATACTGAATCTTGTGAAATCAATACCGCTTTGTTGAATCTTGTTATGAAAGATCAATTCACGGCCTTCCTAGTGAAGATGCCGCTACTCATCTAAATAGCTTCGTTGATTTATGTGATATGCAAAAGAAGAAAGGTGTTGATAATGATATTGTTAAATTGAAGCTATTTCCTTTTTCGCTTAGAGATCGTGCTAAAGCTTGGTTTTCATCTTTGCCTAAAAATAGTATTGATTCTTGGAACAAGTGCAAAGATGCTTTTATCTCTAAGTATTTTCCTCCCGCTAAGATCATCTCTCTTAGAAATGATATTATGAATTTTAAGAAACTTGATCATGAACATGTTGCACAAGCTTAGGAGAGAATGAAATTAATGATACGTAATTACCCTACTCGTGGTTTGAACTTGTGGATGATTATACAAAAAAAATATGCCGGATTGATTTTGCTTCTAGAAATCTTTTAGATTCGGCCGCGGGAGGCACTTTTATGCAAATCAATTTAGGAGATGCTACTAAACTCCTAGATAATATTATGGTTAATTATTCTCAATGGCACACTGAAAGATCTACTAATAAAAAAGTGCATGCGATAGAAGAAATTAATGTTTTGAGTGGAAAGTTGGATGAACTTATGAAATTATTTGCTACTAAGAGTGTTTCTTCTGATCCTAATGATATGCCTTTGTCTACTTTGATTGAGAATAATGATGAATCTATGGATGTGAATTTTATTGGTAGGAATAATTTTGGTAACAACGCGTATAGAGGGAACTTTAATCCTAGCCCTTATCCTAGTAATCCTTCTAATAATTATGGAAATTCCTACAACAACTCTTATGGAAATTTTAATAAGATACCCTCTGAATTTGAAACTAGTGTTAAAGAGCTTATGAATTCACAAGAGAATTTTAATGCTTTGCTTGAAGAGAAATTGCTTAAAGTTCATGAATTGGCTAGGAACGTTGATAGAATTTCTCTTGATGTTGATTCTTTAAAGCTTAGATCTATTCCTCCTAAGCATGATATCAATGAGTCTCTCAAAGCCATGAGAATTTCCATTGATGAGTGCAAAGAAAGAACCGCTAGGATGCGTGCTCTGAAGATGCCTTTATTAAAGCGTGTTCTTCCAATTTCCATGAAAATAAATATGAAGATCTAAAAGTAATTGATGTGTCCCCTATTAAATCTTTGTTTTGCAATATGAATCTTGATAATGATGGGACTGCATATGATCCACCTTTACCTAGAAGGCGTTCCAAGAATTCGGAGTTTTTAGATCTTGATGATAAAATTGATAAAAGTGGCATTGAAGAAAGCAAACCCCTAGATATTGCTAAACCCACTATTTTGGATTTCAAGGAATTTAATTATGAAAGTTGCTCTTTAATTGATTGTATTTCCTTGTTGCAATCCGTGCTAAATTCTCCTCATGCTTATAGTCAAAATAGGCGTTTACTAAACATATCGTTGATGCCTTGATGCAATCTTATGAAGAAAAACTTGAGTTGGAAGTTTCTATCCCTAGAAAACTTTATGATGAGTGGGAACCAACTATTAAAATTAAGATTAAGGATCATGAGTTTTATGCTTTATGTGATTTGGGTGCTAGTGTTTCCACTATTCCCAAAACTTTGTGTGATTTGCTAGATTTCCGTGATTTTGATGATTGCTCTCTAAACTTGCACCTTGCAGATTCCACTATTAAGAAACCTATGGGAAGAATTAATGATATTCTTATTGTTGCAAATAGGAATTATGTGCCCGTAGATTTTATCGTTCTTGATATAGATTAGAATCCTTCATGTCCTATTATTCTTGGTAGACCTTTCCTTAGAACGATTGGTGCAATTATTGATATGAAGGAAGGAAATATTAGATTCCAATTTCCATTAAAGAAAGGCATGGAACACTTCCCTAGGAAGAAAATAAAATTACCATATGAATCTATCATGAGAGCCACTTATGGATTGCCTACCAAAGATGGCAATACCTAGATCTATCCTTGCTTTTATGCCTAGCTAGGGGCGTTAAACGATAGCGCTTGTTGGGAGGCAACCCAATTCAATTTTTAGTTTTTTGCTTTTTTTTCTGTTTAGGAAATAATCCATCTACCTTCTGTTTAGATGTGGTTTTATGTTCTAATTAGTGTTTGTGCCAAATTAAACCTATAGGATCTTCTTGGATGATAGTTATTTGATCTTGCTGTAATTTCCAGAAACTTTCGGTTCATGAAAACAATTGTTAAAAATAACCAGAGCGTGATAAAATAGTGATTCCAATTTATGCTGATCAATAAACAAATTGCCTAGGTCTTCCTATTTTTGCTGAATTTTTATAGTTCCATAAGTTTGCGTTAGTTACAGATTACTACAGACTGTTCTGTTTTTAACAGATTCTGTTTTTCGTGTGTTGTTTGCTTATTTTGATGAATCTATGGCTAGTAAAATAGTTTATAAAGCATAGAGAAGTTAGAATACAGTAGGTTTAACACCAATATAAATAAATAATGAGTTCGTTACAGTACCTTGAAGTGGTCTTTTGTTTTCTTTCGCTAACGGGGCTCACGAGATTTCTGTTGAGTTTTGTGTTGTGAAGTTTTCAAGTTTTGGGTCAAATCTTTTGATGGATTATGGAACAAGGAGTGGCAAGAGCCTAAGCTTTTGGATGCCCATGGAACCCCCAAGATAATTTAAGGACACCAAAAAGTCAAAGCTTGGGGATGCCCCTGAAGGCATCCCCTCTTTCGTCTACTTCCATCGGTAACTTTACTTGGAGCTATATTTTTATTCACCACATGATATGTGTTTTGCTTGGAGCGTCTTGTATGATTTGAGTCTTTGCTTTTTAGTTTACCACAATCATCATTGCTGTACACACCTTTTGATAGAGCCATACATGAATTGGAATTTATTAGAATACTCTATGTGCTTCACTTATATCCTTTGAGTTATATAGTTTTGCTCTAGTGCCTCACTTATATCTTTTAGAGCACGGTGGTGGATTTGTTTTATAGAAACTATTGATCTCTCATGCTTCACTTAGATTATTTTGAGAGTCTTAATAGCATGGTAATTTGCTTAATAATCTCAATATGCTTGGTATTCAAGATTTTTAAAACTTTCTTTTGAGTGCATTGAATACTAAGAAAAGTTTGATGCTTGATAATTGTTTTGAGATATGGAGGTGATAATATCAAAGTTGTGCTAGTTGAGTAGTTGTGAATTTGAGAAATGCTTGTGTTGAAGTTTGCAAGTCCCGTAGCATGCACGTATGGTAAACGTTATGTAACAAATTTGAAACATGAGGTGTTCTTTGATTGTACTCCTTATGAGTGGCGGTCGGGGAATGACGATGGTCTTTTCCTACCAATCTATCCCCCTCGGAGCATGCGCGTAGTGCTTTGGTTTTTGATGGCTTGTATATTTTTGCAATAAGTATGTGAGTTCTTTATGACTAATGTTGAGTCCATGGATTATACGCACTCTCGCCCTTCCATCATTGCTAGCCTCTTCGGTACCGTGCATTTCCCTTTCTCACATTGAGAGTTGGTGCAAACTTTGCCGGTGCATCCAAACCCCGTGATATGATACACTCTTTCACACGTAAACCTCCTTATATCCTCCTCAAAACAGCCACCATACCTACCTGTTATGGCATTTCCATAGCCATTCCGAGATATATTGCCATGCAACTTTCCACCGTTCCGTTTTTCATGACATCTTCATCATTGTCATATTGCTTAGCATGATCATGTAGTTGACATAGTATTTGTGGCAAAGCCACCATTCATAATTCTTTCATACATGTCACTCTTGATTTATTTCATATCCCGGTACACCGTCGGAGACATTCATATTGAGTCATACTTTGTTCTAGTATCGAGTTGTAATCATTGAGTTGTAAATAAATAGAAGTGTGATGATCATCATTTAATAGAGAATTGTCCCAATAAAAAAAAAGGCCAAAAGAAAAAAAGGCCCAAAAAATATAAAAAGGGGCAATGCTACTATCCTTTTTTCCACACTTGTGCTTCAAAGTAGCACCATAATCTTCATGATAGAGAGTCTCTTGTTTTGTCTCTTTCATATACTAGTGGGTATTTTTCATTATAGAACTTGGCTTGTATATTCCAACAATGGGCCTCCTCAAGTGCCCTAGGTATTCGTGAGCAAGCAAGTTGGATGCACACCCACTTAGTTTCTTGTATAGCTCTAGTGTATCCGTTGCATGGCAATCCCTACTCCTTGCATTAACATCAATCGATGGGCATCTCCATAGCCCATTGATTATCCTCGTTGATGTGAGACTTTCTCCTTTTTTTGTCTTCTCCACATAACCCCCATCATCACATTCTATTCCACCCATAGTGCTATATCCATGGCTCACGCTCATGTATTGCGTGAAGGTTTATAAAGTTTGAGATTACTAAAGTATGAAACAATTGCTTGGCTTGTTATCGGGGTTGTGCATGATGAGAGCATTCTTGTGTGACAAAAATGGAGCATGACTAAACTATATGATTTTGTAGGGATGAACTTTCTTTGGCCATGTTATTTTGAGAAGACATAATTGCTTAGTTAGTTTGCTTGAAGTATTATTATTTTTATGTCAATATGAACTTTTGTCTTGAATCTTTCGGATCTGAATATTCATACCACAATTAAGAAGAATTACATTGAAATTATGCCAAGTAGCACTCCGCATCAAAAATTCTTTTTATCATTTACCTACTCGAGGACGAAAGGAATTAAGCTTGGGGATGCCTGATATGTCTCCAGCGTATCTATAATTTTTGATTGCTCCATGCTATATTATCTACTGTTTTGGACCATATTGGGCTTTATTTTCCACTTTTATATTACTTTTGGGACTAACCTATTAATCGAAGGCCCAGCCAAGAATCGCTGTTTTTTTGCCTATTTCAGTGTTTTGAAGAAACAGAATATCAAACGAAGTCCAAACGAAATGAAACCTTCGGGAACGTGATTTTCTCACCGAATATGATCCAGGAGAGTTGGACCCTACGTCAAGAAAGCCACGAGGTGGGCACGAGGTAGGGGGCGCGCCCTACCCCCCAGGCGCGCCCCCACCCTAATGGGCCCCTGAAGCTCCACCGACGTACTCCTTCCTCCTATATATACCTACGCATTCCCAAACGATCAAATACGGAGCCAAAACCTAATTCCACCGCTGCAACTTTACGTATCCACGAGATCCCATCTTGGGGCCTGTTAGAGCTCCATGGGAAGGAATCCACCACGGAGGGCTTCTACATCACCATACCCCTCCGATGAAGTGTGAGTAGTTTACTTCAGACCTTCGGGTCCATAGTTAGTAGCTAGATGGCTTCTTCTCTCTTTTTGGATCTCAATACAATGTTCTCCCCCTCTCTCGTGGAGATCTATTTGATGTAATGTTCTTTTTGCGGTGTGTTTGTTGATGCCGATGAATTGTGGGTTTATGATCAAGACTATCTATGAACAATATTTGAATCTTCTCTGAATTCTTTTATGTATGATTGGTTATCTTTGCAAGTCTCTTCGAATTATGAGTTTGGTTTGGCCTACTAGATTGGTTTTTCTTGCAATGGGAGAAGTGCTTAGCTTTGGGTTCAATCTTGCGGTGTCCTTTCCCAGTGACAGTAGGGGCAGCAAGGCACATATTGTATTGTTGCCATCGAGGATAACAAGATGGGTTTTTATCATATTGCATGAATTTATCCCTCTACATCATGTCATCTTGCTTAAGGCGTTACTCTGTTTTCTTGAACTTAATACTCTAGATGCATGCTGGATAGCGGTCGATGAGTGGAGTAATAGTAGTAGATGCAGGCAGGAGTCGGTCTACTTGTCTCGGACATGATGCCTATATACATAATCATACCAAGATATTCTCATAACTATGCTCAATTTTATCAATTGCTCAACGGTAATTTGTTCACCCACCGTAGAATACTTATGCTCTTGAGAGAAGCCACTAGTGAAATCTATGGCCCCCGGGTCTATTCGCATCATATTAATCTTCCTACGCTTCATTTTCTTTGCTTTTTACTTTACCTTTTATTTTACTTTGCATCTTTATACCAAAAATACCAAAAATCTTAACTATCATATCTATCAGATCTCACTCTCGTAAGTGACCGTGAAGGGATTGACAACCCCTATTCGCGTTGGTTGCGAGGAGTTATTTGCTTTGTGTAGGTACGAGGGACTCGCGCATAGTCTCCTACTGGATTGATACCTTGGTTCTCAAAAAGCGAGGGGCTCTTGTGTTGCATCACCTTTCCTCTTCAAGGAAATCCAACGCAAGCTCAAGAGGTAGCACAGATTAAGCGAAGATTGGCTAAGGACGAGGTGACGATGCGCGTGGGAAATGGTTCCAAAGTCGATGTGATCACCGTCGGCACGCTACCTCTACATCTACCTTCCGGATTAGTTTTAGACCTGAATAATTATTATTTGGTGCCATCGTTAAGCATGAACATTGTATCTGGATCTTGTTTGATGCGATATGGTTATTCATTTAAACCAGAGATTAATGGTTGTTCTATTTATATGAGTAATATCTTTTATGGTCATGCACCCTTGAAGAGTGGTCTATTTTTGTTGAATCTCGATAGTAGTGACACACATATTCATAATATTGAAGCCAAAAGATGCAGAGTTGATAATGATAGTGCAACTTATTTGTGGTAATCGCCGTTTGGGTCATATTGGTATAAAGCGCATGAAGAAACTCCATTCTGATGGACTTTTGGAATCACTTGATTATGAATCACTTGGTACTTGCGAACCATGCCTCATGGGCAAGATGACTAAAACTCCGTTCTCCGGAACAATGGAGCGAGCGACAGATTTGTTGGAAATCATACATACTGATGTATGTGGTCCAATGAATGTTGAGGCTCGCGGCGGGTATAAATATTTTCTCACCTTCACAGATGATTTGAGCAGCTATGGGTATATCCACTTAATGAAACATAAAGTCTGAAACATTTGAAAAGTTCAAGAATTTCAGAGTGAAGTGGAAAATCATCGTAACAAGAAAATAAAGTTTCTACGATCTGATCGTGGAGGAGAATATTTGAGTTACAAGTTTGGTATTCATTTGAAACAAGGCGGAATAGTTTCGCAACTCACGCCACCCGGAACACCACAGCGTAATGGTGTGTCCGAACGTTGTAATCGTACTTTACTAGATATGGTGCGATCTATGATGCCTCTTACTGATTTACCGCTATCATTTTGGGGTTATGCTTTAGAGATAGCTGCATTCATGTTAAATAGGGCACCATCTAAATCCGTTGAGACGACACCTTATGAACTGTGGTTTGGCAAGAAACCCAAGTTGCCATTTCTTAAAGTTTGGGGCTGCGATGCTTATGTGAAAAAGCTTCAACCTGATAAGCTCGAACCCAAATCGGAGAAATGTGTCTTCATAGGATACCCAAAGGAGACTGTTGGGTACACCTTCTATCACAGATCCGAAGGCAAGACATTCGTTGCTAAGAATGGATCCTTTCTAGAGAAGGAGTTTCTCTCGAAAGAAGTGAGTGGGAGGAAAGTAGAACTTGATGAGGTAACTGTACCTGCTCCCTTATTGGAAAGAAGTTCATCACAGAAATCTGTTCCTGTGATGCCTACACCAATTAGTGAGGAAGCTAATGATGATGATCATGAAACTTCAGATCAAGTTACTACCGAACCTCGTAGGTCAACTAGAGTAAGATCTGCACTAGAGTGGTACGGTAATCCAGTTCTGGAAGTCATGTTACTTGACCATGACGAACCTACGAACTATAAGGAAGCGATGATGAGCCCAGATTTCGCAAAATGGCTTGAGGCCATGAAATCTGAGATGGGATCCATGGATGAGAACAAAGTGTTGACTTTGGTTGACTTGCCCGATGATCGGCAAGCCATCGAGAATAAATGGATCTTCAAGAAGAAGACTAACGCTTACGGTAATGTTACTGTCTACAAAGCTCGACTTGTTGCAAAAGGTTTTCGAGAAGTTCAAGGAGTTGACTAAGATGAGACCTTCTCACCCGTAGCGATGCTTAAGTCCGTCTGAATCATGTTAGCGATTGCTTCATTTTATGATTATGAAATTTGGCAAATGGATGTAAAGACTGCATTCCTGAATGGATTTCTAGAAGAAGAGTTGTATATGATGCAACCCAAAGTTTTTATCAATCCAAAGGATGCTAACAAAGTGTGCAAGCTCCAGCGATCCATTTATGGACTGGTGCAAGCATCTCGGAGTTGGAATAAACGTTTTGATAGTGTGATCAAAGCATATGGTTTTATACAAACTTTTGGAGAAGCCTGTATTTACAAGAAAAGTGAGTGGGAGCTCTGTAGCATTTATAATATTATATGTGGATGACATATTATTGACTGGAAATGATATAGAATTTCTGGATAGATAAAAGGATAGTTGAACAAGAGTTTTTCAATGAAAGACTTCGGTAAAGCTGCTTCTATATTGGGCATCAAGATCTATAGAGATAGATCAAGACGCTTAATTGGACTTTCACAAAGCACATACCTTGATAAAGTTTTGAAGAAGTTCAAAATGGATCAAGCAAAGAAAGGGTTCTTCCCTCTGTTACAAGGTGTGAAGTTGAGTCAGACTCAATGCCGGACCACTGCAGAAGATAGAGAGAAAATGAAAGTTGTTCCCTATGCTTCAGCCATAGGCTCTATCTTGTATGCAATGCTGTGTACCAGACCTGATGTGTGCCGCTATTAGTTTAGCAGGGAGGTACCAAAGTAATCCAGGAGTTGATCAATGGACAGCGGTCAAGAATATCCTAAAATACCTAAAAAGGACTAAGGATATGTTTCTCGTTTATGGAGGTGACAAAGAGCTCATCGTAAATGGTTACTTCGATGCAAGCTTTGACACTGATCCGGATGACTCTAAGTCACAAACTGGATACGTATTTATATTGAACGGTGGAGTTGTCGGTTGGTGTAGTTCTAAGCAAAGCATCATGGCAGGATCTACGTGTGAAGTGGAGTACATAGCTGCTTCGGAAGCAGCAAATGAAGGAGTTCATATCCGATCTAGGTGTCATACCTAGTGCATCGGGTCCAATGAAAATCTTTTGTGACAATCTTGGTGCAATTGCCTTGGCAAAGGAATCCAGATTTCACAAGAGAACCAAGCACATCAAGAGGCGCTTAAATTCCATCCGTGATCAAGTCAAGGAGGAGACATAGAGATTTGCAAGATACATACGGATCTGAATGTTGCGAGACCGTTGACTAAGCCTCTCTCACGAGCAAGACATGATCAGCACCAAGACTCCATGGGTGTTAGAATCATACTTGTGTAATCTAGATTACCGACTCTGGTGCAAGTGGGAGATCAAGGAAATATGCCCTAGAGGCAATAATAAAGTTGTTATTTATATTTCCTTATATCATGATAAATGTTTATTGTTCATGCTAGAATTGTATTAACCGGAAACTTAGTACATGTGTGAATACATAGACAAACAGAGTGTCACTAGTATGCCTCTACTTGACTAGCTCGTTGAATCAAAGATGGTTAAGTTTCCTAGACATAGACATGAGTTTTCATTTGATTAACGAGATCACATCATTAAAGAATGATGTGATTGACTTGACCCATTCCGTTAGCTTAGCACTTGATCGTTTAGTTTATTTGCTATTGCTTTCTTCATGACTTATACATGTTCCTATCACTATGAGATTATGCAACTCCCGAATACCGGAGGAACACTTAGTGTGCTACCAAACGTCACAACGTAAATGGGTGATTATAAAGGTGCTCTACAGGTGTCTCCGATGGTGTTTGTTGAGTTGGCATAGATCGAGATTAGGATTTGTCACTCCGATTGTCAAAGAGGTATCTCTGGGCCCTCTCGGTAATGCACATCAATATGAGCCTTGCAAGCAATATGTGACTAATGAGTTAGTTGCGGGATGATGCATTACGGAACGAGTAAAGAGACTTGCCAGTAACGAGATTGAACTATGTATTGAAATACCGACGATCGAATCTCGGGCAAGTAACATACCGATGACAAAGGAACAACGTATGTTGCTTTGCGGTTTGACCGATAAATATCTTGGTAGAATATGTGGGAGCCAATATGAACATCCAGGTTCCGCTATTGCTTATTGATCGGAAATGTGTCTCGATCATTTCTACATAGTTCTCAAACCCGTAGGGTCCGCACACTTAACGTTCGATAACGATCGGTATTATGAGTTTATGTGTTTTGATGTACCGAAGGAAGTTCGGAGTCCCGGATATGGTCACGGACATGACGAGGAGTCTCGAAATGGTCGAGACATAAAGATTGATATATTGGACGACTATGTTCGGACAACGGAAGTGTTCCGTGAGGTGTTGGATAAAATCAGAGTGCTAGAGGGTTATCGGAACCCCCCGAGAAGTTATTGGGCCCTTAGTGGGCTTTAGGGGAGAGAGAGGGCAGTAGCGAGGAGGTGGCCCCCCAAGGGATTCCGGGTGGACTAGGGAGGCGCGACCCTCTTCCCTCCCTCCCTCTCCTTCCTTCCCCTTCCCCTCGTGGGTGGACTAGGAAAGGAGGAGTCCTACTCCTACTAGGATGAGGACTCCTCCCTCCTTGGCGCCCTAGGGCGGCCGGCCTCCCCTTGCTCCTTTATATATGGGGGAAAGGGGGCACCCTAGAACACAACAACAGACATTGTCTTAGCCGTGTGCGGTGCCCCCCTCCACCATAATCCACCTCGGTCATATCGTTGCAGTGCTTAGGCGAAGCAATGCGTCGGTAGCTTCATCATCACCGTCATCACGCCATTGTGCTGACGAAGCTCTCCCTCGACACTCAGATGGATCGAGAGTTCGTGGGACGTCACCGAGCTGAACGTGTGTTGATCGTGGAGGTGCCGTACTTTCGGTACTAGGATCGGTCGGATCGTAAAGACGTACGACTACATCAACCGCTTGTCATAACGCTTCCGCTTTCGGTCTACGAGGGTACGTAGACAACACTATCCCCTCTCGTTGCTATGCATCACCATGATATATCTTGCATGTGCGTAGGAAAGTTTTTGAAATTATTGCGTTCCCCTTCAACCTTCATCAACGAGCTATGGATATTCCCATCAATAGATATCAATGTGAGTGAGTATGGATTGCCATGCAACGGATGCACTATAGCTATAAGTTTATGAAATCTCAAAAAGAAAACTAAGTGGGTGTGCATCCAACTTGTTCGCTCATGAAGACCTAGCGCAATTTGAGGAAGCCCATCGTTGGAATATACAAGCCAAGTTCTATAATGAAAAATTCCCACTACTATATGAAAGTGAAAACATAGGAGACTCTCTATCATGCAAATCATGGTGCTACTTTGAAGCACAAGTGTGGAAAAGGATAGTAACATTGCCCCTTCTCTCTTTTTTCTCATTTTTTTCTTTTCTCTCTTTTTTGGGCCTTTTTTTATTTTAGCCTTTTTCTCTCCTTTTTTTTATTTCATCAAATGGGACAATGCTCTAATAATGAAGATCAACACACTTTTATTTACTTACAACTCGATACTAGAACAAAATATGACTCTATATGAATGCCTCCGGCGGTGTACCGGGATGTGCAATGAATCAATAGTGACATGTATGAAAGAGTTATGAACGGTGGCTTTGCCACAAATACGATGTCAACTACATGATCATGCAAAGCAATATGACAATGATGATCCGTGTCATAATAAACAGAACGGTGGAAAGTTGCATGACAATATATCTCAGAATGTCTATGGAAATGCCATAATAGGTAGGTATGGTGGTTGTTTTGAGGAAGGTATACGGTGGGTGTATGGTACCGGTGAAAGTTGCGCTGTACTAGAGAGGCTAGCAATGGTGGAAGGGTGAGAGTGCGTATAATCCATGGACTCAACATTAGTCATAAGAACTCACATACTTATTGCAAAAATCTATTAGTCATCGAAAGAAAGTACTATGCGCATGCTCCTAGGGGGTAGATTGGTAGGAAAATACCATCGCTCGTCCCCGACCGCCACTCATAAGGAAGACAATCAAAAAATATCTCATGCTCCAACTTCATTACATAACGGTTCACCATACGTGCATGCTACAGGACTCACAAACCTTAACACAAGTATTTCTCAAATTCACGACTACTCACTAGCATGACTCTAATATCGCCATCTTTATATCTCAGAACAATCATAAGGAATCAAACTTCTCACAATATTCAATGCACTTTATATGAATGTTTTTATTGTATCCCTCTTGGATGCCTATCATATTAGGACTAAATTTATAACCAAAGAAAATTACCATGTTGTTTAAATACTCTTAAAATAATATAAGTGGAGCATGAGATTTCATTAATTTCTATAAAATAAAACCATCGTCGTGCTCTAAAAAGATATAAGTGAAGCACTAGAGCAAAATTGCCTAGCTCAAAAGATATAAGTGAAGCACATTGAGTATTCTAATAAATCACGATTCATGCGTGTCCCTCTCAAAAGGTGTGTACAACAAGGATGATTGTGGCAAACTAAAAAGCAAAGACTCAAATCATACAAGACGCTCCAAGCAAAACACATATCATGTGGTGAATAAAAATATAGCCTCAAGTAAAGTTACCGATAGACGAAGACGAAAGAGGGGATGCCTTCCGGGGCATCCCCAAGCTTAGGCTCTTGGTTGTCCTTAAATATTACCTTGGGGTGCCTTGGGAATACCCAAGCTTAGGCTCATGCCACTCCTTATTCCATAGTCCATCAAATCCTTACCCAAAACTTGAAAACTTCACAACACAAAACTCAATGTAAAATCTCATAAGCTCCGTTAGTATAAGAAAATAAATCACCAATTTTGGTGATGTTGTGAAATCATTCTTTATTTATATTGGTGTAATATCTACTATATTCCAACTTTTCCATGGTTCATACCCCCCGATACTACCCATAGATTCATCAAAATACGCAAACAACACATAGAAAATAGAATCTATCAAAAAGTAATGATGCAGCAGTAACTGGATAGCTCGAATACTTCTGTAACTCCAACAATTCTAAAAAATTAGGACAACATAAGAAATTTGTATATCAATCTCGTGTAAAACAATCAGAATTTTATCACGCTTCTGTTATGTCTAAAAACTCTGGGACTAGGCGCAAAAGTTTCTGTTTTTCAACAAGATCAAATCAACTATCATCGTAAGCCATCCCAAAGATCTTAACTGGCACAAACACTAATTAAAACACAAAACCACATCTAACCAGAGGCTAGATGAATTATTTATTGCAAAACAGAACCAAAAAGCAAAGAACAAAAATAAAATTGGGTTGCCTCCCAACAAGCGCTATTGTTTAACGCCCTTAGCTAGGCATAAAAACACGAATCGATCTAGGTATTGTCATCTTTGGTATGCAATCTATAAGTAGCTCTCATAATGGATACATATGGAAATTTAATTTTCTTTCTTGGGAAGTGTTCCATGCCCTTCCTTAATGGAAATTGAAATCTAATGTTTCCTTCTTTCATATCAATAGTTGCACCAATCGTTCTAAGGAAAGGTATACCAAGAATAATAGGACATGTAGGATTGCAATCTATATCAAGAACAATGAAATCTATGGGCACATAATTACTATTTGCAACAATAAGAACATCATTAATCCTTCCCATAGGTTTCTTAATAGTGGAATCCACACGATGCAAATTTAAAGAACAATCATCAAATTCACGGAAACCTAACACATCACATAAAGTTTTTGGAGTCGTGGAAATGCTAGCACCCAAATCACACAAAGCATGGCACTCATAATCTTTAATCCTAATTTTAATAGTAGGTTCCCACTCATCATAAAGTTTTCTAGGGATAGAAACTTCCAATTCAAGCTTTCTTCAAAAGATTGCATCATAGCATCAACGATATGTTTAGTAAAAGCTTTGTTTTGATTATAAGCATGAGGAAAATTCAACATGGATTGCAACAACGAAATAAAATCTATTAAAGAACAATTATCATAATTAAATTCCTTGAAATCCAAAAGAGTGGGTTCATTGCTACTTAAAGTTTTGACCTCTCCAATCCCACTTTTATCAGCTTTGCACCAAGATCTAAAACTCTGAATCATTGAGACGCCTTTTAACTAAAGTTGACTCATCTCCAGTCCCATCTTTATCAAGATTTATATTGGAAAACAAAGATTCAATAGGAGTCACATCAATCACTTTAAGATCTTCATCATTATTTTCACGGAAACTAGAAGAACACGTTTTTACAAACCAATCTCGTTTTTAGCACGCATCTTAGCGGTTCTTTATTTGCACTCATCAATGGAAATTCTCATAGCTTTGAGAGACTCATTAATATCATGCTTGGGTGGAATAGATCTAGGTTTCAAAGAATCAATATCAAGAGAAATTCTATCCACGTTCCTAGCCAAATCATCAATCTTAAGCAATTTTTATTCAGTCAAAGCATTGAAATTCTTTTGTGAACTCGTAAATTCTTTAACACTGTTCTCAAAATAAGAGGGCATCTGTAGCGACCCGACCTCAGACGGTCAAGCCTACGTATTCTTGTGCCATCCACGGATCAGTATCTTTGGCACACAAGACATCAATGTATATATCAAAGTGCAATCACATGCATAAATAACGTAAAACTGATATATACCTCATAATACTCAATGAAACAATCAAACGGGTGTGGAGTCCCATCAACGCCATCGGCGGTTGAGTGTAGACCGTAACCCTGCACTGCACTCTTTCTCGTCGAGGAAATATCTGCAACATGATACGTTGCAGCCGTGTAGGTCAGTACATTGAATGTACCGCAAGATCACAATATGAGAAAACAGATGATAAAACTATACTATATGCAATATGGCTTTATGGCTCAGATTCGAGTTTTGTTTGCATAAAAGCTGATTTTATTTTCCCTACATCAAAGGAATAAATGAAGTCTGTACTATGGAGTTTTCTATCATGACATGGTTCCGCCAACCGATGTCTCATAGCCCAAAATTCATCATATGTTGCCCACAATTAAGTTATCAATCCGGTGTTGAGAGTTCCGAGATAGATCCAAGTCCGGATGCTCAAATTGTCCGTAATCGGGACACGGCTAATCGATTAGGTTTAAACCCTCTGCAGAGGTTTGTACACTTTACCCGCAAGATTCGATCCTCTCTTTACGTTCTCGCACTTAGTGTTTGAGAACAAGATGACCAAACATGGTCTTCCAAAGAGTTCCTCGACCACCGTCCCACTCAACCCATCCTACCGTAGTTCTACATCTGCTAGTACCGTCCCAGCCAGAGTCACAACTAAGGTCAACCAAGCCAGAGCCCATAATGACTTGCGGTTGCACAGGTAAGCTTCCAGGCATGAAGTATTCTTCCGTCTCTTTGAGTCTGGGTGAAGCTTTCCGCAAGATGTCATGGCGCTTCTCCATGCATCCTGGCCAACCACTGGGTTCTCCAGGGTGCCCGTCAACCATCCTTCACCCAGTAGTGTGTATTGAATTCTTGTCTCGAGTCTTGAAGTCTTGAGGCCTTGAAGATGCAGTCCTTGCAGGTGCCATCATGGAGTTGTCGTCATTGACGAAATCCTTCATTCTCACACCACTCCACGAGCACTCATACCAAACCCCGTCTACTATAGCGCAGCATTAAAATAAATAACGCCCCGGCTTGGTAACAGGGTGATGGGTTCCTACCTCATGCATACTACTCAACTACAAGGATTCAATAACACTACAGAGGGGTGGTTGCAAGGATGCCACTAAATTCAATAAAAACATAGGTATGAAAGCAATGATCAAAGTGAACTTGCACGGTGATGTTGACGAAGAAGAATTATCGTTCTCAAGAAATAACTTGATAGACTACTCGTCACTCTCTGATGAAATCTATATAACAAACATATCATTCACATAAGCACTCACACTAACAATCAAAACAAAAGAGAGAGCGAATAAGAATCCGAAGGAACTTCAAATAAAACTAGGGAGTCTTCTTCTACAACATTCACAAAAATAGTTTTGTCTAACGGAAAATAAAACACTAAAATAACAGAGAATAAAATATAAATTTAGTTAAGACAAAAATATAAAGTATTTTAATCATAAAGCTATTTTGAAAGTATTTTCAATTGGGAGTTAAAGTAGAGAAATCCATTGCAAGTTATTAGCGAACTTGAATTGATTTCACGATAACAAAATAAATATAAAAACTTGTTGAACACCTACTGTTTAACTAATAGAAACCAAACATAAACTTTCTGAAATATAAAATAAAATAATTTAAAAACAACTATAGAAAAGAAGTAGCTATTATTCTAATAGAACTAAAACAGAATTTGTTTTACATGAAACAATAAGCTAAAATACTCAAACAATTTTGAACTTTTTACCACTGGTAAATATGATCACTAGTGATCAGTAGAAAAAAGAATCAAATAAAATCTATTTTTAAACTCCCGGAATAAGCAAAACAAGCTTTAATTCAAATCTGATCTAACTCAATTTTTATAAATCCAAACATAGACAAATTATATATTTTTGGAAACTACAAGACAATTGTGATCTAACGCATAAAAAGAATCAGCATCATTGGACTTCTAGATCAAAAGTTATAAGCTAAACAAGAACGGAACTAAATCTGTTACGGAAATAAATCTGAAAACGAAAAAACAACAACAAGGGAGTTACTCAACGTGAGGCAGAGATGGCAGGAAGGAGACGGCGATGTGAGGGCTGCTCTGGCGAGGGGCGAGGTCGCCGGCGAGGTGGGGTGGCGGAGGAGGGGTCGGCGCTTGGGAGGTTCCAGGAGAGCTCCTGGTGAGCGTTCTAGGCAGGAAAAGGAGGACGGTGGCGAGGAGGCTACGGGCAGGAGGGGCGTGGTGATGGGAAAAATGGAACGAGGAGAGGGAGGGGTTTTATAGGCGGTCTCGGGAGGCGCTGGGATGGAAAGACGGGAGATCGGGAAGGTGGAGATTCCTGTCTCCATGGATATGGAAAGCTTCTATAACGTGAGAGGAAACAGAGGAAGGAGATGATCTCTTGTTGGGCTAGAATAGGAAAGTGCTTAATGGGCCAGCAGGTTTTTCCTAATAAAAACGATTCCATTCCTATTTTTAAAATTAGGAAACTAAAACAATAAAAAGGAAATCAAATCAATTCGAATAAAGAGTTTTTATATACTAAAATTATCAGAAAAATAAAATGTAGATGATGAGCATTATTCCACGGCCAAAATAAAAACTTAAAAAATGTTTTTCAGAAAATCCCTAAAGGCTTTATTTCTTTTTGCAAATAATTTTTAAATAAAAACTTTGGTTTTTCTTGGCTCAAATATTTTAAAAATGCCCCTGATTTTGGAGGGTCATTTTCCTCCGCTCTTTCTTGCTTGCAAGAATTTATTTTTCGGGTACTTCCGGGAAGAAAAATAGAGAAGCAAGTGCAAATATTTGAAAGAATTAAATTGCAAAACTCCGTTCAAATTCTTTATAGTTGAAGAAGTCATGTCATCTTCTCTCATTGATTTTAATAGGATGAATTTGAATTTACCGGAGAAGGGGAAAGTCATTTTATTCCCTCT
Organism: Aegilops bicornis; assembly: GCA_021605145.1. Taxonomy (NCBI): domain Eukaryota; kingdom Viridiplantae; phylum Streptophyta; class Magnoliopsida; order Poales; family Poaceae; genus Aegilops; species Aegilops bicornis. Next base: position 379,855,141 of record CM038675.1, on the reverse strand, counting down.
CATTCAAAAGTTTTTGAAAAGGTTCAAATTTCACTCAAGTTTAATTCACTCAAGCAAGCAAACAAACAATTCAATTAATTATATTAACATTCCAAAATTTGGGATGTTACAGCATCTTATTATAATTTTCATAAGAATTGTTGTAATAATTACCATAATTATTAGAGGAATTACTAGGAAAAGGCCTAGGATTAAAATTACCTCTATATGGGTTATTACCAAAATTGTTCCTACCAACAAAATTCACATCCACAGATTCATTATTATTCTCAATCAAAGTGGAAGCACTCTTGCTAGCAAATAATTTCATAATTTCATCCATCTTTCCACTAAAAACATTAATCTCTTCAATCGCATGCACCTTTTTACTAGTGGAAGATCTTTCGGTATGCCATTGAGAATAATTAACCATAATATTATCTAGGAGTTTAGTTGCTTCTCCTAAAGTAATTTCCATAAAAGTACCTCCGGTGGCCAAATCTAAAAGATTTCTAGAAGCAAAATTCAATCCGGCATATTTTTTTTGTATAATCATCCACAAATTCAAACCATGAGTAGGGCAATTTTGTAACATCAATTTCATCCTCTCCCAAGATTCTGCAACATGTTCATGATCAAGTTGCTTAAAATTCATAATATCATTCCTAAGGGAGATGAATTTAGCGGGAGGAAAATACTTGGAAATAAAAGCATCTTTACACTTATTCCATGAATCAATACTATTTTTAGGCAAAGATGAAAACCAAGTTTTAGCACGATCTTGAAGTGAGAATGGAAATAACTTCAATTTAACAATATCATTATCCACATCTTTTTTCTTTTGCATGTCGCACAACTCAACGAAATTATTAAGATGGGATGCAACATCTTCACTAGGAAGGCCGGAAAATTGATCTTTCATAACAAGATTCAGAAAAGCGGCATTAATCTCATAAGATTCCGCACTAGTGGTTGGAGCAATCAAGTACTAAAAATCATTGTTATTGGTGTTGGAAAAGTCACACAATTTTGTAGCGACCCGACCTCGGATGGTCAAGTCTCTCGTGCTTCAAAGGTCATCCTTGGATCAAGAATGTCGACATACACAAGACTCGAAAGATTTATAACAGAGTAGCAATCACACACTTATTACATCGAATGTCTCAAAAGAGAACTTATTACAATAATATGGCTTAAGGCCATCTAATGCGATAACAATGAAGGCTTGGAAGATAAAGTGAGTCCATCAACTCCAACAAAGATAGCTGAGCTGCACGGCAACGACCTAACGAACCTTACTCCTCGTCTGAAAAGTCTGCAACATAATACGTTGCAGCCCGAAAACGGGTCAGCACATGGAATATGCTGGCAATATAACACAGTAGAGCAAGAACAGGATAATACTATCACTACATGCATATTTGGCTGATGAAAAGCTCTATGGTTATAGTTTTGCGAAAAGCCAATTTTTTTCCTACAAGAAAGGAATAGATTTTAATTTAACTATCATGGTGGTTGAAACAACATTGAGAAGGTAACCCCAACTCAATCCCAGTTAAAGTAATTAACAACCCAACAATATTAATTAAGAGTGATGAGATACATGTGATAATCCAAACACCAGATACTCAAGACTGTCCATAACCGGGGATACGGCTAACCATGATTAGATTGTACACTCTGCAGAGGTTTGCGCACTTTTCCCCACAAGACTTGATCTCCTCCGTTAGATTTCTGCACTACATGGTGTTTGAGAAACGGATGACCGAGACAAAGTCTTTCAGAAACATTAACTCCCTACTCCGGGTAGACCATACCAAACCTACAAAACCCACACCTGCTGATCTACCTCTTCAAGAGCTTCACGTAACTTACTCAACTATGCTAGAGCCCATAATAGCTTGTGGCTGCACATGGAAGTTTCTAGCATGAATCATCTCAGTTCCCTTTAAGCCTGGGTGGCGGTCCATAGGAGGATCACACGGGTACCCTGGGATTTCCAAAAAAATACAGACAACACTTGGTTCCCTGTGTGCCTCAATCCACCGGATGTTAATTTAAGTTGCCACCTTAAGTTGAACCATTAATTAACAATCTCACATCTGTCATGGATTCACTCAAACCCAAACCACGTCTCACGAGCATAGCATAGCAATATAAGCAACGCCAGAAGTAACTCCTGTGGGTTTGATAGTAACAAATAATAATAGGTTCTACCTCAACAACTACTTCCCAAATCACAAGTTAATGACATCCTAATCATGCAATGTTTGTGGATTGAAGTAATGCATAAAAACTGGGTAAAAAAGAGTATGGTCAATGTGTTACTTGCCTTGCTGACGATCCGCGAATCCTAGAGACTCGTAGTAACACGCTCAAGACCGGAATTCTATCGCAAACAAACAATAACCTACATAAGCAACAAGCAAAGATGCACAAGCAAAACTTCAAATAACAGAGGTTGACCAGAAAGTCCAACTTAAGAACTCCGGTTCGCAAAAGAATCAAATCAAACTGAGCAAGGAAACTCAAACGGCAAAAGAAACAAGATCCGTTTACTAATCTGAACTAAGGTCAAATTTTTACAGTATCAAAATCTTGTTTAAGTTGATTAAACAGAAAGAAGGTCTCGAGACGAAACTCTAGGCCTTTGAATCACCTGATTCCGACTAACGAGCGAAAAGATAAACAGAAACTAAGATCGGATCAAAAATCGCGATCGAAAAATATCGCGGATAAATCCGATGAAAGAAAACTGACGAACAGACTAACGAACGACCGTTCGTTATCTGTAATTAACAGAAGAAAACCGTTCATTAAAACGAACGTACGGACGAACATCCGCTAATTAGACAAATCGAGAAAAACCGGCGAACCGATCTAAAAAAACAAGCTAGGGTTTCTAAAAAATCGAACGGTTTAAAAAAACCGATGGCTTGGATCCGGTGCGGTACCTCCGGCGAGGTGGCTCCGGCGGGGCGGGGTTGGACGGCGGGGCGGTGGCTCATGGGCGGCGGGCACGACGGCAGCGTATGCGGCAAGCGCGGCGGCGGCAATGGCGGCGTGCAAGGCACAACATGGAGGCGGCGCCTTGGGCGGGCTGTGGTGGTGGCGGTTGTGGTGGTGGGGGCTCGGGCGGTTTTAAAGGGGCGACTTGGAGGAGGGGCAAGTGGCGAGGAGTCCCACGACTCCTCGTCCGAGTCGGCCAGCCTTGGTCGGCGAAGGTGGTGGTGGCGGTTGTGGTGGTGGGGGCTCGGGCGGCGCGGTTTTAAAGGGCGGCGGCGCGGGGGAGTTGGGCCGGCCCGGCTGGGTTTCGGCCCAGCCGGTGCCCGAAGTTTTTTTAAATAATTTCGCCGAACGGAAAATAAATCCTATAAAATAAAATAAAAATCTAAAAATGCCAAAACAAATTTTCACCATCTAAATGAAATATTTAGAACGAGATGAACATTTTCTTGGCCCTAAAATATAATTTTGAAAACGTGCAATTTTTCTAATGCAAATAAAATCCAAATAAACTCAAATAATCGAATAAATGATTTTAACATTTTTCCTCCAATATTTCAATTGTTTTGAAGAAGTCATATTATCTCCTCTCATGTATTTTAATATGAAATATTTTTTAAAGAGAAAAATAATTAAAATAAAAAAATCCTCGTTTCATTATTTGATAAAAATCAAATATGAAAACCGGGAAATTTCCAACTCTCTCCGAGGGTCCTTGAGTTGCTTAGGATTTCGAGGGTTGCGGAACGAAAATGCAATAAAATATGATGTGCAAGAATGACCTATGTATAACATTCCAAATTGAAAATTTGGGATGTTACAAATTTAGTATACTCTTGAGCCATCGAGACAAAGCAAGCAATCCAACACATGAGCAAACAAAAAGCAAACGAAGAAGACGAGCGGAAGAGGGGCGAAGAAAAGGCATAGGAAAAGGCAAATCTTTTGGAAAATTGTTTTAGAAGTGGGGGAGAGGAAAACGAGAGGCGAATGAAGAATAATATAATGCAAGAGATGAGAGTTTATGATGGATACTTGGTATGTCTTGACTTGGCGTAGATCTCCCCGGCAACGGCGCCAGAAATTCTTCCTGCTACTTCTTAAGCTTGTGTTGGTTTTTCCCTTGAAGAGGAAAGGGTGATGCAGCAAAGTAGAGATTAGTATTTCCCTCAATTTGAGAACCAAGGTATCAATCGAGTAGGAGATAACGCACAAATCACCGAATACCTGCACAAACAATCAAACAACTTGCACCCAACGCGATAAAGGGGTTGTCAATGCCTTCACGGTTACTTGCAAAAGTGAGATCTGATAGAGATAGATGAAACTGATAAGCGATAAAGTAAATATTTTTTGGTATTTTTGGTTTATAGATCAGAAAGTAAAAGATTGCAAGATACTAGATCGGAAACTTATATGATAGAAAATAGACCCGGGGGGCATACGTTTCACTAGAGGCTTCTCTCAAGATAGCAAATAATACGGTGGGTGAACAAATTACTGCCGAGCAATTGATAGAAAAGCGCTAAGTTATGACGATATCTAAGGCAATGATCATGAATATAGGCATCACGTCCGTGTCAAGTAGACCGAACCGATTCTGCATCTACTACTATTACTCCACACATCGACCGCTATCCAACATGCATCTAGAGTATTAAGTTCATAAAGAACGGAGTAATGCATTAAGTGGAATTAACTCAAGCAATATGATGAAAACCCCATCTTTTTATCCTCGATGGCAACAATACAATACGTGACTTGCCGCCCCTACTGTCACTGGGAAAGGACACCGCAAGATTGAACCCAAAGCTAAGCACTTCTCTCATTGCAAGAAAAACCAATCTAGTTGGCCAAACCAAACCGATAGTTCGAATATAATTACAACGATATCAAATCATGCATAAAAGAATTCAGAGAAGATTCAAATAATATTCATAGATAAGCTGATCATAAATCCACAATTCATCGGATCTCGGCAAACACACCGCAAAAAAGTATTACATCAAATAGATCTCCAAGAACATTGAGGAGAACATGGTATTGAGAATCAAAGAGAGAGAATAAGCCATCTAGCTACTAGCTATGGACCCGTAGGTCTGTGGTAAACTACCCACGCTTCATCGGAAGGGCGATAGGGTTGATGTAGAAGCCCTCCGTGATCGAATCCCCCTCCGACAGGGTGCCGGAAAAGGTCCCTAGATGGGATCTCGCGGGTACAGAAGGTTGCGGCGGTGGAAAAGTGTTTTCATGGACTCCTCTAGTGGTTTGGGGATATTTGGGAATATATAGGCGAAAAAATTAGATCACGAGGGTCACGGAGGGCTCACAAGGGTGGGGGCACGCCCTCCGTCCTTGTGGCCGCCTCGTGGCACCTCCGACTTCATCTCCAAGTCTCCTAGTTGTCTTCTGGTCCAAGAAAAATCATCGCAAAGGTTTCATTCCGTTTGGAATCCGTTTGGTATTCCTTTCCTATGAAACTCAAAAACAAGGGAAAATAGAAATTGGCACTAGGCTCTAGTTTAATAAGTTAGTCCCAAAAATAATATAAAATAGCATATTAATGCATATAAAACATCCAAAACAGATATTATAATGGCATGAAACAATTAAAAATTATAGATACGTTGGAGACGTATCATGGAGATGCCCATCAATCGATATCAATGCAAGGAGTAGTGATTGCCAAGCAACGAGTGCACTAAGAGCTATAAGTGCATGAAAGCTCAATATGAAAACTAAGTGGGTGTGCATCTAACTCTATAATGAATAATATTCATAGATAAGTTGATCATAAATCCACAATTCATCGGACCTCGGCAAACACACCGCCAAAAAAATATTACATTGAATAGATCTCCAAGAACATCGAGGAGAACATGGTATTGAGAATCAAAGAGAGAGAAGAAGCCATCTAGATACTAGCCATGGACCCGTAGGTCTGTCGTAAACTACTCACGCTTCATCAGAAGGGCAATAGAGTTGATTAGAAGCCCTCCGTGATCGAATCCCTCTCTGGCAGGGTGCCAGAAAAGGTCCCTAGATGGGATCTCACGGGTACAGAAGGTTGCGGCGGTGGAAAATTGTTTTCGTGGATGCCTCTAGTGGTTTGGGGATATATGGGAATATATAGGCGAAAGAATTAGATCAGGAGGTGCACGAGGGGCCCGCAATGGTGGGGTCTGCGCCCTCCGTCCTTGTGGCCGCCTCGTGGCTCCTCCGACTCCATCTCCAAGTCTCCTGGTTGTCTTCTGGTCCAAGAAAAATCATCGCAAAGGTTTTATTCCGTTTGGTATTCCTTTTCTGCGAAACTCAAAACAGGGGAAAAACAAGAACATGCACTGGCTCTAGGTTAATAGGTTAGTCCCAAAAATAATATAAAATAGCATATTAATGCATATAAAACATCCAAAACAGATAATATAATAGCATGGAACAATCAAAAATTATAGATACGTTGGAGACGTATCAAGCATCCCAAGCTTAATTCCTGCTCGTCCTCGAGTAGGTAAATGATAAAAATAGAAGTTTTGATGTGGAATGCTACCTAACATATTTATTCATGTAATTTTCTTTATTGTGGCATGAATGTTCAGATCCGTAAGATTCAAAACAAAAGTTTAATATTGACATAAAAACAATAATACTTCAAGCATACTAACAAGGCAATTATGTCTTTCAAAATAACATGGCCAAAGAAAGCTTATCCTTGCAAAATCATATAGTCTGGCTATGCTCCATCTTCATCACACAAAATATTCAAATCATGCACAACCCCGATGACAAGCCAAGAAATTGTTTCATACTTTTGACGTTCTCAAACTTTTTCAACTTTCACGCAATACATGAGCATGAGCCATGGACATAGCACTATACCTGGCCAAACCTCGGGCCGGGCCTAGCCAAGCCCGAGGAAAAAAACCCAGGCCCGGACCCGGCCCGGCCATCGAGCATGGTTTTTAGGCTCGGGCCCGGCTCGAACATGTAAAAGCCCGACGGGCCTCGGGCCACGGGCCGGGCCCCTTTAGGAAATTGCAAAATCAACGGGCCCGGGAGGAGCGTCGGGTCGGGCCAGGTCGGGCTTTTTCGGGCCAGGCTTCCCATGGCCAGGACTACATAGCACTATAGGGGGAGTAGAAGGTGGTTGTGGAGAAGACAAAACGAGGGAGATAGTCTCACATCAACTAGGAGTATCGACGGGCTATGGAGATGCCCAGCAATAGATATCAATGTGAGTGAGTAGGGTTTTCCATGCAACGGATGCACTAGAGCTATAAGTTTATGAAAGCTCAAAAAGAAACTTAGTGGGCGTGCATCCAACGTGCTTGCTCATGAAGACCTAGGGCAATTTGAGGAAGCCCATTGTTGGAATATACAAGCCAAGTTCTATAATGAAAAATTCCCACTAGTATATGAAAGTGACACCATAGGAGACTCCCTATATGGAAAAACATGGTGCTACTTTGAAGCACAAGTGTGGAATTAGCATGCCCTTCTCTCTCTTCTTTTTTTCTTTTTTTTCTCTTTTTTTCTTTTTCTTCTTGTTTTTTTTTATTTATATTTTTTCTCTCATTGTCCGGAGTCTCATCCCGACTTGTGGGGGAATCATAGTTTCCATCATCCTTTTCTCACTGGGGCAATGCACTAATAATGAAAATTTATGATCATCACACTTGTATTTACTTACAACTCAAAAGAAATAAAAATTACAACTCGATACCTAGAACAAAATATGACTCTATATGAATGCCTCTGGTAGTGTACCAGGTTGTGCAATGATCTAGCATAACAACGATATCAAAAAATGGACAAGCCATGAAAAATGATGCTAGCTATCTTACGATCATGCGCAATATGACAATGAATGCTCAAGTCATCAAAACGGAGGCGGTGGAAATTGCATGGCAATATATCTTGGAATGGCTATGGAAAGGCCATAATAGGTAGGTATGGTGGCTGTTTGAGGAAGATATAATAAGGTTTATGTGTGATAGAGCGTATCATATCATGAGGTTTGGATGCACCGGCGAAGTTTGCACCTACTCTCGAGGTGAGAAAGGGCAATTCACGGTATCGTAGAGGCTAGCAAAATGCGAAAAGGTAAGAGTGCGTATAATCCATGGACTCACATTAGTCATAAAGAACTCATATACTTATTGCAAAAGTTTATTAGCCCTCGAAGCAAAGTACTACTACACATGCCCCTAGGGGGATAGATTGGTAGGAAAAGACCATCGCTCGTCCCCGACCGCCACTCATAAGGAAGACAATCAATAATAAATCATGCTCCAACTTCATAGCATAACGAGAGACTATACATGCATGCTTCGGAAATCACAAACCTTAACACCAATATTCTTACTAACCACAACCGTTTACTAGTACCTCCCACATATTATCATCTCTATATCACAAAACTATTGCAAGGAATCAAACATAGCATATTCAGTGATCCACAAGTTTTATGTTGGATTTCATGACTAACCATGCAAATGACCAATTCCTGTTGACTCTCTAAATAGATATAAGTGAAGCATGAGAGTTTAATTCTTTCTATAAAAGACCATGCTCTAATAAATATAAGTGAAGCAAAAGAGCATTCTACAATAACAGTTTTCTATGTGAAGAGAAATAGGCAATCCAAACTTCAGTGATATAAGTGAAGCACATGAAGCACTCTAAAAAGCCATACTCAAAAGATATAAGTGAAGTGCAATGAGCATTCTATAAATCGACCATGAACTATCTCATACCAGCATGGTGCATAAAAGGGAAATGAAAACTAAACACAAAAGATGCTCCAAGATTTGCACATATCACATGAACGAAATGAGAACGAAAACATATTGATACTTGTTGAAGAAAGATGGGATGCATTCTGGGGCATCCCCAAGATTAGACGCTTGAGTCTCCTTGGATATTTACTTGGGGTGCCTTGGGCTTCCCCAATCTTGAGCTCTTGCCTCCCCTCCTTCTCCTCATATCGAGACCTCCTCGATCTTTGATCACTTCATACACAAAAAACTCAGCAGAAATACTCGGTAAGATCGGTTAGTATAATAAAGCAAACCACTACTCTAAGTATTGTTGCAAACCAATTCATATTTTGTTTTCGCGTTGTATCTACTGTAATATAAATTTTCCGTGGCTTATACCATCGATAAAAAAACGATAGTTTCATCAAAACAAGCAAAACAATGCATCAAAACAGAATCTGTCTTAAACAGGCAGTCTGTAGCAATATGAACATCTACCATACTTCTGGTACTCCAAAAATTCTGAAACATTAGGACAAAATAAAAAAATTGTATAGAAATACTGTGCAAAAAATTCCAGAAGCTTTTGACCTTCCGGTACAAAATGTAAAATCGCGCACTACAACCAAAGTTTCTGCTTTTGCACCGCACATACCAACAAGCAATCTACCCATCCTAAAGGCAAATCTTGGCACAACAATTTTACAATACAAAGGATTTGTACAAGGGGATAATTATTTTTGTTGAAAAGTTTCTATAATCGAGATTCACAAAGTTTCCATGGGCATGAACAAACTTTAAGGACGTCCCCCACTATAACGGTGTTCGTCTTTCTCACTTTCACTTTTTCTTTTTGTGAAGTTTTAAGATCCCCTCTATATATTTTTTGTTTTTAAACTTTATAAAAGCACTCAACAGAATAAAATGAATCTCTAAAACTTCTGGGTTGTCTCCCTGGCATCACTTTCTTTAAAGCCATTAAGCTAGGCATAAAGTGCTTAAGTAGTGGATCCACCCGGATCCCAAGGTATATCAAAGCCAATTTTAATTAACAATGATTTGACATTTAGTAGTGAGCACAAAGCAACATATATCATGCAATGATGAAGTATAACTCTCTTCCTATGCATCGGTATGTCATACAAGAACAATTCATGCACATCAAGTAAAGGCAATACATAGCATAAGCAGTTTCTTGCAATTTTATTGTGTTGGAAACATAGAGAGATGGAGATGTAGTCCCTCTCTCATAATAATTGCAACTAGGAGCAGCAAGCACATGCATGTTATATTCACCAAAATCATCATGTGTAGTGGTAGAACGCGAGCCATCAATGTAATCCTTAATAAGTGCAAACTTGTCCTATATAGTGTAGTTTGAAGAATTCAAAAGGATAATAGGACTATCATGTGTGGGTGCAATAGCAACAATTTCATGTTTAACATAAGGAATGATAGCAAGTTCATCTCCATAATCATAATTCATATTGGCATCATGGCCACAAGCATAGCAATCATCAAGTTCATCAAAAAGGGATATTTCAAAAGAATCAACGGGATCATAGCAATTATCATAGCGTTCATCCTTCGGAAAGCACGAAGGGAAATTAAATAATGTATGAGTTGAAGAGTTACTCTCATTAGAAGGTGGGCATGGGTAGCTAATTTGCTCTTCCTCCGGTTTTTTTCTTCGCCCTCCTCATCATCTTTTTCATCCAATGAGCTCACAGTTTCATCAATTTCTTCTTCCATGGACTCCTGCAAAATATTAGTCTCTTCTTGGACAGCGGAGAAGTCCTCAATATATGGTTTAATATAAGCATTAGAAGAATATTTTTCATAGCAATATTTAAGTATGGAAAAATTTTCAGATTTATGAAGAGTAGCATCATACTTTTCAATAAAAGAAGCAATTTCATAAGCACCCTTAAAAGCAACAAATTCTTTAATTTGTTCAATATCATAGTAATTATGAACACCCTTAGCATAAGAAGATAGAATTCCATTATCTCTAAACTCACATTGATAAGGAAGGTGTTTCTTAGGGTCTTCAGAACAACAAGTGAAATCATGTATTTCACATAAATTCCAAGCATAACATTGCATAGTATTAATTTGATTCTATAAAAGTTTCCATTTTTTAGATAAACGGTGTCACACAAAACAAGCATGCTCATCTAATGATTTTCCCTCAACTAAGCTAGTTGGGTTTTCAGCACGAGCACATAGGGATTGAAGATGATCCAAGTAAAAAGCTTCAACAGTATGATAGATTTCGGGTGGTTCTTCAACCATTGGTTTAGTAGGTACAACTAATTTTTTGGTATTTTGCATTTCCTACCCATAACTAAAGATAGAAAACAAGAGCACAAAATAAAAACTACTTAGTGATAAAGCAAACAAGCACACACGGAAATATTCACCCCACGCTATTGCTCCCCGGCAACGGCGCCAGAAAAAGGTCTTGATAACCCACAAGTATAGGGGATCATTTGTAGCCTTCTTCGATAAATAAGAGTGTTGAACCCAACAAGGAGCTAAAGGTAGAACAAAAAATACGCCCTCAAGTTCTATCGACCACCGATACAACTCTACGCACACTTAACGTTTGCTTTACCTAGAACAAGTATGAAACTATTTTGCAAGAATAAAACTACGAGTACTTTGCGAGAATAAAACTACGAATAAATTGCAAGGTAATAAAAGTGGATAGCTTTTGTCAACAAGAAAGTCATTTGTCCCTAGGCAATCGATAACAAGTACCGATAATCATTCTTGCAATTCTATATGAGGGAGAGGCATGAGCTAACATACTTTCTCTACTTGGATTATATGCACTTATGATTGGACCCCTAGCAAGCATCCGCAACTACTAAAGATCATTAAGGTCGTGAAACCCAACCATAGCATTAAGTATCAAGTCCTCTTTATCCCATACGCCATAACCCACTTATCCGTGTTTAGGCTGCTGTCACCCCCGCAACACTGACAATAAGCAAACCATGAACATATTACAACACCCTACAACGGGGGGCCCTCCGCTTGCGCGACACGGAGGGCACCGTAGGACAGGACCATAAATAAAATACACAATCATACCAACCAAGATCACGATTAACTCACAGGACAAAACGGATCTACTCAAACATCAGAGGATAACCATAGATCATTGCGAAATAATATATGGAGTTGAGCACCATTTTTAAGTAGAGATAATAGCGGGGAGAAGGGAGGTTACACCAATACATAGAGGGGGAGAGAGTTGGTGTTGACGGTAGCAAGATTGTTGGTGTAGATCACCGTCACGATCCTAGCCCCAACGGCGTTCCGGCACAACCGGGAGAGAGGGGGAGAGAGCCCCCCTCCTTCTTCTTCTTCCTTGGCCTCCCCCTAGATGGGAGGAGAGTCCCCCTCTAGTCCATGGCCTCCATGGAGGCGAAGGGGCAGGAGCCCCTCCGAGATTGGATCTCCCTCTCTGTTCTCTTCTGTTTCGCGTTCCCCGGATCTGGCCCTGCACGGTTTCTTAAATTCCCGGAGATCCGTAACTCCGATTGCGCTGAAATTTTTACACAATTTTTTCCATAAAGTATCTTTCTTGCGCCCGTAGAAGGGCCCCAACCAACTTACGAGTAGGGCATAAGACACCTGGGCACGCCAGGGGGTGCCCGGTGCGCCCCGGTGGGTTGTGGTCACTGTGGGGCCCGTTTGCGTTGATTCCAAGTCCCAAAAATCACATATATTCCAAAATAATTCTACGTAAATTTTTATCGCATTTGGACTTTGTTTGATATGGATTTTCTGCGAAACAAAAAACATGCAACAAACAGGAACTGGCACTGGGCACTGGATCAATATGTTAGTCCAAATAAATCATATAAAATGTTGCTAAAAGTGTATAAAGGTCGTATAATATTGGCATGAAACAATGAAAAATTATAGATACGATGGAGACGTATCAGTGAACACGAGGAGTTTGATTCAAACGCCGAAGATAATCCCCTGCGTAGCAGTGAAGGTTATCACGGAAGATTATGATAACAAGAGTGACCCCTCAAAATTGCTGACGTGAAGCAATTGGTTCGGTGCTCGTCCCAAGGAAGTGACTGCGACCAAGGAGATTGAAGACGAAGTGAAGATGTAGCATTTATTTCGTTGTTTCTCTTCTCTTTATTGAGTCATAGGACCACCGTACTATTAAGATGGGTGTAGCGTTCGAAGCTTTGATTCTCTGATGCTAAACCCAAATCCTATGAAAGTTGCGAGAGAAATATCTTTGTGTACCGAGCAAATACTTGCCAACAAGAGAGTGTGTTCTTCTTTGCTGTGAGAGATTTGTCTCCTACCGAGGAGTTAGCACTACGTGTTCCTCAAGTAATGTTATCATTGCTCTTTGAAATCCGGCCGTTGAGAACGTGTCGGTTGGCCATTGGCTGGACCGTGTGTCCAAAATGGTCATTTCCCACCAGGGAAGGCTGCGGCTATAAATAGCCACCCTGCACCGGCGTTGTCTGGTGGTTGCTCTGTTTGATTCTGAGAAGATTGTTAAGCAACCCCCTCTCCGAGTGGTTTGAGTTTAAAATCCACTAAGAGAAAACTCCTAGAGATGAAAAATTAGATAGTGGTTCAGCATCACTAAAATCTAAGTCCAGTATGCTTCGTCTATTACTCTTGAGAGCTGCAAACTCTCTAGATGGGTAGGTGTCAATTTCTTCATAGACCAAGAGTCGTTGTGGTTCTCAAAGAAGAAGTTTGTAAAGGTTCGGAGATCGCCTCAAGTATCTACGATGAGTGATCGGCATTGGTTGACGAACCAATTGTCGAGGAGAATAGGACGAAGAGAGTTTATCTTCTGTGAAAAGTCACAACCCCTCCAACCAGACATAGTCCTTGTGCAGAAGGACGAACTGGTCTACCAAATACCTTGTCACCATCGAGCATCACTAGTTACCTCTGTTCTCCCCTGTTACTTTTGAACATTTTCAATTATGTGGTTTGTATTGATGCATGCTCTTAGTTTCCATTCGATAGCTTGTGTTCGCTCACTGTACTCTTTTTCATTCCCTCCACTGCTGGGTTCCGAGAGTTTTGAGATTTCTGAAAGAAATTTTAAAACTCCCATTCACCCCCCCCCCCCCCTCTGGTAGACATACTTCGTTCCTACAATCTTCATCTCGAACGGAAGCACAAAGAGTTGCCCCTCAACCTACTGCACCTACTAAAAATATTAGTTATGAAATTCCTTTGAGGATGAATCCTTACGCAGGAGACGGAACAAAGCATCCCGATATGCATTTGATACATGTGGATGAAATTTTTGGATTGTTTAAGCTTGCAGGTTTACTCGAAGATGAAGTTAAGAAGAAGGTTTTCCCTTTATCTTTGGGGGGAGCATTGACTGGTATAGGCGTGATGATATTGGATCTTGGAATTGGAATCGATTGAAATTGGAATTTCACCAAAAGTTTTATCCTATGCATCTAGTTCATCGTGATCGGAATTACATATATAATTTTTTGCCTCGTGAAGGAGAAAGTATCTAGCTTGGGGGAGGCTTAAGTCAATGTTATATTCATTACCCAATCATGAGCTCTCAAGAGAAATTATCATTCAGAATTTGTATGCTCGGCTTTCTTGTAATGATCAATCCATGCTCAATACTTCTTGTGATGGTTCTTTTATGAAGAAGACTATTGAATTCAGGTGGGATCTTTTAGAAAGAAATTAATGCAGCTCTGAAGATTGGTAACTCGACGAAGGTAAAGAGTCGGGTATTAAGCTTGAGTTTGATTGTGTTAAATCTTTTATAAATACCGATGCTTTTCACAAGTTTAGCACTAAATATGGACTTGACTCTGAGATAGTAGCCTATTTTTGTGAATCATTTACTACTCATGTTCATCTCGCTAAGGAGAAGTGGTTTAAATATCATCCCCCTATTAAAGAAGGAAATAAAGGACCGGTTATAGTTAAAGATGAAACTATCATTTACAATGTTGATCAAGTTGTGCCTACTCTTATATTGAAAAACCACCTTTCCCTATTAGGATCAAGGAACATGCTAAGGTATCAACAGTGGTTCACAAAAGTAATATTAAAGCACCTAAACCCTCTGAACAAATTAAGGTAGAACCTAGTGTTGCTATGGTTAAATATCTCTTGGTCGATAATATTGATGAGCATGTTATTTACTTCTGTGATGAAGCTGCTAGAATTGCCGAACCCGATACTAAAGATAAGAACAAGCATGTTGTTGGCATGCTTGTTGTCTCAGTTAAAATAGGAGATCATTGCTATCATGGTTTATGTTATTTGGGCGCTAGTGTGAGTGCTATTCCGTTTACCTTATACCAAGAAATTATGAATGATATAGCACCCGCTGAAATAGAAGACATAGATGTCACTATTAACTTGCTAATAGTGACACCATCACACCACTTGGGATTTTTAGAGATGTTGAAGTCATGTGTGGGAAACTAAAATACCCTACTGGTTTTCTAGTTCTTGGTTCCCCACAAGATGACTTTTGTCCCATAATTTTTGGTAGACCTTTCTTGAGCACTGTAAATGATAAGATAGATTGTGAGAAGGCAACCGCCAGTGTCAATTTTGGTGATGTGTCTCATGAGTTTAATTTCTCTAAGTTTTGTAGACAACCTCATGATAAAGAATTACCTAGTATGGATGAAATAATTGGTCTTGCTTCTTTTGTCGTACCTCCTACTAATCCACTAGAACAATACTTGCTAGACCAAGAAAATGATATGCACTTGTGTGAAAGAAATGAAATAGATAAAATATTCTTTGAACAACAACCTATCCTTAAACACAATTTTCCTATTGAAACTCTAGGAGGTCCTCCTCCACCTAAAGGTGATCATGTGTTTGAATTAAAACAATTTCCTGACACTTTGAAGTATGCTTATCTTGATGATAAAAAGACATATCATGTTATTGTTAGTGCTAACCTTTCAGAACATTGAAACGCCCTCGATGCGGCTATATCTCCCACGTGTCGAAGCACGACTTAGAGGCATAACCGCATTGAAAGCAATGTCGCAAGTGAGGTAATCTTCACACAACCCATGTAATACATAAGGGAAAGAGATACATAGTTGGCTTACAATCGCCACTTCACACAATACATAAACATTCAGATTACACTCAAGGTCCGACTACAGAACCAAAATAAAGAAGATACCCCAAATGCTGCACAGATCCCCGATCGACCCAACTAGGCTCCACTAGTGATCATCAGGAAAAGACACATAGTAACGACCACGTTCCTCGTCGAACTCCCACTTGAGCTCGGTTGCGTCATCTGACCGCATCGCCGGCACCTGCAACTGTTTTGGTAGAATCATGAGTCACGGGACTCAGCAATCTCACACCGCGAGATCAAGACTATTTAAGCTTATAGGAAGGATAGAGTTGTGAGGTGGAGCCGACAGCGCACTAGCATATATGGTGGCTACATTCGCAAAGAGAGCGAGAAGAGAAGCAAGGCACGGTCGTGAAGCTAGTAGCGATCAAGAAGTGATCCTGAACTACTTACAACGTCAAACATAACTCCAACACCGTGTTCACTTCCCGGACTCCGCCGAGAAGAGACCATCACAGTTACACACGCGGTTGATGTGTATTAAATAAGGTCAACTTCGGGTTTTTCTACAACCGGACATTAACAAATTCCCATCTGCCTCATAACCGCGGGCACGGCTTTCGAAAGATAATACCCTGCAGGGGTGTCCCAACTTAGCCCATAATAAGCTCTCACGGTCAAGGAAGGATATTCCTTCTACCGAAGACCCGATCAGTCTCGGAATCACGGACTACAATACATTTCACTTAAATAAAACAAGACCAACAAAGCCGCCAGATTGTGACGACAAATCCCGATAGGAGCTGCACATATCTCGTTCTCGTGGCACACCGGATGAGCCAGACGTCGGGTTGGCATAGACCCGACACCCAAGGGGCGCCGGACATCGCTCAAGTTGGACCAACACTCGAAGGAGAACTGGCCCGGGGGGTTAAAATAAAGATGACCCTCGGGCTCGCGAAAACCCGGGGGAAAAAGGCTTAGGTGGAAAATGGTAAAACCAAAGTTGGGCCTTGCTGGAGGAGTCTTATTCAAAGCGAACTGTCAAGGGGGTCCCATAAATCACCCAACCGTGTAAGGAACGCGAAATCAAGGAACATAACACCGGTATGACGGAAACTAGGGTGGCAAGAGTGGAACAAAACACCGGGCATGAGGCCGAGCCTTCCACCCTTTACCAAGTATATAGATGCATTAATTATAGCAGATATATTGTGATATCCCCAACAAGTAAACATGTTCCAACAAGGAACAAACTTCATCTTCACCGCAACTAGCAACGCTTATAAGAGGGCCGAGCAAAGCGGTAACATAGCCAATCAACGGTTTGCTAGGAAAAGATGGTTAGAGGTTTGACATGGCAATATGGGTGGCATGATATAGCAAGTGATAGGCATCGTAGCATAGGCATAGCAAAAGAGCGAGCATCTAGCAAGCAAAGATAGAAGTGATTTCGAGGGTATGGTCATCTTGCTCAAAGTTCTCGAGTTGACGAAAGCTTGATCCTCGTAAGCGTTCTCAACAGGTTCCTCGTTCACGTACTCATCTCCCGGCTCTACCCAAAGCAAGAACACAAACAATGGAACCACAATAAATCACGGTGCAATGCACAAGCAACATCAAGCAATACATGGCATGATATGCGAGATGTGATATGCAATGCATATGCGTGCTTCGGAAGGAAAATGATGAACCAGGCATCAGCTTGGCAAACCAAGTATGCCGCTGGAAAGGTGAGATGATTTCGGTTGAAATCGACATAAAGATCACCGGAATCGGATGCACGGTTTGCAAATGACAAGCAAAACAAGAATGACACAAATCTGCCATTAACAGCATGATACCACTTAGCAAGCAACAAGAAATTAAGCTACTACACCCAACCGTACCAGAAAAGCATATGGCAGTGATCTACTCAAGATGTTTGACAAAAGATGAACACTGAGCTACGGCTAAATCACACCAAAACAGGTCCAAACAAGCATGGCAAAAGTGCAAAATATATCAGCTTCACAGACTTGGTGAAAATACTGAACATGGCAGAATCAGCATCAGGAAGCAATGTTCAGAGCAAGTAAACAGCATGCTACAGGAACTTATAATAGAAAAACAAGGCATGGCATGAATCAACTCAAAGCATAGAACAAAAGTCCCTTACTGACCATGAGCCAAAAGGGATCAGAAGATGCAATAGCACCCATATCAACATAGCAAGTTTCGTTAACAGATTCAGCAAACAGGGCATGACATTGACAGAATTATGTAGACACCTTCGCGAGCTCGATGCACTCACTACAGAGCATTACATGATAAACTAAGCATACATCCATCAAGAAGACATGGCATAGAAGCTATACATGGCAAGAACAACATCATAGCATACACGGATCAACTACAACGACCTTGGCAAAATTGAATAACATGTAAACAATCTGCCAGGAAACATTTTATAGCAAAAGTAGAGCTTGATTGACTCAAGCTATGGCACTCCATAATTGCAAACAAGGGCATGGATGGATATAGAATAACCATATGTTCAAAACATCCTTACTGAAGTATCTCAAAATAAGCATGGATCTCTCGATAGCATCAAGTTAACATGGCATAAAAAATATCAGCAAAACAGGGGCTGAAATCAGCAACGTCGTGAAGCCTAGTTTGCATGCTTGTGCTACTCACCACAGAGATTACAAAAATACATGGCATACACCCCTGTAAAGATGGTATGGCATATTACAAAACACATGTAGGACTAAAGTTCATAGGATGCACACATCAATCATGGCAAAAATGACAAAAGTGCATGTTCTGATAAGAATCTGAAACTAACATCATATAGCCCTCTTCTAACAGCATTTCGGGCATCAAGATGAGCTCAAATGAAAATGATGCAATGAGATGAAATGATCTACTCATCTAGGCAAACATTCCGGTATGCTATACACCCCAAACGGGGCCACGGGTACAAAGTTATGGCATGATGAAAATGCAACAAAATTATCACAGAAATATGACTTGGAGGATTTCGGGGGAGGGGAAAGTCAACCGAGGTTTGGATCTAGATCGGATCCGGCGCGCGGAAGCCGAGGCTGGCCGGATCCTCGCCGGGGCTGGAGCTCGGGGGAGAGGTCGGGGCCGGAGGAGGAGGGTTGGGCCGGCGGCGGGCGACGGAGGCGCGGGCGGCCGCCGAGAGGCGGCTGGCGGCCGCGCCCGAGGCGAAGCGGGAGGCAGCGGTGGTGAGCGGGCGCGGGCGCGGCGGCCGGGCGGAGGGGCAGGAGCGGGCCGAGCGGGGCGGCGGGCGCGGTGGCGTGCCACGTGGCGCGCCAGTTGGTCCGGGCGGCGGCGGGAGCTGTCGTCATGGACCGGACGTGTCCCAAGGCGAGGAGCGAGGCTAGGGTTTGGAGGAGGATTGATCCGAAATTTCGGGGGAGGGGTGTTTTTATAGGTAGAAGGAGCTAGGAAGCTCCAAATGAGGTGTAGTTTTCGCCCACACGATCGTGATCGAACGACGGAGAGCATGGAAGTGACTTAGATGGGTTATTGGACTGTTTTGAAGGGGTGTTGGGCTGCAACTTAAAAGAGGCCTTCGCGGTAGTGCGGTTTACCGTTGGAGTACCAAACGAGCTCCAAATGACCCGAAACTTACAGGTGGTCTACCGGTGGTGTACCAAGGCCACTTGGCAAACCTCGGTCCATTCCGAGAAAGTTTAGTACCCTCTCACGGAAAAATGTAAAAGGGGACGCCGGGGAACATAGGAGTGCCGTATTGCAAAACGGACAACAGGGAAAATGCTCGGATGCATGAGACGAACACGTATGCAAATGAGATGCACATGATGACATGATATGAGATGCATGACATGGACAAAATACAAAACGAAAGACAAAAACCCAACCACGGAGGGAATATCATATCACAATGCCGAAAATGGCAAGAGTTGGAGTTACAAATATGGAAAGTTACATCCGGGGTGTTACAAACATGAAGAAGAGAGATTATTTATAATTCTGAGGAAGCACCGTGCTGCTATTGGATATGCTCTTGATGATCTAAAGGGCATTAGTCCCACTCACTGTCAGCACGAGATTAATATGGAACCTGATGCTAAACCCGTTGTTGATCACCAATGGCAGTTGAATCCTAAGATGAAGGAACTGGTAAGAACTGAAATACTAAAGCTTCTGGAAGCAGGTAGTAGAGGGGTAAGTCCTGTTCATTGTGTCCCTAAGAAAGGAGGCATTACTGTCGTTCCTAATGATAAAAATGAACTTTTTCCACAAAGAATAGTGACTGGCTATAGAATGGTAATTGATTTTAGAAAATTAAATAAAGCTACTAGAAAAGATCATTACCCTCTGCCTTTCATTGATCAAATGTTAGAAAGATTATCAAAGCACACACACTTTTGTTTTCTTGATGGATATTCCGGTTTCTATAAAATACCTATTTCACAACCCCGATCAAGAGAAAACCACCTTTAGTTGTCCTTTTGTAACTTATGCTTATAGACGTATGCCTTTTGGTTTATGTAATGCACCTGCTACCTTTCAAAGATGTATGTCTACTATATTCTTTGATTTTTTGAAAAGATTGTTGAGGTTTTCATGGATGATTTCTCCATTTACGGAACTTATTTTGATGATTGCATAAGCAACCTTGATCGAGTTTTGTAGAGATGTGAACAAACTAATCTTGTCTTGAATTGAATTGGGAGAAGTGCCACTTTATGGTGAACGAAGGTATTGTCTTGGGGCATAAAATTTCTGAACGAGGTATTGAGGTGGATAAAGCTAAAGTTGATGCAATTGAGAAAACTCCATGTCCTAAAGATATTAAAGGTATTCACAGTTTCCTTGGTCATGTTGGTTTCTATAGGAGGTTCATTAAAGACTTCTCTAAAATTTCTAGGCCTCTTACTAATATTTTACAAAAGGATGGTCCATTTGTTTTTTATGATGATTGTTTATAAGCATTTGAAACACTTAAGAAAGCCTTATCTTCCGCACCTATTGTTCAACGACCTGATTGGAACTTGCCTTTTGAAATTATGTGTGATGCTAGTGATTATGTTGTTCGTGTTGTTCTAGGAAAAAGGGTTGATAAGAAATCAAACATTATCCACTATGCTAGTAAAACTCTAGACAGTGCCCAAAGAAATTATGCTACTAATGAGAAAGAATTTTAGCAGTTGTGTTTTCTTGTGATAAATTCAGATCTTGCATTGTTGATTCCAAAGTAATTGTTCACACCGATCATGCTGCTATTAAATATCTTATGGAAAAGAAAGATGCTAAACCTAGACACATTAGGTGGGTTCTCTTGCTACAAGAATTTGACTTGCATATTACTGATCGGAAAGAAGCTGAGAACCCCGTAGCTAATAACTTGTTTAGGTTAGAAAATATTCTTGATGACCCACTACCTATTGATGACATCTTTCCTGATGAACAACTAGCTATAATAATTGCTTCTCATAATACTCCTTGGTGTGCTGACTATGCTAATTATATCGTTGCTAAATTTATACCACCTAGTTTCACATACCAACAAAAGAAAAAAATTCTTCTATGACTTATGACATTACTTTTGGGATAACCCACATCTTTATAAAGAAGGAGTAGATGGTATTATTAGACGCTGTATACCTGAGCATGAATAGGAACAAATCCTACGAAAATGCCACTCCAAATCTTATGGAGGACATCATGCGGGAGATAGAACTCCCACAAGGTATTACAATCTGGTTTTTATTGACCTACTCTTTTCAAAGATGCCCGTAAGTTTGTCTTATCTTGTGATGAATGTCAAAGAATTGGTAATATTGTTAAGCATGAGGAAATGCCAATGAATTATTCACTTGTTATTGAACCATTTGATGTTTGGGGCTTTGATTATATGGGACCTTCCTTTAATGGGTATACACATATTTTAGTTTTTTGTTGATTATGTCACTAAGTGGGTAGAAGCTATTCCAACTAGTAGTGCTGATCATAACACCTCCATTAAAATGCTTAAAGAAATTATCTTCTCGAGGTTTGGAGTCCCTAGATACTTAATGACTGACTGTGGTTCACACTTTATTCATGGTGCTTTCTGAAAATTGCTTGCTAAATATGATGTCAACCATAGAATTGCATCACCCTATCATCCTCAATCTAGTGGTCAAGTTGAACTTAGCAATAGAGAAATAAAATTAATATTACAAAAAACTTTCAATAGGTCGCGAAAGAATTGGTCTAACAAGCTTGATGATGCACTTTGGGCCTATAGAACAACTTATAAAAATCCTATGGGTATGTCTCCATATAAAATGGTTTATGGAAAAGCTTGTCATTTGCCTCTTGAGTTAGAACATAAAGCATATTGGGCAATTAAAGAACCCAATTATGATTTCAAACTTGCAGGGTGAAAAGAGGTTGTTTGATATTAGCTCCCTAGATGAATGGAAAAACCAAGCTTATGAAAATGCCAAACTATATAAATAAAAAGTTAAAAGATGGCATGACAAAAGAATCCAAAAGCGGGAATTCAAAGTTGGCGAATATGTTCTATTGTACAATTCTTATTTTAGATTTTTTTGCAGGAAAACTTCTTTCCAAATGGGAAGGACCATATATCATCGAAGAAGTTATCGCTCTGGAGCTATCAAGATTAATAATGCCGAAGGTACCAACCCGAAGGTGGTCAATGGACAAAGAATTAAACACTATATTTCAGGTACGCCTATTAATGTTGAAATTAACATTATCCAAACCATGAAACCGGAGGAACACATAAAAGAAACCTTCCAGAACAGTCCAGAACCCTGAAAAGGAAGAGGTACGTGATATGGTAAGTAAACAGACTCCGAAAAATCCGCAAAAATATTTTCTGTCAATTTTGGAATATTAGAAGAAAATAGAAAATAAGAAACAACAAGGAAGGCAACCCAGGTGCCCACAAGGCACCAGGGCGCGCATGCCCCACCAGGCGCGCCCTGGTGGGTAGTGGGCCCCTCTGGCACCTTCCCGACTCCATTTTCCTTCTGTATACTTGTTTCCCAAGATAACAAATCTTTATATATACCCCCGGACGTTTGACCATCGCATCACGGAGAAATCCTCTGTTTTTGTTTCGTGCTATTTTTTGGCAGATCTGAAAATATGTCGTCTCAAGATTCGGAGGGAGAGAGCTATGTCGCTGATTAGATCATCCAAGGTCTATTGGGAGGAGGACCATTATGGTTGGACCACGGATGAGGAGTAAAACGTTGACATGGAGAAAACAAGAGATGATAGCTCTGATGAAGATGAAGATCCACTAGCTCAACCTGGAGATATGCACGTGGAATTCAAAAAGTCAAGCCTCCCTAACAAAGCAAAAAAAAAAATCTAAGATCCAATTTATCCCATCTTGTTTTCTGCAGGATAGCAAGGCGGCTTTATGCAAAAGGGTATTAAAGCTTGAGCTAGAGAATGAGGATCTGAGGGAGGAAATTTTAGCCTCAGACGCAAGCTGGAGAAAAGGACAGCCTCATCATCATCACCAAAGAAGGAGAATTGAGTACACGGGTATGGGCACTCCCCTTGGCTTATGCAAAGCTTGGGGGAGATGCCCAGGTATCGTATCACCATCACTTTTATTACCTTTACCTATTTTAGTTCGGTCCATAGCTATTTCATGATTTAATTGAATAAAAGTTTAGTATGATCTATTTTTGAGTGCTAGCTTCATGATCTATCTATCTGTGTAATCGAGTGAGAGTTGAGTTTTTGCCTCTTTACTTTTCTGTTTCAATCAAAATAAAGGAAATAATGAAAAAGATCATGTGCTAATCTTATGGTAAGTAATGACATCCTATAAGGAAAAGTATAAGTGGTAAAATTTATTGAAAGTTGACAAACATAGCATTAGTCAATGATGCAGTTCATGAAAAATTAATAAGGGAAGAGAAGATTCACATGCAAATATACCATCTTGGACATCCTTTATGATTGCGAGCCCCCATTAAATTTCTTATGCCAAATTGTTGACGTTGGACAAGGAAGACAACATAATGATTTATATTTTTTCATATCCACACAGAAGTTATATTCTCATAGATCCTTCAACATGTGGTGCTTGCCCAATATCTTTGCTAGCCAGAAATCCGCACTAAGTAGACATACTACTTGTGCATGCAAAACCCTTAAACCCAAATTCATATTTTTGAGAGTCCACCATACCTACCTATGGATTTAGTAAGATCCTTCAAGTTTTCATCGGTGCAAAAAGACAATAAAAATTGCTCCTAAATGTGTTTGATCTTTTAGTGTAAGGGGAAATAAGCGTTGTAGGAACTTGTGATGGCAAAGTAATAAAAGCGACGGACTGGATAATAAAGGTTGCTATCATAAGGTGCAATATAACATGACGTTCTTTTGCATTAAGAGATGGTGCATACAAAACCAAAAAGCGCATGACAACCTCTGCTTCCCTCTGCTAAGGGCCTATCTTTTACTTTTATGCAAGAGTCAAAGTATTTTCCTCTATTCCTTTTTATTTTATCTTTGGTAAGCATCATGTGGTGGGGAAAGATCTAGGCACATATACCCAGTTGGATATGAGTGAGCATGAGTTATTATTGTTGACATCACCCTTGAGGTGAATAAGTTGGGAGGCGAAACTATAAGCCTCTATCTTTCTATGTGTCCGGTTGAAACTTTTTGTTCATATATATGCTGTGAGTGTTAGCAATCATAGAAGATTAAATGATGGTTGAGTATGTGGACTTGCCAAAATGCTCCGATACAAGACCCTTCCTGAAAATATGGTGAATTGTAGTTGCAAAGTTGACTGAGAACATAGTTTGTTGGTTTTCAATAAAGTTTATGCTTTTTACTTCGATGTTGTGATGAATTTTTACTTGTTCATGAGAAGTTATATGATAAAGTTTGTTAATGTTATAATAATAAGCATGATGCTACTATGGTCATATTTTGTTTTTATCGACACCTCTCTCTTACCGGCTTTCGCTTGAGGACAAGCAAGGTCTAAGCTTGGGGGAGTTGATACGTCCATTTTGTATCATGTTTTCCTATTGTTATTTATAGTGTTTTTATGCATTATGACACTTTGTGGAGTAATTCTAATGCCTTTTCTCTCATAATATGCAAGGTTTATACAAAGAGGGAGAATCCCGGCAGCTGCAATTCTCGACCTAAAAAAGCTACGTCAAAGATACCTATTCTGCACATACCCAAATGAGCTGAAATTTTACAGAAAATTAATTTGGAATAAATAAAAAATACTGGAGAAAAGAACTACCGGAGGGGGCCACCCAGGTGCCCACAAGGCACCAGGGCACCACCCCCTCCAGGCGCGCCCTGGTGGGTAGTGAGCTCCTCGGTCCACCTCTGGTGCCCATCTTCTAGTATATAAGGTCTTTTGACCTATAAAAAATAAGGAGAGGACTTTCGGGACGGAGCGCCGCCGCCTCGAGGCGAAACTTGGGCAGGAGCACTTTTGCCTTTCGGCGGAGCGATTCCGCCGGGGAAACTTCCCTCTCGGAGGGGGAAATTGAAGCCATCATCATCACCAACAACCCTCTCATCTTTGGGGGGCCAATCTTCAACAACACCACCTAATCTCAATACCCTAGTTCATCTCTTGTGGTCAATATTTGTACCAGAACCTCAGATTGGTACCTGTGGGTGACTAGTAGTGTTGATTACATCTTGTACTTGATGCTAGATGGTTTATTTGGTGGAAGATTATATGTTCAGATCCATTATGCTTTTTAATACCCCTCTGATCTTGAGCATGAATATTACTTGTGAGTAGTTACCCTTGTTCTTGAGGCCACGGGAGAAGTCATGTTGCAAGTAATCATGTGAATTTGATATTTGTTCGATATTTTGATGATATGTATGTTGTGATTCCCTTAGTGGTGTTATGTGAACATCAACTGCATGACACTTCACCATCTTTGGGCCTAAGGGAATGCATTGTGGAGTAGTTATTAGATGATGGGTTGGTAGAGTGACAGAAGCTTAAACCCTAGTTTATGCGCTATTCCGTAAGGGGCTGATTTGGATCCATATGTTTAATGCTATGGTTAGATTATTATCTTAATTCTTCTTTCGTAGTTGCAGAAGCTTGCGAGGGGGTTAATCATAAGTGGGAGGCTTGTTCAAGTAAGAACAGCACCCAAGCACCGGTCCACCCACATATCAAATTATCAAAGTAGCGAATGCGAATCAAACCAACATGATGAAAGTGACTAGATGAAATTCCCGTGTGCCCTCAAGAACGCTTTGCTTATTATAAGAGACCATTCCAGCATGTCCTTTGCTAAAAAAAAGGATTGGATTGTCTTGCTGCACTTTATCTACCGTTACCGTTACTTGACCATTACAAATTACCTTACTATCAAACTACTTGTTACCGACAATTTCAGTGCTTGCAGAAATTACCTTAATGAAAACCGCTTGTCATTTCCTTCTGCTCCTCGTTGGGTTCGACACCCTTATTTATCAAAAGGACTATGATTTATCTCCTATACCTTTGGGTCATCACTCCTCCAGCCGCCTCACGGTATGCGGGCGAACTGCGCGTTTACACGCGGTGGGCGCGCGCACTCCAACCAGTGCAGGAGCCGCAATGATGCAATCGGGTCTAGTATGGACCAGTCGTCGGCACGTGATTGCGGGTCGGGATTGTCTGTGCCGCTTCGTACATCATCAACCTAGGAAAACGCCACAGAAGATCCGCAGTGGCAGGTCCAGCTCGACGCAATTGTTAATTTCCTGCAGGTGCACATGGTTTAGTTGTAGCCTTTTCAAAGTAAGAGTATCGATCCCACAGAGAGCACATGAATTAATCTTCGTCTCTCAAATGATGTGAATATATTGTCTGCAAGTTGTTAGTTTTCCAAAGTTGTACTAACGTGATAAAAGGGTAATGTTGAAGGTGCAAAGGTAAATAAGTAAAGGAAAATAACTAGAATAATAATTGGGTGAGCTGGAGACTGATAATATTATGGTGTTCCCAGGGAGTCCGGAATACCCACTAGTGTGCATCTATAGTTGTGCCTAAACACAATGCTACTTTGGATTCCTAAGCCACTTTACATGTTTCTCTTCGTGGGCAGAGCCGGTTTAGATATGTGCATACATGCGGAAGCTCTGTATCACATACACCACTACCGTTCTTCCCCACTCCGGTTATCAAACAGTAATTAAGGGGAAAGATATCCCCCTGAGCACAGCCCCGTTGCAGTGATCCTCCATGAAAGGAAATGTGGTCTGTCACTCACCCACCTCGCCAACCACGCGGTTCGCCAACAGTAATAACCTTCCGTCCAAAATTGGCATATGTTGGATGGTCGACTTCACCCAAAGTCAAGAATATTATCAACACAAACATGCAAAGAGGATATCAAATCCTAATATCAATCAATCTATCACACACTAGGGTTCATCCATGTCCCCAAGAACTAAAGGAACTACTCACACATGAAGGCAACAAACATCACACCACCAATGATGGAAATCATGAATAAATCACACATGTAATACATAATTTATTTCGCTTGGGTTATTGATATTACAATATGGGAGAAGGTAGATGATGATGATGACGATGATGATGGGGGTGATGTTGGAGCCTTCTTGATGCGGATGATGACGGCGGTGGCCTACTCTTGTCGGTTCCTTCCTCCAGATTGCTCCGGCGACTAGGGTTTCTGCTTCTCGATGAGTTTCTGGTGTCTTTGGGCATCTGATCCATGACCCGTCTTCACTTGGCGAATATAGTCGATTCACGGTGGCGATGGCACTCCATACGACCACTCATATGGTGCGCGCGGTCGTATGGAACGTCGTCTTTTGCTCTGGACTTCCTGCGGCAGCTGCCTCTTTGTCCATTTTGCTTCTCTCTCTTATGTTAAGATATTATCACCTTAATTGCGTGATTCCACTACCATTTTATGGTATTTCTTCAAAATAATAATATTTGGTCTAAAAAGCCTTATCTCGAGGAAAAGCGTCAAAAAGAAGCATGCATGCGAACGCGGTAAAATTCCACAAAGACTACGGAGTAGGCACAAAAATAATAACAAAATAATCACATAATTTGGACTCACTAGATGTCTCTGGATCCAGTGCGCCAGGTGTTGTTGCTTCTTTGGCGCAGGTTCCAGGATCCTCACCGCAGGCGCCATGATCTCTTGTGCCACCCGTTTCTACTTCTCCATTTGTAGCAGCTTGTACATGGTTACAAAAGGGAGTAATTCAACCTGTTAATTATAAGCATATTACAAAATATGTCTTAGCTTGTTCGACAAGATAATCAACTAATCTTGAAGAAGCATTTGGTGATACACAGTGGAAAAAGGCTATGGAGGAAGAATATCTTGCACTCCATAAAAAACTTGGCAATTGGTGTCTCCACAGAGAGGTAAAAATCTAATTGATTGCAAGTGGGTCTACAAAATTAAGAGAAAGTCTGATGGAACTATTGATCGTTATAAGGCCAGACTTGTTACAAAAGGTTTTAAATAAAGGTATGGTATTGATTATGAGGATACCTTTAGTCCAATTGTCAAAATTGCCACTATTCGTCTTGTCTTGTCCATTGCCGTATCTAGGTGATGGAGTCTCCGACAACTAGATGTGCAAAATGTGTTTCTTCATGGTGTTCTGGAAGAGGAAGTATACATGAAACAACCGCCTGGTTTTCAAGACAAGAATGCTCCTTTTCATGTGTGTGGACTTGACAAAGCTATTTATGGTCTAAAGCAAGCTCCCAGGGCATGGTATTCTTGTTTGAGCTTCATATTACAGAAACTTGGTTTTTCTCCCTCCAAGTCTAACACGTCATTATTTATCTATAATAAGTTAAATACCTCCATATTTGTGCCTATGCATGTTGATGACATCATTGTTACAGGCTATTCTGATCAGGTAGTGACAGGATTGCTTAAGGACTTAAATTCTGAGTTTGCTCTTAAGGATCTAGGGGACTTGAATTTTTTCCTTTTCATTGAAGTAAAAAGGAAATAGGGAGGGTCTTCAGCTCTCTCAAGAGAAATATGCATCTGTCCTTCTGAAAAGAGTTGGCATGCAGGATTGTAAACCATCCCCCAACACCTTTGTCCAACATACAAAAATTATCTCTTACAGAAGGGGAGCTCTTGAATCAAGAGGATGGCACTAGATATAGAAGTATAGTTGGTGCACTTCAGTACTTGACTCTTACTAGGCCCGATATTATATTTGTTGTTAATAAAGTATGCCAGTTTCTTCATGCACCTATCACAGCACACTGGACAACTGCAAAGTGTATACTGAGATATATTAAAAATGGTCCAAGCATTGGTCTGACATTCAGCAAGCCATCATCTACTCTTGTTAGTGATTTTTATGACTCTGACTGGGCAGGTTGTCTTGATGATAGGCGTTCAACAGGTGGTTTTGCAGTGTTTTATGGACCAAATTTAATTTCATGGTGTGCAAAGAAACATGCTACAGTTTCAAGGCCTAGTACAGGAGCAGAGTACAAGGCCCTACCAAATGCTACAACAGAAATTATTTGAGTTTAGTCCATGCTCAAGGAACTTGGAGCAAGTCGTGGACAGACTCCATGTTTATTGTGTGATAACCTTGGTGCTATATACCTTTCTGCTAATCCTGTCTTTCATGCTCGGACTAAATATATTGAGATAGATTTCCACTTTGTTCAAGAAAGGGTTGCTAATAAACAACTGTAAATAAGATTTGTTCACTCTAGAGATCATATTGCAGATGGCTTCACCAAAGCATTACCTACAAGGAGTTTTGAATCTTTCAAGCTAATCTCAACTTGGCTCCATTCTGATTAAGGGAGGGTGTTAAAGGATATATTCATGTGTACTGTGAAGATAGGTTGTTAGAGTTGTTAGGATTTTTCTCTTGTATTCTCTCTGTACTCTAGCCGAATCCTTCATGTACTCTATCTCTACTTTCATTCCTTGAGTGCCAAGTTGTATCAAGACTTTTTATACATCATGTGGGGTTTTCCCCTCGTCAATATAACAGGGAACCGTCGGCACCAACAGGAAACGACGTTACATCCAGTTTTACAGCTTCTCCCACACACATTATATAACATGGCAATGATGTTTCTCACACACACATATACCATGGCAATTATGTATCTCACACACACATATACCATGTTAATTATGTCTCTCACACATACCATCGCAAACTTCTATTGAATAAGTTAAATCAACATGGTGAAAATAGGGGCAAAAAGACCATCTACCATCTACAACCCTGCACAAAATTCAAATGTTGTATGGACTATGAAGCAAAAATACCATCTACCATCTATAGTCGTGATGGCAATTTCAGCCTAAGTAACACAAAAAATAGGGGGTAAATTTGCATAGTAACAGGGAGGGTAGCAACCACAAACCCCCTCCCAACAACAACAAAATCGGACGGCAAAAGTGCTCGCCCCTCCGGCCGTCGTGGCCACGAGGGTCGCCGTCGCACCGATTCCCAATGACCACCATGGCACTACCCTACGATGACACAAAAAACCTCGCAAAAACCTACTCCCCCCGACCACTTACTGCAACTGGCGTCACGAAATACACGAACACTGTCCTTGGCTGCAAACTCGACGCCATCAACCAGATAAAAAACCGCCGCCGCCGCCATGAGCAATTCATTGACTCTCCGCAGAAACCCGCATGGATGAAGTCGAACAAAAACAGAGGAGAGGAGGTGTGGCCGGTAGCATACCTCCAACAATGGCACAATGCAGAAGCAGGGGAGGCAAACCTTGATATCTACGACCAATGGCACTCGATTCACCGGTGAAGAAGCCACAACTGCCACGAATCGCCTACGAGGGAGCGGAGAGTGAAAGGAGAGAAAAGTGGAGTAATGTGTGGTGAGTGCGCTGAGTGGGGATAAGAAACAAATGAAGTAGGGGCAGTTTGTTGCGGGCGTGGTTACAGCGAACGGTTGCCCAACCATGACGTGGAAACAGATAAAGTAGGGGGAGGCAGCTCGCTATGGGCGCGGTTACAGCGAACGGTTGCGCCCAACCTAGACATGGTAGACAACCGCGCCTCAAGATTCGTGTGACACATCTAACGACACAGAGGTTGTTCGCTGGGAGGGACCAAAAAACTAACATCGCCTAAATAACATTTCCCAATCATATTAACAGCCGCATGAAAAGACATGCATACACGTGTTGCTACTAAGAATTCCCCCAAAAAAGATACTTTAGCAGCTCTCTAGTTGATTCACTTGCCCATATCATCTACTGAACAAAGTTCACATTTTACGCAAGTTCGATTTGATCCTCAGTTGCTGGCAACATAACTAGCAGTTGTTTGGATATCCACACATATATAGAAAACCAGTTTAAAGCTAATTATTAGCAAAATCAGGTTTACCTATTATTTTTTGAATACCCAGTTTATAGGAAAGCATTGTTTGTGTGTGGAAATATAAAACTAGCCCGTAGATTTCATTGTCTCCAGCAAATTCCACCTCTGTCCTCAAACCATACCCGTGGCCAATGGAGATCAACGGTTTGGTCGGCCACAACACCTGCGCCCTTATATTTCATTGTCTCCAGCAAATTCCACCTCCGTCCTCAAACCGTAGACGTGGTCGGTGGAGACAGACGGTGCGGTTAACCACAACATCTGCACTGGAGCACCAATGGGAAACAGCCGGAGAGGAGGATGATCACCATGGGCATGTTTGGTTGCATGTGTCGTCTTTTCCCCCTTTGCATACTCGCCTCGGTTGGGCCTGGTTAAGCAAATGCAAGCAAAAAACCATGTTCTGCACATCGTTTGGCTGTCTGCATTGCATCGATGCCTAGATTAGCGCCTGCTGTTTGATTGCCTGCATTTGTGTTTCAGGGATGAGCAGATGCAAACCACAGCTGTTTGGCTACATGCACGTAGTTGTTCTGCTCACCCCTTCCAAATGTGGTCGCTTTACCACCCAAATGCAACACACTTCGCAACAAGCATCACATAAGAACAACACAACACAATTAACAACACACACATAAGAATAACAACTATTAAACAATGCATAATACCTAGGAACATAAGTTTTAAGACTGTATGGCCATCCCCCTGCACAACCCCAGGGTGCTTATCTATGGGCAAAATATATAGTTCGTAGCAAAATTTTAGATGACCAAACCAACTTCAGATGATAGACTAACTAACTAGCTAGAGGGCACGCTCGATGTCACCACAACAAGCAGCCTTCCGACCACCGCACATGATCGAGCTGCAGGCGTTGTAGATCTGGACCTTGAAGCGGAGCCCGGACAGCCGCACGACAAGGATGTCTCCGGGGTGATCTTTTGATGGTGACAGAAGTATTGCCAGCCCCTCCCGAGGACTAGCTACTCGTGGAAGTTTTGGACCTGCACCAAGAACTCACACCACTTGTTAGTTGAGAGCCTCATGATGGAAGGAGGCTTGAGGATTAGCCATTACTTCATCACCGCCCTGAAGGTCGACAGGATGACTAGCATGGTGATATCTTCCTCGTCCTTGATCTGCACGTAGAACCTTAGCGGCTCCCGTGCCCCCTCCTCGTGGCTGATCCTAGGCATGCATTCAATGCCCACCGGCTGGCTTATGGTGGCGATCATGCTCGGCACGTTACCCTCTTTAACTAGCGGTTCATCGGGATGATGTCCTCGGCATCTTGGGCGCTAGCGACAACCTGCACCCCTCTATCTTCATGACCTTTGTCGGGTAAGTGGACAAGAGTAAGTAAAGAGAGCATGATCATTTGCAACTGTCACTGAGCATTGCAGTTGCACTTGGGTAGTACTATGATCATATCATAGTACTACCCAAGTGCAACTGCCAATGATCAGTGGCAGTTGCAAATGATCGGTGCTATGATCTGATCAGTACTACCAAGGGCAACTGCCAATGATCAGTGGCTGTTGCAAATGATCAGTGCTGTG
Source organism: Aegilops bicornis (assembly GCA_021605145.1). Lineage (NCBI taxonomy): Eukaryota > Viridiplantae > Streptophyta > Magnoliopsida > Poales > Poaceae > Aegilops > Aegilops bicornis. The sequence continues at coordinate 379,822,332 of CM038675.1, read as the reverse complement.
ATCAGAACCCCCTTAATGGATTCAAATTTGTCCTACTACTATTTGTAGCATGCTTATGCACGAGGCCGGGGACGATGCGGTTGCGGGTCAGACATCAAAGAGACAGAAGGAGCAGTGAGGGAGAGCATTCCCTACTGCTTTAAATTCCATCCGGGTCAAGAAACAAATACAGCCCAAGCAAACCAAACAGGTCATTCATTTTCTCCTGCACGAGCAGGATGAGCCAGATTGACCAGGCAACCAAACACGCTGCATGAGACTATAGATGACCAGCATGCCATGAAGGAGTCGCTTTGAACCACATCGATCGATGATCACTTAAATCAAAGTCAATTAACTACAACTAATTTTACTAAGCATCTCTCTTAACGCCTTGCTTGCATTATATGAGGTCTGACTATTTGGCTTGTATTCTCAAGAAGCTGAACCATGCATTGTATGAGGTCTGACTATTTGGCTTGGATTCTCAAGAAGCTGAACCATGCATTGTATGAGGTCTGACTATTTGGCTTGGATTCTCAAGAAGCTGAACCACATCAACCGATCACTGAAAATCCAAAAGCAGATAGTACGATTGTCGTTTTTCCAAAATCCCAGTTCTCCAATTTTACAGATAACAAACTTCTATTTTCCTGAGATTTTGCAAGGCTAACCAAATAAGCTATCCATTTAAACAAGCTTATAGGAAACATTTCAAGTAAAAACTACATTCAGATGAATATCAAGATCGCATATAGATCTCTGATAACAGGCACAACGCAGAATCATAACAGAAAATGAAGTTCCATTGCTCCCATGATTTCTGTTCAAGACAAGACTAGAAAGATAAAATACTTGTTGATATTCGCTTAGGCAAACACAAAACCGGTATCAGTGAAACAGATCTAATCCAAAGACAAGCAGGGGTCGGCAGGACAGCCCAGTATCTTATCAACTTCACTGGAGCGCACACACTTAGAACACCCGTACACGCTTCCCCATGGTGCTCTTCACGTACAGGCACCTCACCTGGGGAACACAAATCATATAAAATCAGGCTGTAGGATGCAATGTCATGCAACATAGTTGAAAGGAGAATCCAGAGGATGACTCACATTCTGCCAATTCTTCTTCAGGAGGGACACAAGGAAGTTAACACTCATTTGGATGTTTTGTTGGATCTGCTTCTCGTCCATCGACAAGTTGCCCACAGCAACACCCATGCAAAGAACCTTCTTTAGCTGGAACTTGACTGTAGCTTTTGTCTCGTTGACCTTGGCTTCAAGAGATTCCTGGTGACTAACCAGAGTGGGAAACTTGCCTGCAGGCATCGGCATGATTGGATTAGAAAAGATATAATACCTGCTGCCTCATGGTATTAATAGCACTAACACTAGCAGACAGCTCTCAGAGAGAACATAGCAATATGCGGTGACGTTCTAGAGCAACAACATAAAATATCTAGGCAACGAAAATAGTCTAATTGCTTTTTCTGCACAATGCCAAAGGCTCACAATGCACATAGCAACAAATAAAAACCAATCAGAAGATGCAACGAGGCATCTACAACCAGATTAAGACTTCATGTAAACAATAATAGCTTGAAACGAGATGGATAACTTGCCTGCCTTGTTAAGACCAGGGCCAAGGAGACGAGGGATCTGCTTGATTATGGCCTCTGATGCCAAGAAAGCATGGTACTTCTTGGCTAGCTTCTTAACAAGCTTCTTGTTCTTGTTCATCTTCTTGAGACTTTCAACATCCATGTAGTCAAGTCTCATTTTCTCAGCCTGTACACATTCCAAGACAGATTATGATATGAGAACACATGCTAGTACAATAGTAGGCAGAATAAAAAAAGGTTCAATTCAATTTTCATGCCATATTATCATATGAGAAGGTATGGTATGGTTAAAGAAATGTCACTAACGTAATTGACACATTCAAGGCACGAACGCTGTCAAAACATCAGCATTTCAAAAGATGCCGTAGTTGAGTTAATACAAAGGGGGGGGAGGGGGGGGGGGCAGCCCCAGTGCATGTAGCTCCCGCTTGCGCAGGGTCTGGGGAAGGGTCCGACCAGTTTGGGTCTATTGTAAAACTTGCACAAATATATCAAGGAGAATCATTACCTGGTCGACATGCTGGGCATCACCAAGCATGCACACCCTCATCTTTGGGCGGGGTATATGGGGCAGCTTCACTGAGCCGCTGAAACGTTTGTCCTTTTGTGGGTCGTAGTTTTTGAGACCGATCTGAAGCTCCACAGTCTCAGTGAACTTGCGCTTCTTTTCTCTGGCCTCCCCAACAATCTGGGTGATGGCATCCTTGACAGCGTCACTTTGGAGCTTACTGCAATGGGATAGACAAGCTCAAAATCTTGATGTTGTAAGAACAAACCTGGCGATTGAGACACCCAGTTCTAGAATGATGTAGCTTGAAGGAAGCAGAAACGTGGGCAACATTAGAATATACCACAAGTTTTAGGAAGTTAATCTTGTGGAGGCTACATTTAATCAATCTCTTCAGCACAACATCTTAAGCAATTTAGACTTGTAGATGGCTACATTAAATCAATCTCTCTCGCACAACATTTAACCACTTAAGAAACAATTGAATCACTACGCGCGCATAAGATCTGAAGTCTACTCATAAAGCTAGTGAATCACTAGCTCACATCTTTAACGGACAACTCTCTCTGGAACAAGATATTTAACTCGATTCCATGAATATCCAACAGCAAACTGACATGCAAATGACATATATCCGAAGTAATTTACAGTGTTCGATAACACAACTGCAGAGAGCAATGGACAATTTTATGGCGCTGGAAACAGTCGTGAAAACAAACTAGATGAGATGTGATTCGACGGAAGGAGGCTAGGAAGTACCTCATGGCTGCCGCCGATCAGTTGACGCCCTGCAGGAGCGAAAACACGAGAACATTGAGATTAAGAGAGATCTAGCGGGACACGGAACAAATCAAGCGCAGGATCGGAAAGGGAAGGTATACAAATTGGGGGGGAAGAGGTAGGATGTGGCGTACGCCGGAGAACTTACTGATTTTGGCGAAGCGGCGGCGGCGCGGCGGCGGCGGTGAAGAGAGAGGGAGTAACGAAGAGGACGCGGACGGGCACGGAGGCTCCTCTTATACGTTCGGCACCGCGAAGAGATGGCAGGGCACGCGAAAACCCTAGCGCCTCCGATGGACGTCACGGATGTGATTGCACGCGTTCTGGGCCGTTTCGGCTGTCTGACGCCTCTAAAGATCGTACTTATGGGCCGGCCCGGAAACCGAGCTGGTATATGACAATTCTTTTCCGAATGGTGGAATCCTATTTGGCGCTTAAGGGCAACTTCAACGCGGATCATCAAATCGCCTTTAAATGTCAGTTTTGACCATTCCACGATATATTTGGTGGTGCCCATATGTACGATCTTAGGAAAGTCAAACATAGGAAAGGTTGAGGGAGTTTGAACACATCGTGAACACGTCAACTTAGCTTTGGACCCCATCACAGTCATTTGGCCTCTCCCTCCTTTCTCTCTTCTCTCTTCATTGGACGAGAAACATTTATTAGGTGAATATATAGCTGGATGGTCGGCGCCTGCTCGACTGTTCACGGAAATATTTGGTGATGCCCATTTTAATGAACCGTGTTGCAATTGCACTCACACGCCAATTACAGGGCAATAGGTGCAGGGAGCCCACTTCCACCCTAGGTTGTCACTGGACTGTCGCCCATGTTATCTCCCTCTGGTTTTATAGGCCGGTTTTTTGTCTGGTTTTTGCTTTCTCGGGTTTGTGGATTTTTTTCTTTATTTTTAAGTTTGTTTTTTTCTCTTTCATCCATTTTATTTTGAAAAATTATCAAATTTTCAAATCCATGATTTTTTTTATTATCTTAACAAAAAAATTGAACATTTTATCAAATTCTTGAATTTTTTGAAAATAGCATATTGTTTTGAAATTCATGAATAAAATTTTTCTAGTTTGCAAATAATTTTAAAATTCATGATTTTTAAAATTTTGTGAAATGTTTTTCTAGTTCAGGAACATTTTTTAAATATTTTTTCCAATCCCGTGCACTTTTTTATCTGCGTTGGTGCATAGATGGGTTGGCCCAATTAGGCCATAGGTGATGTTTCCCTTCCGATCTTGGAAAGGTTTCATTCTGGGTTTATCTTTTTTCTGTGTTTGTTTATATTTCGGTTATTTATTTTATTTTTATTTCTCCTTTTTACTTGTTTTCTTTATCCCTTTCCATTTTATATTTCATAATTCTTAGGCATTTTGCAAATTCATGGATATATTCTAAATTTATAGATATTTCTAAAAGTCGGAATATATCTTCAAATTTGTGAAGTTTTTTGAAAATTGGAAATAGTTTAACAATCCACGTATATTTTTTTATTTTATGAGCACTCATGATTTTTCTTAAATCCGCTAACGTTTTCAAATATGTCATCGTTTTTAAATTCACATGTATCTTTTAGTTTTCCTCAAAAAGGTATCTTTTAGTTCACAAACACTTTTTAATTTCAAAAAAGTATATTTATTTAAAATTTAAGAACATTTTGTAAATTCATGAGTATATTTTTAAAATTCGAAAGAGATGTTTTAAAAATTGAAACATTTTCGAAAATTCAGTTGTATTTTAAAATCCGTAAACATTTTTGGGGGGTTCATGAACATTTTTTTAATTCCTAAGCAATTTTTCAAATTCTTTATCTTTTCCGAGATTCAGGAACATTTTCAGAATTCATGATATTTTAAATTTTGAGAACATAATTGCAAATTTGCTCGCTGAAATGCAGCAGCCAACTAAAGACTGACGCTCCATCGCGGGACCCGAATATTATACACCGGGAAGAAAAATAGCAGTCTGAAGAAAATGTCTAGGCGCTATAACTACATGTCATGTATTGCTGACGCATCCCGTTATAAGAGCGTGATTGCGTGAAGAATATGCCCGGGCTCCCAAGCTAGCGTCGTTCCGTTCCACGCAGAAAACGCACCTTGGAGCGAGTCGTGTTATTAGTTTCCACGAGGGAGGGGATTGGATGGAGATGGTGACGGGGCGGAACGTGGATAGACACCATAATACAGCAGAGAAAAGAAATATTTCTGCTAGCGTCTAGCGGCGTTGCTGACCTGGTTTGATTAGTTTAGTGGGTGAGCTAGCTTAATGATCAATCTCCTCATGTGTTCTGGTCCTTGTTGCTCAATAATGTACTCCACTTTTAGCTGAGACTTGAGACATCGAAGCAAGAACATGAATGGCCATTGGCCAAGGTACGAGTGTACTACGTAGTAGACACGGCATGAAGCCTATGATTTCCGCCGGGGTCGCTCTTTCTGGAACATATACAAGAATTTCACATTTTATGCAAACCCTCACGGTTGTTCACGGCCCATTTTTTTCCAACATACAGAAAGATATTAATATCAATATAATACTAATTATATCTGATCTCTACAACGACAAAATTGAGAAACAGTATAACTTACCTACCTACGAGCCTCCACAACGTTTAGAGCGTCTCAACCATCGGATCCTTCCAAGGTACGTTGTAGATCAACTCGGTCGTCCTTGGGTGGTTCACGCGCAATGTGAAGCCGTTTAAATGGGCGCTGCTCCGCAGAGCGAAGCGCCGTTCATTCCGTAATCGGGTCAAGAAGGCCCATATTCACCGAAGCACACTCGCATGGGCGGGCTATGTGTTGGCGCTTATCCCTTCTCCCCGCGATGTCAGCCGTCGTTAGGGTCCCCGGTCCGTGATGCGCCATCGTTACTTCCCCGCGATGCGCCGCCGCCTTCCTCCGTCCCGCCGGCGAGCTTCCTCTGCGCATCTGCCTCTGCGTATATGCCATTCACTCGCCTCTATTCTTCCACCGCAGTATAACTTACCTACCTACGAGCCTCCACAACGTTTAGAGCGTCTCAACCATCGGATCCTTCCAAGGTACGTTGTAGATCAACTCGGTCGTCCTTGGGTGGTTCACGCGCAGCGGAAGCCGTTTCGCGGGCATTGCTCCAGCGAGCGGCGCCGTTCGTCGTGTCGGTCAAGAAGGCCCATATTCGCCGAAGCACACTCGCATGGGCGGGCTATGTGTTGGTAGCGCTATCCCTTCTCCCGCGATGCCGCCGTCGTTAGGGTCCCCGGTCCGTGATGCGCCATCGTTACTTCCCGCGATGCGCCGCCGCCTTTCCTCCGTCTCCGGCGAAGCTTCCTCTGCGCATTCGCCTCACAGATATGCCCTTCACTCGCCTCTATTCTTCCACCGCAGGCCCCTTCTTATTGTTCTTAATCTCCGGTCTTGCTGCGTACCTCCACGACGGTTGCGGCGGCCGCCCTCGATGGCAGCGTCCATTACCGGTTGTCCTCCTCCTGCATACACCTCCATGGCCTTGCGGTACATGGCGTGCGTTCTGTCAATTCCACAAGTAAGGCCGAAATCGATGCGTGATTATCCTTACAAAGTTCCACCGCCCACCTCCAATGTTTTGTTACTTCTTGGTGATAGTGGAGAGCGTCGACAAATGAGCCAAAATTGTACCTTCACAGCCAAGGATTTGGCTTTCCTAGCTCACCCTCCCGTCCATAGTGAGGCGTCAGGAGTCTGCTTCACATCCAAGAGACCACCATGATCACCAAATTACGATCGCCTCTACACATTCCTCTACCTCTCCGATTTCTTACCAATTCTTAAACTATGTTGCTTGACCTTTTACCAATTTGTAAGATATGTTGGCAATGTGAAGAATTGTGAGTGAATGACCGAATGTCTACAGGTCGCTCGAGCCAAGGAGTGATGCAAAGGTGGCAGCGGTGAAGGGGTTGTTGCCGGTGGCGTCAACTGATCGACTGAGCTCCTTGGTCGTAACATCGGGTTTAGTTACCGGAATTGGCGGCACTCCACTTACAACGACTCCAACGGCAGTAAGCCATGGACCATTGTTACGATGTTCTTTTTCCTTTTTTTGGTAATCACCCTGTTCCACTAAACTAACATGAGGAAAATATTTCTATCATCTATATAAGAGTTCGGTTCGGGGACTCCAAGGATGAGGAGGACATCATAGGTCGGCGCATCGTTGTCTCCATCAACAAAGACACGCCCAAGCTCCCTACCTAAGTTTCCCGTCACCTACTTATTATTCGAACGTACTACTCAATTAAATCAGCGAACTTCGTAACTTTCTTGATTAATTGTTGTCTTATGGTCTGTCAGACCGATGATAACTTTGTTTTCTAAACTACAGATAACCTGGTGCAAGCACTCATTTCCCTTCACAAATCATGCGAGAGATCCGTAAGGTAATACACAACTAATTTAATACCAAAATCCAACGGTTTCATGTGAAATTTCTGCAAAATACGATTAATTTTGCAACAGATGCCATTATTTGTAGTGCCAATTTTTGGTATAAGCAGGATTATGATGTTTGACAGATTCTGAAACCCCAATGTTTTTGAAAAGAAAAACCTTCTTTGGAGTGCACAATATCGATTTACAGATGCATGGTGTAGATGATACAATCACACATGATGGAGCAACCATTGGGTGGATGCTGGAATTTGACGATCTGGCAGTGAAGGTGATGCTCTGTTGCATCTCGCGGATCTTAGGTATATGCCATTAATTAATTTTGTTACTTAGTAATTTACTATTGTTAGTGATGTGAAAAGACCACGTGTAGTTGAACCTTTTCAAAGATGCTACGTATTGTCGATTTATCTTACACCATGTGCATGATACAAAGCCGTCCTACTTTGGCATAGAAGAAGGAAGATATTGCGGCTCTCACAATTTTCATGTATTGATCGAGTTATCTCAGTTTTCCTCAGCTAATCTTGATGATTCTACCTTTTCATCTTAGGATGAACGGGCGCGGCAATGCGCGCCTTTATGTTCTAGTATACAGACATAATCTAGACACCGAGGATGCACGCAAAAAACGGATAAAAAAAAGAAACGAAAAAGAAAAACGACACGATAAAGACAAACAATGAACAAGTAATGACACCATCAACCGCCCTTAACAATGCATGAACTACAAGAGATGTTTTCTGAAAGCGATACCTTCAAAAAGAGAACGACAAACAAACGATGCCGTTATTCGACAACCACTGAAGGTCAAATCTTGGGTTTTCATCCCGATGAGCATGCCTAAGGAGCCTCCATGCAATGTCGTTAACAAGAACACAATGTATAAACACCCTTTTGGCTATATTCATTTTTCTCTCTCATAAAGGGTGTGTATATTAACTCATAATGTATTGTCAAGAGAATACAACACATAATGAGCATAGATATGACCTCTTGGCGGGACAGGAAAAAGGAGGAAGGATCCCCCCTCACATGCCGCTCCCGCGGACGACCGGGAGGGCAACCGTGTCGTTGTCGGGACTCCACCCCTTCCGCCACCTCCTCCCCTCGCAGCCATCGAGGCGCGTGTGGGGTTCCGGCAAACCCTTAAGGTTCGAACACTCGGGTGCGCGCGAAGTCTTTCCCTCCTATCGATCTACGCCCTAGCTCATTAAGATCTCGTGGACAAACTCAACGAACTCGCAACACAGAAAGACACGAGATTTATACTGGTTCGGGCCACCGTCGTGGTGTAATACCCTACTCCAGTGTGGTGGTGGTGGATTGCCTCTTGGGCTGATGATGAACGATAGAGGGAAGAAACGGCCTCCCGAGGTTGAGGTGTTCTTGTGCTTGGTGATTTGGCGGGTGAGAGCTGGATGAACTGCTCGATGCCCCCTACTGTGGTGGCTTGGCTAGCTCTAATTATATAGGCCCTGGTGTCGGTGTCAAAACCGGCGGATCTCGGGTAGGGGGTCCCGAACTTTGTGTCTAAGGCGGATGGTAACAGGAGGCGGGGGACACGATGTTTAACCAGGTTCGGGCCCTCTCGGTGGAGGTAATACCCTACTTCTTGCTTGATTGATCTTGATGATATTTAAATACATTAAAACTAAGCACTTTTTCAGCCCTCTCAAAGCATCAGCATTCACAGCCGTCCGATCATCAATTTTAAGCATTTTCAGCCGTCAGATTAGGTGGGAATCGCACGTAATCTCGGTTCTTTTGCTAATACCGATCGCACACCGTGTGTGCCACTTCTCCGTTAGCATTTTTGGACGTTCCGCGTTAAATTGGGCCCAATGGGCCAAGTCTCCTTTTCCCACCCGAACCGGATCGAGACGTCGTCTCGCACAACCCCCTCCTCTCCCCGACCTCTGTGCTCCTTCTCCCAATCTAGGCGGCTGGGCGTATCCCAATCTAGGGGAACCAGCCAAGGTGAGGCGCCCGAGGGGATCCGGCGATCGAGCGGCCGGTCGATGCGCTGCGGCTCGTCGCTTGGCTACGGGGCATGCTCCGCCACGCCGCCTTCTGGGAGAGAGAGGCCGCGGCCGGGCGCCGGCGCCGGCGTGCAGCACTGAGTCGCCGCTCCAAGCGCCAGTTGTTGTTCGCGCCGTCGGGAGCGCGTTCGCAGCGGGCCGTGCCTGAGGGCTTTGCTGGTTGGGCCGCCGGTGGAGGACGAGGCCAAGCTAGCTCCGCTCTTTCAGATCCAGGAGTTTAACAGAGTGCTGCGGCGAGATCTCAGCTTTCAGGAGCAAACACCCCAACCCGTGATCTGTTTTTACGACGGATCTAAAGTCCTCCGGCACGCTGCTGCCATGTCCAGGAAGGTATGCGAACTTTGAGCAGGCAACGTTGGTTCGTTCTCGGTGGAGGTACAGTGGGTCACTGGATACTGGATACAATAGCAGCAGGTGGATGTGTACGTAATTGTACTTATCCTGTGCTTTCTTGTGATTGTAAGCCTAATCACATTCTAGATCGATTGATTCATATTGCCTTTCATAACTAGAATAACTGGTGTTGTTTATGATGGTATGCATTATCTTCCCTCCAGTTTTATTCTAGCTGCTCAACTTGCATATTTTACAACAGGCCCAAAAGACACACACTATTTTATGGATATTTACTTTAGCTTTTCATCCTTCAGTGGTGAAAACAGTTTCCCAAATTTTCTTTCCTTGTTCATTCTTATATTAATTTTGTTGTAATGATTTTCATGACAATCCACACACACACACACACACACAGATGCAATATTTATTGAGTCTGATTTTTTGGTGGAAACAAACCGGAGGAAGTGATGTACAACTCAGAAAAAGGTAAGTGATGTGAAATTTCTAGGTGCATTGCTATTTACACTACCATGCAATGACATTCAAATATTAAGCATGTCCTTAATAAAGTTTAACATGCCATTTTCTATCAGCGATCAATGCCGAGCATATGTATTTTTTGTCTACCCCTGGTACGCTAATTCCCCCAATTATTTCTTTTTTACATTGCATCTGATTAATACCCATGAGATCCCCTTTTCATTCAAAAATTTGTTCGGTTCAACGTGACACATGTAGGGCCACCTTAAGTGCTCAACTGCCACGTCTAGCGGGAAATGGAGAGGGACATGAAGATTATATGCGTACCGATGGTTGCGGGTTGATGAAGACGGACTGCTGATGCGATGGTGAGGACTATATACCCCATGTACTTTACCATGAACAATCCAAGGTTGAATAATAAAATATTATGTTTCTAGACATTGAATAAATCTTGATAGGATCGCCATTTACGGCTTTCTTTTTAAAATGTGATTATGTTTATAGACTTTGAATAATAAAACACCAATTTCTCAAGATTACGAATAAATCTTTTTATGTGGATTTCGCTTTATTTATCTTTGTGATCAGTGTTTTCTTCTTGCATGTGGCTTAGTAACACCAACCAATACATGTCTTTACCCATGTGATTTATTTGTTCCTCTCACTCTATTATTTGATCTTTTCATTATACGTATCACTTTTGACATCACGGTTCTCGCACTCTGGACTCCTCCTTTACCAACGACCCACATGCAAAATAACGTAAGTTGACAGCTCCAACTTGATAATCTAGATGACATGGTCACTATACTGAGAACTGTCTTCCTTCAAAAGTAGAAAAAAAATGTTGCTCAATCTGCTATTTACAGAACAATGAGTAGCTGGCACTTGCTTCTACTCCCTCCGTTCCGAATTACTTGTCTTAGATTTATCTAGATACGGATGTATCTAGCACTAAAATGAGTCTAAATACATCTGTATCTAGACAAATCCAAGACAAGTAATTCGGAACGGAGGGAGTATTAAATAGACAGTCAATTTGTAGTATGCATCAGTACCACAAAAAGCCTTTTAGGCTGCTTGTCAGTTTAAATTATTTCTATAATGGTAAATAGACAGTCAATTTGTAGTATGCATCAGTACCACAAAAAGCTTTTTAGGTTGCCTGTCGGTTTAAATTATTTCTATAATGGTGATTGGATATTGTGGGCTCTGCTTGTCATTTTAGCATGCTCTGATTTACGCCTAAGGTGATTATCACTTGAATTTGAGCATAAGGCTAAAGTCGTTTGAACTTACAATGATTTGTCTTTCCAAATGAGAAAAGATGACAAAGATCTGCTTTTTCTTAGAATGTTACTACCTTTTACTATGCCCCGGTCGTAAACAAGCGAATCCTCTCGAGTTTGTCGAGTTGTTTGCAGTGATCACCTGCCATTTTTTATTTGTATAATGTTTGAAGTTTGTATGAATGGATTCAATGAAATTATAGGTGTCATACTACTTTGGTCATGATTATGCTTCCAGATATTTATAGAAATAACTGTCATTCTATTGAAAAAAGTACGGGCGCGGCAACGCGCGCCATCAATGATCTAGTGAGTATTACAAGAGTTGATCTACCACGAGATCGTAGAGGCTAAACCCTAGAATCTAGCCTATGGTATGATTGTTGTTGTCCTACGGACTAAACCCTCTGGTTTATATAGACACTGGTGGGGGCTAGGGTTACACAGAGTCGGTTACAAGGGAGGAGATTTACATATCCATATTGCCAAGCTTGCCTTCCACGCCAAGGAGAGTCCCATCCGGACACAGGACGGAGTCTTCAATCTTGCATCTTCATAGTCCAATAGTCCTGCCAAAGGATATAGTCCGACTGTCCGGAGACCTCCTAATCCAGACTTCTCAAGAGCCCCGAACTGTGCTTCAATGACGATGAGTCCCAAGGCAGATTGTCTTCGGCATTGCAAGGTGGGTTCTTCTCCAAATTCTGAATACCTGCTGAGTAGTGTCTGACTTCCCATAAATGTTGCACTTCTTGGCTTTCGCGCCCAATAATAGTTGTCTTCCACGTGTCGAGCGAATGCGAGAAGCCAGGGCATTTTTACATTTGTCACCCTAGCCATGTGAGTAAACTGTCTATTAAAGAGACGGGGATTCGTAGATCCAAATCACACCATCCTCCCACTCATGAAAGTATCCATTGGAGCGCCGAAAAATCCATTCCAACATGGCCGCCATCGCAACTCCTCCTCTCGCCTCCGTAGCCCTAAGTCCGTGATTGGAAGAAGTGTTCCGCCCGCATGTACCAATTAGTAGAGTTCTGAGACCGAGGATTTCTCCCTCCAACAGATATGGTCCCCTGCTCGAGCTGCTCGCCACCTATAATGGCGGGGAGCAAGCGGAGAGCTTTCTCAATCCCTCCAAGGGGGAGCGGGTATGCCTTGTCCCTTATTTATTAAGGGGACTTGTATTTCAATCCATCCGTTTCCTCATGGGCTCCTGAGTTTTATGGCCTCCAGCTTGCATAACTTCACCCCCGCTTCCATATTACACATCGATGGTTATGTTGCCCTTTGTGAGTTGTTTCGGGTCACAAGCTCATTTCGCTACCGTGGAAGAAGCTATTCTCGCCTTGTGCCCTGCATACGTATAGGGGTCAATATATCAAGTGGGCGAGCCGAAATATGGCGCATCGCCGGACCGGATACTGGCCCCAAGACTTCGAAGAAGACGTCCAAGACCGGCCTTCGAGTGGTTTTACATGGAGGACGTCCCCTTCCGGATCCTATTCGGATGGGTCTTCCGAGTTCGACAATGCCCTTTTGAAGAAAGCGTCGCGGGCGCCCTCGGAGCCCTCGGGAGGAAGATAACGGAGAAGTCCTTTACCCGATGGGCCGGATAAAAGTGTCGGCTCAATCAGACCGACAATAACCGAGGTTATGTCAATATGTATAATGTGGGGTACAAGCCACTTCAATATCGAGGGCACCCTATGTGGCACTTTAACGGGAAGATGATGCCACCCGCGGGCGTAAAGGACCCGGACTCGATTCTTTGCTCTAGCAAAAAATTTCGTTCGATTTGTACAAGGGAGAGGAAGAGGAGTTCATCCGCATTAAGCCACGGATGGATTCTCCATGTACAACCCTCCAAGCCGGGTGAGTTGTCACTTTTTACTCCCAAATTTTCCCGCATTCTTCGTCATAAGTACTCACCTTGCCGCTTTCATGGCGAGAACTGCGAAAAGTCAGAAGGGAGGTCAACAACCCACCTCCACAACCGGAGGACCCCGACCGGGCCCTCGATCCGGACTCGAAGAGGATCCGGACATATTTGTGGAGCCGATCGACGGGACATTCTATCAATTGAGCTGCGATGATGCCATGGTGGCCATCATAGCCGACTATCCGGCTACTCCCTGCATCGCATGTAAGAAAAATCGGAGTCCCAACTTCCGAGAAGGATCCCCTTTTATGCACTTCACCTACCGTACACATATGGTGTTTTACAGGGAAGGCCCTCGGGACGCCATGCCGAACCCGCAGTGACTCACCAACAAGGGGCACCGAAGCCGGGTAGGCTAAAAAGAAAGGCGGTCAGGACTGAGACGCCGGCGCAGAGGTATGATACAGAACCTCGCTCTGTGGTTGTCGTCTTTTAAAATATAATAACGTCCATGTTTCCTAGTAGAAAAACGCTCGCCGGACTATATCCGGAGAGGTTGCCGATCACGCCTCCACCAATCGGGCTCCAGAGCCGGACATAGAGGCGGAAGCTAACACGGGGCGAACGCCGGATGCTCCTCCTACAGAGGATGCAGATAGACTATCCGCTACAAATTCCAAAGTGGAGAGCGCCATGAATCACAGGCGTTGCCGGGCCGTACTCCGTGACGCTTGTTTCTCCCAAGAGGCATTTGATGCCTTCAACTCAGGAGACGCGTACATCCGTCTTTGCTCAAAATGGTCTTGCCAGAGCCACGGACCAAGATGTAAAGGATATACGGTAAGAAAATCTGATTATTATATGTATCAAGAGTCTCGAGACTTGAAACAGTTGACACAACTGATTTAAGGATCATTATTTGTGCAGGTTCTTACAGAGAAGAATACTCAATTGTCTCAAGAGCTGGAAGAGTGCAAAGCCCAGCTAGGGGCCGCGGTTGCCGCGTTGAAGGAGTCCAAGAAGGCCCCCTCTAATGACACTTGTTTTCATTGTAAAGAATGACAGGTACCAGATAATATGCGACAGGCATGCAAATCTAACAATAGATGTTGCAGATGACTCTGGAGTGAATCCGAGGTCGTGCGTGGCATGCATAGCGTGCTAATCGTCGCCTAAATCTTTGGCGGCGTGTGCTTACGCTGGTCGAGCAGAGAAAAATGATCTCCAAGACGCCAATATCCAGCTGGGCGTGGAACTGAAAGATGTTCGAGCCCAACTTGCGGACTCCGTGAAGGAGAATAAGCGGCTTTGATGCGGCATTTTCAGTAAGTGCTTGAACGAACTTTTGAAAGAGTTCAACAAGAAGTCACTAATGAGTTATGTCTGCAGTATCTTGCCGAGGTCGTCCGCGGAGGAGATACTCGAGTTTGCGGGTGATCTTCTACAGAGCTCTCACAACCGCATCGAACAAGTTCGGCCGGTGATGCAGGTATCGCCCAAGCCTTGTGGCCATTCCGCCTCCCGCTAGGAGGCATGGGGAGCTTATAGAGAAGCTCAAGGGCGCAGCTGCACTTCCGATTATGGAAAATATCACTGCCGACAAGGTGCAAGGGAAGCTCAGGCCATGGTGAAGACGCGATACACCAAAGCTGACCCAAACCACATGGCCGAGGTCGGACTTGTGGGGCCCGATGGGAAAGAGATCCCCGTCAGTTTGGTGTATGACCAAGTAGAATTAGCCGCAAAGTATTCCCAACAGGATTGTAGGCTAGACAGCCTGTTGGATGGTATAGAAGAAGAGTTTAGTCAGTCTAAGTGACTGTGTAATTTAAGTGACATGTATAATGTCTCTAGCCGGATTGTAAATCATTTGTCATGGCAGACCTTTTCGCTTCGACCTCTGGACCCGATAGTCCGGAGTGTATCCGAATACCCGCTCGGTTATGTAAAAACCGGGGTATGCGTGGAAACCAAAGTATGGGTCATAAGTGCTTGAATGCATAAGTACCCAACTAGCTATGTTATATTACATGGATAGTAAGAAACATCTTCCAGGGAGAATAGTTTCGTTAAGGGTTCCTTTCTCTGGGTACGCATGCCCTAATGTGCATGTCCGAACTGCGAAAAGAGACGCGTGCTATAAACATCTGGGGGCGTGTATCAAAAATAAATAGAAGTCATATTTTGTTCACTGACCGAGTATTCCCTTAAGAACGCTAGCTTTCGGCTTCACCCTGTCTGAGGTACACATCCGGCTGACCCGGCAGTAACAATCGCAGAGGTGCTCCCCTTATGCCCTAGCCGAATTAACGGGAACGTAGGGCATAAACACAAGAGCCAGGCAACCCAGCTTGGCCAAAACTTAAGTCATATCGATGCATATAATGACAAAAAAGGTACATGTGGAAGAATAACACATGTGTGGGGCATAAAGCCCAGAAAAATAGTTATACTAAGCTTATGTATAAGAAGCCCCCAGGTATAATGAGCGCGGTTAGCGCGTCAAGATTGTGTAGTCAAGACACAAATTAGCCTTTTAAGACCTCGAGGAGAAGGAAAAAGAAGAAAGAAAGAGAGAAAGGATAGATAACGGATATGCAAAAAATTGACGGGGGTAAGGAGATGAACATAGAGTCCGGCACTAGGCGTAGGATCTTCGGAGTCTGCCTGTGTTCCATGGGTTTGGCTCGAGTCGATTGTCCGATGCATCCCGCAGACGCAGACGCTTCCACCGGTCGTAACTCGTCAATAATGAAGGGACCTTCCCATTTGGGCTTGAGCTTGTTCTTTTTCTTCTCCGCAGGCGCAGAACTAGTTCGCCAACGTTATAAGTTTTGGCCCGTACTTCTCTGCTTTGATACCTTCGAGCATGTTGCTAATAGAATGCGAAACGGGCTTTTGCCATGTCATGCTCCTCCTCCAGAGCGTCCAAACTGTCCTGCCAATCGAGCTCGACCTCTTTTTCTTCATACATGCGCACTCGAGGTGAGTCATGAATTATGTCGCAGGGCAGAACCGCCTCTGCGCCGTACACCATAAAAACAGTGTGTATCCGGTAGTGTGATTCGGCGTGGTCCGCAGCCCCATAGTACGGAGTCGAGCTCCTCTACCCAAAGGTCGTGTTTGATTCCTTTAAGGACCGCACTAATCTGGGTTTAATGCCGCTCATGATGAGACCATTTGCTCGCTCGACTTGACCGTTAGTTTGCGGGTGATAGACAGAAGCATAATCGAGCTTGATGCCCATGTTGCTGCACCAAAGTTTTACCTTGTCGGTTGTAAAGTCCGTGCCGTTGTCAGTGATGATGCTGTGGGGGATGCCATAATGGTGTACAACCCCAGATATGAAGTCTATCACCGGTCCGGATTAAGCCGTTTTAACGGGTTTGGCTTCTATCCATTTGGTGAATTTATCCACCATGACTAGTAAGTATTTTTTTTCTTATGGGTTCCCCTTTGAGGGGTCTGACCATATCAAGCCCCCAGAACGCAAAGGGCCAAGTAATGGGGATTGTTTGGAGAGCGGTAGGCGGCATATGGCAAGCTGGCAACCGACGCAACGTTGGACCAGACCTTGTGCATCTGCCCGGGCCGTCGGCCAATAGAAACCTGTACGGAAGGCCTTGCTTACAAGGGCCCGGGCTCTGGCGTGGTGGCCGCCGAGTCCACCATGGATTTCTGCCAACAAATTCCGCCCTTCCTCTCCGAAGATGCACCTTTGAAGGACTCCGGTAGTGCTTTTCTTATAAAGCTTTCCCTCATGGACCTTGTAGGCTTTAGACCGCCGCACTATGCAGCGTGCCTCATTTTGGTCCTCGGGTAGTTCCTGCCTGGTTAGGTAGGCCAAGAATGGTTCTGTCCACGGGGCGATGACGGCCATTATCACGTGAAATTTGAAGGTGTTATTTCGTGGCGAGCCTCCGATTGTGTCAGAGTGTTCGGTATCTGGTGTTGTGGCCGGGTCCGGACTATTGTTACCGGTGTCCCCTTCCCATACCACGGATGGCTTAAACAGCCTTTCCAGGAAGATGTTAGGTGGGACAAGGTCGCGCTTAGCGCCGATACGGGCGAGGATATCCGCCGCCTGATTGTTTTCCCGAGCCACATGGTGGAATTCAAGCCCCTCAAACCGAGCTGACGTTTTGAGGACGGCGTTGCGATAAGCCGCCATTTTTGAATCCTTGGCGTTGAAGTCTCCATTTATTTGAGATATCGCGAGGTTCGAGTCCCCACGCACCTCCAGGCATCGAATGCCCATGGAAACTGCCATCCGAAGACCATGTAACAGGGCCTCGTATTCGGCTGCGTTGTTGGAGTCTGTTTATAGTATTTGGAGTACGTATTGGACTGTATCTCCGGTGGGAGACGTCAGGACGATGCCAGCCCCCAGAACAGCCAGCATTTTAGAGCCGTCGAAGTGCATGATCCAATTGGAGTACGCACCGTACTCTTTAGGGAGTTTGGCTTCTGTCCATTCGGCGACAAAATCGGCCAAGATTTATGCGACTTAATGGCTCGCCGAGGTCTATATGTTATGTCGAGCGGAGGAGCTCGATGGCCCATTTGGCAATCTGCCCGTGGCATCGCCGTTGTTTATTATGTCGTTGACTGGTACTTCCGAGGCCACCGTGATTGAACACTCTTGAAAGTAGTGTCGTAGTTTCCGGGATGCCATAAATACCGCGTATACTATCTTTTGATAATGTGGGTACTGTGATTTGCATGGAGTGAGGACAGTGGATACATAATATACCGGCTTTTGAAGTGGGAATTTATGTCCGTCCGTCTCTCGTTCGACGACGAGCACTGCGCTTACAACTCGGTGCGTTGCCGCTATATATAACAGCATTGGTTTGCCGTCACTTGGCGCGGCCAAGATTGGGTTGGTGCCCAAGATGGCTTTTATTTCTTCCCATCTGGCGGTGGCCACGTCCGTCCACTCGAAGTGTTCGGTGCGCCAAAGAAGGCGATAAAAGGGTAATGCCTTTTCTCCTAATCGGGAGATAAAGCGGCTTAAGGCCGCCACACATCCAGTTAACTTCTGGATTTGCTTGAGGTCAGTTGGGATAGCTAACTGCGACAGAGCTCGGATTTTAGCCGGATTTGCTTCAATTCCTCTGCTGGAGACGATGAAGCCCAGGAGTTTTCCTGCGGGAACGCCGAAAACACATTTTTCCGGATTGAGCTTGATGTCGTATGTTCGGAGATTGTCGAACGTGAGCCTCAAGTATTCTATTAGGGATTCTACGTGTCTGGTTTTAACGACCACATCGTCTACGTATGCCTCCACTGTTTTGTCGATCTGTTTTTCCAGACATGTCTGAATCATGCGCTGATACATCGAGCCGGCGTTTTTGAGCCCGAAGGGCATTGTGTTGAAACAAAAGGGGCCGTACGGAGTAATAAATGTCGTTGCGGCTTGATCAGACTCCGCCATCTTAATTTGGTGGTAGCCGGAGTATGCGTCGAGGAAACACAAAGTGAGTCGTGTCCCGCGAGCGTCGATAATTTGATCGATGCGGGAGGGAAGGGATCCTTGGGGCAAGCCTTGTTAAGGTCCTTGAAATCGACACATAGGCGACAGGATTTATCCTTCTTTGGAACCATCACCGGGTTTTCTAGCCAGTCCGGATGTTTTATTTCTCTAATGAATCCGGCCTCCAAAGAATTTGGCTAGATCCTCTCTCATGGCTTGTCGCTTAGGTTCAGAGAAACAATCAAGAGCCCGCTGACCGACTTGAATCCTTCTAAAATGTTAAGGCTATGCTCGCCAGCTGCGTGGGATTCTGGCATGTTTGAAGGATGCCAAAGTAATATGTCCCAATTATCGCTACAGAACTCCCATAGTGCGGCGTCTCTGTTGAGGTTTAACTGTGCCCCGATGGATGCTGTTTTTGTAGGGTCCGTTGGGTGGACTTGGAATTTGACTATCTCATCCGCTGGTTTAAAGGAGGTGGACTTGGATCTTTTGTTGAGTATCACGTCGTCCCTGTCCACTGTGGAGCGCAGCGCAGTTAATTCCTCCACCGCGAGGACTTCGGATAACGCCTCGAGGGCCAGTGCGGCTGTTTTTTCTTCGGCACGGAGTGTTGTGTCCGGATCACTAGCTAGAGTGATGATTCCATTGGGCCCGGGCATTTTGAGCTTCATGTACCCGTAATGGGGTATGGCTTGGAAGATCGTGGATGCCTCCCGCCCTAGAAGGGTGTGGTATCCGCTACTAAACGGGGCCACTTGGAATGTAATTTCTTCGGACATGTAATTCTCCGGAGTGCCGAATACCACATCTAGTGTGATTTTCCCAAATAGCGTGCCTCCCGACCGGGATGATTCCTCTGAAGGTCGTCTTGCTTTGCTCAATGCGGTTTCTGTCTATTTCCATTTTTGAAGAGTCTCCTCATAAATGAGGTTTAATCCACGCCGCCGTCCATGAGTACTTTAGTAAGTCGAAGTCATCCACAATTTGACCGAGCACCAAGGCGGCCGGTGCTCGGACCGTTCGAATTTAGGTTAAATCGCGGCATTGAAGGTGAGAGCCGTGTCGCTCCATGGATTTATTGCTGCCACGTGGCAGACTTCGGCAAGGCTGCGGAGTGCTCACTTACGCCTATTATTTGAGGCAAAGGTCTTGAAGACTGTCAATACTATATTGTTATCCACGGGATGGTGCTCTACGGTGTTTTGAATGAGGAGATCCTCACCGCTCTTGGCCACCTGCCGGAGTACCCAACATGCTCTAAGGCTGTGTGTTGGTATGGTATCCGATGTACTGTGAATTTTGCAGGGCCCGTTAAGCCATCCCTCCAATAAGGTTCCACGCCCTATAGTGGGCTTTTGCTTCTTTGTAATTGAGTCGGGCGACTTATGAGAGTGCACCCTTCTAATTCGGACAGGGGGCTTTATCAGAGCCGGATTATCCCAAAATTTTGTTTGGGTTTTCCAGGCCTTTCTATCGCACAGTATTCCGTACTATGGCCGCCAAGTCTGTGAAGCGTGTTATGTCACGGCGACTTATGGCGTTGAGGATTCCCTTGTCCGTGCAATTATTGCAAAAGAATGAAACTGCGTCTTCCTCACGACAATCCTTGACCTTGTTCATTACAAGGAGGAATCTAGCCCAATAGTGATGTACTGTCTCCAGGGGCTCTTGCCCAATGTGGGGAAGATCGTTTATATCTAGGTGGGTGGGTGGATTTAAGTCCGGAGCTTGACCCGGTTTGAGACCCAGGGGAGGAGGAGTTTCCGATCTTGAAAGTTCGGGCTCCGGTTTGTTGCCCGGTGGGTCTGGCCTATTGCCTGATTCTAGGTTCAGGGTTTGGGCGATGTCCTCCCGTAGGCAAGTATCCGGCTCGGAGAGCTCGGCAATCCGGACATAGCTTGTCCTCAAGATAGAGGAAGAATCGCCGCATTGCTCCTCCACCACCGCTATCTGATGGGTGACCGGCGGAGAGTTAATCTCCCTTTGGTCAGGTTTAAGCCCAATCCGATCATAGTCCGTAGTGACTCCCAAAGCGGTGATGCGATCCAAGAGCTCGTTCAAAGAGGATAGCTCCATTGGATTCATCCGCTCGGTAAGCTCCGAGCCGATGTGGAGGCTGTTTTCGATGACCCGAGAAGTCATCGTCGGCGCAGCGGCCGAACGGGCGGTCATGACGAAGCCGCCTAGTCGGAGAGTTTGGCCTACAGCCAGGGCTCCCCCAGAGGTGATGTTGTCCCTGACAACGAGACGAGCCATCCTTCCTTACGATGACGGCACAGTGGAACTCTCATTGAAAGCACCAATGTCGGTGTCAAAACCGGCGGATCTAGGGTAGGGGGTCCCAAACTGTGTGTCTAAGGCGGATGGTAACAGGAGGCTGGGGACACGATGTTTACCCAGGTTCGGGCCCTCTCGATGGAGGTAATACCCTACTTCCTGCTTGATTGATCTTGATGATATGAGTATTACAATAGTTGATCTACCACGAGATCGTAGAGGCTAAACCCTAGAAGCTAGCCTATGGTATGATTGTTGTTGTCCTACGGACTAAACCCTTCGGTTTATATATAGACACCGGAGGGCTAGGGTTACAGTAGTCGGTTACAAGGAGGAGATCTACATATCCGTATTGCCAAGCTTGCCTTCCACGCCAAGGAGAGTCCCATCCGGACACGGGACGAAGTCTTCAATCTTGCATCTTCATAGTCCAACAGTCCGGCCAAAGGATATAGTCCGGCTGTCCGGAGACCCCCTAATCCAGGACTCCCTCACCTGGTCCTCTCCCCAAATACTGAGCGGGAAGGGAGCCAACAACGGCGGGCAAATTTGAAGGGCGACAGCTAGTACAAGCTATCCTGACAAAAGTGGTCTTCGCTGCGAAGGCTACAGTGGTGACCCCGTCTTGGGCTCCACGATGACCTCCATCTTGCTGTCCTCCCGGTCTTGGTCTCGTTGCACCGATATAGCAACCTTTGCACGATGCCTCGGTACTCCTGCTTGGCCTCCTTAGCACCAAAGAGGAAACAAGGGCCATGCTGGCCGGCGCTCACTTTGGCGCCAGTGGCGCCGATCGTCATGGCTCACGTCACGAGAGCCTTGTGAGGTTTGCCCCGCCTTGATATCTCCGCTCCTCGTGAGCCTGCGTGACTAGGCCACTCCTGAGGAGGTCTTGTGTCATCCCCCTCGCGAGGGTCTTGGAGGCCTTGTTGATGAAGATGGGCCGTACGGCCTGCTGGCTTAGCCACGCCGTGGGCCGCAGGCGGGGACCCCCGTTCCCAGAACGCCGACAGTAGCCCCCAGGCCCAAGGTGCGCTCGGGCTTGGCTTCGTGGCGAAGCCAATGGTTAAGTACGGAGCATCGCGGGCCCCAAAAGCCTATGGCCTCGGTTGACGCGTGGCGGTTGATTGGACGTGGGCGTCTTCGCTTCCCCACGCTGCCCTTGAATCCGCCTGGCTATGCGGCCCCCGCCTCTCACACAGTTATTTTTCCTTTGCCCACGCCTGGCTCCTCCAATCTCCATGCTTCCTCGAGGCCCTGCTTTGCCCTTCCAATCCGACTTGCGCTCCGCCTGCTTCATCACCATGGCGCCGAAACAAGCTGAAAAGGGGAAGAAACCTCTGTCTTTGCCAACTGCGCCTCCGCCCTTTGAGCCTGCGCTCGGCTGACCTCGGGTGCTCAACGACGAGGCCATGAACAAGGTGCGTACCATGCTTGCCTCCAGCTTCAACGAGTGGGGAGAGACGCTGGTTGGCCCGCGTCTCGCACTCGCATGGCTCGGGCAGCCACTAAGGTCCCGATCTTCATTGATGCCCTCTGGGCTGGTCTGATTCCTCCCTTCTCCGCCTTCTTCAACGCGGTGCTCGAGCATTATCAGATCCGCATGCTTCATATCGACCCTCAATCTGTGACCCTTCTTGCCGTCTTCGCCTTCCTGTGCGAGGCCATGATGGGCATCGCTCCTTCCGTGGCCCTCCTCCGCCATTTCTTCTCATTGCATCTGACCGGTCCCTGGCAGAGCTCGAGGTGCGTGAGCTTCCAGGCCGTGGCCGCGACTGCGGGCGCGGGGATTGACTTCGAGCTTCCTTCATCCATGAGCGAGTTCCGCATACGATGGGTGTTTGTTGATGCCGGCGTGCTCAGCCCTCTGCTCCAAGTTCCGGCGGGGCCTGCTGTTCCAAACTCCGGCTGGGGCCATCAGAAGCTCACGAGCCCCCACCTTGCCCCCGTCTGGGCCAGGCTAAGGTGGTTGAAGGACCTCGGTGTGACTGCGCCCATGGTGGTGAAGGAGTTTGATGACCCACAAGTATAGGGGATCGCAACAGTTTTCGAGGGTAGAGTATTCAACCCAAATTTATCGATTCGACACAAGGGGAGCCAAAGAATATTCTCAAGTATTAGCAACTGAGTTGTCAATTCAGCCACACCTGGATAACTTAATATCTGCAGCAAAGTATTTAGTAGCAAAGTAATATGATAGTAGTGGTAGCATGATAACAAAGAAAAGTAATATTTTTGGTGTTTTGTAGTGATTGTAACAAGATGTAACGGAAAAGTAAATAAGCGAGAACCAATATAGGAGAAGCTTCGTAGGCATTGGATCGGTGATGGATAATTATCTTGGGATCACGGTTCATCATGTAACACCATAACACGGGGTGACACGGAACTAGCTCCAATTCATCAATGTAATGTAGGCATGTATTCCGAATATAGTCATACGTGCTTATGGAAAAGAACTTGCATGACATCTTTTGTCCTACCCTCTCGTGGCAGCGGGGTCCTAATGGAAACTAAGGGATATGAAGGCCTCCTTTTAATAGAGAACCGGAACAAAGTGTTGGGGAACGTAGC
The DNA here is from genome assembly GCA_021605145.1 of Aegilops bicornis. Taxonomy (NCBI): domain Eukaryota; kingdom Viridiplantae; phylum Streptophyta; class Magnoliopsida; order Poales; family Poaceae; genus Aegilops; species Aegilops bicornis. The sequence continues at coordinate 379,798,658 of CM038675.1, read as the reverse complement.
AGAAATTCAAAATTTTCCTACGTGTCACCAAGATGTATCTATGGAGAAACTAGCAACGAGGGGAAGATGAGTGCATCTACATACCCTTGTAGATCGCTAAGCGGAAGCGTTCATGAGAACGGGGTTGAAGGAGTCGTACTCGCCGTGATCCAAATCACCGGAGATCCTAGTGCCGAACGGATGGCACCTCTGCGTTCAACACACGTACAGCCCGGTGACGTCTCCCACGCCTTGATCCAGCAAGGAGAGAGGGAGAGGTTGAGGAAGACTCCATCCAGCAGCAGCAGAACGGCGTGGTGGTGGTGGAGCGTGGCAATCTTGCAGGGCTTCGCCAAGCATCACAAGAGAGGAAGAGGAGGAAGAAGAGACGCAGGGCTGCACCAACGAGAGATAGAATCGCGTGTATTGGGCAGCCCCTAGGCCTCATATATATAGGGGAAGGGGAGGAGGGTGCGCGGGTTCCCACCCCTAGAGGCGGCAGCCCCCAAAACCCATCTATGGGTGGCGGCCACAAGGGGAGGAGAGGGAGGCGCAGGAGTATGGGCCTTAGGGCCCATCTCGCCTAGGGTTTGCCCTCTCCCTTCTAGCCATGGGCCATGGTGGGAGGCGCCCTAGCCCACCTAGGGGCTGGTGCCCTCTCATACTTGGCCCATGTATGCCTCTGGAGCATGTGGCCCCACTTGGTGGACCCCGGGACCCTCCCGGTGGTCCCAGACGCATCGATAAACCCGAAACTTTTCCGGTGACCAAAACAGGACTTCCCATATATAAATCTTTACCTCCGGACCATTCCGAACTCCTCATGACGTCCGGGATCTTATCCGGACTCAAACATTCGGTAACCACATACAAACTTCCTTTATAACCCTAGCGTCATCGAACCTTAAGTGTGTAGACCCTACGGGTTCGGGAACCATGCAGACATGACCGAGACGTTCTCCGGTCAATAACCAACAGCGGGATCTGGATACCCATGTTGGTTCCCACATGTTCCACGATGAACTCATCGGATGAATCACGATGTCAAGGACTCAATCGATCCCGTATACAATTCCCTTTGTCTAGCGGTATTGTACTTGCCCGAGATTCGATCGTCGGTATCCCGATACCTTGTTCAATCTCGTTACCGGCAAGTCTCTTTACTCGTTCCGTAACACATCATCCCGTGATCAACCCCTTGGTCACATTGTGCACATTATGATGATGTCCTACCGAGTGGGCCAGAGATACCTCTCCGTTTACACAGAGTGACAAATCCAGTCTCGATTCGTGCCAACCCAATGTACACTTTCGGAGATACCTGTAATGCACCTTTATAGCCACCCGCCATTGCGTTGACGCTTTGGTACACCCAAAGCATTCCTACGGTATCCGGGAGTTGCAAAATCTCATGGTCTAAGGAAATGATACTTGACATTAGAAAAACTTTAGCATACGAACTACGATCTTTGTGCTAGGCTTAGGATTGGGTCTTGTCCATCACATCATTCTCCTAATGATGTGATCCCGTTATCAATGACATCCAATGTCCATGGTCGTGAAAGCTGTAACCATCTATTGATCAACGAGCTAGTCAACTAGAGGCTTACTAGGGACATGGTGTTGTCTATGTACACACACATGTATCCGAGTTTCCTATCAATACAATTATAGCATGGATAATAAACGATTATCATGAACAGGGAAATATAATAATAACTAATTTATTATTGCCTCTAGGGCATATTTCCAACAGTCTCCCACTTGCACTAGAGTCAATAATCTAGTTCACATCGTCATGTGATTAACGGCGATAGGTCACATCGTCATGTGACCAACATCCAAAGAGTTTACTAGTGTCGTAAACTAGTTCACATCATCATGTGATTAAGACTCAATGAGTTCTGAGGTTTGATCATGTTTTTCTTGTGAGAGAGGTTTTAGTCAACGGGTCTGAACCTTTTAGATCCGTGTGTACTTTGCAATTCTCTATGTCATATTGTAAATGCTGCTTCCACGCTCCACTTGAACCTTATTCCAAATGGTTGCTCCACTATACGTATCCGGTTTGCTACTCAGAGTCACTTTCGGATAGGTGTTAAAGCTTGCATCGACGTAACCCTTTACGCCCGAACTCTTTATCACCTCCATAATTGAGAAACATGTCCTTATTTACTCCAAGGATTATTTTGATCATTGTCCAATGATCCATTGTTGGATCATTCTTGTACCCCTTGATCGACTCATGGCAAGGCACACTTCCTAAGCGGTACACAAAGATAGCATACTATAGAGCCTACGTCTGAAGCATAGGGGCGACCTTCGTCCTTTCTCTCTTTTCTGCCATGATCGAGCTTTAACTCTTAACTTCATACCTTACATCTCGTGCAAGAACTCCTTCTTTGGTAGATCCATGTTGAACACCTTCAAGATCATGTCAAGGTATGTGCTCATTTGAAAGTATTATTAAGCATTTTGATCTATCCTTATAGATATCGATGCTCAATGTTCAAGTAGCTTAATCCAGGTTTTCTATTGAAAAACATCTTTCAAATAACCCTATATGCTTTCCAGAAATTCTACATCATTTCGATCATCAATATGTCAACAACATATACTCATCGAAATTCTATAGTGCTCCCACTCACTTCTTTGGAAATACAAGTTTCTCATAAACTTTGTATAAACCCAAAATCTTTGATCATCCTATCAAAGTGCATATTCCAACTCCGAGATGCTTACTCCAGTCCTTAGAAGGATTGCTGGAGCTAGCATACCTTTTAGCATCCTTAGGATTGACAAAACTTTTCCGATTGTATCACGTACAACCTTTCCTTACGAAAACTGGTAAGGAAACTCGTTTTGACATCCATCTCGCCAGATTTCATAAATGCAGCTTGTGCTAACATGATTCCGACGGACTTTAAGCATCGCTACGGATGAGAAAATCTCATCGTAGTCAACTCCTTGAACTTGTGAAAACTCTTCGCCACAAGTCTAGCTTCATAGACGGTGACATTACCGTCCACGTCCGTCTTTTTCTTAAAGATCCATTTATCTCAATGGCTCGCCGATCATCGGGCAAGTCCACCAAAGTCCATGCTTTGTTCTGATACATGGATCCTATCTCGGATTTCATGGCTTCTAACCATTTTTCGGAATTTGGGCCCACCATTGCTTCTCCATAGCTCGTAGGTTCATTGTTGTCTAGCAACATGACCTTCAAGATGTGATTATGCGTACCACTCAAGTAGTACGCATCCTTGTCACCCTACGAGGTACGGTAGTGACTTGATCCAAAACTTCATGATCACTATCATAAGCTTCGACTTCAATTGGTGTACGTGCCACAGGAACAACTTCCCGTGCCCTGCTACACACTTGTTGAAGTGACGGTTCAATAACCTCATCAAGTCTCCACCATCCTCCCACTCAACTTTCCGAGACAAACTTTTCCTCGAGAAAGGACCCGATTCAAGAAACAATCCCTATTGCTTTCGGATCTGAATTAGGAGGTATACCCAACTCTTTTGGGTGTCCTATGAAGATGCATTTTATCCGCTTTGGGTTCGAGCTTATCAACCTGAAACTTTTTCACATAAGCGTCGCTGCCCCAAACTTTCAAGAAAGCGACAACTTAGGTTTCTCCAAACGGTGTCGTCTCAACGGAATTACGTGGTGCCCCATTAAAGTGAGTGCGGTTGTCTCTAATGCCTAACCCATGAACGATAGTGGTAATTCGATAAGAGATATCATGGTACGCACCATATCCAATAGAGTGCAACTATGATGTTCGGACACACCATCACACTATGGTGTTCCGTGCGGTATTAATTGTGAAACAATTTGCACAATGTCTTAATTGTGTGCCAAAACTCAGAATCTCAGATATTCATCTCTATGATCATATCATAGACATTCTATCCTCTTGTCACGAAGATCTTAAACTTCACTCTGAAATTACTTGAACCATTCAATAATTCAGACTTGTGTTTCATCAAGTAAATATACTCAACATCTACTCGAATCATCGTGAAGTAAGAACATAACGATATTCATCGCATGCTTCAAAGACTCATTGACCGCACATATCAAAATGTGTTACTTCCAACAAGTTGCTATCTTGTTCCATTTTACCAAACCAAGGCTTTTCATCATCTTGCCCATGTAGTATGTTTTGCATATCTCAAGTGATTCAAAATCAAGTGAGTCCAAACGATCCATCTGCATGGAGTTTCTTCATGCGTACACACCAATAGACATGGTTCGCATGTCTCAAGTTTTTCAAAACGAGTGAGTCCAAAGATCCATCAACATGGAGCTTCTTCATGCGTTTACATCAATATGACTTACATGGCGATTGCCACAAGTAAGTGGTACTATCATTACTACCTTATACTTTTGGCATGAAAATGTGTATCACTACGATCGAGATTCAATAAACCATTTATTTAGGTGCAAGACCATCGAAGGTATTATTCAAATAAACAGAGTAACCATTATTACGAATAATCAGACAAGATAGACATAATCCAATCATGTCTATGCTCAACGCAAACACCAAATGCAATTATTTAGGTTTATCACCAATCTCGTTGGTAGAGGGAGCGTCGATGTTTGATCACATCAAGCTTGGAAAAACTTCCAATACATATCGTCACTCACCTTTAGCTAGTCTCCGCTTATTCCGTAGCTTTTATTTCGAGTTACTATCACTTAGCAACCGAACCGGTATCTAATACCCTGGTGCTACTAGGAGTACTAGTAAAGTACACATTAACATAATGTATATCCAATATACTTCTATCGACCTTGCCAGCCTTCTCATTTACCAAGTATCTAGGGTGGTTCCGCTTCAAAGGTCCGTTCCTCTCATTACGTAAGCACTTAGTCTCGGGTTTGGGTTCAACCTTGGGTTTCTTCACTAGAGCAAAGAACTGTTTTGCCGTTTCATGAAGTATCCCTTGTTGCCCTTGCCCTTCTAGGAACTAGTGGTTTTACCAACCATCAACAATTGATGCTCCTTCTTGATTTCTACTTTCGCGGTGTCAAACATCACGAATACCTCAAGGATCATCATATCTATCCCTGATATGTTATAGTTCATCACGAGGCTCTAGCAGCTTGGTGGCAATGACTTTGGAGAAACATCACTATCTCATCCGGAAGATTAACTCCCACTCGATTCAAGTGATTGTTGCACTCAGACAATCTGAGCACAAGCTCAACGATTGAGCTTTTCTCCCTGAGTTTGCAAGCTAAGAAAATCGTCGGAGGTCTTATACCTCTTGACGTGGGCACGAGCCTGAAATCCCAATTTCAGCCCTTGAAACATCTCATATGTTCCGTGACATTTCGAAAACGTCTTTGGTGCCTCAACTCTAAACCGTTTAACTGAACTATCACGTAATTATCAAAACGTGTATGTCCGATGTTCGCAACATCCACAGAAGACGTTTGGGGTTCGGCACACTGAGCGGTGCATTAAGGACAGAAGCTTTTTTCTGTCCGCATAATCTCTACTTGTCAACTTTCACCTATAATTTCTCTAGGAACATATCTAAACAAGGAACTAAAGCGCCGAGCCATTTACATAATTTGCAAAAGGTCTTTTGACTATGTTCAAGATAATTAAGTTCATCTTATGAACTCCCACTCGAATAGACATCCCTCCGGGTCATCTAAGTGATTACATGATCCGAGTCAACTAGGCCGTGTCCGATCATCACGTGAGACGGACTAGTCATCATCGGTGAACATCTTCATGTTGATCGATCTACTATACGACTCATGCTCGACCTTTCGGTCTCTCGTGTTCCGAGGCCATGTCTGTACATGCTAGGCTCGTCAAGTTAACCCTAAGTGTTTCGGTGTGTAAATCATCTTACACCCGTTGTATGTGAACGTAAGAATCCATCACACCCGATCATCACGTGGTGCTTAGAAGCGACGAACTTTAGCAACGGTGCACGCTTAGGGGAGAACACTTCTTGAAATTGTTGTAAGGGATCATCTTATTTACTACCGTCGTTCTAAGTAAACAAGATGCATAAACATAATAAACATCACATGCAATTATATATAGTAGTGACATGATATGGCCAATATCATATAGCTCCATTGATCTCCATCTTCGGGGCTCCATGATCATCATCGTCACCGGCATGACACCATGATCTCCATCATCATGATCTCCATCATCGTATCTTCATGAAGTTGTCTCGCCAACTATTACTTCTACTACTATGGCTACCGGTTAGCAATAAAGTAAAGTAATTACATGGCGTTGTTTAATGACACGCAGGTCATACAATAAATAAAGACAACTCCTATGGCTCTGCCGGTTGTCATACTCATCGACATGCAAGTCGTGAATCCTATTACAAGAACATGATCAATCTCATACATCACATATCATTCATCACATTCTTCTTGGCCATATCACATCACATAGCATACCCTGCAAAAACAAGTTAGACGTCCTCTAATTGTTGTTTGCATGTTTTACGTGGCTGCTATGGGTTTCTAGCAAGAACGTTTCTTACCTACGCAAAACGACAACGTGATATGCCAATTGCTATTTACCCTTCATAAGGACCCTTTTCATCGAATCCGTTCCGACTAAAGTGGGAGAGATCGGCACCCGCTAGCCACCTTATGCACCAAGTGCATGTCGATCGGTGGAACACTCTCACGTAAGAGTACGTGCAAGGTCGGTCCGGGCCGCTTCATCCCACAATACCGTCGAAACAAGATTGGACTACAAACGGTAAGCATATTGAACAAAATCAACGCCCACAACTACTTTGTGTTCTACTCGTGCAAAGAATCTACGCAATAGACTGGCTCGATACCCTTTGTTGGGGAACGTGGCAGTAAATTCAAAATTTTCCCACGTGTCACCAAGATCTATCTATGGAGAAACTAGCAACGAGGGGAAGATGAGTGCATCTACATACCCTTGTAGATCGCTAAGCGGAAGCGTTCATGAGAACGGGGTTGAAGGAGTCGTACTCGCCGTGATCCAAATCACCGGAGATCCTAGTGCCGAACGGACGGCACCTCCGCGTTCAACACACACACGTACAGCCCGGTGACGTCTCCCACGCCTTGATCCAGCAAGGAGAGAGGGAGAGGTTGAGGAAGACTCCATCCAGCAGCAGCACAACGGCGTGGTGGTGGTGGAGGAGCGTGGCAATCTTGCAGGGCTTCGCCAAGCATCACAAGAGAGGAAGAGGAGGAAGAAGAGACACCAACGAGAGATAGAATCGCGTGTATTGGGCAGCCCCTAGGCCTCATATATATAGGGGAAGGGGAGGAGGGTGCGCCCCCTCTAGGGTTCCCACCCCTAGAGGGGCGGCAGCCCCCAAAACCCATCTATGGGTGGCGGCGAAGGGGGAGGAGAGGGAGGCGCAGGGAGTATGGGCCTTAGGGCCCATCTCGCCATTAGGGTTTGCCCCTCTCCTTCTAGCCGCATGGGCCATGGTGGAGGCGCCCTAGCCCACCTAGGGGCTGGTGCCCTCTCATACTTGGCCCATGTATGCCTCTGGAGCATGTGGCCCCACTTGGTGGACCCCGGACCCTCCCGGTGGTCCCAAGACGTTACCGATAAACCCGAAACTTTTCCGGTGACCAAAACAGACTTCCCATATATAAATCTTTACCTCCGGACCATTCCGAACTCCTCATGACGTCCGGGATCTTATCCGGGACTCAAAAACATTCGGTAACCACATACAAACTTCCTTTATAACCCTAGCGTCATCGAACCTTATGTGTAGACCTCACGGGTTCGGGAACCATGCGTATACGACCGAGACGTTCTCCGTCAATAACCAACAGCGGGATCTGGATACCCATGTTGGTTCCCACATGTTCCACGATGAACTCATCGGATGAATCACGATGTCAAGGACTCAATCTATCCCGTATACAATTCCCTTTGTCTAGCGGTATTGTACTTGCCCGAGATTCGATCGTCGGTATCCCGATACCTTGTTCAATCTCGTTACCGGCAAGTCTCTTTACTCGTTCGTAACACATCATCCCGTGATCAACCCCTTGGTCACATTGTGCACATTATGATGATGTCCTACCGAGTGGGCCCAGAGATACCTCTCCGTTTACACGGAGTGACAAATCCCATCTCGATTCGTGCCAATCCAATGAGACACTTTCGGAGATACCGTAATGCACCTTTATAGCCACCCAGATTACGTTGTGACGCTTTGGTACACCCAAAGCATTCCTACGGTATCTCGGGAGTTGCAAAATCTCATGGTCTAAGGAAATGATACTTGACATTAGAAAAGCTTTAGCATACGAACTACGATCTTTGTGCTAGGCTTAGGATTGGGTCTTGTCCATCACATCATTCTCCTAATGATGTGATCCCGTTATCAATGACATCCAATGTCCATGGTCATGAAACTGTAACCATCTATTGATCAACGAGCTAGTCAACTAGAGGCTTACTAGGGACATGGTGTTGTCTATGTACCCACACATGTATCTGAGTTTCCTATCAATACAATTATAGCATGGATAATAAACGATTATCATGAACAGGGAATTATAATAATAACTAATTTATTATTTCCTCTAGGGCATATTTCCAACACAAAGCATTAGCACATAGTGAATACATGAACTCCTCAAACTATGGTCATCACCGGGAGTGGTCCCGATTATTGTCACTTCGGGGTTGCCGGATCATAACACACATGAGGGTGACTATAGACTTGCAAGATAGGATCAAGAACTCACATATATTCATGAAAACATAATAGGTTCAGATCTGAAATCATGGCACTCGGGCCCTAGTGACAAGCATTAAGCACAAAGAAAGTCATAGCAACATCAATCTCGTAACATAGTGGATACTAGGGATCAAACCCTAACAAAACTAACTCGATTACATGATATATCTCATCCAACCCATCACCGTCCAGCAAGCCTACGATGGAATTACTCACACACGGCGGTGAGCATCATGAAATTGGTGATGAAGGATGGTTGATGATGACGGAGGCGATGAATCCCCCTCTCCGGAGCCCCGAACGGACTCCAGATCAGCCCTCCCGAGAGGTTTTAGGGCTTGGTGGCGGCTTCGTATCGTAAACCGCGATGATTACTTCTCCTTTATTTTTTTCCCCCCCAAAGAAAATATATATAGTTGTCGTTGGCGTCGGAGGAGCTCCAGGGGGGCCACGAGGTAGGGGGCGCGCCCTAGGGGGGCGCCCCCACCCTCGTGGGACAGGTGTGGGCCCCTGGTCTTCATCTTTGGCAAGGATTTTTATTATTTACGAAAAGACGCCCGTGGAGTTTCAGATCATTCCGAGAACTTTTGTTTCTGCACATAAATAACACCATGGCAATTCTGCTGAAAACATCATCATCCGGTTAGTTCCATTCAAATCATGCAAGTTAGAGTCCAAAACAAGGGCAAAAGTGTTTGGAAAAGTAGATCTGACGGAGACGTATCAACTCCCCAAGCTTAAACCTTTGCTTGTCCTCAAGCAATTCAGTTGATAAACTGAAAGTGATAAAGAAAAACTTTTACAAACTCTGTTTGCTCTTCTTGTTGTAAATATGTAAAGCCAGCATTCAAGATTTCAGCAAAGATTATGACTAACCACATTCGCAATAACTCTCAGGTCTCATGTTTACTCATATCAATAGCATAATCAACTAGCGAGTCATAATAATAAATCTCGGATGACAACACTTTCTCAAAAGAATCATGATATAATATAACAAGATGGTATCTCGCTAGCCCTTTCTGAGACCGCAAAACATAAATGCAGAGCACCTTTAAAGATCAAGGACTAACTAGACATTGTAATTCATGGTAAAAGAGATCCAATCATAGTCATACCCAATATAAATTAATATTAATGAATGCAAATGACAGCCGTGCTCTCCAGGTAGTGCTTTTAATAAAAGGGTGATGACTCAACATAAAAGTTAATAGATAGGCCCTTCGCAGAGGGAAGCAGAGATTTGTAGAGGTGCCAGAGCTTGGTTTTGAAATAGAGATAAATAATATTTTGAGCGGCATACTTTCATTGTCAACATAACAACTAAGAGATGGCGATATCTTCCATGCTACACACATTATAGGTGGTTCCCAAACAGAATGGTAAAATTTATACTCCCCCTCCACCAACAAGCATCAATCCATGACTTGCTCGAAACAACGAGTGTCTCCAACTAGCAACAGTCCTGTGGGGAGTTTTGTTTGCAATTATTTTGATTTAGTTTGCATAAAGCATGGAATTTGGGCATCCCGGAGACCAGCCATTTTCTCGTGAATGAGGAGTGGAGTCCACCCTCGTGAGAATAACCCGCCTAACATGGAAGATAAGGGCAGCCCTAGTTGATACATGAGCTATTCGAGCATACAAAATGTAATGTTTATTTGAAGGTTTAGAGTTTGTCACATACAAATTTACTTGGAACGGCGGTGTAGATACCGCATATAGGAAGGTATAGTGGACTCATATGGAATAACTTTGGGGTTTAAGGGATTGGATGCACAAGCGGTATTCCCGCTTAGTACAAGTGAAGGCTAGCAAAAGATCGAAGTGACCAACTAGAGAGCGACAACAGTCATGAACATGCATTAAAATTAATAAACATTGGATGCAAGCATGAGTAGGATATAATCCACCATGAACATAAATATCGTGAAGGCTATGTTGATTTGTTTCAACTACATGCGTGAACATGTGCCAAGTCAAGTCACTTAAATCATTCAAAGGAGGATACCACCCCATCATACCACATCACAACCATTTTAATAGCATGTTGGCACGCAAGGTAAACCATTATAACTCATAGCTAATCAAGCATGGCACGAGCAACTATGATCTCTAATTGTCATTGCAAACATGTTTATTCATAATATAATAAGGAATGATTAACTCATCATATTTACAAAAACAAGAGAGGTCGAGTTCATACCAGCTTTTCTCATCTCAGTCCGTCGATCATATATCATCATAATTGCCTTTCACTTGCACAACCGAACGATGTAAAAATAATAAGAGTGCACGTGCATTGGACTAAGCTAGAATCTGCGAGCGTTCAATAAACAGGAGAAGACAAGGCAATATGGGATCTTGGTTAAATCAACAGTAATGCATATAAGAGCTACTTCAACAATTTAATCATGGTCTTCTCCTATCGACCCCCAAAGAAAAGAAATAAAACTGTTTACACGGGAAAGCTCCCAACAAGCAAAAGAAGAACGGGAAATATTTTTTGGGTTTTCTATTAATTATTACTACTACAGCAAGAAAAGTAAACTAACTAAAAGCTATCACTATTTTTTTTGGTTTTTCTTAAAGTTTAACAAACACACAAGAAGAAAGCAAGAAAAAGAAAATAAACTAGCATGGATATTACAGTGAAAAAGTATGAGCACCGACATCTAGCAATGAGTGTGTGAACATAAATGTAATGTCGGTGGGAAATACGTACTCCCCCAAGATTAGGCTCTTGGCCTAAGTTGGTTCATTGCCAGGGATGGCTCAAGCGGATATCTGTAAAGGTGTAGCTGGGTCGTCTTGTGATGAAGAGGACTCGATCGCCATCGCTGGCAGCCACCTCCGGATCCCAAAAGTAATCAGACTGTCGTGGAGGCTCAAATTGTGGCTCCGGCTCCGGGGCTGGTGTAGGGTTCCGGTAGGCTTGAATGGCAGCCCACGGAACGAGATAAGGACCTTCAGATAAATTAAACAAGGAAGGAGCAGGCAAGGTAATAGTCTGAGGGTGGTGTTTATGAAAGAATAATTTGTATTTAAGCTCCCCTTCCCGGCTCTTAACAATAAAGTCATGCGCTAGCATACTCTTATAATCTAAATAAGCATTGGGAAGCAATTTTTCTTCTTTCTCATAAAGTCTAATAGGTATGTTAAAATGTGCAGCTAGGCGTGAAGCATAAATACCTCCAAAAATGAGGCCCATTGTACGGTTCAAACTTAACCGTTTAGCAATAATTCCGCCCATACTAACAGTGGTATCGCGGAATAAACCATGGAACAAAATGATAATATGAGGAACACTAAGGTTTCCACAGTTTCCGCGACCAATCAAGCAATGACTAGCAAATATGGCAAAGTAGCGTAAAACAGGAAAATGTATTTTAGTGATTCTTGCATCGGAAACCTTCCTGGTTTCTCCCACAGTGATGGTGTCAATAAATTCTTCCACATCTTTACGGTGTGGTTCATCTAAGGTACCCTCAAGGGGTATTTTACAAACCTTGCAAAATTCAGCTAATGGCATCTTCTTAACAACATCATATAAATGAAACTCTACTGAAGGAGGTGATTCCTTAGGAAAATAGTAGAAGTTTTGCACAAAAGTATTAGTGAGTAAGAGATACTGATGACGTTGGTCGCGGAGGAAGTCGGTGAGGCCAGCGTTCTCAGCCAATGAATAGAACTCATCATAAATTCTGTCTGCTCTCAAGAAATCACCGGAAGGCCATTCACATGGCCGGACCTCCGCGGTGCGAGGCAAATTATATTTGGGCCTCTGTGCTTCTTCATTTTGTTTTTCCTTCGAACTTCGGCTCGATGAGCCCCTCAAAAGTCTCTTCATTATTTTCTGAAATATTCTGAATTTTTTAGTAACTTCAAACAAAAGCGAACCAAGCTCAACAAAATTGATAGCAACTACTCCTACAAGTGCATAGAGCCTATATCAAGCATTAGAACTACTTGGAACCATATAAATTTGACATGCAAGCTCAAGAACATGGTCACCTAGGCAGCACAAAATTGCAATGAATAAAGCACTAGAGCAAAAACTAATTGTACCAATGGAGGAGTCACATACCAAGGAACAATCTCCCCAAGCAATATTGTGAGAGGTGCTTTGAGCAAGGAGATCGTAAATCACAGTAAAGTGAGCTAGAACTCGTGTTTGAGCTGGATATTGGTGTTTGTGGGAGGAAGAAGAACTGTATGGGTGCAGGAATAAGTGGAGGAGGGCCACCATGGGCCCACGAGGCGGGGCGCGCCACAGGAGGTAGGGCGCATACAGGAGGTAGGGCGCCCTCCACCTCGTGGCCAGTGTGGTTGACCCCCCGCTGTGTTCTCGATTCCATAAATCCTCAAATATTCTAGAAAAAAATCGTATTTCATTTTCAGGCATTTGGAGAACTTTTATTTTCGGGTATTTTTATATTGCATGGATAAATCGGAAGCAGACAGAAAAATATTTTTTTTCTTTATTTCAACTAAATAACAGAAAGTAGAAAGAGGGTACAGAAGGTTGTGCCTTCTAGTTTCATCCGTCTCATGCTCATCAAAAGGAATCCACTAACAAGGTTGATCAAGTCTTGTTAACAAACTCATTCCGAATAACATGAAACCGGAGAAATTTTGAATAACACTATGTTACCTCAACGGGGATATGCACATCCCCTATAATAAGAATATCATATTTCTTCTTGATAGTAGGAAGAGGAAATTCAAAACCTCCAAAAGTAATCGATGGAATTTTTCCAATAGAGTTGATACTATGAACTTGAGGTTGTTTCCTCGGAAAGTGTACCGTATGCTCATTACCATTAACATGAAAAGTGGCATTGCCTTTGTTGCAATCAATAACAGCCCTGCAGTATTCAAAAAGGTCTTCCAAGAATAATAGACATACTATCGCCCCTCGAATATCAAGAATAACAAAGTCCGTTAAAATAGTAACGTTTGCAACCACAACAAGCACATCCTCACAAATACCGACAGGTATAGTAGTTGATTTATCAGCCATTTGCAAAGATATTTTAGTAGGTGTCAACTTATTCAAATCAAGTCTACGATATAAAGAGAGAGGCATAACACTAACACCGGCTCCAAAATCACATAAAGCAGTTTTAACATTGTTTCTTTTAATGGAGCATGGTATAGTAGGTACTCCTGGATCTCCAAGTTTCTTTGGTATTCCACCCTTAAAAGTATAATTAGCGAGCATGGTGGAAATTCCAGCTTCCGGTATTTGTAACAATATCTTTCATATACTTAGCATAAGGATTCATTTTGAGCATATCAGTTAATCGCATACGCAAAAAGATAGGTCTAATCATTTCACCAAAGCACTCAAAATCCTCATCATCCTTTTTCTTCGATGGTTTGGGAGGAAAAGGCATGGGTTTCTGAACCCATGGTTCCCTTTCTTTACCATGTTTCCTAGCAACAAAGTCTCTCTTATCATAACGGTGATTCTTTGATTGTGGGTTATCAAGATCAACAGCAGGTTCAATTTCTACATCATTATTATTACTAGTTTGAGCATCATCATGAACATCATCATTAACATTTTCACTAGGTTCATGTTCATTACCAGATTGTGTTTCAAAGATCGTAAATAGATATATCATTTGGATTCTCGTGGTTCAGCAATAGGTTCACTAGAAGTTTGCAGAGTCCTATCATTTTTCTTTTTCTTCCTTTTAGAAGAACTAGGTACATCAATATTATTTCTCTGAGAATCTTGCTCAATTCTCTTAGGGTGGCCTTCAGGATACAAAGGTTCCTGAGTCATTCTACCAGTTCTATTAGCCACTCTAACAGCATAATCATTTTTCTTACTCTTCATTTCATTGAGCACATAATTTTGAGCTTTAAGTACTTGTTCTACTTGAGTGGTAACCATAGAAGCATGTTTAGTAATGAGTTTAAGTTCACCTCTAACATCAGCCATGTAATTACCCAAGTGTTTAATCATATCAGAATTGTATTTCAATTGTCTACCAAAATAAGCATTGAAATCTTCTTGCTTAACCATAAAGTTATAAAACTCATCCAAGCATTGGCTAGACATTTTAGTAGGAGGGATTTCAGCTCTATCATATCTATAGAGAGAACTTACCTCTACTACCAGTGTCGGGTTATCAAGACCTCGAGGTTCTTCAATAGGTAATGGATTAATATCATATGTTTCTTCAGCAGGCGGTAAACTAAGACCATGTATTTCTTCAATAGGAGGTAAATTCTTAATATCTTCATCTTTAATACCTTTTTCTTTCATAGATTTCTTTGCCTCTTGCATATCTTGGATCGAGAAATAGAACACCTCTCTTCTTCGGAGTTGGTTTAGGAATAGGCTCAGAGCTGGCCTGTGAAGTGTCCAATTATTTTCATTTGCCAACATATTATTCAATAGAATTTCAGCTTCATCTGGTGTTCTTTCCCTGAAAACAGAACCAGCACAACTATCCAGGTAATCTATGGAAGCATCGGTTAGTCCATTATAAAAAATATCAAGTATTTCATTTTTCTTAAGAGGATGATCAGGCAAAGCATTAAGTAACTTGAGAAGCCTCCCCCAAGCTTGTGGGAGACTCTCTTCTTCAATTTGCACAAAGTTATATATTTCCCTCAAAGCAGCTTGTTTCTTATGAGAAGGGAAATATTTAGCAGAGAAATAATAAATCATATCATGTGGACTACGCACACAACCAGGATCAAGAGAATTAAACCATATCTTAGCATCACCCTTTAATGAGAACGGAAATATTTTAAGGATATAAAAGTAGCGAGACCTCTCACCATTAGTGAACAGGTGGCTATATCATTTAATTTAGTAAGATGTGCCACAACAGCTTTGATTCGTAGCCATGAAAAGGATCAGATTCAACCAAAGTAATTATATCAGGATCAACAGAGAATTCATAATCCTTATCGGCAACACAAATAGGTGAAGTAGCAAAAGCAGGGTCAGGCCTCATTCTATCATTAAGCGATTGCTCATTCCATTTAACTAATAGCCTCTTGAGCTCAGATCTATCTTTGCAAGCTAAAATAGCTGCAGAAGCTTCTTTATCAAAAATATAACCCTCGGGAATAACAGGCATATCTTCATCATCAATTTCATCAATTTCATCAATACAATCAGTTTCAATAATTTCATTCTCTCTAGCCCTAGCAATTTGTTAGTCAAGAAATTCACTAAGGGGCACAGTAGTATCAAGCATAGAAGTAGTTTCATCATAAGTATCATGCATAGCGTATGGCATCATCAATAACTTGCGACATATCGTAATCGAATAGCGTAAGCAGGTTTAGGTGTCGCAAGCTTACTCAAAACAGTAAGGTGAATCAAGTGCGAGCTAGATGGCGCTTCCTTACCTCCCCTCATAGTTGAGGGATAAATTGTAGTCTTAGCGTCTTTCAAGTTCTTCATAGTGACCAGCAGATATAAATCCCAAGTGACTCAAAGAATAGAGCTATGCTCCCCCAACGGCGCCTTTAAAATAGTCTTGATGGCCCACAAGTATAGGGGATCGCAACAGTTTTCGAGGGTAGAGTATTCAACCCAAATTTATTGATTCGACAAAAGGGGAGCCAAAGAATATTCTCAAGTATTAGCAACTGAGTTGTCAATTCAGCCACACCTGGATAACTTAATATCTGCAGCAAAGTATTTAGTAGCAAAGTAATATGATAGTAGTGGTAACGGTAACAAAAGGTAACAGCAGCAAAAGTAATATTTTTGGTGTTTTGTAGTGATTTTAACAGTAGCAACGGAAAAGTAAATAAGCGAGAACCAATATAGGAGAAGCTCGTAGGCATTGGATCGGTGATGGATAATTATGCCGGATGCGGTTCATCATGTAACAGTCATAACATAGGGTGACACAGAACTAGCTCCAATTCATCAATGTAATGTAGGCATGTATTCCAAATATAGTCATACATGCTTATGGAAAAGAACTTGCATGACATCTTTTGTCCTACCCTCCCGTGCGGCGGGGTCCTAATGGAAACTAAGGGATATTAAGGCCTCCTTTTAATATAGAACCGAACAAAGCATTAGCACATAGTGAATACATGAACTCCTCAAACTATGGTCATCGCCGGAGTGGTCCCGATTATTGTCACTTCGGGTTGCCGGATCATAACACATAGTAGGTGACTATAGACTTGCAAGATAGGATCAAGAACTCACATATATTCATGAAAACATAATAGGTTCAGATCTGAAATCATGGCACTCGGGCCCTAGTGACAAGCATTAAGCACAACAAAGTCATAGCAACATCAATCTCAGAACATAGTGGATACTAGGGATCAAACCCTAAATAAACTAACTCGATTACATGATAGATCTCATCCAACCCATCACCGTCCGGCAAGCCTACGATGGAATTACTCACACACGGCGGTGAGCATCATGAAATTGGTGATGGAGGATGGTTGATGATGACGACGGCGAATCCCCTCTCCGAGCCCCGAGCGGACTCAGATCAGCCCTCCCGAGAGGTTTTAGGGCTTGCCGTGACTCCGTATCGTAAAACGCGATGATTTCTTCTCCTTTATTTTTTCTCCCGAAAGCAAATATATAGAGTTGGAGTTGGCGTCGGAGGAGCTCGAGGGGCACGAGGTAGGGGCGCCCTTTAGGGGGCGCCCCCACCCTTGTGGACAGGGTGTGGGCCCCCTGGTCTTCATCTTTGGCAAGGATTTTTTATACTTCTGAAAAGACGTTCTGTGGAGTTTCAGATCATTCCGAGAACTTTTGTTTCTGCACATAAATAACACCATGGCAATTCTACTGAAAACAGCGTCAGTCCGGGTTAGTTCCATTCAAATCATGCAAGTTAGAGTCCAAAACAAGGGCAAAAGTGTTTGGAAAAGTAGATACGACGGAGACGTATCAGAGTTCGTCAAGCGTCAAGTCGCTCCACTTCAGCGCCACTCCCGCCTGATGTGGGACTTGCTCCGCAGCCAGGACCACATGAGGTTTCAGGAGAAGGGGCTTCCTCTTGCGGCGCGGCAAACGGTGCTCATGGTCCTATCGGGTGTCCCTCTGCTGGATGAGATGCCCAGGAATAGCCGCATGTTGTACCGCTGCGAGAACAAAGCCGCATTTGCCGCGAGCATGCCTTCCTTTTATGAGTGGGAGTTGCGCCCAATCGGCCTGGTGGGATCCCGTAAGAACCCCGTCGTCGTGGTTCCCTTCCTCGCCGCCGGTGCCGAGCTCGCCCAGTGATAAGCAGTCAGAGGGCGAGCTCCGACGGGGGCAGTGGCTCGAGTCTTTGAGGAGCACATGCCGAGTGGTGATCCTGGGGCGTCGTCCTTGGGGGCCTGCGACCCCCCTCCTGAGGCGTCGGTCGCTGAGGAGACGCGGCATGCGGCTCCCGAGGCCAAGGCTCTAGGAGCCTCGGAAGGTTGTGGTGAGATGGCACTCGGCTGTTCGCCGCAACAGGGCACCCCTGAAGCCATCCCTCTCAGCCCTTCTTCGGCCCCGCCGTGCACCGGCCGTCACGTCCAGCGCTTCGGTCGTCTTTGTGTGGACTTCGAGGAGCTCCGTAAGAGGAAGGGATCCCCCCGCGACAGCAATATCTTCGGGTCGTTGAAGCGACGAAAGTACATCGCCATTGACGCGTAAGCATCTTATCACCATGGCTTCTTGCGTGTGGTCTTCTTATCCTGACGTCTGTCCTTCAGGGCTCCTTCCGTTGAAGCTGTTGTGACTTCTGAGAAGCGGCCTCCTCCATCATCAACTCCCCCATCGGCCTTGAGCGTTCCTGGTCTGCCTACCGCCCCTGGAGCAGGGTCGGTTGGGGGAGCATCTCCGCCTTCGCGGCGCACTAAGCCTGTGGCTTGGCCACCCCTCCCCCACGGTCTGGCGTGGAGCTTGGCGGGCGTGCCCAAGAATCCTCCTTTGCTCATGGACAGCAGTTGGTTGGCTTCGATCTTCGATTCCTCTTCAAGCAGCGAGCCCCGATTGGCTTGGGCTCCTCGCGATGACCGGCTGACGTCAGGTGCGGTGTCAGCCCCCAGCCCCCTACCGGGAGGTGGCGTGCCACTTGGCGCCCCACCTGCAGCCCCCGAGGTGGAGGACGAGGTGGGCCGAGCGTTCGAGCTCGAGCGCGGGCGGAGCGTAGTTCGTCACAAGCTCTTCCAGGAGGCGATGGGCGCGATGAGTCGACTTGGTGAAGAGCTCGCGGGTGTCGACTCGCGCCTTGAGGCTGAAGGTCTCCGGCTGGTGGAGGAGCGGCGCAAGCTGAGGGTGGCCATCAACCTCGGCCGCTATCAGCGTGACCTTAAGAACGCGAAGGCCGAGGCGTCCCTCAAGGTTTCTGATACGTCTCCAACGTATCTATAATTTTTGATTGCTCCATGCTATATTATCTACTGTTTTGGGCAATATTGGGCTTTATTATCCACTTTTATATTATTTTTGGGACTAACCTATTAACCGGAGGCCCAGCCCAGAATTGCTGTTTTTTTGCCTATTTCAGTGTTTCAAAGAAAAGGAATATCAAAAGGAGTCGAAACAGAATGAAATCAACTGGAAAAGTTATTTTTGGAAGGAAAGCTACCGGAAAAGCTTGGAGTGCACGTCAGGAAAGGAGGGAGGTGGCCACGAGGGTGGGGGCGCGGCCCCCCTAGGGCGCGCCCCCTGCCTCATGGGCCCCCCGAAGCTCCACCGACGTACTTCTTTCACCCATATATACCCACGTACCCTAAAACTTCCGAAGATGAGAATAGATCGGGAGTTTCACCGCCGCAAGCCTCTGTAGCCACCAAAAGTCAATCGGGACCTGTTCCCAAGACTCACGGAGGGGGGAACCCTCACTGGTGGCCATCTTCATCATCCCGGCGCTCTCCATGACGACGAGGGAGTAGTTCACCCTCGGGGCTGAGGGTATGTACGAGTAGCTATGTAATGATCTCTCTCTCTCGTGTTCTTGATTTGGCACGATCTTGATGTATCGCGAGCTTTGCTATTATAGTTGGATCTTATGTTTCTTCTCCCCCTCTACTCTCTTGTAATGAATTGAGTTTTCCCTTTGAAGTTATCTTATCGGATTGAGTCTTTAATGATTTGAGAACACTTGATGTATGTCTTGCCGTGCGTATCTGTGGTGACAATGGGATATCACGTGATTCACTTGATGTATGGTTTGGTGATCAACTTGCGGGTTCCGCCCATGAACCTATGCATAGGGGTTGGCACACGTTTTCGTCTTGATTCTCCGGTAGAAACTTTGGGGCACTCTTTGAGGTTCTATGTGTTGGTTGAATAGATGAATTTGAGATTGTGTGATGCATTCGTATAATCATACCCACGGATACTTGAGGTGACATTGGAGTATCTAGGTGACATTAGGGTTTCTGTTGATTTGTGTCTTAAGGTGTTATTCTAGTACGAACTCTAGGGCTGTTTGTGACACTTATAGGAATAGCCCAACGGATTGATTGGAAAGAATATTTTTGAGGTGGTTTCATACCCTACCATAATCTCTTCGTTTGTTCTCCGCTATTAGTGACTTTGGAGTGACTCTTTGTTGCATGTTGAGGGATAGTTATATGATCCAATTATGTTATTATTGTTGAGAGAACTTGCACTAGCGAAAGTATGAACCCTAGGCCTTGTTTCCTAGCATTGCAATACCGTTTTTGCTCACTTTTACCATTAGTTACCTTGCTGTTTTTATATTTTCATATTACAAAAACCTATGTCTACCATCCATATTGCACTTGTATCACAATCTCTTCGCCGAGCTAGTGCACCTATACAATTTACCATTGTATTGGGTGTGTTGGGGACACAAGAGACTCTTTGTTATTTGGTTGCAGGGTTCCTTGAGAGAGACCATCTTCATCCTACGCCTCCCACGGATTGATAAACCTTAGGTCATCCACTTGAGGGAAATTTGCTACTGTCCTGCAAATCTCTGCACTTGGAGGCCCAACAACGTCTACAAGGAGAAGGTTGCGTAGTAGACATCAAGCTCTTTTCTGGCACCGTTAGGTAAGCGGCACTCACACCCCATCAACTAAGCTCTTTTCTAGCGCCGTTGCCGGGGAGGTGAGTGCTTGAAGGTATATCTTTACATCTTGCAATCGAATCTTTTTGTTTCTTGTTTTAGCACTAGTTTAGTTTATAAAATAAAACTAAAAAAATGGAATTGAGTTTGTCTCATACGCTTCATCTTTTTAATATCTTTCGTGAGTATGATGGAAAGGAAAATTGAGCCACAGTGTTAGAATAATAATTCATTAAAATGTTTGGCACTAAATCTTTGAATGATGAGCATGATTGCAATGTTGTTAATATGAACTCCTTGAATATCCATGGTACTAATGATGATTGCACTAGTTATGATGAAAATGTCTCCTATAAACATGTCAAATTTTGTGGAGTGCATTGGGTTTGCAAGTATACACCAAATATGGAAGATAGATATTGCAAGAG
The DNA here is from genome assembly GCA_021605145.1 of Aegilops bicornis. NCBI lineage: Eukaryota > Viridiplantae > Streptophyta > Magnoliopsida > Poales > Poaceae > Aegilops > Aegilops bicornis. The sequence goes on along the minus strand of CM038675.1, from coordinate 379,777,463 downwards.
GCATAAGTACTTAGAAACTAAATTGTTGCAAGAAAGGCTAGATGATTGTGCTGAAGATTTAAATTTTCTTAGCCGTACTTGTGAACTTTGCAATGAATGGGGTCATTTAACTATCCGATGCAAATTGTTTCACGATCTAATCGTGTCCAAAATATGTGTTGACTTGATTTCCCTTGCACATTATAATGAACTTAGCTTGCTTATGGGTTGCGAAGAAATGAAACGTTTAACTAATTATCTTCCAGAATTTTCCCGTTACAAACTTCTTGGCTTTGATCTAGAGGAAATTTATATGTATTGTGCGGTGAATTGCATTGAAAATCCTTATATTTCCAATTACATAAAGAAAATAAAACAAATAGAGGATGAAGAGAATACTAATGAAAGGGAAGAGACTTCCCAATATTCTCCTATTATTTCTTATGATGAATCAGGTAACGAGGAGGAGCCTTCTATTCAACCAATCTCATTAATAAGGAGCTCCAAAAAGAGGATTGAACCCACACATGATGTGGTGAAGAAGAAGAAAAGAAAAAGGAAGAGAGGTAAAAAGGTATCCCTCCCAAATAATGTTGCTCCTATTATTGTTGTGCCTCATGAAAATGAATCAAAAATAATTGTGGAAGATGATGCACTTGATGATGATCTCGTTATGCCTATTACTTGTTGTGATGATTATGATTGGGAAGATAGTGATACCTCTTATGATCTTGAAAATCTTTTTGGCACTTGCTTGGAAGAATGTGATAATTGCTATACTATTGGTGCTATCCATACTATTAATGATGAGAGTGATTATGCTTATGATATGAAAAGGCCCAATCTTGGGGAAGCTATGTTTAATGAGAATGACATATTTGAGAATATATTTGCTGCAATTAATGTTTGTCCCAAGCTTGGGGAAGCTATGTTTGATGAAGATGATATTTTTTGTCCCCCAAGTTTTGATGAGCAAATTTATTATGATGAAAGCATGCCTCCTATTTATGATGATTATTGTGATGACACATATGCTTTAAATAATAATGATAACCATGAAACTTGTCATCTTGATCTTAATTTTCAATCACATGATAGTTATTTTGTTGAGTTTGCTCCCACTATTATTCATGAGAAGAAATTTGCTTATGTGGAGACTAATAAAAATTCTATGCATGTAGATCATGAAAAGAATGCTTTATGTGCTGGTTATATTGTTGAATTCATTCATGATGCTACTGAAAATTATTATGAGAGAGGATCATATGCTTCTACATATTGCAATAATATCAAGTTTCCTCTCTATGTTCTTAAAGATTTAAAGTTATGCTTGTTTTGCCTTCCTATGCTAGTTGATTATAGTTCCCATAAGTTGTTTGCTCACAAAATCCCTATGCATAGGAAGTGGGTTATACTTAAATGTGCTAGTCATATTCTTCATGATGCTCTCTTTATGTTTCAATTCTTATCTTTTATGTGAGCATCATTGAAATCATCATGCCTAGCTAGGGGCGTTAAACGTTAGCGCTTGTTGGTAGGCAACCCAATTTTATTTTTAGTTTCTTGATTTTTGGTTCTGTTTAGGAATAAATAATCCATTTAGCTTCTGTTTAGATGTGGTTTTGTGTTTTAATTAGTGTTTGTGCCAAGTAGAACCTTTGGGAAGACTTGGTGAAGTCTTTATGATCATGTTGTAAAAAACACAAACTTTAGCGCTCACGAGATTAGCTTCAAATTTTTACTGAAGAGTGCTATTTAGTTGATTATTTTTGCAGATGATTACTAGACAAATTCCTCAGGTCCACCAATTTATTTTAGAATTTTTGGAGTTCCAGAAGTTTGTGTTAGTTACATATTACTACAGACTGTTCTGTTTTTGACAGATTCTGTTTTTCGTGTGTTGTTTGCTTATTTTGATGATTCTATGGCTAATAAAATAGTTTATAAACCATAGAGAAGTTGTATGTAACATCCCAAAATTCTAAATTTTGGAATGTTATATTAGATAAATAACTATGCTTGTTGTCTGATGGTTTGTTTGAAGTGATTGAGTGAAATTGAGTGGAATTTGAAAATTTTGAAAGTTGGATGAGAGGGAATAAAATGACTTTCCCAAAACTATCCCTTGCCCTTTTGGATCTCAATGAATTCAATTCCATTCCAACATCAAAACCCTAGAGTGAAGATGAAATGACTTCTTCCATTTGAAATGAAAAGGGTTTTGAAAAGATTTGAATTTCATTTGAGAATATTTCAAATTCAAAACTTTATGCAACTCAATGATTTTCATGAGGGACGATAAAATGACTTATTCAATTATATGAAATAGGAGATGGAAGTTAAAAGAATCAAATTGAAAGTCATTTGAAAGTGCCTTGAAACCCCTTTCAAATTTGAGTTTTATTTGAATTTTGGAAAAAATGATTTTTATAAACTTTGGGTTTTGCCTCGAAAAATGTTCAAATGATAGGAATATTCCCTGATCATTTTGATATATATATGTCCTATATAAAATATTTATATTTTAAATATTATCTCTGTTTTATTTTTCTCAAAAAATGGAAAGAAAAAATGCCTGTGCACCAGCCGATCGCCCAGCCAAGACTGGGCAACCCACCGACCGCCACCAGCGGCCCACCAAATACTGACCGGCCAATGAGCCAGCCGCACCCTCAAAAAACCATCCGGTCGGTCGACCGACCGAGAGCGCCTCCCTCAAGATTACCGGGACGGGTGGGCCACCACCCGTCTTCTTCCTCCCCACGCCACACCCCCGCGCCGCCGCCCGCCGGATCCCGCCGGATCCGGGATTCGCCGATCCTCCCCGATTCGCCCCCTCGCGCAAGACGTCGCCCCCGCCCTATAAATACCCTCCCCCGCACCCCATCCCCTCGCCCTCACCGACCCTCTCTCCCTCCAGACGCTTCGCCGGAGCCCGAGCACGCCATCACGCCATTAGCCTCACCCGACTCACCCCAGCCACCCGATCTCGCCGGACTCCACCAACCGGACTCGTCGCGCCGCACCCGGAAGCTCCCGTCGCCCCGACCACCGGAGACGCCGGAACACTCGCCTCGAGCCGCCGCCGCCGACGTCCGTACGTCAGCCGAGTTTCTCCCGTCCGATCTAAACTCGACGGCTTAGATTAGAACCAGAAGGGGTATGGTTTATTAGGTTAGTTGTTAGTGAACCGGTTTTAGTTCCGGTTTATTTTAGTTAGGTTTTTTATTAGACCGGCCCGACTGCTTTTAACCCTAGGGCCGTTTTAGTTATATTACGCCGAATCGTTATATATGCCCATTATCCTGTTTTGGTTTTAGTTTTATTTTTATTTTTATTTTTTAAAATAATAGTTTAAGTTTTTTAAAATCCATATCTTTTAATCTACTTAGTATTTTTAAGTGATTCTTTTTGTTGGTTTGCAAATTTATTGTAGTTTCTGTAGAAAATATGTTTAGTCATGTTAAAATTATTTAGAATTGCTTTAAATTAGATTTAGACAGAATAGTAAATCTGCTATAAAATGAGTTAGGAAAATTATTTTGTAGTGATTCTTTTTGTCACAACTTTGTTTTGACATTACTTAACCGTAGGAATTTATTTGGGCATTTCAGGATTTATAAAAAATAGTTTTAATCAGAATCATGTTATTCTTAATTAATTAACTAGCTACTGCTTTTCCTATTGTTTTACTTAGCAAATAAATTTATTTTTCATATGTGATAGATTATTTTAGGTTAGTTTCTGTCACTTTAGAGCATGAACTTTTATTTATAATAAATAAAACTTTTATTTTATTTTTCTTAATAGAATTTGAATTAGGCCTAATAGGAGTTTTATAATAGCTTTTAAGGTGATTCTTTTTGCTCCTAGTTGCTTGATGAATTCTTTTCTGTTAGGTAGCATAAACCCATGCTTAGGTTCTGTTGAGAAATTTTTTGTTAGGAAAAACTAGTTTTAGTTGTTGCTTGAAGTAGGAAAACTTTGAGTTGGATTTCTTGAGTTTTCCTTTGGGTTTTGATTCGTTTGTTTTAGTGTGATTATGTTACTATGCTATTGTGTTAAGTGATCATATGCTATGTGCTTATTATGGTTATTGTTTGCCTCGGTAGAATTTCCGGAGTGCGAAGCTTGCTACCACGAGTCCCTAGTTTTCGAAGATCGTCAGCAAGGCAAGTTCACTTTGACCATGCTTTCATACCTATGCTTTTATCGCATTTAGCGGCATCTTTGCAACAACCCCTCAGTAGTGTTATTGAATCCTTGTAGTTGAGTAGTATGCATGAGGTAGGAACCCATCTCCCCTGCTACCAAGCCCGGACGATATTTTATTTTAATGCTACGCTATAGTAGACGGGGTTGGTATGACTGCCGAGAGTGGTGTGAAGAAGGAGGACTCTACGTCAATGACGACAACTCCATGATGGAATCTGCAAGGATCGCATCTTCAAGACCTCAAGACTTCAAGACTCGAGACAAGAATTCAATACACACTCATGGGTGAAGGATTTGTGACGGGCACCTGGAGAACCCAGTGGTTGGCCGGGATGCATGGAGAAGCGCCATGACATCTTGCGGAAAGCTTCACCCAGACTCAAAGAGACGGAAGAATACTTCATGCCCGGAAGCTTACACCTGCAACCGCAAGTCAATATGGGCTCGCTTGGTTGACCTTAGTTGTGACTCTGGCTGGGACGGTACTAGCGGATGTAGAACTACGGTAGGATTGGATGAGTACCGGACGGTGGTCGAGGAACTCTTCGAAGGCCATGTTTGGTCGTCTTGTTCTCAAACACCGTGAAGTGCGAGAATGTAAAGAGAGGATCGAATCTTGCGGGTAAAGTGTACAAACCTCTGCAGAGGGTTTAAACCTAATCGATTAGCCGTGTCCCCGGTTACGGACAATTTGAGCCTCTGGACTTGGATCTATCTCGAACTCTCAACAGCGGATTGATAACTTAATTGTGGGCAACTTATGATGAATTTGGGCTATGAGACATCGGTTGGCGGAACCATGTCATGATAGAAAACTCCATAGTACAGACTTCATTTATTCCTTTGATGTAGGGAAAGTAAAACCAGCTTTTACGCAAACAAAACTCGAATCTGAGCCACAAAGCCATATTGCATATAGTATGGTTTTATCATCTGCTTTTCTCATGTTGTGATCTTGCCGGTACATTCAATGTCTTGACCTACACGGCTGCAACGTATCATGTTGCGTATATTTACTTCCGACGAGTAAGAGTGCAGTGCAGGGTTACGGTCTACACTCAACTTTGCCGATGGCGTTGATGGGACTCCACACCGACTATTTGTTTCATTTGTGACTTATGAGGTATATATCGGTTTACGTTAATTATACATGTGATTGCACTTTGATATATACATTGATGTACTGTGTGTGCGGATATCTTGATCCGAGGATGGCACAGCTACACGAGGCTTGACCTGAGGTCGGGTCGCTCTGAGAGATGGTATCGAGCACATGTTGGCTGTAGGACGTGACCCTAGAAAATGGCTTAGTAATATGAAGACCCCAATAGGAATGACCTTTGTTTTGTACTACTCTCGTAACATCTGATTTCTTTTATCGAACCTTCCTTATTTCAAACTATAGATGGAGAGCTACATTACGAACAAAAGAGAACACTACGAGAAGGTTCTTGGAGGCCCCTTCCTTGTGGAGCTAGTCAGTCACCGGAAGTTACCGATACACGAGATCAAGGCAACTAAGAGGAAGTCTAGATCGTGGGGAGTCAAGACCCAAGTTTTTGGCCGTAAAGAAGACCCCAAGACTGCACATTATCAGCTTGGCACCATAAATGGTGATCGTGATATGGGCATCAACACTGCCGTCCATGATGCTATTGCACGTTTATGCTATCGTCATCGTCTTTGCACTAAACCCACACTTCTTTGGAAGGATTGGATGGCGAAGTTTGATGGAGCAACTATTGCCTTGACGGAAGCGCAAAGATGAAGTTCTCCCCACCGTTAGTATACAATCGGGATCTAGAACAATACATCAAGAATCTTCAGATGGACCTCCGGAAGCCCTGTTTGACAATGAAGCACTACGAGAAGAGGTCAAGACTCAGAGGCTGAAGGTAAACAAGCTGGAGGAGGAGAACCTCGAGATCTCGAGAATGCGTCAGGAACTGAAAAGCAGCAGGACCATGTCTCATGCCAAGGACGTTGAAATCCAGAAGCTCAAGGAACAACTTCAGACATACGAGTGCGTCACAAGAAACTCCGCGTCGACAGGGAAAATCTAGCAGAAAAACTAGAGGAGATCAAGTCCACGCAGAAGAAGCCCCAGTGGGGACAATGACCAAGTTCCTAATAAATTAGCCTAGTAGTATCCCACCATGAGAGAAATAAAGATGAACGCCTTCTCGATTTAAGTATCGACCATACCAAATTTATGTGGGTGGCGATACCGTAGAATTGATTGAATAAATGAATGCTTGGTTGCTATTATTTTGTGTGTTTATTGAATGGTTGGATAGATGCGATATTCGTGAAGCTTGTATTTATTTCAACCATGAGAGACGTAAGTTACGGAAGAATGGTAGAAGGCCTTCATATGGGAAAAGCATCAGGAATTGGAAACTCCGAACATTGAAGACACGAAGAAATGAGGACTTAGAAACGAAAACCATAGTAGAACGGCCCATTACAAACGGTACTTTTGAGCTAGGATTCTTTTGTTGATGGGTGGGTATTTGCTTTCTCTTTCTATCTCAACCGGACTCAAATCTTGAACCCATGGACAATGAACACCAAACTTTTCTCGAGACAATTGCAATTTCCCCATGGAGATACATTCCTTGTTCTGAGCACCCCTCTTATCCTACACATGCAGATGACAACTCTTTATGAGTCTTTCCTTAAGGGCCCTGAAACGATCATGACCCTGACAAGTGATCATGATTACCCGAAAATCCTGAAGGACATGATGAAGCATATTCACCTTGAAGGAGATGCAGTCTACAAAGGCTACCCCTTCATGCAAAAGGGAGTGGAACTTTGGTATGTGGAGGTACACCTCCACCGTTCGAAAGGAGTTTGCCCAAAGATGATGGGGCAGTACTTTTTCATCTCACGTGTACCACAAGCAACTTTCTTCGACGCTGTTCGTGAAGCAGCCATGGAAGCCATACGCCGGATCGGAGAAATACTTGAAGCAAGACTCAGTTATACTCGTGAATACCTCGTAGAAGTGTATGCAGAGATGATGGAGGTGAAGCTCAAGGCCACCACGATGAAATGTAAGATTGAAGATTTCAAGGCGCACGTCGCACTATTCCAGCGGGACTAAAGAATCCTCGAGGAGGATAAATAAATAAAGTTGGAAGTAATGTCTGACCATACCGAACCATGTGGGTGGCAGCATTTGTAATAAACTTTTCGGAATTTGGATTTACGAAAAATGGTTAAGGATGTAATAAAAGATTTGATATGAAAAATAATATGATTTATGGATAAACTAGTGCATTTCATTTTAAGTGTGGTAGTACTCCGTAAAGCCACATGATCAATGAAGAAAGAAATGTGTTATTCATGACGGTCCATAGAAGGAGGCTGGACAAAATAAGTTGGAATTTTGTATGATCGTCACCACAAGGGTATGAAGAAACAAAGTACTACTGGATTTAAAAGAGGTGTAATATGGAACAAGGGAGTTACTCCAAGGATGAGTTACAGCCGCATTAGTGTTGAAGTGGGCCATAACCCACCGGCCCAGGATTTTGAAAAGGAACAGATGTAACCTTGATGAAGGAAGAAAAATTGGAGGAATCAGTGATTCAATCAGCATACGTTTCTTAGGAGGTTACGAAAACCCAAGAGTTGTGAAGAATGATAGATGTTTTGTTTGGCTTGCTGAACCAAAGGATTTACTCGAACCCAGTTCGAGAACAAGAGAAATTCTGCAATGCTTGTGAGTATGCCCAAGTGTTAGAATACGTGATTCACCGTTTATGTATGTGGTAATGATTCAAGTACGGGATGGATTGGCCCCCATACCGGAGACTTCTATCATGAACTATCATATGTTGATGGAAAATCGTAGAGCCTTGAAAACCATAGAAGAGTGTCGACACGTCAAGCCATAAAACCATAGAATGGTAGGACGATGGAACCCCTTTACAGGCAACCGTTGCCAACCGTAGGTTATACGGTGAAGTTCAACCAAGACCCATTTTCTGCAGGAGAAACCATTAATGGTAGACCACCATGAGTGTTTCGATAGTTGTCTAGAATGGACACAGACCTATCAGCTAAGAAGATCCAGTCTCGGACGAACTTTAACTTTGACGAACCGACCCAAGATTTTGAGGAAAACTCTATGCTTCTGACATAAGAGCGCTAATGAAGGAGCTACTGTAAGAGACATACATTGTCGGCACTGCAGAGGAAGTATCTGAGTTTATTGGAACCGTAACCTTGTTTTTAAGTGTGGTAGCACCCCTGACCTTTCCAACCAAAATAATTACTAGAAGACCCCCAACCCCTAACCTTTTCTTGCTAGCCCCTTCGAATCTCGAGGACGAGATTCATTTTAAGTGTGGTAGGTTTGTAACATCCCAAAATTCTAAATTTTGGCATGTTATATTAGATAAATAACTATGCTTGTTGTCTGATGGTTTGTTTGAAGTGATTGAGTGAAATTGAGTGGAATTTGAAATTTTTGAAAGTTGGATGAGAGGGAATAAAATGACTTTCCCAAAACTATCCCTTGCCCTTTTGGATCTCAATGAATTCAATTCCATTCCAACATCAAAACCCTAGAGTGAAGATGAAATGACTTCTTCCATTTGAAATGAAAAGGGTTTTGAAAAGATTTGAATTTCATTTGAGAATATTTCAAATTCAAAACTTTATGCAACTCAATGATTTTCATGAGGGAAGATAAAATGACTTCTTCAATTATATGAAATATGAGTTGGAAGTTAAAAGAATCAAATTGAAAGTCATTTGAAAGTGCCTTGAAACCCCTTTCAAATTTGAGTTTTATTTGAATTTTGGAAAAAATGATTTTTATAAACTTTGGGTTTTGCCTGGAAAAATGTTCAAATGATAGGAATATTCCTGATCATTTTGATATATATATGTCCTATATAAAATATTTATATTTTAAATATTATCTCTGTTTTATTTTTCTCAAAAAATGGAAAAAGAAAAATGCCTGTGCACCAGCCGACCGCCCAGCCAAAGACTGGCAACCCACCGACCGGCCACCAGGCCCACCACCGATCCAGCCAGCCCGCACCCCTCGCAAAACCATCCCGGGTCGGTCGACCGACCGCGAGCGCCTCCCCCCGCACCCGCTGACGGGTGGGCCACCACCGCCTTCTTCCTCCCCACGCCACACCCCGCGCCGCCCGCCGGATCTCGCGGATCCGGATTCGCCGATCCTCCCGATTCGCCCCCTCAAGACGTCGCCCCGCCCTATAAATACCCTCCCCGCACCCCATCCCCCTCGCCTCACCGGACCCCTCTCTCCCTCCAGACGCTTCGTGAGCCGAGCACGCCACGCCGCCATTAGCCTCACCCGACTCACCCGGCCACCCCGATCTCGCCGGACTCCACCAACCGGACCCTCGTCAGCGCCCGCACCGCCGGCTCCCCGCCGTCGCCCGACCACCGGAGACGCTGAACACTCGCCGCCGAAACCGCCGCCGACGTCGGCGTCCGATGCGTCAGCCGAGTTTCCCTCCCGTCCGATCTAAACTCGACGGCTTAGATTAGAACTCAAGGGGTATGGTTTATTAGGTTAGTTGTTAGTGAACCGGGTTTTAGTTCTGGTTTATTTTAGTTAGGTTTTTTATTAGACCGCCCGACTCGTTTTAACCCTAGGGCCGTTTTAGTTATATTACGCTCAAGCGTTAGATAGGCCCATTAAGCCCGATTTCGTTTTAGTTTTATTTTTAGTTTTCTGTTTTTAACAAAATAGTTTAAGTTTTGTAAAATCCATATCTTTTAATCTACTTAGTATTTTTAAGTGATTCTTTTTTGTTGGTTTGCAAATTTATTGTAGTTTCTGTAGAAAATATGTTTAGTCATGTTAAAATTATTTAGAATTGCTTTAAATTAGATTTAGACAGAATAGTAAATCTGCTATAAAATGAGTTAGGAAAATTATTTTGTAGTGATTCTTTTTGTCACAACTTTGTTTTGACATTACTTAACCGTAGAAATTTATTTGGGCATTTTAGGATTTATAAAAAATAGTTTTAATCAGAATCATGTTATTCTTAATTAATTAACTAGCTACTGCTTTTCCTATTGTTTTACTTAGCAAATAAATTTATTTTTCATATGTGATAGATTATTTTAGGTTAGTTTCTGTCACTTTAGAGCATGAACTTTTATTTATAATAAATAAAACTTTTATTTTATTTTTCTTAATAGAATTTGAATTAGGCCTAATAGGAGTTTTATAATAGCATTTAAGGAGATTCTATTTGCTCCTAGTTGCTTGATGAATTCTTTTCTGTTAGGTAGCATAAACCCATGCTTAGGTTCTGTTGAGAAATTTTTTGTTATGAAAAACTAGTTTTAGTTGTTGCTTGAAGTAGGAAAACTTTGAGTTGGATTTCTTCGAGTTTTCCTTTGGGTTTTGATTCGTTTGTTTTAGTGTGATTATGTTACTATGCTATTGTGTTAAGTGATCATATGCTATGTGCTTATTATGATTATTGTTTGCCTCGGTAGAATTTCCGGAGTGCGAAGCTTGCTACCACGAGTCCCTAGTTTTCAAGATCACAAGAAGGCAAGTTCACTTTGACCATGCTTTCATACCTATGCTTTTATCGCATTTAGTGGCATCTTTGCAACAACCCCTCAGTAGTGTTATTGAATCCTTGTAGTTGAGTAGTATGCATGAGGTAGGAACCCATCTCCACATTACCAAGCCCGGGACGATATTTTATTTTAATGCTACGCTATAGTAGACGGGGTTGGTATGAGTGCTCGAGAGTGGTGTGAAGAAGGAGGACTCTACGTCAATGACGAATACTCCATGATGGAATCTGCAAGGACTGCATCTTCAAGACTTCAAGACTCGAGACAAGAATTCAATACACACTACTGGGTGAAGGACGGTTGACGGGCACCCTGGAGAACCCAGTGGTTGGCCGGGATGCATGGAGAAGCGCCATGACATCTTGCGGAAAGCTTCACCCAGACTCAAAGAGACGGAAGAATACTTCATGCCCGGAAGCTTACCTGCAACCGCAAGTCAATATGGGCTCTGGCTTGGTTGACCTTAGTTGTGACTCTGGCTGGGACGGTACTAGCAGATGTAGAACTACGGTAGGATTGGATGAGTACCGGACAGTGGTCAGAGGAACTCTTCGGAAGGCCATGTTTCGGTCATCTTGTTCTCAAACACCATGAAGTGCGAGAACATAAAGAGAGGGATCGAATCTTGCGGGTAAAGTGTACAAACCTCTGCAGAGGGTTTAAACCTAATCGATTAGCCATGCCCCCGGTTACGGACAATTTGAGCATCTGGACTTGGATCTATCTCGGAACTCTCAACACCGGATTGATAACTTAATTGTGGGTAACTTATGATGAATTTGGGCTATGAGACATCGGTTGGCGGAACCATGTCATGATAGAAAACTCCATAGTACAGACTTCATTTATTCCTTTGATGTAGGGAAAGTAAAACCAGCTTTTACGCAAACAAAACTCGAATCTGAGCCACAAAGCCATATTGCATATAGTATAGTTTTATCATCTGTTTTCTCATGTTGTGATCTTGCGGTACATTCAATGTCTTGACCTACGGCTGCAACGTATCATGTTGCGTATATTTACTCCGACGCAGTAAGAGTACCAGTGCAGGTTACGGTCTACACTCAACCTGCGGATGGCGTTGATGGGACTCCACACCCGACTATTTGTTTCATTGTGACTTATGAGGTATATATCAGTTTTACGTTAATTATACATGTGATTGCACTTTGATATATACATTGATGTACATGTGTGTGCCAAAGATCTTGATCCGAGGATGGCATACACATTGCAGGCTTGACCGTCTGAGGTCGGGTCGCTACATTGTAATACAGTAGGTTTAACACCAATATAAATAAAGAATGAGTTCATTACAGTATCTTGAAGTGGTGTTTTTTTTTCTTTCGCTAACGGAGCTCACGAGATTTTCTGTTAAGTTTTGTGTTGTGAAGTTTTCAAGTTTTGGGTAAAGATTCGATGGACTATGGAATAAGGATGGCAAGAGCCTAAGCTTGGGGATGCCCATGGCACCCCAAGGTAATATTCAAGGATAACCAAGAGCCTAAGCTTGGGGATGCCCCAGAAGGCATCCCCTCTTTCGTCTTCGTCCATCGGTAACTTTACTTGGAGCTATATTTTTATTCACCACATGATATCTGTTTTGCTTGGAGCGTCATTTTATTTTCTTTAGCTTTGCTTGCTGTTTGAATAAAGTACCAATATCTGAAATTATTAAATGGGAGAGTCTTCACATAGTTTCATAATTATTCGACTACTCATTGGTCTTCACTTATATCTTTCGGAGTAGTTTTGTTATTGCTCTAGTACTTCACTTATATCTTTTAGAGCATGATGGTAGTTTTATTTTGAAGAAATAGATGAACTCTCATGCTTCACTTATATTATTTTGAGAGTCTTTGGAATAGCATGGTAATGTGCTTAATCCTAATATGCTAGGTATTCAAGACTAGTAAAAACTTTCTTATGAGTGTGTTGAATACTAAGAGAAGTTTGATGCTTGATGATTGTTTTGAGATATGGAGGTAGTGATATCAAAGTCGTGCTAGTTGAGTAGTTGTGAATTTGAAGAATGCTTGTGTTTAAGTTTGTAAGTCCCGTAGCATGCACGTATGGCAAACGTTATGTAACAAATTTGAAACATGAGGTGTTCTTTGATTGTCCTCCTTATGAGTGGCGGTCGGGGACGAGCGATGGTCTTTTCTTACCAATCTATCTCCCTAGGAGCATGCACGTAGTGCTTTGGTTTTTGATGGCTTGGAGATTTTTGCAATAAGTATATGAGTTCTTTATGACTAATGTTGAGTCCATGGATTATACGCACTCTCACCCTTCCATCATTGCTAGCCTCTTTGGTACTGTGCATTGCCCTTTCTCACATTGAGAGTTGGTGCAAACTTCGCCGGTGCATCCAAACCCCGTGATATGATACGCTCTTTCACACATAAACCTCCCTATATCTTCCTCAAAACAGCCACCATACCTACCTATTATGGCATTTTCATAGCCATTCCGAGATATATTGCCATGCAACTTTTCACCATTCCGTTTATCATGACACATTCATCATTGTCATATTGCTTAGCATGATCATGTAGTTGACATAGTATTTGTGGCAAAGCCACCATTCATAATTCTTTCATACATGTCACTCTTGATTCATTGCATATCCCTACATCACGGAGGCATTCATATAGAGTCATACTTTGTTCTAGTATCGAGTTGTAATCATTGAGTTGTAAATAAATAGAAGTGTGATGATCATCATTTAATAGAGCATTGTCCCAAAAAAAGGCCAAAAGAAAGAAGGCCCAAAAATAAAAAAAATAAAAAGGGGCAATGCTACAATCCTTTTTTTTCCACACTTGTGCTTCAAAGTAGCACCATGTTCTTCATATAGAGAGTCTCTTGAGTTGTCACTTTCATATACTAGTGGGAATTTTTCATTATAGAACTTGGCTTGTATATTCCAACGATGGGCCTCCTCAAGTGCCCTAGGTCTTCGTGAGCAAGCGAGTTGGATGCACACCCACTTAGTTTATTTTGTTGACCTTTCATACATTTATACCTCTAGTGCATCCGTTGCATGGCAATCCCTACTCCTCGCATTAACATCAATCGATGGGCATCTCCATAGCTCATTGATTAGCCTCGTTGATGTGAGACTTTCTCCTTTTTTGTCTTCTCCACATAACCCCCATCATCATATTCTATTCCACCCATAGTGCTATGTCCATGGCTAGCGCTCATATATTGAGTGTAAGTTTATAGTTTTGAGTTTATTAAAGTATGAAACATTTGCTTGGCTTGTCTTCGGGTTTGTGCATGATGAGAGCATTATTGTGTGACGAAAATGGAGCATGACTAAACTATATGATTTTGTAGGGATGAACTTTCTTTGGCCATGTTATTTTGAGAGGACATAACTACTTAGTTAGTATGCTTGAAGTATTAATATTTTTTATGTCAATATGAACTTTTGTCTTGAATCTTTCGGATCTGAATATTCATATCACAATTAAGAAGAATTACATTGAAATCATGCCAACTAGCATTCCACATCAAAAATTATCGAATTAAGCTTGGGGATGCCTGATACGTCTCCAATGTATCTATAATTTTTGATTGCTCCATGCTATATTATCTATTGTTTTGGGCAATATTGGGCTTTATTATCCACTTTTATATTATTTTTGGGACTAACCTATTAACCGGAGGCCCAGCCCAATTGCACTGTTGTTTTTTGCCTATTTCAAAGTGTTTCAAGAAAAGGAATATCAAATGGAGTCGAAACAGAATGAAATCAACTGGAAAAGTTATTTTTGGAAGGAAAGCTACCGGAAAAGCTTGGAGTGCACGTCAGGAAAGGAGGGAGGTGGCCACGAGGGTGGGGGCGCGCCCCCCTAGGGCGCCCCCCTGCCTCATGGCCCCCCCGAAGCTCCACCGACGTACTTCTTTCACCCATATATACCCACGTACCCTAAAACTTCCGAAGACGAGAATAGATCAGGAGTTTCGCCGCCGCAAGCCTCTGTAGCCACCAAAAGTCAATCGGGACCTGTTAAACCTACGGAGGGGGAACCCTCACCGTGGCCATCTTCATCATCCCGGCGCTCTCCATGACGAGGAGGAGTAGTTCACCCTCGGGCTGAGGGTATGTACCAAGAGCTATGTGTTTGATCTCTCTCATGCGTTCTTGATTTGGCATGATCTTGATGTATCGCGAGCTTTGCTATTATAGTTGGATCTTATGTTTCTTCTCCCCTCTACTCTCTTGTAATGGATTGAGTTTTCCTTTGAAGTTATCTTATCGGATTGAGTCTTTAATGATTTGAGAACACTTGATGTATGTCTTGCCGTGCGTATCTGTGGTGACAATGGGATATCACGTGATTCACTTGATGTATGCTTTGGTGATCAACCTGCGGGTTCCGCCCATGAACCTATGCATAGGGGTTGGCACACGTTTAAATCTTGATTCTCTGGTAGAAACTTTGGGGCACTCTTTGAGGTTCTATGTGTTGGTTGAATAGATGAATTTGAGATTGTGTGATGCATATCGTATAATCATACCCATGGATACTTGAGGTGACATTGGAGTATCTAGGTGACATTAGGGTTTTGGTTGATTTGTGTCTTAAGGTGTTATTCTAGTACGAACTCTAGGGCTGTTTGTGACACTTATAGGAATAGCCCAACGGATTGATTGAAAAGAATAACTTTGAGGTGGTTTCGTACCCTACCATAATCTCTTCGTTTGTTCTCCGCTATTAGTGACTTTGGAGTGACTCTTTGTTGCATGTTGAGGGATAGTTATATGATCCAGTTATGTTATTATTGTTGAGAGAACTTGCACTAGCGAAAGTATGAACCCTAGGCCTTGTTTCCTAGCATTGCAATACCGTTTTCGCTCACATTTACCATTAGTTACCTTGCTGTTTTTATATTTTCAGATTACAAAAACCTATATCTACCATCCATATTGCACTTGTATCACCATCTCTTCGCCTAACTAGTGCACCTATACAATTTATCATTGTATTGGGTGTGTTGGGGACACAAGAGACTCTTTGTTATTTGGTTGCAGGGTTCCTTGAGAGAGACAATCTTCATCGTACGCCTCCCACGGATTGATAAACCTTAGGTCATTCACTTGAGGGAAATTTGCTACTATCCTACAAACCTCTGCACTTGGAGGCCCAACAACGTCTACAAGGAGAAGGTTGCGTAGTAGACATCAGTTTCCTATGAAGCCCGCTCGCGGGCCTTGGAGGAGGCTAGCGAGGCTGACCGCCGTCGTGAGGCTGCGGAGAAGCGCGCGTGGGAGCTCCAGGCCTGGAGCGCATCCCTTGAGCAGCAGGTGGAGGCGTGCAGGGCCGCTCTTGCATCGCTGAGGGGGACGCCCGCAGAGGAAGAGGAGGTCCGGAAGCGCGAGGAGGCGCTGGCCCTGGAAGCCATGGAGCGCAGCCTCGAGCTCGAGTGACTGGAGACGAGGGAGCGTCAAGTTGCCCAAGCAGAAGATGCCGTCGAGACTCATGAGGCCCAGTCGAGGAAGAGTCGATCGCCGGGTGGCCGAGGTTCGCGCAGACCTGGGGGGTAGGTACGACCTGAAGCTGAAGCTCGCGGGTACGGAGGATGCGGGCAGGGCCGCTGCCCTCAGGCCCAGGTTGGATGAGGCTGAGAGGCGTGCAGATGCCACAACCGCCGCCCTGGTTATGGCGCAGGTGGACTTGGCCTCCGCCCGCGCCGAGCTGCTTTCCCTTCGGAGGCGGGTTGATGACGTTGAGGCCGTCGCACGGCAAAACACGGAGGAAGTGCTCCAACGATGAACGCTGGAGCGCGAGCATGCCCCTATGCTTCAGGATCTCCGGAACAGGGCCAATACCGGCCTGGGCCATATTTGCGACGAGGATGCACCGGCCCCTCACTCGAATGACTATGCCAGCCACCTGACCTTCTTCACCGAGGTGGTGACGCGCCTAGAGGCTCGATCTGCCAGAGCTCGCCAGCTTGTGGAGAAAAGGGGTCGTGGCCTGCTTGAGCGCACTTTCTCCCGTGTCTTCAGCCACCTTCTGAATGTCGACCCCAACTTTGATTTCGACGCCGCCATTGCCCCTGTACCCACGGCCGTCCAGGGCGACCTGGCGCGCTGGGTTGAGGACAATGTGGACGCGTTGGCCAGGGCCTTTACTTCGGAGGATGACGCGGTGGTGGTCGTTGCAGACGAAGGCGACGTGGTTGACGACGGCAATGGGGGCGTCACCAACGGCGGCGACGATGCCGACGAGGACGATGACGACGCGAGTGACGCGTCCATGGGTGATGTAGCGAGTGACACTTCTGGCTGATCCCCATGTTCTCCTGCCGTTTCATCCTGCACACAAAACTCGGGCGTGGCCCTTGGAAGACTTGTAAGAGCATTTTGAGAGGGGGAGCCCCTCATGTAAGCAAATTGCAGTTTTTACTTTCCTATGCGATGTGAGTATGTGTCCTCGTGAACTCGTGAATCCGGGGGCGAGTTTTTCCGTCGTGGTTTACCTTAGTTAGCGCCGGCTTCGAGCTGGGTCGTGAAGCGACGAGTTTCTGAGAATCCTGCGGAGCTTATCGCCCCGTCTGAAGGGGCCCCACAAGAGGT
This sequence comes from Aegilops bicornis, assembly GCA_021605145.1. Classification (NCBI taxonomy): domain Eukaryota; kingdom Viridiplantae; phylum Streptophyta; class Magnoliopsida; order Poales; family Poaceae; genus Aegilops; species Aegilops bicornis. The sequence goes on along the minus strand of CM038675.1, from coordinate 379,760,077 downwards.
GAGCACGAGCCGCAGCGCTGGCGCGCGCTCGGCGAACGTGTGCTTCATGCGGTCCAGCTCGCGAGGAGCTCGTGGGGGGGAAGGCGACGGACATGAGTCCCAGACAAAACGAGATCTAGAAGGCAAGAAATTGCTCGAACGAGAAAAGGCACCCCCCGCGCGCATCAATAAAAATTCGGCTTCAACTTAAATCCAGATCCAGAAAGCAAAGCTACAAAAAGAGAGATCCAAAGCAAAGGTCATGTCAAGCACCTAGTCTAGTCTTCCGGTCTTCAAGTCTTCTCACCAGCGGAGCTAAGTGTTGCCACTAGGCGTGGGAGGAGCCCCACGGCTGAGGCCGGGCGCTCTGAGACTCCGGGGCGTGTACAGCCCCAACTCATTATTACGTGAGAGTGTCACGGGCGGCGAGCTTCACAGGCACTGGGCCTTCTTCACAGGTATCGGCCTTGCTTCATATCACCAGACGAGGGCCCCGCCTTGAGCCACCCTTGACCTCCTTTGAGCCGACCGGTTACCAGGACGACACAAAAGAGGGAAAGGGGACGCCAGCGGTGCCCTCGGCGACCACAGGTCCTCTGCCGGGGGATGGGTCGTCGAAGCCTCCCCGACAGAGGGCCTACCTCCAGTGTCCTCGGCCCACAGCCGTGGGAGGGGCCTGGCTCCCGACCCCTCTCCTTCAGCCCCCAACGCGATCCTCCTGCCGGCAGGGAGGCCGTCGAGCTGGGGCCGCCGGCCATTACGGTGATCTGTTCCTCCTACGACTCATGGTTAGCGTAAGCTTGCTCCTGAGGGATTAGGGGTACCCTGTAGTGGTCGTCGCACACGCGGTCGTGGTGGTTCCCTGATGGCTCCTGGAAGGCTTCGACTCCTAGCGTCCCCTCTTCCCAATCTTCTCCAATGAACGAGCCAGGGTCGTACTCCGGTGTGTACTCCTGGTCCATCATGCGGGGCATGTAGGCTTCCGGGGCTGTTACCCCGAACACCTCGCCGTAGTGCCCCACACTCCATGTTGCCCGGCCTAGCGCGGCGTCCCAAGGGTGATAGTGAGGCATCCCACTTGGGCCATGGGAGGCGACGCTTTTGCCCATGCTTGTTGCGGGCGGTATGGGGGCGGCAGAGCCCCCGGCGCCGCCGGCCATGCTGGTGTTGACGAAGCCCCCTGGCGCACCTGACGGCGTGTGGTGGCGGCGTGGCCTGCCGTGAATCCCTGTAGCGGCCTGAGGAGGGAGCTGATGACAGAAAGGTGGCGTTCCCGAGGCCGCCGCGTCCAGCAGCTTGGCAACGTTGCCAAAGAAGGCGCCCCGGCCGCTCTCCATCAGCCGGCACCGCAGCAGCTCCCTTGCCATGGTGAGTGCTGCCCGCATGTTTGCCTGTTCCCGCCGCGAGTGCGGCGCTGTCGCTGCGGCGTGGCTTGCTGCTCTGGCAGCGGCTCACACTTGCTGTGGTGAGGGTAGATGACGCCTGGCCGCGTCGCCCGCGCCCCGCAGGATTGGACGGCGCTCGTGCCGCCTGGAGCGCGGGGTTGAGGTCTTCATGGGCGGGCGGCGCCGACCGGGCTGGCTAGGTTGCCCAGCGGTCGGAGTCAGCTCTTGGGTCGTCGGACATCGTGGCCACGGAGCGTCGGCAAGTCGATAGGCGGAGAAGAAGCTCCGGCGCACCCCTACTTGGCGCGCCAAATGTCGGATGTGGGGTTCTGGCAAACCCTTAAGGTTCGAACACTCGGGTGCGCGCGAAGTCTTTCCCTCCTACCGATCTACGCCCTAGCTCACTAAGATCTCGCGGACGAACTCGACGAACTCGCAACACAGAAAGACACGAGATTTATACTGGTTCGGGCCACCGTCGTGGTGTAATACCCTACTCCAAAGGTGGTGGTGGTGGATTGCCTCTTGGCTGATGATGAACAAGATGTAGGGAAGAACAGCCTCCGAGGTTGAGGTGTTCTTGTGCTTGGTGATTTGGCGGGTGAGAGCTGGATGAACTGCTCGATGCCCCCACCGTGGTGGCTAGCTCTACTTATATAGGGCCTGGTCCTCTCCCCAAATCTTGGCGGAAGGGAGCCAACAACGGCGAGCAAATTTGAAGGGGGACAGCTAGTACAAGCTATCCTCGACAAAGTGGTCTTCGCTGCGAAGGCTCACAGTGGTGACGCCTGCCTTGGGCTCCACGATGACCTCCGCTCTTGCCGTCCTCCCGATCTTGGTCTCGTTGCACCGATATAGCAACCTTTGCCTGATGCCTCGGTACTCCTCGCCTGCGCTGGCCTCCTTAGCACCAAAGAGGAAACAAGGACGCTGCGCGCGCTGACGCCCGCCTGGCTCCCACCTGGCGCCGATCATCATGGCTCACGTCACGAGAGCCTCGTGAGGTTTGCCCCGCCTTGATATCTCCACTCCTCGTGAGCCTGCCTGACTAGACCACTCCTGAGGAGGTTTTGCGTCGTCCCCCTCGCGAGGGTCTTGGAGGCCTTGTTGATGAAGATGGGTCAGACGTGGCGGCGGGCAGACGCTCTTGCTTAGCCACGCCGTGCGGGCCGCAGTGTGCAAGTCTGGGACCCCGTTCCCGTAACGCCGACAACAGCCGCTGGCAAAGCCCGTTCGACATCAGTGGCGGCGAGATCTCATCTTCCCTCAGCTGGTGGAGTTTGGCGAGGGGCAGGCGGCCGCCGGGTGTTGGTGGCGCGGTGGTTGGGGCCTGCGTGTGCCTCACCCCCCGCTGTGGTTCCTGAAGGTGGCGTGGTGGGCTGTGCGAGGCGTGCCCGTGGCTGCCTGGGTTGCTCGATCTGGCCGTGCCAGATCTGGCTCTTGGCGCCTCGGGTGGCGCGGGGCTCCCTTCCACAACGTTTATGGATCCAGGCTGGAGCTCTCCGTCGATGGCAACCTCCCTTCTCCTGAAGTGCAGGCCAACGGAATTGCCACCAATTCTCTGACCTCTTATTAAATAGCTTAGACACTATGTACTAAATTATTGGTTATATAACTTTTTTGGTTGATGAAATGAATATTTTAGCAACAAAAACCACGTACTCTGATCTATAATTCTTGTCGTGAGACAAAAACAACATTATTTCACGCCAATTGCGACGGAGGCTATTCTGACCGATACCTCAAGAAGGCACTGAACTAACATTACCCACATGTAACACACAAAAGGAAAAATTACGCACATATAGCCCCGTCAAATCAAACAAAAAGCTACTCCCTCCGTCCGGAAATACTTGTCGGAGAAATGAATAAAAATGGATGTATCTAGAACTAAAATACATCTAGATACAACCATTTCTCTGACAAGTATTTTTGGACGGAGAGAGTACGTACTATTATTGGGACGGAGTGTGGGGATGCCTTTGCTTTCTGGACATGATTCTTTTTTTTTCTTTCTGGACATGATTCATTCGTTATTATTGCCCCCCATCTCCATGGAAGATCCTCCACTTGTCCTGCTCTATCCCATCTAATCCAGATCCGACGGCCTAGGAGACACGGCCACGCTGATCCGACGGGCATTCCACCGCAAGATCTCATCTTCCTTTTCCCTTTTCCCCAGCCCCAGCAGCAGCAAGAGGAACGAACTTGGCGCTCCTGACACCCCGTTTACCCCCAACCTTCCGTGACTCTTTGCGTCGTCTATAAAAGTCCGGGGAAGCGAGGCTCGTTGGAAAAAGAAGGACAGTCTGGAGAAAGAAAGGGCGAGGTTGCGTCCCGCTCATCCACTTGGCTCTGCTCGTCGCATCTTCCTTCTCGATTCCGATTCCCCTCGCTAGCTAAGGGAAGGGTAGGGAAGGGAAGGGATCCCGACTGCGATGGGGGAGAACGGGCAGATCCGCCGCGACAGGGTCATCATCGACACGGATCCCGGCATCGGTGCTCTCCTCAATCCCTCCCTCCCTTCTCCATTGTTTCTCTCTCGCTTCGATTCCCTGCTACTTCTTCGCTTTCCCACCTGTTGCTGACATTAATGAATGGAATGGATGGAGGAGTGAGTTCGCTGGAGTAGGCAGAAATTACGTTTCGTTATCATATTCTAACATCACGTAGTACCACGAAAGCCCCGGTTTGCTTTTACTTTACTGCCCTGCTCGCACGTGGTTGGTTGGGTTATGGCGTGTCAACCCAGCCCGCCGACCAAAGCGACGGTGCCGTGCCACCATCTCGATCATCACCACGGTTTCTCGTCCTACCCCCGTCCCTTCTTCAGTGGAGTCGAGTAGGAAAATTATAATGCAATTGTGGTTCAGTTTTCTTCTGCAAGTGGGTGCTACTTAATTAGCAGCGAACTGGACAATCCATTCGGTAGTACTACTAACTGTTATGCTAGTTTACGGCACCGTAATTGATGGTATGGAGTTGCATCTTCACACGAACAAAGTGACATCGATCTCAGCAACGTTGTTGGATACAACTTTCATGACTGGCAAATGTTTATGTTATATATGCTTCTTGCCAAGTTCCAGCAACCCAAACTATATTATTGCCTTTGCCACAAGTTCACAGCTAAGCTTCCAGTTATATGATCAACAACAATAGGATGCTGGTGTACATACTTTGCAAATGTTACACTGGCTATCGATGTCAACAGCTTCGTACCAGTATGCTGCATGCGCAACTCAAACTACAGTCTGTACTGATATCTCCTTCTCGAAACGAAAAAAAAAACCTCACCTGTAAAAAGCTATTATTCCCTATTTATTCTCACTGCCTGCTTTCTCTGATTTCTAGATGACAGCATGACGATTCTAATGGCTTTTGGAGAACCAAGTGTGGAGATCATTGGGCTGACAACCATATTCGGCAATGTCACTACAGAGTATGCTACACGCAATGCGCTCTTGCTGGTGAGCGTCGGACACTGTTGAGTTTTGCTTCTTCTGATTCTTGCTTTTGCTAAACATTTCGAGTCTTCAAAGGACAGTGTGAGAGAGCAGGGCATCCTGAGGTTCCAGTAGCAGAGGGCAGCCCGGAGCCTCTTAAGGTACGATGGTTCACACTGCAATTCTGTACATTTCGAACTTCATGATGGCTTTGCAACTGGATGTTTCTTGTTTAGTTGATGCTAGAAGTGTGCATTTTGTATTATCAATTAAAAATGACTCTGAGTGCCTACTGGATTATCATCCATCAAAAGCGTTTAGCTAAGGTCACGTAATCGATTGTACAAGATGCCATCTCGTATTTGCACTAGTGGGTGTTTTCTTTTTCCTACTTGCTCTACATGTCATATTATTAGCTCATTGATAGATAGTCGGTAGCGTGGCATGTAACATGAGCCTACATATTTTATATGGTAGATGGAGTTCAGAATTGTGACCTCCAATAATACTATGTTAAACTACAGTTTCGGTTGGTCAGCTGAATGACATGACTTTTGTATTATAGGGAGGAGAGCCACGCGTTGCTGACTTTGTTCATGGATCTGATGGTCTTGGTAATTTGTCTCTTCCTGCACCTACTACTAAGAAGGTTGAGGAAAGTGCTGCCGAGTTCATGGTTAATAAGGTCTCTCAGTTTCCTGGAGAGATATCTGTACTTGCATTGGGACCCCTGACAAATGTCGCATTGGTATGCTTACAGTTACAGGATAAAGCTATTTACCATGCTGTATGCCATGCCAGGGGCTAAGAGATAGCTTGTATTCTTTGTTAGGCCATCAAAAGGGACTCGTCATTTGCAAGCAAGGTCAAAAAAATAGTTGTGCTGGGTGGAGCTTTCTTTGCAGCTGGAAATGTCAACCCTGCTGCTGAAGCAAATGTATAGTCATTTGTACTAAACACTGGTGCATTATTTATGAACAAGCAGAAACAACAACACAAGTATTGAACTTTGAGTATACAACTGTGCAGATCTACGGAGATCCGGATGCAGCGGATGTAGTTTTTACATCAGGAGCAGATATTGATGTGGTTGGCATTAACATAACAACTCAATGCTGTTTTACAGGTTTGTTCCTTGATACCAGTGTCATCTTCATATAGCTCAACTTGTGTGAGTATGGGGTTAACTACTAGCCCGCCGTGTGAAACTTCTTTTATGCAGATGAGGATCTCTTGGAACTGAAAAACTCAAAAGGGGTGCACGCACAGTTCTTGTGTGACATGTGCAAGTTCTACAGAGATTGGCATGAGAAGTCTGACGGCTTCCAAGGTATATTGTAGCCCTGTCTTTTCGGTATGCTTTTGCTAAAGTTGCCGCTGAATCTTCAAAACCAGTTTCACTTCCAACTGATTCATGCATTCTATCCAGGGATTTTCCTACATGATCCTGTGAGCTTTACAGCCTTAGTTCACCCTGAGTACTTCACATTCAAGAAGGGTGTTGTGAGAGTCGAGACCCAGGGCATTTGCACCGGCCATACTTTGATGGACCATGGATTGAAGAAGTATGTATATCATATACTATTTCTGAGTACTTCACATTAGCTCTACCTACTCAAGTGTTTTAACATTCTTACAAACATATTCATCTGGTGATTTAAGTGTCGCACGTGCCCAGTCCACTGGTTTAAATTCTAACCAGAGTGCCATTTCTGAGTATTCAGTTGTAGATGCAAGATATTGATTGCTCGTTTGCACTACATTGCAGGTGGAATTCAGAAAATCCATGGTCGGGTTATGCACCAATTTCAGTTGCGTGGACAGTCGATGTGCCAAAGGTCCTTGCATATGTGAAGAAGCTGCTGATGGCGCCCTGAGAATAGAACCAGAGGTCTATTCTGACTCTTTGAGCTGAAGTGTAATGGTTCAGGTCAACTCTCATGGCCAAAGCATATTTTTTTTTTCTGTTTTTAGAAGCAAGCATAGGAGGAAGGGAAGCTTCCTAGTGCAAATCAAACTATGGGGTAAATTCTGCATATGACAGCATTGTGACAACATTGATTCCAAATATCTATATATACCAAGTACATTACAAATTTGGGAAAAACTTCCCCATACTCGTTGTTGCTTTGTGCCCGTCTCGTGTCTTTGTTTAGCAGGCATATTTGCACGTGTTTAGACAAATGAGGAAGATCTATTTGCTCATGTTTGGCCATGTCGGGCCAAACCTGATCTGCCCATGAGAGGTCGAACTGGACATGAGTTGGCACTACTTCCTACTTGTAATTGCCTGCACATTTTAGGCCCTTTTTTGGAACTGTTTCTGTGTGGGAACGAACCGATTGCCATGCATTTTTTTGTAAAATTCCTGTGCTTCAAACATGACATGAATATATAGATTTTATCATCCCAGCTCATTTCAAGACATGAGCAAATTACACAAACCTGAACATATAATTCAAGAATACATGCTTGTTTTTATCACTGATCGATGATGTCCTTCTCCAACATAATAATCTAGCCGGCATGTGAAAAGTCTTCCTTGTTACCCATGCAAGAAGAACACGCGCGATGTGGTTTTTTGGCTTTGTGGAGAAGATAAGGTGCATATATCTTGATAAATTTTGCTGCGGTTTTACTTGAGCACATACTTGAGGACACCCGGTATGTGGATTTTGTAGAAGTAGTCGTTCCAGTCGACGGTCTTGGGATCAAAATTGAACATGTCGTCCTCCGGGCTTGTCTTGGTCATGGTCAATCGCAGCCGCTCCAAGTTGATGTCGTCGAAGCTTGATTCGTTCATTCATTCAATGGTTTGACAAGTAAAGAAGATGAGACGTGAAGGACATGCTGTGTCGGAATTAACAACGGAGGTTGGATTAGCAGTTACCATCCTTTGAATAAGGCGAAGGGCCCGTAGACGTCGACGAGATGCATGACGAACTTGTATTTCCGGGTGAGGTCGTCGTAGAGCTGCGAGAAGAGGCCGCAGAGGAGCAGGTTCACCAGGTGCAGGATCTGCACACACCATTAAAAATTTCATTCATTCTAAGATTAGTAAACATTTTTTTAGAGGAACATATTTTCTTCTTGGATTGATTACCTTAGATAGAGAAGAGAAGAGAAACGAAACGAAAAGAAAAGAAAAGAGAGACGGACCTCGAGTGGCAGCTTGTACTTGATGAGCATGTACAAGTGGAAGCTGGCGATGGTCTTGAAGAAGTGCATCTCCTTGGTGGGGATGACCTGCCCGTCCTTGCTCAGCCTGGGGTTCTCGTAGAAGTGCCGGCGGCCGGACTCGTAGAGCACGCCGTAGGGGGCCGGGTTGCGCAGCGACGAGGTGGCGTGGTACATCACCTCCGCGCCCTGCTCCTCCGAGTGCGCCACCATGGCCACCATCATGGCGTTGGCCACCATGTCCCCCGGGATCACGTCCATGGTCAGATCCAGGTCCGCCAGGAAGCACGACAGGTTCTGCTTGGCGTAGCCGATGATGATGGTGTCGATGGTCCGCGTCCCCTGCATCCACCCGGGGAGGGGGTCCCTGAGGATGCTGGTGATGATGCTGGGCCGCAGGATCACCACCGGGATGGCGCCGTGGAGCTGCCCCAGCAGCATCTCGCCCATGGCCTTGGTGAACACGTACGTGTTGGACCACCCGAAGTGGCGGGAGCGCTCCAGCCCCAGCTCCTTCATGCCTTTCCGCTCCCTCTTCGTCTTGTCGCCGCCGTCCTGCCGCTCTAGCTCCTTCTTCACGTCGCCGACCAGCCGCAGCTCGGCGTCGATGTCCAGGTTGGTGCCTTCCCTCAGGGTCTCCCCCTTCTTGAACGGCCTCTCCATGATCAGCCCTTCCCTGTCGCCGGCTGCAAATGCTGCGGCATCCACCATTTTCTCCCTCAGCAATTCAGCTCAGCATTTTTCGACACAAATCCAACAAGGGAAAAGTGCTGACCGGTGGAAACATGGAGGAGCATCTTGAGATTGGCACACTTCTTGGCGAACTGGCACAGGTACTTCACCCCCATCACATTCACATCCAACGCAACGTCATATCTGCAAATTAACACTACTACTGTATGAGTTAGTAGTACAAAACTAACTTTATTTAAGTTATTATTAATTGTCATTTTCCTCTGTTTATAAAAACGGAGCTGTATATAAATTTAAATTTTGGTGGGGACCTTTCGTAGAAGTTGGTGGTTGCAGCTCCATTGACGATGATGTCGACCTCCTTGGCCAGCTCCTCCAACCTGGGAGCATCTAGCCCCATGTTCTCGAAGATGACGTCACCGGCCAAAGGGACAACCTTCTCCTCCACAAACAGCTCGAATCCTCCCTTGCCATGCTTCTCTTTCAGGAGGCAGAAGAGCTCAGTGTCTGTCACCTGAACCATCAAATAAGCGTTTCCTCCTCATTTTGTTGAAAACTCAGTTTGCACTGTCTGTACTATTTCTTTAGTAACTACACATGCCCTTCGTGGATGATTAATCGTGCACTGCAACGTTTCAGAGGTCGATAGAAAAAAAAACAGAGAAAAAAAAAGTAAGATAAGGACGAGCGGACGACAAACCTACCAGTTGCCACAAAAGGGTCGCCACCAAAGATCTCGGAGATGATGTGGGCATTCTAAACTGCACATGCCCTTCATCGCAGTACAGTAATAAGTATGAACATGCACATGCCCCGTAGTGGTGGATTTCTAGCATTAGCGGTACCACTGCCACGCAGGGGATCTATCCCTATCTTTACCCCTCTCTCTGGGCTGATTTTTTTTGTATTGAATTAGTCTGGGCTGAATTACTGGCGTTGAGTGGTGTTGTGTAGGGTACGCGTGAATTTCTTTTTTTGTTTTCTGTGGGACGGTGCGCGTGAACTTTTTTTTTTTGTTTTCTGTGGGACGGTACGGGTGAATAGATGGACTCAAATCAACCAACTCCTCATATGACTCATTCATTTGGTGTGCCTAGTCGTAAGCCCATTACATATCCTTGTAAGGAACAAAGCTTATTCGCAAAAAAAGGAACAAAGCTTAAAAGTTCTCTTTTCCGCAAAAAAAGCTTAAAAGTTCTCTGGTCTTTACATCGCAAAAAAAAACTCCACTACACAATACATAGTTTTAAAACTTGTGCAAGGTCAAACACCGTCTACTATAGTACTCTTTGTTCCTCTGAGCGATTGGCCCCGTTTGGCACTGAGAGATGAGTTATGATAATCAAACTTCCGGATCAACGTTTGCCTCTCTCTTGTCCGGTGAGTAACCGACTTTTCTCATAACGGATTAGTATATGCAAAACACAGTTCAGCAACCAGAAATTTAGCTTATGTCACCACCATTGAGTCAGGGAGCACCTGGCCTCTCGGTTGGAGCCCTACATGGGAATGGGATGCTCTTGAACCCTAGGCATGGATCTAATCGGAGCTTTTCACATTTTACCAGGAGCTGTGGATCCCCGTGACCGTAATGCACGGCACAGGGCCGGGGAAATATCTGTGCAAGGGACATGGGGTAGGTGGTGCCATGAAGAAACAATTAGTACTGCTAGCTAGATGGGTATGGACGACGACGTGACTAAGCATGAATGGGTCGATGCATCATCCGTCACACATTGATGGCTTGCATGTTAGACCGCGCCATATCGAATGCGTTTGTACGTTGCGGCGCAAATTAAGCTCCATGGTGCGCATGGACATGGGACATGCATATACCTCTTCTCTTGCTTCGATCGTCATAGTGACTAGATGGAGCTACACGATACAAGATGTGCTGAGGAGTGAAAGAGAGACGTGGGGCGAGTAATTCCGGACGGAGGATGAAGAATTCATGAGAGTCCATGTGCCGCTGCTAGCTGCATACGCCACGCTCGGATCGCATGATGTACTATAATAAATCAACCACATGACATGCATGAGAAATCCACACACACAAAAAAAGAGGGTAAACCCCCCGGCTGGCTTGTGCATGGATGGATGCACACGGCCACCCATGAATTAGGTCCGTTCAAGTAACGTGGAGTGAGTTAGTTTAGCAAGAACCTCTGCCTCGACGCGTTGCTTGGCGGAGTGGGCGCCCATGGCTCGCACGAGCAGGTAGATCCTCCTCACGTCTGGCTGCACCCGGAGTATCTTCTCCACAAGAACTGCATGACACGGAAGGCACGCATGGTTAGTCGTACAGCGCATGGATCCGATCAGTGCCGCGCGCAAACCGTCGTCTCGTTAATTAGCCATGCATCATGCAACTTGCTTGCATGGGGCAGTAGAGTACGTACACGGCTTAAGCACGTACGTAGGTAGCTGTGGCAGCTAACTCAACTAATAACATGTAGTAGTACCCTACTTAGCAGTCGGCTAACTTAACTAATACTCGATCGTGTACGACTTACTCTTTCCGAGGAAGCCAGTGGCGCCGGTGATGAGGATGCTCTTGCCCTTGAAATACCCTGCGATCTTCTCTGCGTCCAAGCTGCCATCCACCATCACCATCCCGCTTTTTCTCCTTCTCCTTCTCCGGCTCCTTGTTTCCTCCTCTTGGCCCTCTTCCTCCTCCAGAGACAAGGAGACAGAACCAGATCTGGAGAGAGAAGCAGAGCCCTGCCACTAGAAGAAGGCTAGGAGTAGTAGTAGTAGTGATCCAGTGAGGAGTGGCCGGTGACTGCAGGCGCACACACTACACGTATTTATGCAGTTGGCAGTTGCCAAGATAGGGCATGCAAGCCAAGCACGTACAGATCCAGTGTCAACGAAATTAAAGACCGTGCGGCACAAGGCCTAGCTAGCTATGGTCTGGACCCGCCGGAGTACGTGACGATGCCTAGAAACAGCTGGCAGTGCTGTGCACATATGCACACTGCCTTCCGTATGTACTACCGGCAGCTCCTACATGTTGTTAGAGTATCTCTAGCAAACCCTGTATAAGTGGGTAAATTCTTATAATTTTTGCGTTTTATAGTTTTGGTCGAAAAAAATGTTCAATCCGTAAAAAATTTAAAGGCCACCGAAAATGCACACCTGAAACCCTTATGTTTGAAGGTTGGAAGGCCGAACCTAGGGGGCCTCGTATACCGGTCAAACCTCGTCGAAGCAAACACGCCGCCGCGGAGTTTGCCGGAATCCATCCTAAACTCGCCGAAATTCATCACCGCACACCGGAAAAGGCCGCTAGATGCCGCAATCGATCGCCCGGTTCGAATTGGACGAGCTCGACATCGTCGTGGCCTCCCATGACCTTAGCCTGGCCGCCGGAATCCTCTGATGCGGCGAGCAAAGAAACATGGCTCGGCAACAGCGGTAATCGAGCAAGCGCGGTAGCGGAGGCGACGAGAGCTGGCGGCGAGGCTGGTAGCGCGGCGTGGTGATGGGCGCGCCGACGAGGTTAGCGCGGCCTGGGAAGGCGCAATTTGGACTAGAGGAAAGAGCTCTTATCTCATTTTTATAGTTTGTTTTACAGTATCTGTTCGGCCGTAGCTAAAATAAACTCTTAAACTGTATTTCTTTTTCGATCCGTATCCCAGTTTTATAGTTTGCAATTTTAAGGGGTCTGCTAGAGATGCTCTTACTACGGCTGTTTCAAGAATCCTCAATTAAGCACAACAAACTATTACTAGCACACATTGCCTTCGATCTCGGCTCAACAAGCAAGCACCAGTTTTAACCAAGGGCCTCAATCGTTTAATGAATCAGGTACGCCCTATCTAGCCTGCATGAGTGAATTGCAGAAAACATCAACATTGAAGGCTAGGGTTGTAGAACCACAGTTCTACAGTTTTGTGCCAAAAACTACTAATTTTGAGCCAATTTTTTTTGCAAAAAACACTAGTTGTCGATTTTGGCCCATTTAATGATGATTATGACAAGTGGAGCCCGCAAAAGATGACGTGGTATAACGGTTCTGCACAAACGGTGTTAGACGGGTTTATGTACATTTACATAGACACCCTTCGGGCAAAAATAAAAACGCAATCGGGTCCTGCCCAAGCAAAAAACTGCAGCACGACACAACGGCGTTCATGGGGTCTCGTCACCGGCAAGGTACGGACACCGGAGCGTCACCCGAAGGGGAAAGAGGGCGGCGTCTGGCCTTCGGTCGGTGGTGCTGCGTCCGCATCGGGTGGTGATGGGACGAGCACGAATGGAGGAGGTGGCGGCTGGGTGAGGGTCAAGCAGGCGGCTGCGCTGCTGGCTTGCTCGGTGGCTGGGGTCCTCGCCGTAGACAAGGTCGGGGCGGCATTGTTGGTCGGCGGGAGCAGGGGGTTGGTGTCACCGGTGACGAGAGCGGCTGCGAAGCTCGGCGGCGCTGGCTGTTGGCCGGAGCCATGGCTGTGGGGTCACTGGGAAAGATGGGGAGGGGCGCTAGGCAGGTAGAGCAGGGGGGAGGGGCGGCGACGGGAGCGAGCAGCAGCAGCAATGTCGGCCGCGAGCATCAGCGAAACGGGAGAGAGCAGTAGCAGCGGCGCCAGAGCAAGCAACTTGTTGGTGCAATGATAGGCCCTTTATGTTTTGGAGTTTATTGACATAAACAGTATGGGACTTATGTGTTTGCTAGTGCACATAGAGTAACAGGTCCCTGAAGTATCGAGGAGTTTGATGCAAACGACGAAGATAATCTCCCTGCATAGCAGCAAAGGTTACCACCGAAGATGAAGCTAACAAGAGTGACCCCTAAAAATTGCTGAAGTTCAAGCAATTGGTTCGGTGTATGTTCGAACAAAATGACTATGCTCGAGGAAGAATGAAGACAAGATGAAGACGTAGCATTTGTTTCGTTCTTCTTCTTTTTCCATTGAGTCATAGGACCACCGTACTATTAAGAGGGGTGTAGCGTTCGAAGCTTTGATTTTCTGATGCTAAACCCAAATCCTATGAAAGCTGTGAGAGAAATATCTTTGTGTTCCGAGCAAATACTTGCCAGCAAGAGATTGTGATCTTCTTCACTGTGATAGATTTGACTCGGACCGAGGAGTTAGCATTACTTGTTCCTCAAGTAATGTTACCGTTGCTCCAAAATCCGACCGTTTTGAACGTGTCAGTTGGCCATTGGCTGGACCTCGTGTCCATGTTGGTCATTTCCCGTCTGGGATGGCTGCGACTATAAATAGCCTCCCTGCGCCAGCTTTGTCCAGTGGCTGCTCCGGTTGATTCCGAGAAGATTGTTGAGCAACCCACGCTCCGAGCGATTTGAGTTTAAAATCCACCCAGAGAAAAACCCTACAGCCGAAGAATTAGATAGTGGTTCAACATCACTAGAATCTAAGTTTATTACGCTCCACCTATTACTCTTGGGAGCTGCAAACTCTCTAGACCATTAGGTGTTAATTTCTTCAGAGACCAAGAATGATTGTGGTTCTCGAAGAAGAAGTCTGTAAAGGTTCGGAGATCTCCTTCAAGTATCTACCACGAGTGATCGGCGTCGGTTGACGAATCGATTGTCAAGGAGAATAGGGTGAAGAGAGTTTATCTTCCGTGTTAAGTCACATCCCCTCCATCCAAACGTAGCCCTTGTGCAGAAGGATGAAATGGTCGAACAAATACCTTGTCGCCATCGAGCATCTTCGGTTATCTCTGTCATTCATGTTTACCTTCAATGCGTTTTCATTCGTATGATTTACATCAATGCATGCTCTTGTTTCCTTTCGCTACTCTGTGTTAGTTCACTATACACTACTGCAGGATGGTCCAAACGCGACACTACGATCAGAGACCCTTCGACGAAACTGTGTGCGATGCCATAATCGCAAAGTGGTGTAAAAAACCCGTCAAAAAAGGTGCAAAACGTTTGCGATGACGTATGCATCAAACACGGTTCAGATTTTAGTTGCGTGTGCGATGCAGGGCATATGGTTCAGTTCAATTAACTATTTGGGATGACGAGGAACAAAAGAAACAGGCAGCCAGATGAAGGTGTGTGCGATATACAACATACGGTTCACTAGGATGAACTGTGTGTGATTAGGCAACACAATGGAAATGGTTCAACTGAATAAGATGTGTGTGATACGCGGCAAACAGGTCCGTAATCAGAAATGTGTGCAAAGACCAATAATAACACAGACGATTGCGCTAATATGTCGTGTGATTTGCTTTGTCTACAGAAGAATAACTAAAATAAACATTCAATTACATAATTGACTACACAGATCATTCGCACACACCTCAATAAACAATTACATGCATTCTAAAGTAGGAGAAATGATCGTCTAGTCATCTACTTATTGTGACGCTCCGCCATCGCTTTCGTGGCTCGATCCCTCGTCTGGGGCAGGAAGAAGACAGTTCCTCATGTCAACGATCCGCCTGTACATCTCGTAGCTTGTGTACGCGTCCTTGGCCGCCTACTTGACATGTTGTTCATCAAGTCTCTCATGCCACACACTGTGCCAGGCGTTCTTATCCTTCTTACTCTCATTCTTCATCTTCATGTAGTAGGGGTCGATGATGGCCGAGGCGAAGTCAACCAGGGAGTTCAGTTTGTTTTTGTCGCTGCCCTGCACCTTGTAGTGTCTTTGGATGTTGACAAGATTCGGGCATTTCAAGTCCGAAACCTTGAGCGCTTTTAGATCGTTGGTGGTGTCCACCGTGGGGAAACTATAGTCAGAGCTGTTGATAAACCTGGAGAAACGCTCGCAAGGCCTTGTGGCAAGGTGGTAGTGGTAGACGAGGACGTCATGTCGCACGCACAACTGGGCGACGACAACCTTCTGATCGTGCCCGGACCGATGGTGTACTCGAGGTCGAAGCCGACCACTTGGTACTTGTCCTTGGCAAGGAACTGCTCCATAGTTTGGATAGAGCTCTCCACCGAGACCGGATCGTTCGTGTACACCACCGAGAGGCCCTTCCCCCTCACGTGGGTGTCCACTACGTGATGCACGGTGAACTACCCGCTGTTGTCGTCGTCGGCTGCTGGGAGCGCCATTAGAGCCACGGGGAGCGCCAATTGAACCGCTGGATGTCCTCTATGTATGTGTCGTCATGGGTGTGCTTATTGTGTCGTATGACGCGAGAGATGAAGGTAAATGGCCGCAGGAATAAATGGGGGCGGGGCGGCCTAGATTCTCTGCGTGTCTGCATGTCAGTTTTTGCAGCAGGTAACTGCATTGTCGCACCGCGCCCGGCGCAACCGCATGCACACGAACGTGCGTGATCGTGCGCCGGCCCCAAACACTGGCAGCGCGCGTGGAGGGACGAGGGCAGAGTACCCGGAGGGACGCGAGAGCAGAGCGCACGCGGTGGGACGCGATCAGAGCGCGTCGCGGCCGCCTGAACCGCAAGCAACCACACACATAGAGCAGTTGAACACGCAGGAAATGGTTGCCTACAAGCCGGCCGACAGTTGCGTCGCTGCGTAGAGAGTGGCCGTGTGCTACTACCTCCGTCTAGTCTATAGTCCCCTTTATATTCTGTGCCATAATTTGCCCTCAAATTTAACCAACAAAATGTTAATGCATGTTATAAAAATTATATAATTAGAAACTATGTTCAAACACGAATCCAACTATATAATCTTTGGCGACATGCATTCGTATTTTATTAGTTAAATCATACTTATAAACCAGGACGGGGTATAGTAGGTAATTAAATCACAAACGTTTTTTTATTAACCGTATGTGTACGTGGACTTTCGTCCTCCTCTCGCACGTCTTGTCACCCCGCTGCCGCAGACGGCTTACAGCGCAAGCTTGCGTAGTGTGCGGGGGCGTTCTTTTGGCCAAATGGTGGCGCCAATGAACCGTCGGTGAGCCCGTTCCCGCGCAACCTCGCAGGTTCCTGCGCAAGCTTCCCGCCCGACTCGGTGAAATCCCCCAAAATCCCAATGCTTACCGGCCTGCTATATAAACCCTCCCGGCTGGCGAGTCCTGCGTCGCATTTTCCCCTCCCTCCCTATAGCTTATCTCGTTTGATTCTCCCACAATCGCCAATGGCACCGGTCCATCATGAGAGGACAACACCAGCTGGGAGGCTACACCGCGGCGGCGGCGCAGTCCCCGTCGTAGTGTAGTGCGCGTGGCGTCCCTGTTGGGTGTGCGGGGAACACCCACCACACGCTCCGCGCCGCTGCCCGTTGGCAGCTGTTGCCAGCCACCGTTGCCGCCACACCACCGTCGAAAGCCAGTGCCATCACCCGCTCTGTCGCCGCGGCCGGAAGGCGGGAGGTGGCCGTTGTCGGTGTCCTAGGAACGGGGGTTCCCAGACTTGCCTGCCCGCGGTCCACGGCATGGCTCCACCAGCGGCCCTGTACGGCCCATCTTCACCAACAAACACTCAAGACCCTCGCGAGGCGGACGATGTAAGACCTCCTCGGGGCGGCCTTGCCAGGATGGCTCACGAGGGGCGGAGAGATCAAGGCAAGGGGCACCTCACGAGGTTCCTGTGACACAAGCCATGACGATCGTGGCCAGGCGGGCGCCAGCGCGCACAGTGTCCTCGTTTCCTCTTTGGGGCTAAAGAGGCAAGCGCAGCCGAGGAGTCCCGAGGCATCCGGCAAAGGTTTCCATATTGGTGCAACGATACCAAGACCAGCAGGACGGCAGGACGGAGGTCACCGTGGAGCCCAAGACGGCGTCACCTCCAGAGCCTTTGGCAGGCGAAGACCACCTTTAGTCAGGATAACTTGTACTAGTTGTCTTCCTTCGAATTTGGCCGTTGTGGCATCCCTTCCCGCTCAATATTTGGGAAGGGGACCAGGGCCTCTATAAATAGGACTAGCCACCACAGTAGGAAGGGAGGGAACGGATCAGACGGATCATTCAGATCATCCCCAACCACACAAACTCACCAAGCACAAGAGCACCTCTCCTCAGGAGGCCGTTCTTCCCTTGTACGTAACTGTTCATCCACAGCCCAAGAGGCAATCCACCACACCACACTGGAGTAGGGTATTACACCACATCGGTGGCCCGAACCAGTATAAATCTTGTGTCCCTTTGTTCTACGAGCTCGACGAGCTAAGCCTTGCGATTGTTGTGGGAGCGAGCTAGGGAGAGAGAGATCTTCGTGCGCACCCCGGTATTCGAACCTCAAGGGTTTGCCGAAACCTGAAATCCGACATTTGGCGCGCCAGGTAGGGGTGCGCCGAAGCTTTCCTTCCGCCAGTCCGCGTCCCATCGCTTCGTCGCATCCATGGCGGACGCTTGTCGAGCCCGCGCTGAGCGCCGGGCCGCCCTCGCCGCCCGCGTCGCTCAGACAGCTCCTGTCGGCGGGCCTCCCCGTCGTTCCCCGTCGCCCGCCGCCAACGCCGCCACCGGCTCGGCAGGAAACGAGCAGCAAGTGTCCTCGTTGCACCCCTCGGTGCGGCGGGACGGCCGCACCGCCACCCCGTCGCTGACTCCGGCCGGCTCGTCGTCCCACGCACGTCGCGCACCTACAGACGGGCATGCCGTGCTGCTCATGGCACGCGAGCTCCTGCGCTACCACCCAGTCGACGATCTCTATGAGGACTGGCTGGACCGCATCGCCGAGCTCGTTAGCGCCGCAAGGGGCTCCCCCGCGCCATCCCTCTCGCTGCCTCGCCCTCCGCCAGCTGCGGGCGACGTGGCTCACGAAGCGCCTCCACCACCTGTGCACCAAGACGGCGCTCTAGCGCCAAGGCGCGCGGCCCCCCGGTGCAACCCACCGCGTCGGGCGCCCGCGCGAGAAGAAGGAAGCTGTCAAGAAGTTCCCCGTCCGCAAGAGAATGCTCCCGCGCTCCCAGTGCTACCACGGCAAGACCGGTGCCGCCCGCCATGGTGGTGCGCGGGCATCAAAGGCAGGCTCCGCACCAGCAAAGGGCCCCGGTGGCCCCGGTAGGCTGCCTCGCCTTCACTCCTGAGCTGCGTAGCGTCGCCTGGCCGGGCAAGTTCAAGCCAGACCTGCCTCCTCGCTACGACGACACCCCGACCCCGCAGAGTTCTTGCAGCTCTACGAGCTGAGCATCGAGGCGGCCAACAGCGATGAAAAAGTCATGGCGAAGTGGTTCCCCATGGCTCTCAAGGATGGTGCTCGCTCGTGGCTCCTGAACCTGCCCCCGGGCTCAATCTCCTCCTGGGGCGAGATGCGCGACCGCTTCTTCGCCAACTTCCAGGGCACTCGCGACCGCCCTCTGGCTGCGGGTGACCTAGGCCGCATCAAGCAGCAGCCAGGAGAGTGAAGGAAATATGCCCTAGAGGCAATAATAAAGTTATTATTTATTTCCTTATTTCATGATAAATGTTTATTATTCATGCTAGAATTGTATTAACCGGAAACATAATACATGTGTGAATACATAGACAAACAGAGTGTCACTAGTATGCCTCTACTTGACTAGCTCGTTAATCGAAGATGGTTATGTTTCCTAACCATAGACATGAGTTGTCATTTGATTAACGGGATCACATCATTAGGAGAATGATCTGATTGACATGACCCATTCCGTTAGCCTAGCACTTGATCGTTTAGTATGTTGCTATTGCTTTCTTCATGACTTATACATGTTCCTATAACTATGAGATTATGCAACTCCCGTTTACCGGAGGAACACTTTGGGTACTACCAAAGCGTCACAACGTAATCGGGTGATTATAAAGGAGTACTACAGGTGTCTCCAAAGGTATATGTTGGGTTGGCGTATTTTCGAGATTAGGTTTTGTCACTCCGATTGTCGGAGAGGTATCTCTGGGCCTTCTCGGTAATACACATCAGATAAGCCTTGCAAGCATTGCAACTAATAAGTTAGTTGCGAGATGATGTATTACGGAACGAGTAAAGAGACTTGCCGGTAACGAGATTGAACTAGGTATTGGATACCGACGATCGAATCTCGGGCAAGTAACATACCGATGACAAAGGGAACAACGTATGTTGTTATGCGGTCTGACCGATAAAGATCTTCGTAGAATATGTAGGAGCCAATATGGGCATCCAGGTCCCGCTATTGGTTATTGACCGGAGACGTGTCTCGGTCATGTCTACATTGTTCTCGAACCGTAGGGTCCGCACGCTTAAGGTTCTGATGGCGGTTATTATGAGTTTTGATGTACCGAAGGAGTTCGGAGTCCCGGATGAGATCGGGGACATGACGAGGAGTCTCGAAATGGTCGAGACGTAAAGATCGATATATTGGACGACTATATTCGGAGTTCGGAAAGGTTCCGAGTGATTCGGGTATTTTTCGAGTACCGGGTAGTTACAGAGAAGTAATGGGCCTTGATGGGCTTTAGTGGGAAGAGGAAAAGGCTGCTGCGCCCCCTCCCTCTAGTCCGAATTGGACTAGGGAAAAGGGCCGGCCACCTTTCCTACTCCTCCACTTCCTTCTCCCTTCCTCCCCCTACATGGAAGGATTCCTAGTTGGACTAGGAAAGGGGGAATCCTACTCCCGGTGGGAGTAGGACTCCCCTTGGCGCGCCAAATATAGGGCCGGCCTCCTCCCTCCCTTGCTCCTTTATATACGGGGGCAGGGGCACCCCATAGACACACAAGTTGATCCTTGAGATCGTTCCTTAGCCGTGTGCGGTGCCCCCTCCACCATATTCCACCTCGGTCATATTGTAGCGGTGCTTAGGCGAAGCCCTGCGGCAGTGAAACATCAAGATCGTCCTGCCGCCGTCGTCTTGTGGAACTCCCTCCCGGAGCTTTGCTGGATCGAAGCCCGTGGAGCGTCATCGAGCTGAGCGTGTGCCAAGAACTCGGAGGTGCCGGAGTAACGGCGCTGTGATCGGCTGGATCGTGAGGAGAACGTCGACTACTTCCTCTACGTCATCATCGACTCGGAGGTGCCGAATAACGGCGCTGGGATCGGCAGGATCGCGAGGAGAAATTACGACTACTTCCTCTACGTTGTGATCGCTTCCGCTTACGGTCTCACGAAGTGCGTAGACAACACTCTCCCCTCTCGTTGCTATGCCATCACCATGGTCCCGTAAAGCGTAGGAATTTTTTGAAATTACTGCGTTCCCCAACAGTGGCATCCGAGCCTAGGTTTTTATGGTTTGATGTTATTTGCACGAGTAGAACACAAGTGAGTTGTGGACGATACAAGTCATACGCCTACCAAAGCATGTCATACTTTGGTTCAGCGGTATTGTTGGGACGAGACGATCCGGACCAACCTTACAGCGTACTCTTCTGTGAGACCGGTTCCCTCGACGTGCTTTGCACATAGATGGCTTGCGGAAGACTGTCTCTCCAACTTTAGTTGAACCGAGTGTGGCTACGCCCGGTCCTTGAGAAGGTTAAAACAGAGTCTATTTGACAAACTATCGTTGTGGTTTTGATGCGTAGGTAAGATGAGTTCTTGCTTAAGCCCGTAGCAGCCACGTAAAACTTGCAACAACAAAGTAGAGGACGTCTAACTTGTTTTTGCAGGCATGTTGTGATGTGATATGGTCAAGACATGATGCTAAATTTTATTGTATGAGATGATCATGTTTTGTAACCGAAGTTATCGGCAATGGCGAGGAGCCATATGGTTGTCGCTTTATTGTATGCAATGCAATCGCGATGTAATGCTTTACTTTATTACTAAGCGGTAGTGATAGTCGTGGAAGCATAAGATTGGCGAGGCGACAACGATGCTCTGATGGAGATCAAGGTGTCGCGCGGTGGCGATGGTGATCATGGCGGTGCTTCAAGATGGAGATCACAAGCACGAGATGATGATGGCCATATCATATCACTTATATTGATTGCATGTGATGTTTATCTTCTATGCATCTTATCTTGCTTTGATTGACGGTAGCATTATAAGATGATCTCTCACTAATTATCAAGAAGTGTTCTCCCTGAGTATGCACCGTTCGCGAAAGTTCTTACGTCTTTGAGACACCACGTGATGATCGGGTGTGATAGGCTCTACGTTCAAATACAACGGGTGCA
Source organism: Aegilops bicornis (assembly GCA_021605145.1). Lineage (NCBI taxonomy): Eukaryota > Viridiplantae > Streptophyta > Magnoliopsida > Poales > Poaceae > Aegilops > Aegilops bicornis. The sequence goes on along the minus strand of CM038675.1, from coordinate 379,738,440 downwards.
AAACAGTTGCACACGCGGAATACTCAGGTTATACTTGACGAGCTATGCATATAAGATATGACCTCGAACACGGAGACCGAAAGGTCGGCGTGAATCATATAGTAGATATGATCAACATAGTGATGTTCACCATTGAAACTACTCCATCTCACGTGATGATGGGACATGGTTTAGTTGATTTGGATCACGTGATCACTTAGAGGATTAGAGAGATGTCTATCTAAGTGGGAGTTCTTAAGTAATATGATTAATTGAACTTTAATTTATCATGAACTTAGTCCCGTAGTATTAGCATATCTATGTTGTAGATCAATAGCTCGCGTTATTGCTTCCTTGTTTATTTTGATATGTTCCTAGAGAAAATTGTGTTGAAAAAATGTTAATAGCAATGATGCGGATTGGATCCGTGATCTGAGGTTTATCCTCATTGCTGCCTGGAAGAATTACGTCCTTGATGCACCGCTAGGTAGCGGACCTAATGCGGGAAGCGGTCACGGGCGTTATGAGCGTTTTGCTAGCTCAATATGATGACTACTTAATAGTTTAGTGCACCATGCTTAACGGCTTAGAATCGGGACTTCAAAGGCGTTTTGAACGTCATGGACCATATGAGATGTTCCAGGAGTTGAAGTTAATATTTCAAGCAAATACCCGAGTTGAGAGATATGAAGTCTCCAACAAGTTCTATAGCTAAAAGATGGAGGAGAATCGCTCAACTAGTGAGCATGTGCTCAAATTGTCTGAGTACTACAATCGCTTGAATCAAGTGGGAGTTAATCTTCCGAGATAAGATAGTGATTGACGAAATTCTCTAGTCACCATCACCAAGTTAGTAGAACTTCGTGATGAACTATAATATGCAAGGGATAACGGAAAAATATTCCCAAGCTCTTCGCGATGCTAAAATCGGCGAAGGTAGAAATCAAGAAAAACATCAAGTGTTGATGGTTGACAAGATCACTACTTTCAATAAAAGGACAAAAGGAAAGAAGGGGAACTTCAAGAAGAACGGCAAACAAGTTGCTGCTCAAGTGAAAAAGCCCAAGTCTGGTCCTAAGCCTGAGACTAAGTGCTTCTCTTGCCAAAGGGGTAGTCCTTTGAAGCGGAACTACCCCAAGTGATTGGCGGATAAGAAGGATGGCAAAGTGAACATAAGTATATTTGATATACATGTTATTGATGTGTACTTTACTAGTGTTCACAGCAACCCCTCAGTATTTGGTACTAGTTCAAGTTGCTAAGATTAGTAACTTTCGAAGCAGGGAGTTGCGTAATGAACAAAGACTAGTTAAAGGGCAAGGTGACGATGTGTGTTGGAAGTGGTTCCAAGATTGATATGATCATCATCACACACTCCCTATACTTTCGGGATTAGTGTTGAAACTAAATAAGTGTTATTTGGTGTTTGCGTTGAGCATGAATATGATTTGATCATGTTAATTGCAATACGATTATTCATTTAAGTTAGAGAACAATTGTTGTTACATTTACATGAATAAAACCTTCTGTGGTCATACACACCAATGAAAATTAGTTCATTGGATCTCGATCGTAGTGATACACATATTCATAATATTGAAACCAAAAGATGCGAAGTTAATAATGATAGTGCAACCTATTTGTGGCACTGCCGTTTAGGTCATATTGGTGTAATCAGCATGAAGAAACTCCATGCTGATGGGATTTTGGAATCACTTGATTATGAATCACTTGATGCTTGCGAACCATGCCTCTTGGGCAAGATGACTAAAACGCCGTTCTCCGGAACAATGGAGCAAGCAACAGATTTGTTGGAAATCATACATACTGATGTATATGGTCCGATGAATATTAAGGCTCGCGACAAGTATCATTATTTTCTAACCTTCACAGATGATTTGAGAAGATATGGGTATATCTACTTGATGAAACATAAGTCTGAAACGTTTGAAAAGTTCAAAGAATTTTAGAGTGAAGTGGAAAATCATCGTGACAAGAAAATAAGGTTTCTATGATCGATCGCGAGAGCGAATATTTGAGTTACGAGTTTGGTCTTCAAATAAAACAATGTGAAATAGTTTCACTACTCACGCCACCTGGAACACCACAGCATAATGGTGCGTCCGAACGTCATAACCGTACTTTATTGGATATAGTACAATCTATGATGTATCTTACCGATCTACCACTATCGTTTTTGGGATTATGCATTAGAGACAGCTGCATTCACATTAAATAGGGCACCATCTAAATCCGTTGAGACGACACCGTATGAACTGTGGTTTAGCAGTAAACCTAAGTATCGCTTTCTTAAAGTTTGGAGTTGCGATGCTTATGTGAAAAATTTCATCCTGATAAACTCGAACCCAAATCGGAGAAATATGTCTTCATAGGATACCCAAAGGTAACTATTGGGTACACCTTCTATCACAGATCCGAAGGCAAGTTTTTTCGTTGCTAAGGTGGATCCTTTCTAGAGAAGAAGTTTCTCTCGAAAGAAGTGAGTGGGAGGAAAGTAAGAGCTTGATAAGGTAATTTGTACCTTCTCCCGAATTGGAAAGTAGTTCATCACAATCAGTTCGGTGATTCCTACACCAATTAGTGAGGAAGCTAATGATGATGATCATGAAACTTCAGATCAAGTTACTACAAAACCTTGTAGGTCTTCCAAAATGCGATCCGCACTGCAGTGGTACGGTAATCCTATTCGGAAGTCATGTTACTAGACCATGATGAACCTACGAACTATGAGGAAGCGATGATGAGCCCAGATTCGCGAAATGGTTTGGGACCATGAAATCTGAGATGGGATCCATGTATGAGAACAAAGTGTGGACTTTGATGGAGTTGCCGATGATCGGCAAAGCCATATTATATAAATGGATCTTCAAGAGGAAGACAAATGCGATAGTAGTATTACTATCTACAAAGCTCGACTTGTCGCAGTAAAGGTTTTCGACAAGTTCAAGGTGTTGACTACAATGAGATTTTCTCAAGCGTAGCGATGCTTAAAGTCTGTCCGAATCATGTTAGCAATTGCCACATTTTATGAAATCGGCAAATGGATGTCAAAACTACATTCTTTAATGGTTTTATTAAAGAAGAGTTGTATATGATGCAACCAGAAGGTTTTGTCAATCCTAAAGGAGCTAACAAAATGTGCAAGCTCCAAAGAATCCGTCTATGGACTGGTGCAAGCATCTCGGAGTTGGAATAAACGCTTTGATAGTGTGATCAAAGCATATGGTTTTATGCAGACTTTTGGAAAAGTCTGTATTTACAAGAAAGTGAGTGGGAGCACTACTGACATTTCGATAAGTATATGTGAATGACATATTATTGATCGGAAATAATGTAGAATTATTCTGCAAAGCATAAAGGAGTATTTGAAAGGAGTTTTTCAAAGAAGGACCTCGGTGAAGCTGCGTACAAATTGAGCATCAAGATCTATTAAGATAGACCAAAAACGCTTGATGAGTTTTTTCAATAAGAACATACCTTGTCAAGTTTTTGAAGTAGTTCAAAATGGAACAGTCAAAGAAAAGTTCTTGCCTGTGTTGCAAAGGTGTGAAATTGAGTAAGACTCAAATCCCGACCACAGCAGAAAATAGAAAAGAGAATGAAAGCCATTCCCTATGCCTCAGTCATAGGTTCTATAAAGTATGCTAGGCTATGTACCAGACCTATTGTATACCTTGCTCTGATTTTTGCAAGGGAGTACAATAGTGATCTAGGAGTAGATCACTGGACAGCGGTCAAAATTATCCTTAGTGGAATAAGGATATGTTTCTCGATTATGGAAGTGACAAAAGGTTCGTCGTAAAGGTTACGTCGATGCAAGTTTTGACACCGATCTGGATGACTCTAAGTCTCGATCTAGATACATATTGAAAGTGGGAGCACTTAGCTAGAGTAGCTCCGTGCAGAGCATTGTAGACATAGAATATTTGCAAAATACATACTTTCTGAATGTGATGAGACCCGTTGACTAAGCTTCTCTCACGAGCAAAACATGATCATCCCTTAGTACTCTTTGGGTGTTAATCACATAACGATGTGAACTAGATTATTGACTCTAGTAAACCCTTTGGGTGTTGGTCACATGACGATGTGAACTATGGGTGTTAATCACATACGGATGTGAATATTAGTGTTGAATCACATGATGATGTGAACTAGATTATTGACTCTAGTGCAAGTGGGAGACTGAAGGAAATATGCCCTAGAGGCAATAATAAAGTTATTATTTATTTCCTTATTTCATGATAAATGTTTATTATTCATGCTAGAATTGTATTAACGGAAACATAATACATGTGTGAATACATAGACAAACAGCAGTGTCACTAGTATGCCTCTACTTGACTAGCTCGTTAATCGAAGATGGTTATGTTTCCTAACCATAGACATGAGTTGTCATTTGATTAACGGGATCACATCATTAGGAGAATGATCTGATTGACATGACCCATTCCGTTAGCCTAGCACTTGATCGTTTAGTATGTTGCTATTGCTTTCTTCATGACTTATACATGTTCCTATAACTATGAGATTATGCAACTCCCGTTTACGGAGGAACACTTTGGGTACTACCAAAGCGTCACAACGTAATCGGGTGATTATAAAGGAGTACTACAGGTGTCTCCAAAGGTATATGTTGGGTTGGCGTATTTCGAGATTAGGTTTTGTCACTCCGATTGTCGGAGAGGTATCTCTAGGCCTTCTCGGTAATACACATCAGATAAGCCTTGCAAGCATTGCAACTAATAAGTTAGTTGCGAGATGATGTATTACGGGGCGAGTAAAGAGACTTGCGATAGCGATTGAACTAGGTATTGGATACCGACGATCGAATCTCGGGCAAGTAACATACCGATGACAAAGGGAACAACGTGTATGTTGTTATGCGGTCTGACCGATAAAGATCTTCGTAGAATATGTAGGAGCCAATATGGGCATCCAGGTCCCGCTATTGGTTATTGACCGGAGACGTGTCTCGGTCATGTCAACATTGTTCTCGAACCGTAGTGTCCGCACGCTTAACGTTACGATGACAGATATTATGAGATTTGATGTACCGAAGGATTTCGGAGTCCCGGATGAGATCGGGGACATGACGAGGAGTCTCGAAATGAGTCGAGACGTAAAGATCGATATATTGGACGACTATATTCGGAGTTCGGAAAGGTTCCGAGTGATTCGGTATTTTTCGGAGTACCGGTAGTTACAGGAGAAGTAATGGGCCTTGATGGGCTTTAGTGGGAAGAGGAAAAAGGCTGCTGCGCCCCCTCCCTCTAGTCCGGGTGGACTAGGGAAAAGGGCCGCCACCTTTCCTACTCCTCCACTTCCTTCTCCCTTCCTCCCCTACATGGAAGGATTCCTAGTTGGACTAGGAAAGGGGAATCCTACTCCCGGTGGGAGTAGGACTCCCCTTGGCGCGCAAACATAGGGCGGCCTCCTCCCTCCCTTGCTCCTTTATATATCACGGGGCAGGGGCACCCCATAGACACACAAGTTGATCCTTGAGATCGTTCCTTAGCCGTGTCTGGTGCCCCCCTCCACCATATTCCACCTCGGTCATATTGTAGCGGTGCTTAGGCGAAGCCTGCGACAGTGAAACATCAAGATCGTCCTGCGCCGTCGTCTTGTGGAACTCCCCTCCAGAGCTTTGCTGGATCGAAGCCCGTGGGCGTCATCGAGCTGAACGTGTGCCAAGAACTTCGGAGGTGCCGGAATGCTTGGCGCTGTGATCGGCTGGATCGTGAGGAGAACGTCTGACTACTTCCTCTCGTCATCATCGACTGGAGGTGCCGGAGTAATGCTTGCGCTGGGATCGGCAGGATCGCGAGGAGAAAGTACGACTACTTCCTCTACGTTGTGATCGCTTCCGCTTACGGTCTACGAGGGTACGTAGACAACACTCTCCCCTCTCGTTGCTATGCCATCACCATGGTCCTGTGTGTGCGTAGGAAATTTTTTGAAATTACTGCGTTCCCCAACAGAGAGACCCTGCAGAAGTACATCCAACGCTTCAACAACGTTCGCCTCAAGATCCCCAAGGTGACGGACGACGCCATCATTTCGGCATTTTCTGATGGCGTCCGCGATGTCAAGATGAAGGAGGAGCTCGCCATCCACAAGGAGCTATGCATGGCTTTGGAGCTATTCAACCTGGTGACCAAGTGCGCAAGAGGCGAGGAGGGCACCTTTCCCTCCTCGAGCTCCTAGCTACCGACCCGGAGGAGAAGAAAGCCAAGGCCAAGGACGTGAAGCGCAAGGAAGTAGCCGTGCTCGCGGCAGATCCAGACACGAAGCGCGGCCGGGACCATCCTGAGTCATCCAAGAGCAGCCGTCCGTTCTCCGCCTTCCACAACATACACAACCACAACACCAACGACTGTCAAGAGCTCAGGGCCATTCAAGATGGACGCTTGATCGGCGCCCGAGCGCAACGGCCAAGAGCTCTGACGAGGAGGAGGATAAGGCGGAGGACGCTGGGACGATCGCGGCCCACGCCAAGAGTGGTGCGACCGGCCTCGTGAGGACCGCTGGCAGGACCAGCCTCGTGAAGACGCCTGGAAGGATCAGCCTCGCAAGGACCGCCCTCGAGGCAACGCCAGTCTTCCTCCACTGCCGTCGCCACCAAGAAGGAACAACGACCACCATCAAGACGAGGGGCTGGGGGCTTCCAGGAACCACGTGCTATCGCCTGCATCTTGGGCGGAGCTCAAGCCCCAGCATCTTAGCGTATCTTCACGCAGTTTGCTCGCCAGGTGAACGCAACCCTTCCCAGGCTTGAGGCCACACACCCGCTCAGGTGGTCCAAGTGCGCCATCACTTTCAGCTCGGCGGACCAGCTCAAGTGCATGGCCACTGCTGGCGCCCTCCCGATGCTCTGCTCACCCGTCATCAGCAACGCACAAGTCACCAAGACCCTCATCGACGGTGGCGCAGGGCTTAACGTCCTGTCCACCGAGACGTTCGACAGCCTCCAAGTGCCATACGATCAGCTTCAGCCCACCAAGCCCTTCTCAGGAGTGACTGACGGCTCCACCACCCCAATAGGGCTGGTCTGCCTCCCTGTTACCTTCGGACAGCGCGACAACTACCGCACCGAGCTCATCGACTTCGACGTCGCCCACATCCATCTGCCATACAATGCCATCCTCGGGTACCTAGTGCTGGCCAAGTTCAGGGCAGTAACCCACCACGGCTACAACGTCCTCAAGATGCCAGGAAGCGGCGGGATCATCACAGTCCCCTGCGAAGAAAGAGATGTGGTGTGCTCCCTTGAGCCTGCCTTCGAAGCCGCAGCAATCGAAGACCCCGACAATCAAGGCACCATATACCCTTCTGAGGCCATCCCCAAGAAGAAGAAGAAGCTACTCCGTGCAGGGCCTCAGGGGAGCGGCGCCTCTAGCGGTGCCACATCAGGATCAGCGCCCACACCTGGGGCGCCTCCCTCCCTTGCATAGGAAGGCGCGCTCGGCGCCCTCCTCGGGCAGGGCTCGGGGGCTCTCTTCTAGAGGGCCTCAGACCTAGCCGACATCACGAGGGAGGCGCTCGGGCACCACGTGGAGGCGTGCTTTGTGGCACGTTTCCCTCAGGAGGGCACCGGGCAAGGAGCGCCCGACGCTCAGGAGTTCATCAGCAAGACCACTCAGGAGCTACAGGATGCAAGGGCCATGCGCGGCAATCGCCGCCCACCTGGCGCAGCTCCCCATCCAGGCAAGGATGGCGGGCTGCGCATCTGCATCGACATCCCAGGGCTCAACAGGGCCTCATCTCAGGAGCTCTTCTGGCCTTCGCGCGTGGGACGTTGCGAGGTCCCACCCCACAGCTATGTTCGCATGCCATTCGGCCTGCCGAGCATGGCGGCCGCCTACCAGCGCGACCTGCGGAGCGTCCTGGCGACCCAGGAGGCCAGGCATCACGCGGTTCTGGCGGAGATGGAGACGGTCCTCAAGGAACCGCCCGGACCCCCAGAGCCGCCCGAGGCTCAGGGCCCCGGTGGCTCGTGAGGAGCAACCCCTTCGTCACGCATCTTCAGCTACCCCAACATCTCTTCGACAACGGAACCAGGTGACATTTTCCAAGTCTATTTAGCTGGGAGCGCCCCCTGGGCTGCATCATTCCCAGGCCGCGTGGGCCCGTCCCTGCGGCATGTATCCTTTTGCGTCTTTAGCTTACTCTGCTGGGGGCGCCCCTCGGGCTGCATCATCCCTAGGCCGCTCGGGTCCGACCCAGTGGCATGTATCGTTCTTGCATTCACCTAAGCTAGTTCGCTTTCCATGCATAATCTATCTATGGTTATCACCTACTTGATTTTCACCCACCCCGGGAGCTACTCACGCTGGCACGACGCTTGTGCTCGGGTCCGTCCCTGCAACGTCGACAAATCTGAGCAGTCGAGCTCTGACTCGCGGCACACCCCGCGCACGTCACCTCACCAGGCCCTCAGTACCTTCATCCTCTTGTGGAGCGACCAGTGGTAGACCGACAATCGTAGTGGCAATCTGTGTCCCTCCTCGCGCTAACCTGCAAGGACCTCCTGAGGACGACAGCAGGCGGTACCACGGGCTCCCTCTTCTCCCATGCGATTCGCTTGCGCATTAAAAGGGGTGCTCCTGAGCACCGCGACTCAGGAGCTCTTACTGGCTCTCCAGCCCTCACCCCTGGCCTTGACCACGGCATCGCGACCTGGCATACCAGCGGCGCTTGAGCTCGCTCGAGGGCCAGGACCCGAGGACGTAGAGCACACAGAAGAGCCTGGAGAAGAGGGATAGGATCGCAAGGGCCTAACCTGGCTCCACTACAGCCGTCGACGCACGAGTCTGGCGCGGCACATGGAACCGACTCTCGACTGCCAAGATAAGTTTCACGCCCGAGTCGATCAAAGCACTGCGGCATAGGACTCTTACTTGTCGCAGCCTTGTTACGGCGATGTCACCTCCCTTTCCTACCTCTCGGTGGTTGCCTGCGCGCTAAAGGGGACCTCTTGAGCATCGCGCCTCAGGAGCTCTTACTGGACCTCGGGCCGCTCACCTCCTGGCCGTGACCACAAGATCGCGACACAGCATACCGGCCAGTGCGGCTGCACAGGGACCGGGACCTGTCGGCGTAGAGCACCAAGCTGCCACGGGGTTGGAAAGGGGAGACCGAGCCGAAACAAGACATGCATTCACAAATTTGCATAATAAGGATAATATCAACAAAAGACATTACATACCCTTTACAAGCCCCCACGGGGTCCATCTCAATTCCTCGCAGGGAACAAAGGAAGGGAGCTTCTAGGAACCCTATCTACACACACCAGCTCGGCCGACGCCATCATCAACAGTGGGCCACGGGAGGCCGGCGCCAACCCCATCCAGATCAGCGACGGCGGCGGCCGGACGCTGCTGCCTTGCTCCGGGCCCGGCGAGAGCTTGGGGGCACGTAGCTGTCGTTGCTCGTCTCCGGAGTCTCGTAGGGCTCGGGAGAGTCACTGGACTCCCAAGGGCCACCACTACTACTGGAAGAGCTGCTGGCGAAGCCAGCGGCACGCTCGGCGCTGGTCGCTGCGCCGTCCCGACGACCCTCTCCAGGGCAGCACTCCAAGCGGCGGCCTTCCGTGTCGAAGACCTTGAAGAACATGGTGGAGGCGCCATCGTACTCAAAGTGGATGGCAAGGGCGCCTTCCGCATGGCAGACCCGAGCAACCTCGCCCCAGCCGCGGGTCATGAAGATCTTGCCTGGGTAGACGACTTCAACCTCCGCTCCAGTCGGCGTGCTGCAGCCAAAGCTCGAGGGGGCCCCTCGGCGGCATCTCGGTAGAGAAGAACTGCGGAAAGTGAATCCAAGTGCACGGAGGCATCGCCGCCCAAATCACGAGTTCGCGCGAGGAGTCCGCAGCATGGGCTCCTGAGGCGACGGCATGCGTCACCGCGGCGCGGCGACCATGGCCACGGCGCGGGCGGCAGCGCTCGTCGCCTCTCCCTTCGGAGCCTTCAGCTTGGGCGTACAGAGGTCGCGGATACCCGGGAGGAGGCTGCTCGCACCAAGGCCTCGACACCTCCGGCCTCGCGGCTACGTCGCGGCGGTGGCCCGACCTCTTCTTCGGCGGAAGTGGCCCGGGCTCGTCGCGGGAATTTTTCCCTTCTCTGCGGCCGAGAACCTCCATATCGGCGCCATGGGTGTCACTACTAGCAACGAAGCAAGGAAGAAGAAGCGAGCGCACTAGGAATAGATGAGCGACGGGGGCTCCGTCCCCCCTCCTCATTTATAGCGGGAGAAGGCCAATCGGCGATCCCCACGATCACAGGTAATGATGATTTTTCTCTGCATGCAGCAGGGACTCGTCAAGTCGAGCAGTTGCCGAGGCAGCATGGGGAAGTGGAGAGGCCCACGTCCAATCAATCGCCACACGTCAAGCAGGGCCGCAGGCTGTTGGGGCCCGCGGCGCTCCGCACTTGCCCTTGGGCTTCACCTTGAAGCCAAGTCCGAGTGCGCCTTGGGCCTGGGGGCTACTGTCGGCATCTTGGGAACGGGGTCCCCAGACTTGCTACTGCGGCCTGGCGTGGCTCCACCAAATGACCTGTCGACCCATCTTCACCAGCAAACACTCAAGACCCTCGCGAGGGGCCAAGCCTCGCGAGGCGGATGATGCAAGACCTCCTCAGGGGCGGCATCACCAGGCTGGCTCACGAGGGGCGGAGAGATCAAGGCAAGGGGCACCTCGCGAGGTTCCTGTGACGCAAGCCATGACGACCGTGGCCAGGCGGGCGCCAGCACGCACATTGTCCTCATTTCCTCTTTGGTGCTAAAGAGGCAAGCGCAGGTGAGGAGTCCCGACGCATCAGGCAAAGGTTTCCATATCAGTGCAACGAGACCAAGAGCAGTAGGACGACAGGATGGAGGTCACCGTGGAGCCCAAGACGGCGTCACCACCAGAGCCTTTGGCAGGCGAAGACCATCTTTAGTCAGGATAACTTGTACTAGTTGTCTCCCTTCAAATTTGGCCGTTGTGGCATCCCTTCCCGCTCAATATTTGGGAAGAGGACCAGGACCTCTATAAATAGGACTAGCCACCAAAGTAGGAAGGGAGGGAACGGATCGGATGGATCATTCAGATCATCCCCAGGCACACAAACTCACCAAGCACAAGAGCACCTCTCCTCAGGAGGCTGTTCTTCCCTTGTAACTGTTCATCCACAACCCAAGTGGCAATCTACCACACCACACTGGAGTAGGGTATTACACCACGTCGGTGGCCCGAACCAGTATAAATCTTGTGTCTCTTTGTTCTGCGAGCTCGACGAGCTAAGCCTTGCGATCATTGCGGGAGCGAGCTAGGGAGAGAGAGATCTTTGTGCGCACCCCAGTGTTCGACCTCAAGGGTAGGCTCGTCCTCCTCTGCCTCTTACCGAGCGTGCTCGGCAGAGGAGAGGCAGCCGGAAGTAGTACAAAGCCCCTCCGTAGTAGTAGTATTTAGGGGCTATTTTGTTCAGTTCATCTGACTATAGATGTGGTGGAACTGTACAACGTACTTAAAATTAGCTAGTATATATAGTTGAACTAGCTATTTCAGTACGTGGTTGGTAACAGTTGGGGAAAAGTTTGTCGGTTCAGCTGTCGAGTTGAACTTTTTGTATAAATTAAGAACGACAGCTCAATCTATGAATGAAATCTATGCTTAATTACTGAATTTTAGTTGCAAAAATTAGATACTGCTAGTGATTTTTTAGCTTCATATTTTGACAAATCGCAGTGTCACAAGGTTGACAAATGGCAATGCTACTAGATCAACAAATGTCAATCTTTCGAGTTTGACAAATGGCAACATACCCAATATGACAGATGCAAATCTTACCAAATTGTTTGTAAGTGGTTGCACATAGGTCATCCAAAAGAACCATTTGCGTTGAAGAGATGCACAAATCCTGCTCTCACGTTGCATACAGGTGTTCTATCTAAAACTTTTGCGATCAAGTGCTGCACAAATCCTGCTTGGTACATTTTCCCTTGGCTTCCTAGGGAAGCTGTCGGTTTGCATACAGGTGCTCTAACTAAAATGGTTGCGATGAGTGTTTTATATTTAAAAACCATTGACGTTTTTTCAAAATAAAATCGTTTGATAAGTCTGTACATTAAGGGAGAAAAACACAAGTTCGCTCAAACCATATATTTCATTCAGTCATACTGCAAATTTATATTCATATGATCGAGATACAGTATTAGGTGGTGGCGTGCCGCGCCGTCGTTGTCGTCGTCCTCCGGGACGCAGTTGTTGAAGTCTTCAATGCATCACAGAATGTTCTTCACTTGTAAATTAAACATCATGTCGTCACGCGATCGACAAAGCGGGCGGTAGGAGGACGGCGGCAAGCGGCGAGAGAGGTAGCGATCGACGGCAGTGTCCCATGCCGCTGAGGGGGGCGCGCGCATGGGCAAGGTCACGGCAGGTGCAGCCAAACGCACGGGGACCAGCGCCACGGTGGGTGGAGGGGTGCGCAGAACGCAGTACCGGCTAGCATGTACATGAGCTCACGCGGGTCCGCGGAGACCTCGCTGATGCCCGAGGCTTCCAGCTCTGCGATAGTACTTGGCGACCAGCCCGTCAATGCTACGGGGATGGTCGCTGGCGCGGGCGCAAGGATGGGAGCTGGGACGGGAGTGGGGGCAGCAACCACCGCGGCCAGCTCGTTCTGGGCCATGTCCATGAGGCCCCATTCCTCCTTATTTTCTATCTCCTCCGGCTCGGAGTCGACTTCACCAAACTTGAAGACTAGTGGCAAATGATCCTTCTGCGCCATGGCGTTGGTGGAGGTTTGTGGGAGGAAGAGGAATGGGAGGCGAACAGTAAGGCCACCTGTCTTAAGCAGCGGCTTGGGCGCCATTAATGGAGAGGAAGGCGGGCAGCCACGGAAGTCAAAGGGCTTGCTTCCCAGTGAGCCTGCACAGCGTTCAGCTCGCATGCTTCCCGGTGAGCCTGCGCATTGGAGGACAGCTTGCACGCCTTTTGGTCACCCTGCGCACAGGACTGCGCTCGCACGCCTGCCGTTCAGTCAAGGTCAATCAGCTGTCCGCACGACACCTCCTATAGCCATTAAAACCAAGACACATGGCGTCACGTGAATGGTTATCAGAACGCACACGGTTTGAATCACAAACGTTTGAGATATTAAAGTGGCAACTATTTTTTCAAAATGCCTTTGTTGGCTGTTATTCGAGTGCGCCTTCTCTCAAAATGGACACGAAAAATACCACAACATGTCGGGTGCCATTCCATGATAGCATGCCAAGTTTCATGAATTCCAGACGAGTTTTGGATTTACTAGAATTTAAAAACAAAGTATCTCAACATTTTGTCGTCAATCAACGGTGCCCTGTTGTTTGAAATTCATTCCCATTTCTTGCATGGGACCTAAGCATGCACCCAAGGACACATATTTGATTTTTCAACCAATTTATATGCACTGGAACATGTGCATGTAGTTCAAATTTGAATTATGCAATAAATGCATTGAAAACTCAGTTAATGCAAAAAGATGTCCAAACGAACCCCGAAAAACCACAACAATTGACACAACACTCTTGTAGTTCTATGTTGACACGAGAAATTTTTTGAAAGCAATAAGAGGCAATGGATATTGTTTCGTCCCCAAAGGTGGGTCGACGTTCCCTACCGAAACCATCATGCTTGTTGTGAGAAGCTCTGGTTTGTGAGAAGCATATACCTAAACCTGCCCCAAATGGGACAAAAGAATTACTAAGGCATGTTGATGCCGCTCTATGATAGCATGCCAAGTTTCATGAATTTCAGACGAGTTTTGGATTTACTAGAATTTAAAAACCAGGTATCTCAATGTTTGCGGCCGATGACGGTGGCAGGGTGTTTGACATTCATTCCCATTTCTTGCATGGGACCTAAGCATGCAACCAAGAACGCCGATTTAAATTTTCAACCAATTTATATGCATTAGAGCATGTGCATGTAGTTAAAATTTGAATTATGCATATGAATGCATTGAAAACTCAGTTAATACATAAAAATGTCCAAACGAACCCCGAAAAATCACAAAAATGACACAACACTCCTGTTGTTCTACGTTCATGAGAATTGTTTTGAAAGCAATAAGAGGCAATGGATATCGTTTCGTCCCCAAAGGTGGGACGTTCCCTACCGAAACCATCATGCTTGTTGTGAGAAGCTCTGGTTTGTGAGAAGCATATGCCCAAATCTGCCCCAAATGGGACAATTTTTTTTACCACGACATGTTGATGCCGCTCCATGATAGCACGCCAAGTTTCATGAATTTCAGACGAATTTTGGATTTACTAGAATTTAAAAACAAGGTGTCTCAATATTTGCAGCCGAGTGATGGTGGCAGGGAGTCTGACATTCATTCCCATTTCTTGCATGGGACCTAAGCATGCAACCAAGGACACATATTTGAATTTTCAACCAATTTATATGCATTAGAGCATGTGTATGTAGTTCTGTCGGGGCAAAACGACACCTATGTGATCACGGGGAATCCCTACTACGGTTGACAGGGCGCGGGGCTGTGGAAAGAGCGGGTTTGGGAGATCAACACGGGGGAATTTTATCCAGGTTCGGGCCGCAAGTGATGCGTAATACCCTACTCCTGCTAGTTTGTGTTTATCTGGTGTTCTTGGACTAGATACAAAGCGTGCAGGTCCAAAAAGTCTGAATCCTTCCTCGGTACGCCTTGGTCCTCCTTTTGTAGTCAAAGGGGTCGCCACAGTGGCACACAGGAGGTGGAAAGTTTGTACTATATACAAGCTATCCCTGGCACCGTAGGACAAGACGCATTTAATGTGTTGCCGACGTGCCCTCTCACTTTATCGGGGACTGCAAGGAAGCTCGTCCCGTCCGTCGCCGCTTCTCCTCGCTCCGACGCGCGTCTAGGCTGACAAGGCGTGCAGCGCCACGCTGGCTGGTTGGCTGCTGAGCTGGTGCGGTGGCAGAGTCTTCACGAAGACCTGCATGCCACCACGCAGGTGCTTGCTGAGTTGGTCTGGAAGCTGCACGTCGCCACGCAGGTGCCTGCCTAGTTGGCAGGCTGACTGCTGTGTTGGAACGGCGGTGGAGCCCTGGCAGGTGTGGGCCTGGCTGCGGCCCCGCGGATGTCCCCGGCAAGGGTCCTGCCGAGGTCTTGCAGGTGTCCCCGGCAAGGGTCTTGCTGGGGGTCTTGTGAGCGTCCTCGGCAAGGATCTTTCCGGGGGGTTCCGTTTTCTGGTTCTCGTCTAGCCTTGTATGTTCTTGGTCTTCACAAAGATCTGCATGCCACCATGCAGGCGCCTCCTGAGCCTTGGTTCCAATGTCGTTGATGGTGTTGGAACTCTTAGGCTCAAGGGTGGCGGCCCTGCTGGTGTTGGGCAAGTTGCCCCGACAAGGCTCTCGACGGGGCTACGTAAGCTGCCCCGGCAAGGCTCTTTCCGGGGAAAGCGCACCTTGTCCCTTTGCTCCTCGCGCCTCTGGCTTGGCGCTGCTTTGGTTGTCTTGTGTCTTCGCTTCCTCTGCCCCGCCAAGCGTGGCCGTAGGCGTGGCTACAACTGTCCGCGCACAAGTAAAGGGGTACAGAAGGCCCCTACTTTTGTACACTGACAGGAGCCCTCGGGCCTGGGCCACACATAAGCGCAGAGCGTTGTTGGGCAAGGCCCAGAACAGTGCACGGGCATGTGTGGCAGAGCCTTTACTGTGGTAATTTCTTCGCCAATTGCGCTTCCCCACGACCTCCGTTGAATGGGTGATGTGGGGGTCGTGTGTGTGATGACCACAGCACGCTTGCGTCATTCCGCGGTGAACAGTAAAGAGGCGGGCCGCATCTTCCCCATAAAAAAGGAAAAACTGCAGGGTCGCTGCTCATTTACTCTCCCCGCCTTGGAACCGTTGTTCCATGTTTCCCACTATGCCTGCCCCTTTCGCCACGTACGCCGCATGCATGGTGCGGGGTAGGTGACAGACGCACGGGATATGGGAAGGCGCGCTATGGCTGCTACTTATGCGCCTTCGATTGGGCGGGGAGGGCGGTCGATGACCTCGCTTGTCGCCAACTTAATGAGCCAGATTTGAACGGGCTCTTCAGAGGCGTAGAGCCGGTCTTTAGCCTTCCCCGCTTGGCTATAAAAAGGGGACTCAGGAGGAGGAGGAGGAGAGGCATCTTCTCGTGTCACCTCCTCGTCTCCATTCTCCATTCACTGCCATGGCGAGAGGGCGTGGCCGCGACCCTTCTTCTGTGGAGGTGACCAGGTCCTCCTCCTGCCAGAGAGCTGTAGCGGTCAGGGAAGAGCCAGCCGCCCAAGGCGAAGGCCATTCTCGAGGTGGAGGTGCCGGACAGGGCCACGGTCGGCAAGGCGGTCGAGGCAGAGGCGGGCGTGAAAGGGGAACACCCACGTCATCGCCATCTCTGTCTCCATCTCCACCATCGTCTCCTCCTGCTTCGTCGAGCAGCCATGTCGGGGACACGGTGCTAGAGTTCATCCTGCAGCTGCGCGAGTCGCCGCGTAGCCGTCTTCGTCTTCCTGAGGCGTTCACGAGGGTGTTGGAGATTGATCAGCCACCGAGGTTGAGGCTTCACATAAAGGGGCGTTGCAACAGCGACATGTGGGTGAACACAAGGTTCCCCGCCCCTCATGTGGTGCTCCTTCGTCGGGGTTGGAAAACCTTCGCACGCACCCACTGCTTGATGAAGGGGCACGTTCTCCTCTTCAAGTTAGTGGAGAGCGACCTGCTCTCCGTCAAGGTCTTCGGGCGCTCGGGACATAGGTTAGGGTGCTGTGCGGAGAGCTCGACAGATGATGAGAGCTCCTCCTCGAGCGACGGCAGCGAGGAGGGGACCAGTGGGGAGGACGACGGGGGCATGTCCGACTAGACATCGGACACCCCGTCCATAGGCGACACCGGCAGCAGCACCATCTGCACCTCGCCTTCTCCTTGGCAGAACGGTCTGCCGGGGCGGGGTAGTTCTTGGCGGCGGCTCCTCGAGCCAGCTCCTTGAACTTCTCGGGGCCGCTGCTTCTGGTGGCTGGCACTGGAAGGCCGGAGAATACAAAGAAGGCGGTCGGCGGGCCGTCAACTTGGAGTGCAATGGCACCGACGCCTTCGTCGCGTATTGCCGGCCCGCTGCCTCATCTTTCGGCTTCTTCCCCGGCACTGTCATCACCAGCCTTCTCTTGGTGTCTTCTTCTGCTCGTACCTCGCCTAGGCACTCCTTTTGCCCTCCTGCTTATCCTGACCCGCTTCCTGAGGAGAGGGACAAGAAAGGGATTACGGGCATCTTATCTTTTTTTAGTTTTTAAGCCCGCGAGCACTTGCCAGATTTAAACCTTGTAATCCCCTTACTCAAGCTTACATTACGTACGAATTGTACTTGTTAACAACGTATTAGTGAAGAAAAGGGGTGTTTTCTGGGTTCTTTTGTGCGCGAGCGAGGCCCACACAAGGGAGTGAATCCTTGTTATCTTAAGATAAACATCGTCACCCGGCAACAGACCTTGCCGTCCTCCTGCTCTATAGCTCGACTACACTCACGCCCTTGGCGGAGGTAGGGGCAAAGTAGGATTAGGCCCTTCATTTGTTCCCTTTCCATCGCACTACAACCAAGTTCCGGCCCAAAGAAAGGTTCTTGGACACGGGAAAGAGGGAGCACGGCGGTATAAGAGTGAGCGAAGCTTCGTACGTTCAAGTTCCATACGGATGTATAGAGTGGGGGATGAAAGACTTATCTGATTCTGCAGCCCCCGGCAACCTTGGATTACCGTGGTCGGATCTCTGGATCTGCAGTCCCCGGCAACCTTGGCTTGCCGGGGTTGGGGCGTCGGCCTATTTCCTTTCCTCCAAACAACTCAGCATAAACGCCCATGCACCCTGCGAACCAAAAGAAAGGACGGGAAGGGACAGAGAGACGCACACTCAACCTCTATGCTAGGGGTTAGTCGCCGCTAAGCACTATCGACCCTAACAAAGAGAGAGAGACTCAACCTAGAATGCATGCTAAAACTTAGGGCACCAGCGCTTCATTTATTTATGCTCAGGGTCTGCGCCTGGCTTTGTACAGAGGGTTACATGCCTTGCGGCAAGGCTTGTACAAAAAGTGGTCTACCGGGGGCCCGACAACCGTGCCTTATGGGTAAAACTTGCGAAGATGTTCGATGTTCCAGGAATTGCGCACTGGAATACCATCTTCGGTCTCTAGGCGGACTGCATCGGGCCTGGTGACTCGTATTACCCGATAAGGGCCTTCCCACTTTGGTGTCAACTTGTTGGAATTCTTGGCCGACTGAATGCGCCGAAGAACAAGGTCGCCTTCCTCAAAGCTTCAGGCATGAACCTTGCGGCTATGGTAGCGGTGCAAGGCTTGCTGGTAGCAATCGCTCTTTCTCAAGCTCATCATAAGCGAGCACTCAAGGTGACCCGTATGTGAGTTCCGTGGGGAGAACTCCCTCCGCCCCGTATACGAGGGAGAAGGGTGTCTGGCCGGTGGCTCGATTTGGTGTCGTCCTGATCGACCAAAGAACTGCCGGAAACTCATCAGTCCAGCGTCTTCCACACTTGTGTAGCCTGTCAAAGGTCTTCGTCCGGAGGCCTCACTGTACTTCAGCATTTGCCCTCTCTGTCTGGCCGTTGTTTCACGGATATGCGACAGAAGCAAAACAGACCTTGCTGCCGAGGTCCTGGATGCACTACATGAAGGTGCGGCTTGTGAACTGTGTGCCGTTGTCGGTGATGACCCTGTTGGGCACACCGAAACGGTAGACTAGCCCCTTGAAGAACTTGACGGCCGATTGTGCTATCACCTTTCTCACTACTTCCACTTCCGACCACTTTGTGAACTTGTCGATTACGACGTACAAGTACTCAAAGCCCCCGACAGCGCGGGGAAAGGGGCCCGGTATGTCGAGCCCCCAGACCGAGAATGGCCAGGAAAGAGGGATTGTTTGGAGAGCCTGAGCTGGTTGATGAAGCTTCTTTGAATGGAACTAGCACGCTTCACACTTGGTTACTAGTGCAGTCGCATCCTGGAGAGCGATGGGCCAGAAGAAACCTTGCCAGAATGCCTTGCCGGCAAGGGCTCTCGACCCTATGTGGGAGCCACACATGCCTCCATGTTTCTCTGCCAACAGCCTCATTCCGCCTTCCCGAGGAATGCACTTCAACTTCACGCCATTCGGTCTCCTTCTGTATAGGGCATCACCCACAAACTGATACATGCTGGACTGACGGGCTACTTTCTCTGCTTCTTCTTGCTCCTCGGGGAGCTCTCCTATTTGGAGGAAACGGACGGTGGGCTGCGCCCATGCTGGAGCCTGGGGCTCGACGGCAAGGACTAAAGGCATATCTTCGGCCGTAAGGGCAGCTGCCTCTACGGCCAGGGCTCGTGGCCCTGCCGGGGGTTGCTGCTCTCCGGCAAGCTTGGGGCATGATACATCTCCAACGTATCTATAATTTATGAAGTATTCATGCTATTATATTATCTATCTTAGATGTTTTATATGCATTTAGATGATATTTTATATGATTTTTGGGACTAACCTATTAACCTAGAGCCCAGTGCCAGTTTCTGTTTTTCCCTTGTTTTTGAGTATCGCAGAAAAGGAATACCAAATGGAGTCCAATTGACATGCCAATTTTTGATGATTTTTTATGGACCAAAAGAAGCCCCCAGAGTAAAAGAGTTGGGCCAGAAGAGTCCCGGGCTGTCCACGAGGGTGGGGGCATGGGCCCCTATCTCGTGGACGACTCGGAGACCCCCCCTGATGTGAGACCTACGCCAAAAATTCCTATAAATACAGAAACCTCCAGAAAATATCCTAGATCGGAAGTTCCGCCGCCGCAAGCCTTTGTAGCCACGAGAAATCAATCTAGGCCCTCTCTGGCACCCTGCCGGAGGGGGCCATCATCACCGGAGGCCATGGAGGAGGATCCCAGAGGGGCCATCATCGCCATGAAGGCCAAGGACTGTGAGGAGAACCTCTCCCCATCTAGGGGGGAGGCCATGGAGGAGGAAGCACAAGGGGGAGAACCTCTCCTCCTCTCTCCCGGTGGTGCCGAAGTGCCATCGGGAGGGGAATCATCTCCGCGGTGATCATCTTCATCAACATCACCATCATCATCATCATCCTCATCTATTTTACGTGGTCCACTCTCCCGCACCCCGCTGTAATCCCTATTTGAACATGGTGCTTTATGCCACATATCATGATCCAATGATGTGTTGCCATCTTATGATGTTTTGAGTAGATATCTTTTGTCTTTGGATTGATTGATGATCTAGATTGGTACGAGTTGTATGTTTTATTTTGGTGCTGTCCTATCGTGCCCTCCGTGTCGCGCTAGCGTGAGGGATTCTCGCTGTAGGGTGTTGCAATACGTCCATGATTCGCTTATAGTGGGTTGCTTGAGTGACAGAAGCATAAACCCGAGTAAGGGGGTTGTGGCGTATGGGATAAAGGGGACTTGATGCTTTAATGCTATGGTTGGGTTTTACCTTAATGATCTTTATTAGTTGCGGATGCTTGCTAGAGTTCCAATCATAAGTGCATATGATCCAAGAAGAGAAAGTATGTTAGCTTATGCCTCTCCCTCATATGAAATTGCAATGACGACTACCGGTCTTGTGAACGATTGCCTAGGATAATTCCGCACACCGACCCATCATTATTCACACTCGCTATTTATAATATTTAGTAATATATTCTAACTTTATGATAACAGCACCTACTTTTATGATTTAGCTCTCTGTTATCATGCAAAGTTATCCTCTTCATACCCACAACATAGTTTTATTTCTCGTTTCTAGTTGGAAGCAAACGTTCGGTGTATGTAGAGTCGTATCAGTGGCAGATAAGACTTGAGAGAATATTGATCTTACCTTTAGCTCCTTGTGGGTTCGACACTCCATACTTATCACTTCCACCATTGGGAATTGCTACGATGATTCCCTGCACTTGGGGATTATCAGGGCACCTGGCAACGTCCTTGCCGGCGGCTCCTGGAAGCTCAGCGGGAAAGTACTTGCCGGGGCCCGCCTTCCTTTGTTTGCTCTGTCCTGCTGATGGTTCAACGGATGGCTGAGTTAATTGAAGCACAAAGGTACCTGGTTCCACAGGCAACTTGAGGGCAGCGCGTTTTGACAGGTCGTCAGCAATGCCGTTCTCCGCTCGGGGAACATGCTCTGCTTGCAATCCGTCAAAGCGCTCTTCCAACTTCTTCATTTCATCCACATAGGCCTCCATCAACGGGCTGTGGTAATCCTTGTTCACTTGCTTGACGACGAGATGCGAATCACCTCTGATGATGAGCTTCCTGATTCTGAGGTCTGCCGGGATCCTGAGACCGGCCAGCAATCCCTCGTACTCTGCCGTGTTGTTCATTGATTTTTCCCGGGGAAAGTGAATCTGGATTACGTACTTGAGGCGCTCTCCGGTAGGTGCGACGAGTAGTACGCCGGCACCAGCACCTTGGAGTGAGAAAGCTCCATCAAAGTACATAATCCACTCACTACTCGTCTCCTTGCCGGGAAGGGTGGTCTCTTGAATCTCCTCGTCGGGCGTTGCGGTCCATTCTGCTATGAACTCTGCCAAGGCTCGGCTCTTGATTGTCAAAGTACTTTCAAACTTGAGGCCAAAGCTTGACAATTCCAAGGCCCACTCCACAATCCTCCCGGTTGCATTCGGGTTGTGCCGGATTCGTTGCAATGGGAGGCAGGTGACGACAGTGATCTCATGTGCTTGGAAATAGTGGCGCAGCTTTCTCGAGGCCATGAGGAGGCCGAAAAGTAGCTTCTGCATACCAGAATATCTTGATCTAGCCCCCTGCAGGAGGGAACTGACAAAATAAACCGGGCGCTGCACCACCTTCTTCTTCTGTTCCACTTTGCCCATCTGCGTAGACTCTGCCTTGCCGGGGCCGGGCCTTGCCGGGGAGAAATCCGGCCCACCATCCGACGGCTCCACGGCTACTGCTGCTTCTTCCTCAAGTTCGCTCTACGCCACCAGCGCAACACTAACCAATTGATTCGTTGCTGCCAAGTATAGCAGCAACGACTCTTGCAGTTTAGGCGCGACTAGTATTTGCATGGAGGAGAGGTACCTCTTCAAATCTTGCAGTGCCGCCTCTACCTCCGGAGTCCACTTTACTGGACCTGCCTTTTCAAAACTTTGAAAAAGGGGAGGGCGCGCTCAGCAGATTTGGAGATGAACCTACTCAGGGCAGCAACACAGCCGGCGAGCCTACACACATCCTTGACCCACTTTGGTGCCTCAATCTGCTCAATTGCCTTGATCTTGTCGGGGTTCGCCTCGATCTCACGCTGTGACACAAAGAACCCGAGAAGCTTGCCAGACGGAACACCGAAGAAACACTTCTTAGGGTTCAGCTTGAGATTGATCTTGCGCAAATTTGCAAATGTTTCTTCTAAGTCTTGCACGAGCGTGGCCCTGTCCTTGGTTTTGACCACTATGTCGTCCATATAAGCTTCCATATTTCTATGTAGCTGGGGCTCAAAACCAATTTGGACCGCTCGGGAAAACGTCGAACCAGCGCTCTTCAACCCGAAAGGCATTCGTACAAAACAGTACGTACCACATGGGGTGATGAACACGGTCTTTTATTCGTCTTCCTTCACCATGAAGATCTGATGGTATCTTGAATAAGCGTCGAGGAATGACAGCAGGTCACACCCGACAGTGGA
This sequence comes from Aegilops bicornis, assembly GCA_021605145.1. NCBI lineage: Eukaryota > Viridiplantae > Streptophyta > Magnoliopsida > Poales > Poaceae > Aegilops > Aegilops bicornis. Next base: position 379,715,761 of record CM038675.1, on the reverse strand, counting down.
GTCCATAATCTGATCGATGTGCGGCAGAGGGAAAGGATCCTTTGGACAGACTTTATTGATATCTGTGTAGTCAATACACAGCCTCCATTTCCCATTTGCCTTACGCACCACCACTGGATTGGCCAACCACGTGGGGTGGAGCACTCCTCTAACCAGGCCTGCCGCCTCCAACTTCCTGATCTCCTCGATGATGAACTCTTGTCGCTCCAAAGCTTGCTTCCTGACCTTCTGCTTACAGGCCACACATGAGGACAGACAGCAAGATGGTGCTCAATCACCTCCCCGGGAACGCCGGGGATGTCGGATGCTTGCCATGCAAACACATCGACATTCGCTCGCAGGAAGGCAACGAGCACGCTTTCCTATTTGCTGTCGAGGGTGGAGCTTATAGTAAAAGCCCCGCCCGTGCCGTCCTCCTTGACGGACACCTTCTTGGTTTCCGGTGGTGCAGCCTTGAATTTCTTGCTCTTGCCGGTGGAGCTCTCTGGCACGTCCTCGACGGGAGCGCTGCACTCCGAAGAGGCGCGCTTTCCAGAGTAGGTGCCGGAAGAGGTCTCGCCGGAAGGGGTCTTGCCGGCCTTCTTCCTTTCCAGGGCTTCAGCGGCAGGAGCAAGTGCCTTGGCGGCAGCTGCTGCAACTGCCTCTCGGTAGAGTTGGTCGGCGCAGATGATCGCGTCTTTCTTATCAGAGGGGACGGTGATGATGGTCAGCGGCCCCGGCATCTTTAATGTGTTGTAGGCGTAGTGTGACGCCGCCATGAACTTGGCCAGTGCTAGGCGGCCAAGGATTCCGTTGTATGGCAAGGGGATCTCGGCGACATCGAAAACGATCTTCTCCGTCCTATAGTTCAGCTCGCCCCCAAACGTAACAGGCAACGTGATTTTACCTTTTGGCTAGCTCCTTCCCCGGTTGACCCCTTGAAACGTACCCGTCTCCTCGAGATCTCCATCAGGAATCTGCAACCTCTTGATCACATCGGGCGAGTTCAAATTCAGACCGGCCCCACCGTCAACCAGCACTTTTGTCACCTTGAGGTTGCGTATTGTCGGTGAAACCAACAATGGCAAACACCCGACCATAGTTGTGCGATCAGGGTGATCCTTGGTGTCAAAAATGATGGGCATGCGGGACCACTTCAGTGCCTTCTGGGCATCGAACGATGGCTCCGCCGCAGTGACCTCCCGCGCCCACTACTTCAGTTGGCAGTGTGAGGTGTGCAACGAGGCGCCACCGTCAATGCACATGGCCTCTATAGCTTTCTGAAACTCGTGCTCGCCGGACTCGTCATCCTCGTCATGATCATCATATTCCTCCTTATCACGGCCCCGAGCGGGCCTCTCTTGTTGACTATCTTTGCTGCGGCAACCTCCTTGGCCGCCACGCTTACTGCCGGACCCCTCAGCACCATCCCGACCCTTCTCCTTGTCCCGCCTTTCATATTCAGCTTTCTGCATTTCTGCAAGCAGCTCAACCTGTCAGCAGTTCTAGAGGTCATGGCCCTTGGTGCGATGGATCTTGCAGTACGGCTTGTCGGAGCCTCCTGGCTTCTCGGCAGCTGCCAAGGCCCGACAGGTGGCGCACTGCCAGGGTCGTCAGCCTTGGCCTTCTTGGCGGCGCCGGGGTCGCCGGATCCCTCAATGGCAAGCACAGTCTTGCCCTTATGCTTCCTGTTGCGGCATCGACCATTCTTTGTCGGGGCGGCGGTGTATTCGTCAGTGGAGTCAGTTTTCGTGCCGGCGTCCTCGCCGGGGTACTTCCTTCCTTCCTTAGCCCGAGCACATCTATCAGCCAGAACATAAAGTTCGGCTACATCCTTGACCTTGTTCATCGCCAGCTCTTCACACATCTTGTGGTTGCATACGTTCTGATGGAACGCACTGATGACATCGACGGGATGAACATCTGGGATGGTGTACTGCACACAGCTGAATCTTTGTATATACTTACACAGGGACTCGCCATCCTTCTGGGGGATGACATGCAAGTCACTTGCCTGGCCAGGAGCTTGGTGGCCTCCGGTGAAGGCACCAACAAACTCGTGGCACAGATCCGACCAGGAAGAGATGGAATCTACTTGCAGGTGCATCAACCACGACATGACGTTGGGCTTAAGTGCCAACAGAAAGTAGTTGGCGAGCACCTTGTTGTTGTGAGCCCCGGCGGCTTGCATCACGATGGTGTAGATGCTGAGGAACTCTGACGGGTGAGTCTTGCCGTTGTACTTTTCCCCAACATCAGGATTGAACGTGCGGTGGGAGGGCCACTGGAACTGCCGCAACTCTCGGGTAAAGGCTGGACAACCCACCTCGTAAGGCAGGTCGCCGGAGCCCCCCGGCGCCGGGTGGTCCATAGTAGGCCCCGCAAACTGATCTCACTGATGGCGCGTCTCCCGCCGTCGCTCGACGGTGGTTCGAGCATCTTCCTGGGCTCGCTCCCGAAGGACTTGGTGTTGGTCGCGGCGGGCTCGCGGATCGGACGATGTCGTAGAAACGTCGTCACGAGCGTCGACCCAGTGAGCCAGCGGCTGCTGTCGCGGCCGCGGGGGAGGAGAGTGCACTGTGGTCGCAGCATCCCCGGTCCTCCCACCGTTGGCGCGCGTCGGCTCGACAGAACGTCGGCACAAGGGTCCCGCTGGGAGTGGCTCATCTTTGTTGGCGAAGCTGACGAGGCTTCGAATGGTGGCTCTCCACTCGTCGAGCTTCTCCGCGGCGGGTGGGAAGTCGAGGAGCAAGTGTACGCACGCCAACACTTCTGCTGGCGTGGGTGGCGGCGGAAGCTGCATGGACCGTGACACGCTCCGACTTCTAACCACGTTAGAAGGAGCTCTATCACGGTCTCGCTGTCGCTCGTCGCTTCCGCCAGCGTCCCGGTGCGCACGCTGGCCCGATGCGTCCTGAGAGTGATGCCAAGGGCTCTTCCCACGCCGGCGCCAGAGCGTTGCGGTGTTGCTCATGTCAGCGGCTCGGGAAAGGCCGGCGCGGGCGCCGGCGAAGGCGTTCGAGGTTGCCGTGCCGCCCGTGGGCAGCACGGCCCGTCCCGGACCCGGGCGCGTGGCTCGTCGTCTTGGACCCGGACAGCGCCGCTCCCCAGGCTCCGATCGCGAGAGTGTCATGGACGCTCGCGGGCGGAGCCTCCGGCGCCATCCATTGCCACCCCGTCGCTCGCCCGTGCTGGTGCGGACGGGTCGGCCCCGGGCGACCCGATGGCCGTGATCCCCTTCTTCTTGGGGGCCATGATGATGAAGAAGTCGATAAGCTAACTTCCAAACCGGATTTTCACAGCTTGCGCTCCCTACCTGGCGCGCCAAAGATGTCGGGGCAAAACGACACCTATGGGATCACGGGGAATCCCTACTACGATTGACAGGGCACGGGGCTGTGGAAAGAGCGGGTTTGGGAGATCAACACGAGGGAATTTTATCCAGGTTTGGGCCGCAAGTGATGCGTAATACCTTACTCCTGCTGGTTTGTGTTTATCTGGTGGTCTTGGACGAGCTGCAAAGCGTGCAGGGTCCAAAAAGTCCGAATCCTTCCTCAGTATGCCTCGGGCCTCCTTTTGCAGTCAAAGGGGTCGCCAGAGTGCCACACATGAGGTGGAAAGTTTGTACTGTATACATGCCTATCCCTGGCACCGTAGGACAAGACACATTTAATGCGCTACCGACGTGCCCTCTCACTTTATCGGGGACGGCAAGGAAGCTCGTCCCGTCCGTCGCCGCTTCGCCTTGCTCCGACGCGCGTCCATGCTGACGAGGCGTGCAGCGCCATGCTGGCTGGCTGGCTGCTGAGCTGGTGCGGTGGCAGAGTCTTCACGAAGATCTGCATGCCACCACGCAGGTGCTTGCTGAGTTGGTCTAGAAGCTGCACGTCGCCACGCAGGTGCCTGCCTAGTTGGCAGGCTGACTGCTATATTGGAACGGGGGCGCAGCCTTGGCAGGTGTGGGCCTGGCTGCGGCCCCACGGATGTCCCCGGCAAGGGTCTTGCCGGGGTCTCGCAGGTGTCCCCGGCAAGGGTCTTGCCGGTGGTCTTGTGAGCGTCCTCGGCAAGGATCTTGCCGGGGGTTTCCGTCTTCTGGTTCTCATCTAGCCTTGTATGTTCTTGGTGTTCACAAAGATCTGAATGCCACCATGCAGGCGCCTTCCAATGTCGTTGATGGTGTTGGAACTCTTAGGCTCAAGGGTGGTGGCCCCGCTGGTGTTGGGCAAGTTGCCCCGGCAAGGCTCTCGCCGGGGCTACGTAAGCTGCCCCGGCAAGGCTCTTGTTGGGGAAAGCCCACCTTGTCCCTTTGCTCCTCGCGCCTCTGTGTTGGCGCTGCTCTGGTTGTCTTGTGTCTTCGCTTCCTCTGCCCCACCAAGCGTGGCCACAGGCGTGGCTACAACTGTCCGCGCACAAGTAAAGGGGTACAGAAGGCCCCTACTTTTGTACAACGACAAGTTCAAATTTGAATTATGCACATAAATGCATTGAAAACTCAATTAATGCATAAAAATGTCCAAATGAACCCTGAAAAATCCAAAAAAATTGACACAACACTCCTATTGTTCTATGTTTACACCAGGAAAAAAATTGAAGTCGAGAAGAGGCAATGGATATCGTTTCGTCCAGAAAGGTGAAACGTTCCCTACCGAAACCATCAGGCTTGTTGTGAGAAGCTCTGGTTTGTGAGAAGCATATCCCCAAACCTGCCCCAAATGGGACAAAAAAATTTACCACGGCATGTTGATGCCGCTCCATGATAGTATGCCAAGTTTCATGAGTTTCAGATGAGATTTGGATTTACTAGAATTTAAAAACCAGGTATCTCAATGTTTGCGGTCGAGTGACAGTGGCAGGGTGTTTGGCATTCATTCCCATGTCTTGCATGGGACCTAAGCATGCAACCAAGGACACATATTTGAATTTTCAACTAATTTATATGCATTATAGCATGTGCATGTAGTTCAAATTTGAATTATGCACACGAGTGCATAGAAAACTCAGTTAATGTATAAAAATGTCCAAACGAACCCCAAAAATCCCAAAAATTGACACAACACTCTTGTTGTTCTATGTTGACACTAGGAAAAAAATTGAAATCGAGAAGAGGCAATGGATATCATTTCGTCCAGAAAGGTGAAACGTTCCCTACCGAAACCATCACACTTGTTGTGAGAAGCTCTGGTTTATGAGAAGCTTATACCCAAACCTGCCCCAAATGGATACCACGACATGTTGATGCCGCTCCATGATAGCATGCCAAGTTTCATGAATGGCAGACGAATTTGGATTTATTAGAATTACAAAAGCAAGTACGTCGACGTTTGCCGGAGAGCCACGGTGCCGTGGTTTTGGAATTTCATCCCCATTTCTTGCATGGGACATAAGCATAAACCGATGGACACATATATGATTTTAAAACCCATGTTGGTGCACCGGAGCATGTGCATGTAGTTTAATTTTGAATTGTGCACCTAAAATGGCTATAAAACCAATTTAATGTGTAAAATGTTCAAACGAACCCTGAATATTTCCAATTATTTTACGACACACATATAGTTGTATGTTCACTGTAGATAAAAAGTCTAGAAATTCAAACACCATCCATTGCTGCTGTGACCCCATTATGTAATTCAAATCAAGATGAAAAATCAAGTAGATCCCACACAATTTATTATCACCAACCGTGTGAGATGCAACACAAAATATCCTAGAGCACCGTCGGTGTATAGTACGCCTATGGCTTACGCGAGAAGGTGCGTCGGCTACAGTCCATAGCCGGAGTCTCAAGCACACTAGGTCGCTCCCCAAATATCATTTCACTGTTCAATCGTCGCTGGTGAAAATGGGCACGTGGACCCGCGTTGTGAGGGCAACTTCGATGGCCCACTCTGGCGAGACTGCAGCCGCAGCCGTCATGCGCGTGCTAACAAGGTGCATGAGCGCGGCTGGAATCTGCGACCAGGCGGCCAAGGCAGCCCAAACGGCCGTTGTTGCTTCTCAGGTGGCGGCAGCAACATCTGCCTCAGGGATAGCAACAGGCGAGAGCGGCACAACATGTTGGGGAACGCAGTAATTTCAAAAATTTTCCTACGATCACGCAAGACCATGGTGATGGCATAGCAACGAGAGGGGAGAGTGTCCGTCCACGTACCCTCGTGAGATCGAAAGCGGAAGCGTTATAACAACGCTGTTGATGTAGTCGTGCGTCTTCACGATCCGACCGATCCAAGCACCGAACGTACGGCACCTCCGAAGTTACGCACACGTTCAGCTCGATGACGATCCCTGACTCCGATCCAGCAAAGTGTCGGGATGAGTTCCGTCAAGACGACGGCGTGGTGACGATGATGATGCTCCACCGACGCAGGGCTTCGCCTAAGCTCGCGACGATATGACTTCTCCGGCGAGGCTTCGCCTAAGCTCTACGATGATATGACGAAGTGGAATATGGTGGAAGGGGCACCGACACGGCTAAGGAAAGATCCGTGAATCAACTTGTGTGTATTGGGGTGCCCCCCTGCCCCGTATATAAAGGAGCCAAGGGGAGGTGGCCGCCCAAGGGGAGGCGCGCAAGGAGTCCTACTCCCTCAGGAGTAGGACTCCCCCTCAATCCTAGTTGGATTAGGATTCCCGGAGGGAAAGAGAGAGAGGGGGCGGCCCACCTTTCCTAGTCCTAATAGGACTAGGGAAGAAGCGTAGCGACCACCTAGGGCTGGCCCTCTCTCCTTTCCACTAAGGCCCACTATGGCCCATGTAGTTCCCGCTGGGTTCCGGTAACCTCCCGGTACTCCAGAATTCTCGATTTCACTCGGAACCCTTCCAAGTCCAAACATAGGCTTCCAATATATCAATCTTTATGTCTCGACCATTTCGAGACTCCTCGTCATGTCCATGATCACATCCGGACTCGAACAACCTTCGCATCAATACTTATAAACTCATTATGAACTGTCATCGAAGCGTTAAGCGTGCGGACCCTACGGGTTCGAGAACTATGTAGACATGACCTAGAACCATTCTCGGTCAATAACCAATAGCGGAACCTGGATGCCCATATTGGTTCCTACATATTCTACGAAGATCTTTTATCGGTCAAACCGCATAACGACATACATTGTTCCCTTTGTCATCGGTATGTTACTTACCCGAGATTCGATCGTCGGTATCCAATACCTAGTTCAATCTCGTTACCGGTAAGTCTCTTTACTCGTTCCGTAATACATCATCTCACAACTAACTCATTAGTTGTAATGCTTGCAAGGCTTAAGTGATGTGCATTACCGAGAAGGCTCAGAGATACCTCTCCGACAATCGGAGTGACAAAACCTAATCTCGAAATACGCCAACCCAACAAGTACCTTTGGTGACACCTGTAGTACTCCTTTATAATCACCCGATTACGTTGTGACGTTTGGTAGCACCAAAGTGTTCCTCCGTAAACGGAGTTGCATAATCTCATAGTTATAGGAACATGTATGGGTCATGAAGAAAGCATTAACATACTAAACGATCAACTGTTAAGCTAACGGAATGGGTCATGTCAACCAGATCATTCAACCAATGATGTGACCTTGTTAATCAAATAACAACTCTTTGTTCATGGTTAGGAAACATAACCATCTTTGATTAACAAGCTAGTCAAGTAGAGGCATACTAGTGACATATTGTTTGTCTATATATTCACACATGTATTATGTTTCCTGTTAATACAATTCTAGCATGAATAATAAACATTTATCATGATATAAGGAAATAAATAATAACTTTATTATTGCCTCTAGGGCATATTTCCTTCAGTCTCCCACTTGCACTAGAGTCAATAATCTAGATTACAAAGTAATGATCCTAACACCCATGGAGTCTTGGTGCTGATCATGTTTTGCTCGTGGAAGAGGCTTAGTTAACGGGTCTGCAACATTCAGATCCGTATGTATTTTGCAAATCTCTATGTCTCCCACTTGGACTTGGTCCCGAATGGAATTGAAGCGTCTCTTGATGTGCTTGGTCCTCTTGTGAAATCTGGATTCCTTTGCCAAGGCAATTGCACCAGTATTGTCACAGAAGATCTTCATCGGTCCCGATGCACTAGGTATAACACCTAGATCGGAAATGAACTCTTTCATCCAGACTCCTTCATTCGCTGCTTCCGAAGCAGCTATGTACTCCGCTTCACATGTAGATCCCGCCACGACGCTTTGTTTAGAACTGCACCAACTGACAGCTCCACCGTTTAATAAAAACACGTATCCGGTTTGCGACTTAGAATCGTCCGGATCGATTGTCAAAGCTTCGTCGACGTAACCATTTACGACTAGCTCTTTGTCACCTCCATATACGAGAAACATATCCTTAGTCCTTTTCGTGTATTTCAGGATGTTCTTGACCGCTGTCCAGTTGATCCACTCTGGATTACTTTGGTACCTTCCTGCCAAGCTTATAGCTAAGCATACGTCAGTGCAGTACACAAAGATTGCATACATGATAGAGCCTATGGCTGAAGTATAGGAACATCTTTCATTTTCTCTCTATCTTCTGTCAGGTCGGGCATTGAGTCTTACTCAATCTTACACCTTGCAACACAGGCAAAAACCTTTCTTTGCTTGATCCATTTTGAACTTTTTCAAAATTTTATCAAGGTATGTGCTTTGTGAAAGTCCAATTAAGCGTCTTGATCTATCTCTATAGATCTTGATGCCCAATATGTAAGCAGCTTCACCGAGGTCTTTCATTGAAAAACTTTTATTCAAGTATCCTTTTATGCCATCCAGAAATTCTATATCATTTCCAATTAATAATATGTCGTCCACATATAATATCGTAAATGCTACAGAGCTCCCACTCACTTTCTTGTAAATACAAAGCTTCTCCAAAAGTCAGATAAACCCATATGCTTTGATCACACTATCAAAGCGTTTATTCCAACTCCGAGAGGCTTGCACTGCACCATAAATTGATCGTTGGAGCTTGCACACTTTGTTAGCACCTTTTGGATCGACAAAACCCTCCGGTTGCATCATATACAACTCTTCTTCTAGAAATCCATTCAAAAATGCAGTTTTTACATCCATTTGCCAAATTTCATAATCATAAAATGCGGCAATTGCTAACATGATTCGGACAGACTTAAGCATCGCTACGGGTGAGAAAGTCTCATCGTAGTCAACCCCTTGAACTTGTCGAAAACCTTTCGCAACAAGTCGAGCTTTGTAGACGGTTACATTACCATCGGCGTCAGTCTTCTTCTTAAAGATCCATTTATTTTCAATGGCTTGCCGATCATCGGGCAAGTCAACCAAAGTCCATACTTTGTTCTCATACATGGATCCCATCTCAGATTTCATGGCTTCCAGCCATTTTGCGGAATCTGGGCTCACCATCGCTTCTTCATAGTTTGTAGGTTCGCCATGGTCAAGTAACATGACTTCCGTAATAGGATTACCGTACCACTCACCGTGCGTATTTTACTCTGGTTGACCCTACGAGGTTCAAGAGTAACTTGATCTGAAACTTCATGATCATCATCATTAGTTTCCTCACTAATTGGTGTAGTTGTCACAGAACCATTTCTTGTGATGATCTACTTTCCAATAAGGGAGCAGATACGATTATCTCATCAAGTTCTACTTTCCTCCCACTCACTTCTTTCGAGAGAAACTCTTTCTCTAGAAAGGATCCAAATTTAGCAACGAAAATCTTGCCTTCAGATCTGTGATAGAAGGTGTACCCAACAGTCTCCTTTGGGTATCCTATGAAGACACATTTTTCCGATTTGGGTTCGAGCTTATCTGGTTGAAGTTTCTTTACATAAGCATCGCAGCCCCAAACTTTAAGAAACGACAACTTTGGTTTCTTGCCAAACCACAGTTCATAAGGCGTCGTCTCAACGGATTTTGACGGTGTCCTATTTAACGTGAATGCGGCCGTCTCTAAAGCATAACCCCAAAGCGATAGCGGTAAATCGGAAATCGACATCATAGATCGCACCATATCTAGTAAAGTACGATTACGACGTTCGGACACACCATTTCTCCGTGGTGTTCGGGTGGCGTGAGTTGCTTGAAACTATTCCACATTGTTTCAAATGTAAACCAAACTCGTAACTCAAATATTCTCCTCCACGATCAGATCGTAGAAACTTTATTTTCTTGTTACGATGATTTTCCACTTCACTCTGAAATTCTTTGAACTTTTCAAATGTTTCAGATTTGTGTTTCATTAAGTAGATATACCCATATCTGCTCAAATCATCTGTGAAGGTGAGAAAATAACGATACCGCCGCATGCTTCAACATTCATTGGACCACAAACATCGGTATGTATGATTTCCAACAAATCAGTTGCACGCTCCATAGTTCCGAGAACGGCGTTTTGGTCATCTTGCCCATGAGGCACGGTTCGCAAGTACCAAGTGATTCATAATCAAGTGATTCCGAAGCCCATCAAGATGGAGTTTCTTCATGCGTCTTACACCGATATGACCTAAACGGCAAGTGCCACAAATAAGTTGCACTATCATTATCAACTCGCATCTTTTGGCTTCAACATTATGAATATGTGTATCACTACCGTCGAGATTCAACAAGAATAGACCATTCTTCAAGGGTGCATGACCATAAAAGATATTACTCATATAAATAGAACAACCATTATTCTCTGATTTAAATGAATAACCGTCTCGCATTAAACAAGATCCAGATATAATGTTCATGCTCAACGCGGCACCAAATAACAATTATTTAGGTCTAAAACTAATCCCGAAGGTAGATGTAGAGGTAGCGTGCCGATCATTGCGATCACATCGACTTTGGAACCATTTCCAACGCCATCGTCACCTCGCCCTTAGCCAATCTTCGCAATCCGTAGTTCCTGCTTTGAGTTGCAAATATTAGCAATGTAACCGATCAAATACCAGTACTATCTGCGAGTATTAGTAAGGTACACATCAATAACATGTATATCACATATACCTTTGTTCACCTTGCCATCCTTTTTATCCGCCAAATACTTGGGGCAGTTCCGCTTCCAAAGGTCCGGTGCCTTGCGGTAAAACACTCGATTTCAGGCTTAGGTCCAGACTTGGGTTTCTTCTCTTGATCAGCAACTTTCTTGCTGTTCTTTTGAAGTTTCCTTCTTCTTCCCTTTGCCCTTTTCTTGAAACTAGTGGTCTTGCTGACCATCAACACTTGATGCTCTTTCTTGATTTCTACCTCCGCGGCTTTCATCGCGAAGAGCTCAGGAATTGTCTTAGTCATCCCTTGCATATTATAGTTCATCACGAAGCTCTTGTAGCTTGGTGGCGATGATTGGAGAATTCATCAATGACACTATCATCCGGAAGATTAACTCCGGCTGAATTAAGTGATTGTTATACCTGCACATTTTGAGTATGTGCTCACCTTGTAACTATTCTCCTCCATCTTGCAGCTATAGAACTTGTTGGAGACTTCATATCTCTCAATCCGGCATTTGCTTGAAATATTAACTTCAACTCCTGGAACATCTCATATGCTCCATGACGTTCAAAACGTCGTTGAAGACCCGGTTCTAAGCCGTAAAGCATGGCACACTGAACTATAGAGTAGTCATCAGCTCTTGCTTTGCAGACGCTCATAACTTCGGCTCAAGATCTGCAGCGAGCCTGTCACCTAGCGGTGCTTCCAGGCGTAATTTTTACGTGCAGCAATGAGGATAATCCTCAAGTTATTCACGGACCCGATCCGTGTAATTGCTACCATCATCTTTCAACTTTGCTTTCTCAAGGAACGCATTAAAATTCAACGGAACAACAGCCACGAGCCATCTATCTACATCAAACATAGACAAGCAAAATACTATCGTGTACTAAGTTCATGATAAATTTAAGTTTGATTAATCATATTAAAAACCTCCCACTTAGGCAGACATCTCTCTAGTCATCTAAGTGATCACGTGATCCAAATCAACTAAACCATGTCCGATCATCACGTGAGATGGAGTAGTTTCAATGGTGAACATCACTATGTTGATCATATCTACTATATGATTCACGTTCGACCTTTCGGTCTCCGTGTTCCGAGGCCATATCTGTTATATGCTAGGCTCGTCAAGTTTAACTCGAGTATTCCGGTATGCAACTGTTTTGCACCCGTTGTATTTGAACGTAGAGCCTATCACACCCGATCATCACGTGGTGTCTCAAAGACGAAGAACTTTCATAGCGGTGCATACTCAGTGAGAACACTTCTTGATAATTTTTAGTGAGAGATCATCTTATAATGCTACCGTCAATCAAAGCAAGATAAGATGCATAAAGGATAAACATCACATGCAATCAATATAAGTGATATGATATGGTCATCATCATCTTGTGCTTGTGATCTCCATCGCCAAGCACCGTCATGATCACCATCGTCACCGGTAGCGACACCTTGATCTCCATCGTAGCATCGTTGTCGTCTCGCCAATCTTATGCTTCCACGACTATCACTACCGCTTAGTAATAAAGTAAAGCATTACATCGCGATTGCATTGCATACAATAAAGCGACAACCATATGGCTCCTGCCAGTTGCCGATAACTTCGGTTACAAAACATGATCATCTCATACAATATAGCATCACGTCTTGACCATATCACATCACAACATGCCCTGCAAAAACAAGTTAGACGTCCTCTACTTTGTTGTTGCAAGTTTTACGTGGCTGCTACGGGCTGAGCAAGAACCGTTCTTACCTACGCATCAAAACCACAACGATAGTTTGTCAAATAGACTCCGTTTAACCTTCTCAAGGACCGGGCGTAGCCACACTCGGTTCAACTAAAGTTGGAGAGACAGTCTTCCGCAAGCCATCTATGTGCAAAGCACGCCGAGGGAACCGGTCTCGCGTAAGCGTCTGGCGTAAGGTTGGTCCGGATCGTCTCGTCCAACAATACCGCTGAACCAAAGTATGACATGCTGGTAGGCAGTATGACTTGTATCGTCCACAACTCACTTGTGTTCTACTCGTGCATATGTCATCTACGCATAAAACCAGGCTCGGATGCCACTATTGGGGAACGCAGTAATTTCAAAAATTTTCCTACGATCACGCAAGACCATGGTGATGGCATAGCAACGAGAGGGGAGAGTGTCCGTCCACGTACCCTCGTGACCGAAGCGGAAGCGTTATAACAACGCGGTTGATGTAGTCGTGCGCCTTCACGATCCGACCGATCCAAGCACCGAACGTCACGGCACCTCCGAGTTACGCACACGTTCACTCGATGACGATCCCGGACTCGATCCAGCAAAGTGTCGGGATGAGTTCCGTCAAGACGGCGTGGTGACGATGATGATGCTCCACCGACGCAGGGCTTCGCCTAAGCTCCGCGACGATATGACTTCTCCGGCGCAAGGCTTCGCCTAAGCTCTACGATGATATGACCGAAGTGGAATATGGTGGAAGGGGGCACCACACACGGCTAAGGAAAGATCCGTAGATCAACTTGTGTGTATTGGGGTGCCCCCCTGCCCCCGTATATAAAGGAGCCAAGGGGGAGGTGGCCGGCCCAAGGGGGGAGGCGCACCAAGGAGTCCTACTCCCTCCGGGAGTAGGACTCCCCCTCCAATCCTAGTTGGATTAGGATTCCCGGAGGGAAAGAGAGAGAGGGGGGCCGGCCCACCTTTCCTAGTCCTAATAGGACTAGGGGAAGGGGGCGACCACCTAGGGCTGGCCTCTCTCCTTTCCACTAAGGCCCACTATGGCCCATGTAGTTCCCGGGGTTCGGTAACCTCCGGTACTCGATAAATTCGATTTCACTCGGAACCCTTCCAAGTCCAAACATAGGCTTCCAATATATCAATCTTTATGTCTCGACCATTTTGAGACTCCTCGTCATGTCCATGATCACATCCGGGACTCGAACAACCTTGATTGCATCAATACTTATAAACTCATTATGAAGCATCGCCGAAGCGTTAAGCGTGCGGACCCTACGGGTTCGAGAACTATGTAGACATGACCTAGAACCATTCTCGGTCAATAACCAATAAGCGGAACCTGGATGCCCATATTGGTTCCTACATATTCTACGAAGATCTTTTATCGGTCAAACCGCATAACGACATACGTTGTTCCCTTTGTCATCGGTATGTTACTTACCCGAGATTCGATCGTCGGTATCCAATACCTAGTTCAATCTCGTTACGGTAAGTCTCTTTACTCGTTCGTAATACATCATCTCACAACTAACTCATTAGTTGTAATGCTTGCAAGGCTTAAGTGATGTGCATTACCGAGAAGGCACAGAGATACCTCTCCGACAATCGGAGTGACAAAACCTAATCTCGAAATACGCCAACCCAACAAGTACCTTTGGTGACACCTGTAGTACTCCTTTATAATCACCCGATTCGTTGTGACGTTTGGTAGCACCAAAGTGTTCCTCCGGTAAACGGGAGTTGCATAATATCATAGTTATAGGAACATGTATGGGTCATGAAGAAAGCATTAACATACTAAACGATCAACTGTTAAGCTAACGGAATGGGTCATGTCAACCAGATCATTCAACCAATGATGTGACCTTGTTAATCAAATAACAACTCTTTGTTCATGGTTAGGAAACATAACCATCTTTGATTAACAAGCTAGTCAAGTAGAGGCATACTAGTGACATATTGTTTGTCTATATATTCACACATGTATTATGTTTCCGGTTAATACAATTCTAGCATGAATAATAAACATTTATCATGATATAAGGAAATAAATAATAACTTTATTATTGCCTCTAGGGCATATTTCCTTCACAACAGCTGTCTGTTCCGCAGCGGCGGCCTTAGCCCTGATGGAGGCCGCCCACGCCTAGCTCGTGGCGGTCACCGCACAAATCCAATGAAGCTTCTCCGACAACGGTCGGCAACCCACGGCCGAAGAGTTGGCAATCGCCAAGAGCGTTCGAGTAGCCGTCCGTTCCTCCACCGCATACCTTGCAACGACGGAGGAGTCCAAGCCCAGATCACGGCCGCCCACGCCCAACTCGTGGCGGCCTTTTCCAAAGAGATGGCGGACACGGATGGCGAGATGCTTGCCGAGTATGGTGTGATGGATGCCATGGAGCCTCTTCTCCAGGAGACAGTCGGGCACGAGCTGGACATGGAGGCGGCGGTGGAGATCGACGAGCACCAGTCGTAGTAGTGCTCTTTGTTTTGTTTAATTAAGAGCGCCGGTTTTTAATTTGTTAGAGTAATGTTTGGGTCAGCTAGCTCTGTTTAATTGCTGAACTTGCTCGATTAAGAAGTGTGGGTGTGCTATAGTCTCCTTTCTGTACCCAAATTATGCAATGACGTGGACGACCACTGTAACTAGGGAAATTCGAACCAAATTTTTTGACGTTCAAACTCATCACACACGGGTTAAGCTATCTGAATTATTTGTGATGTTCACATATCATACATAGTTCTGAATAAGGGACCGTGTCTGATGACACTTTGCGCGCCAGTTTTTTCGCTGAAGCGATTCCTAATTTTCGGCTTCCGCAGAAATATCTACCTCCCCGCTCCCCCCTTACCAAAAGCCACATTTCCCATGTTTCCGCCTTCTTTTCCAAGTTGAAACCTTCACTCCTTGCTTGCAGCGCCACCTCCTCGCCGGCGACCCTCTTTCACGCTGCTCGGCCTCGTATATCCAGGCAGGTAATCCACACCCAACCCCCATCCTCCTCCTCCTTCCACTTCCCACATGCCCCGACCGCCGGCGCGACACCTTCCACCAAAATCACCGACCCCTCCACCAAATAAGCGCCGCCCTAAGCCATGGTGCATGGAGTATAGCCAGGATCTCAAAGAGCATTTGGCAGCGAAGAAGCAAATCGCGGCCGCACGTGTGGATGAGGTCACGATGGCTGCCATTCGTGCCGACCCCCAGATCTTGGAGGAGCACCTTGCCATTTTGTCGGTGTTCTGGGAACGGGGGTCCCCAGACTTGCCTGCCTGCGGCCTGCGGCGTGGCTCAAAGGGGGGCCCATCACGGCCCATCTTCATCAACAGAAGCTCAAGACCCTCGCGAGGGGCCAAGCCTCGCGGGGCGGACGACAGGGAGCTTCCTCAGGCACGGCCTCGTTCGGCTGGCTCGCGAGGAGGTGGAGAGATCAAGGCGGGGTACCTCACGAGATGCCCATGACGCGAGCCATGACGACCAAGGGCGCCAGGCGGGCGCCAGACGGGCGCCAGCCCGCGCAGTGTCCTCCTTTACTCTTTGGTGCAAAGGGAGCAAGCGCAGGCGAGAGCATCAAGCAAAGGTGTCCATTTCGGTGCAACAAGACCAAGACCAGTCCAACGGCAGGAAGGAAGTCATTGTAGAGCCCAAGCCGGCGTCACCACCAGGGCCTTTGGTAGGCGAGGACCAACTTTAGTCAGGATAAGTGTACCAGATGTTCCCCTTCAAAATGGCCAATTGTTGGCGTCCTTCCCGCTCAATATTTGGGAAGAGGCCCAGGGCCTTTGCCTATAAATAGGACTAGCCACCCACAAGGTAAGGGGGTCAAAAAATGAGTAGCTAGAGGCAAGTGGAATCGAGAGAGAGAGAGAGAGGGACTGAACTCCTCTTAGCAGTTCATCCCCCCGGCCAAGAACAGACCCTCATGAGGCTGTTCTTCCTTGTATTGTTCATCACCATCAGCCCAAGAGGCAATCCACCACACCACAAACTAGAGTAGGGTATTACACCACAATGGTGGCCCGAACTAGTATAAACCTTGTGTCTCTTGTGTTGTTCCTTTCGTAGTTCATACCCTAGCGAGGCGGCGGGGCGCAGGTAGGTAGAGGGCGAGATTCCACGCGCACCCCATTGTTCGAACCTCAAGGGTCTGCCGGAACCCGAAATCCGACATTTGGCGCGCCAGGTAGGTGCGCTGAGTTTCCTTCCGCCACCGCCGCGACCACGCCTCGCGATGAGCAAGCGCCGCCCGCTCCGGCCGCCCGGCCGACAGCGAGGGCCGAGGCTCGAGCCTGCCCGGCCTTGCAGGTGCGGTGGCGGACAAGTTGAAGCCGGCAGCGCGCCCGCGCGCCTGGCAGTGCGACCGATCCGATGGCCTTCCTGCTGGCGTACGAGGAGGCCGTACTTGAAGCTGGAGGTGATGAAAGGGTCATGACCAACTGGCTCCCCATGGCCCTCACCGGCGCTCCGCGCGCGTGGCTGCTCCACCTTCCGGCAGCCTCCGTGGCCTCTTGGGAAGAGCTCCACGGCCTCTTCCTCACCCACCACGCTGCGCCGGCACCCCCGGTCGTCGCGGCCCTCCTGGGCGGCTCGCGGGCGCCTCCCTCAAGTCACCACGTCAAGACGTTCGTCCGTCGGGTCGGCGCCGTCTCCACGCAGTGGAGCCCCAGGACCGGTCGGCGCCCAAGGCCAGTCTGACCTTCAGCTCGGAAGACCACCCCTCCAACTCAGCCTGCTCGGGTGGGCTCCCCATGCTGTGCACCCCCACCATCTGCCAGGTGGCCGTCACCAGGACTCTCATCGATGGTGGCGCGGGCCTCAACGTGCTCTCAGTCAAGGCCTTCAACCTCCTCTGCATACCCCGGGAGCAGCTGCAGCCCAGCCGGCCTTTCTTGGGCGTCGGGGGCGGGTCATCCAGCTCCTTGGGACAGATCCGGCTCCCGGTAACTTTTGGCACCTACGACAACTTTCACACGGAGCAGGTCGATTTCGACATCACCCTCATCGGCCTCCCCTACAATGCCATCCTCGGCTACCCAGCACTGGCCCAGTTCATGGCCGCGACTCATCCGGCATACAACCTCATGAAGATGCCCGGGGGCAACGTTGTTCTCACAGTGCCCGGGGAAACCGGAGACGCGCTGCGAGTGCTCAAGCTCGCCTCTAAGACGGCGGCGCCAACGCAACCCGCCGATGCAGAGACCCCTGAGCCCAAGGGGGCTGCACCAACCAAGAAGAAACAGTTGTTCACCCAAGACAAGGCAGAGACCAAGCAAATACCCGTCGACGAGGACGGGTCCACTGACGCCACTTTCACCATAGGTGCCAACCTCGAGCCCAAGCAGGAGGAGGCCCCGTCAAGTTCCTGCCGCAAACAAGAACGTGTTGCACAGGAGCCTGATCAGTTGGCGGGGATCCCTAGGGGCATAATCAAGCATCACCTCCATGTGTGCCCCAACGTACGCCCCGTAAAACAGAAGGCGAGGCGGCAGTCCACTGAAAAGCAAGCCTTCATCGTCCAGGAGACCCGCAAACTAGAAGCCGCTGGGGTCATTCGCGAGGTCCGGTACCCGGATTGGTTGGCCAACCACAGCCGTTGTACCAAAGAAGGGAGGAAGGAGCGCGTGTGTCGACTTCACCAACCTCAACAAGGCATGCCCGCAAGATCCGTTCCCGCTTCCTCGCATCGACCAGATCGTCGATTCCACCGCTGAGTGCGACCTGTTGTGCTTCTTGGATACCTTCTCCGGGTATCACCAGATCAAGATGGCGGTAGAGGACATGGAGAAAACGGCCTTCCTGACCCCGTGCGGGGTGTACTGCTACACGTGCATGCCATTCGGGCTGCGCCAGCTGGGCGACCTTCCGATGGCTGATGCACATCACCTTGGGTCCGCAGCTCGGGAAGAATGTTGAGGCTTACGTCGATGACATTGTGGTGAAGTCTCGGGAGGCCAGAACCCTGATACAAGACCTGGAGGAAACCTTCGCGAGCCTTGACGCAGTGAACCTACGGCTCAACCCAGAGAAGTGTGTGTTTGGAGTCCCCTCGAGCAAGCTCTTGGGCTTCCTCGTATCCCACCGAGGCATTGAGGCTAACCTAGAAAAGGTCAAGGCCGTCGAGGACATGAGCCCGCCAAAGACCCTCAGGGAAATGCAGAAGCTCACTGGGCGCGTGACTGCGCTAGGGCGCTTCATCTCCAAGTTGGGGGAACGAGCGCTGCCTTTCTTCCATTAATGAAGAAAAAGGGCCTTTTGAATGGACTGAAGAAGCCGACAAGGCGTTCCAAGATCTCAAGAGGTACCTGACCAGCCCTCCGGTCATGGTGGCCCCACGCCCGTAGGAACCCCTGGTGCTCTACCTGCCGCCATTCCCTACTCCGCCAGCGCAGCTTTGGTGGCGGTTAGGGAAGAGCATCAGACCAGAGCCACAGCATCAGCCCAGGCCAAGGCAAAGCAGGAACAAGGAAGACCCACAGAAACCACTACCGCGGATGAGAAGGGTCAGCCGCCATAGGGGAGCGCGCTGGGGATGGAAGAGGTCCCTCCCCCAAACTACCAGCCTCTGGAGGCCCCATCGCCTCAGGAGGCGCCACGGTCCCCGGAAGGCGCCAGCGGCACTGGCGCTCCAAACCTCGTTGAGCACCCAGTATACTTCGTCAGCATGATGTTGCGGGATGCACGGGCGCGGTACCTCATGCCTTAGAAACTCCTCCTCGCGCTATTGGTGGCCTCACGCAAGCTGCGGCACTATTTTTAGGCTCACCCCGTCAAGGTCGTCTCAGCATACCCGTTAGAAAGGGTGCTCAGGAGCCCTAACTCAGCCGGAAGGGTCGCTGAGTGGAACATTGAACTGCAAGCGTTTCAAATTTCGAATTCACACGACCCGAGTCATCAAAGGGGTCGCGTTAAGCGAATTTAAATGGCAGAATGGACGGAGGCACGGGCCTCAAGGCCGACGAGGATCGGTCCCTCTCTCTCCGGAAGCGAAGTGCGGAAGGCTGGGTCATGTACTTGATGGGGCGTTCTCCGGGCATGGCCTGGGGCTGGGGCGGTGCTCATATCTCCCACTCAGGACAAGCTCTACTACGCTGTGCAGCTCTGTTTCCAGCAAGGTGAAAAGGTCTCCAACAACATAGCGGAGTATGAAGGTCTAATAGCGGGCTTGAAGGCTGCAGCAGCCCTAGGGGTGAAGCGCCTTACCATCAAGGGCGATTCGCAGCTCCTCATCAATTTCTCCAACAAGGTATATGAGCCAAAAGATGAGCACATGGAAGCCTACCTTGCGGAGGTCCGCAGGATGGAGAAGCAGTTCTGGGGGTTGGAGTTGCAGCATGTGCCCCGCGGCACCAATCAGGAGGCCGACGACATCGCCAAACGAGCATCCAGGCGGTTACCTCAGGAGCCTGGCGTGTTCGAGGAGTGGCTTTTCAAGCCCTCCGCCATGCCATCACTATCAAACATAGCGCAGCCTCGGAAGGAGCTCTCCCAGCCTTCTGCCTCAGGAGCCCCGGTCTGTGGCCCGGCCTCAGGAGCGCGCCTGCTCCTGACGATGGAGCCTCAGGAGGGGTTCTGGATCATAGAGCTCCGGAGCTAATTAACGCAAGGGACCCTGCCGGAGAAGGTGGAGGAAGCGGAGCGCGTGGCGCGGCAAGCCACAGCGTACTGCATCAGGGATGGAGAGCTCTATCGGAAGCGACCGAATGATGTGGCACTGTGCTGCATCTCCAGGGAGCAAGGGAAAGAATTGCTGGCGGATATACACGGTGGAGACTGTGGGCATCACTCGTCATCACGAACCCTCGTGGGCAAGGCATTCCGGAGCGGTTTCTATTGGCCTACTGCGCTCAACGACGCCGTAGAACTAGTGAGGGCTTGCGAAGCCTGCCAATTCCATGCCAAGAAGATCCATCAGCCGGCAGGAGGTCTACAAACTATACCCCTCTCGTGGCCATCCACAGTCTGGGGGCTGGATATCCTGGGCCCGTTTCCTCGGGCGCCAGGGGGCTATCGCTACCTCTACATCGCCGTGGACAAGTTCACCAAGTGGGCTGAAGTGGAAGCTGTCCGCACCATCCCCGCAGGTTCTGCGGTCAAGTTCGTCAAGGGCCTCGTGAGCCGGTTCGGGGTGCCGAACCGCATCATCACCGACAACGGTTCGCAGTTCACCAAGAACCTCTTCAAAACATATTGTGCTAACTCAGGAACGCAGATATGCTACGCCGGTGGCGCACCCGGCAACGGCCAGCCGAAAGCGGGCTAACGCAGAGGTCCCGAGGGGCCTCAAAACCGTAACATTCAAGAAGAAAGCTGGAGGCTGCGGCGGGGGTTGGTACGACGAGCTTGATGCAGGTGTGGTCCATCCGCACGACCACGACCAAGCCAACTGGAGAGACCCCGTTCTTCCTGGTCTATGGAGCCAAAGCGGTCCTCCCTCACGAGGTCAGACGTCGTTCCGCACGGGTCCTGGCGTTCGGCGAGGCGCAGCAGGACGCCATGCGGGGGACGGACCTCGTACTGGGAGAGGAGCGTCGTCAAGAAGCTGTGTTGCGAGCGGCGAGGTACCAACAAGCACTGCGACGATACCATCGCCGCAACATCCGCCCCGAACTCTCGAGGTAGGGGACCTCGTGCTCAAAGCGGGTTCTCTCGGGGAGGGGTTGCATAAGCTCTCTCCCATGTGGGAGGGCCCGTTCAAGGTTGTTCATGTTTCAGTGCCCGGCTCCGGCGCTTGGAGACTCGGGAGGGGTGCCAATCCGAGCAGCGTGGAACATCCGGCACCTCCGGAGGTTTTACCCTGAAAAGGCCCAGAGCACATGAAGAAGGCAAATGCCCGTGAAGCTGTCTTTTGGAAAAGGCCTAGAGCACATGAAGAAGGCAAATGCTGTGAAGCTATCTTTTGGAAAAGGCCCAGAGCACATGAAGAAGGCAAATGCCTGTGAAAGCTGTCTTTTGGAAAAGGCCCAGAGCACATGAAGAAGGCGAATTCACGTGAAGCCGTCGCGTTTTGGAAAAGGCCCAGAGCACTGTGAAGAGGGACAATGCCCGTGAAGCTTGCTTCCCCAAGAAAGGCCCGAGCCTGTGAAGAAGGCCAATGCCCGTGAAGCTCGCCGCCTGTGACACTCTCACGTAATAATGAGTTGGGGCTGTACATGCCCGGAGTCTCGAGGCGCCGGCCTCAGGCCCTGGGGCTCCCTCCCACGCCCAGTGGCAACACTTAGCTCCACGCTGGTGAGAAGACGTCGAAGACTAGATTAGGTGCCGGACGCGGCTTTTTCATTTGCTTTCTGCAATTGGCTTGTTCATTCTCATTGGAAGTTTTATCGAAGCTGTTGTCGTTTTTGACTTGTGGCTCTTCGACCTTTCGCCCTCTTACCTCGATTTCTCTCGCGCAAGGTCACGCGAGGGGGGCAGCCTGAGCGCCCCCGCGTGTGTTCTCTGCCCTTATTGTTCGAGGTTTCCCTACCCGGGTCCACTACAGGAGCACCCCTCCAGTCCACGCCCCACGGGCACCGCGACACGAACACAGGACCTGGGTCGGTCACCTCCATAGCTGAGGCCGGGAGCTACCTCTCCAGACTAACCTTCGCAGGACATGAAGCGTTCGATGAGGCCTCGACCCCAGGAAACGAGGGCCACGACAGACGCCCCGAGCTATGTAATTTCTACGCGCGAGCGTGTAGCACAAGGGCATAATACCGAGATAGCAGAAACAATACGATAATTAACAGCAATAGTCCAAGCACGCCCATGCGGGGCCCTACGCTACTGTTTCTTTGCGCAGGAAAAGGAAAAGAACAAAACAGGCGCGGCTCGCCTGACACCAACTCGCGGGGGAGACTCGAACTGCCTCCGGAGCTCACGCGGACTCCCTCTCGCGCTTCACCGGGGCAAGACGGCGAGCGGACTCGCTACCTCCCTCCAGGCGGGCGCGGCGGCGTGGAGGCTGGTCGCGACCACCGCTGGAGGAGCCGCTGCCCGAAGAAGAGCCTTCGAAGCTCGACGAGCCCCGGGCGTCGCCGACCACGCGCGCGCTGTCGTCTTCATCGTCGTTGGGGCTGAACCCGCGGCCATTGTCGTCGTTCTCAGGGCAGCACCCAAAGCGGCGACCATCTTCCCCGAACACCCTCACGTAGAGGGTGGCATCGCCGTCGAACTTGAAGTGCAGGGTGCATCGCTCGAGACCTTGGCAGCAACGCGTTGCCCAGGGCGGGCGGGGCCCCGGCTGCAGAGACCTCCAGTGAAGCCAGGAGGCCCGACTGCAGCAACCATCCGCCTGAAGCTGTGAGGCCGTCTGGCCGTGACCGGCCGGAAGCTCACCTAGGAGGAAGCGAGGAAGCTGGAGCGGGTGCCGGTTCTGCTCACGCTGACCACACAACGAACTCCGCAGACCTCTGCCTGAGTGGAAGCGGCCTAGGGGTCACATGTCAGAAGCGCACTCAAAGAGCGGCTCGCCGCCTCCACCGCGCGGGAGATCACCTCCACGACCGCGAGGAGCCACCATGGGAGCCACAGGGTGTTTGCGAGGACGGCCTCGACCGCGCTTGGGCGGGGGAGAGTCAGGCCCTACCTGGCGAGCCTTCCCCTTCCCTGCGGCCGAGAACCTCTTCGGCGGAGCCATGGGGAAGAAGAAGAAGCAAGAAGGAAATGGACTAGAAGGGCAGGCGCCGTCCCGTACTTACAGCTGGGGAAGGCCAACCGCCGACCTCCACGATCTCAGGCAATCATGACCCGCTTTGCATGCAGTGACTTGTCAATTCATGCAGTTGCCGAGGCGTCGTGAGGAAGTGGAGACGCCCATGTCCAATCAACTGCCACGCGGCACCCAAGGCCGCAGGCTGTTAGGCTCAATGGCGCCGCACTTGCCCCTTCGCCTCTGCTCGGCCAAGTCCGGCGCGCCTTGGGCCCGGGGCTCTTGTCGGCGTTACGGGAACGGAGGTCCCAGACTTGCACATGTGGCTGCGGCGTGGCTCAAAGGGGGGCCCATCACGGCCCATCTTCATCAACACAAGCTCAAGACCCTCGCGAGGGGCCAAGCCTCGTGGGGCGGACGACAGGGAGCTTCCTCAGGCATGGCCTCGTCCCGCTGGCTCGCGAGGAGGCGGAGAGATCAAGGCGGGGTACCTCACGAGGTGCCCATGACGCGAGCCATTGCGACCAAGGGCGCCAGGCGGGCGCCAGCCTGCGCAGTGTCCTCCTTTCCTCTTTGGTGCAAAGGGAGCAAGCGCAGGCGAGAGCATCAAGCAAAGGTGTCCATTTCGGTGCAACAAGACCAAGACCAGTCCAACGGCAGGAAGGAAGTCATTATGGAGCCCAAGCCGGCGTCACCACGAGGGCCTTTGGCAGGAGAGGACCAACTTTAGTCAGGATAAGTGTACCAGATGTTCCCCTTCAAAATGGCCAATTGTTGGCGTCCTTCCCGCTCAATATTTGGGAAGAGGCCCAGGGCCTTTGCCTATAAATAGGACTAGCCACCCACAAGGTAAAGGGGTCAAAAAATGAGTAGCTAGAGGCAAGCTGGAATCAGAGAGAGAGAGAGGGACCGAACTCCTCTTAGCAGTTCATCCCCCCGGCCAAGAACAGACCCTCGCGAGGCTGTTCTTCCTTGTATTGTTCATCACCATCAACCCAAGAGGCAATCCACCACACCACAAACTAGAGTAGGATATTACACCACAATGGTGGCCCGAACTAGTATAAACCTTGTGTCTCTTGTGCTGTTCCTTTCATAGTTCAGACCCTAGCGAGGCGGCGGGGTGCAGGTAGTTAGAGGGCGAGATTCCGCGCACACCCCATTGTTCGAACCTCAAGGGTTTTCCGGAACCCGAAATCCGACACATTTGCTAGCTACGCCGGTTAAGCATGCTCGGTTTACCCGTTGCGTGTGCTGCTCCTGCCTTTCCTTCACAAATTCTAGTGAATTGTGCTATCTAATTTCACCATGCGATCTGTTGCTCTAGTGTATATGTTCTATATGTCATGCAGTGTGGTGCTCACTTATTAATTGTTTTGTTAATTAGTTGTCGTCTTCAGTTAACTATTTGGTTCAATTCTGCAAATGTGATGTTCAATTCTTTAGGCTGCAATTTTGTATTGTCTTCCATGTGAGAAATAAATCGAATTTATCTTTACAAAATACATGAGAAACGAATACAATTGCTATATTTCCAAGTTGTCAAGCATGCTCGGTTTGGTTATACATTGTGCAATGTGATGCTCAGTTAACGTTTGGTTCATTTGTGTTGTGGTGTTTAGTTAAATGTTTGGTTCAATTCTGCAATGCGATGTTCAATAGTTGTGGGTGCATTCTGTTATTGTATACCATGTGAGGAATAAATTGAATTTGGTTGTAGTAAATATATGAGAAATGAATACAATTGCTATATTTCCAAGTTGTTAAGCATGCTTGGTTTGGTTAACTGTCTGATCTTCTATTAGGAGTATGTTATATTGTGCAATGTGGTGCTCAGTTAATGTTTGGTTCATTTGTTTTAGTGATTAGTTAACTGCTTGGTTCAATTCTGCAATGCGATGTCCAATTGTCATGGGTAGAATTTTGTATTGTTGTGCATGTGAGGAATAAATCGATTTGGCTGCACTTAATACATGAGAAACATATACAAGTGATATATTTCCTAGTTCATAATCATGCTTGATTTAGATAAATGGGTTTTTCATGTGGCTTGAATTAATCTGATGAATCTGCAATGTGCTTATTTTTCATCAACATATTTTACTGATAGCATGCGAACCCTTACTTAACCTGATGACTAACTACCTTATATGTGTTGCATGGAAACAATGCGAAGCACTGAGGTTTACAATCAAGGTTAGCACGTGCATGGTCCGTTGTCTAATAGCACATTATTGTGCAATTGCAGGAACCATTCTAATATTTAGGTTTTTAACAATTTGGTCTTGGACGTGTAGGTCCTGCTGTCAGAGGTTTTGACCGACTGTTCGACCCTTTTTGCATATGGGGAAATGAGTTGTCCATGAATATCAATCAAGTCAAGAAACTCAGAAAGATTGTTAGGATAAATAAATTAGCGACAAAAAACAACAAGATTTTGTCCGCACAATGAAGAACACAACAATTCACTACAAGATGGTACTAACTATTATACCTTGCCTTTTTTTATTCCTTTGCCCCATTTACAGTATAGAGAAGATATTTATGCACGTCCTTGTTTTCAGGCCTTTCGAAAGCAGTTCACTGATGATTACCTCTCAAACCACCTCTATGGTCAGGAGGCGAGGAAGGTTTTCATACAACACCCACGGTTCAATATTGAAGTGTTCCTGAAGAGGGCGAAGGATGGACGGTCAATCATCCATAGGCACTGGACTAAAGTTGCAAAGACCTTCAACATGAATGAAGGCTCAATATTCGCCTTCCGCTTCAGCAGTTTTCCATATGAGATGCATCTGTCTATATACCATCTATGATGCTAATTTCGAAAGGTTCTACATGTTGCATGTGAAACTTGGTGCTGGTGCAGTTGTGTAATGGGGTAGCTGAGTGATGTAGCTATATTTTGTTGTACTCTGATGTATTTCAATTATGAAATCCTGCTTCCTTAATATGGAAATGAAATATATTATGTGCTTAATATGAATGTCAATTAGATTAATAAATGGATTATTAATAATAGGGCAATTAGCCTACTAATGGTGAATTAGCCTCCTAACTGGGTTTTGCTATTGCAAACGGTTATTCAGAAAATACCGTGGGCGATGACCTCAGGCAAAACACACAGTTTCTAGGAATAAACCATGTTGGATCAATGAGCAATCACACATGACCTTCTCTTGAAAACTGTTTGCGTTAGGCCACCTTGCGCAAACATTTACCACATAAAAACTATGTGTGATGGACAACCTTTGCCACACAGTTTCTTCTACGCACCGTGTGTGATGCATTCAATAATGCAAACGATAAAATTGTTAATATCGTGTGCAATGGCAACGCTATCACAAACGATTTAACGGGGAAAATTGTGTGTGATGTACCTGTGAATGGAAACGTTTTCCTTGGAGCGACTGTGTGGGATGTACATACGAACAGAAACGTTTAGCAGGGACTGACTGTGTGGGATGTACTTGCGACCGGAAACAATTTCACCTGTATAATTGAATTTTTGCTCTACTATACGTATTACTGTATTTGAGCGCTCGTCGGTCGCACATGACCTCATTTTAACGAGCGTGTGTGCCAAGAGGGCATATCCCTGACGGTTTCTGGTTCGTGTGGGAAGGACCCCCTATCGCCGTCACTCACTAGGCGACGGTTCCAAATGCCGTCGCAGAAAGGGGTTAAAAACTGTTTGTATAGCACCGACGCGTATCAGTGATAGTTTGTTTTTCATTCATTCTACTGCTGGGTTCTGAGAGATTTAACTTTTCCGAAGAAAATTTAAAACTGCCATTCACCCCCCTCTACTAGACATACTTCGTTCCTACAATTGGTATCAGAGCGAGGTACTCCTTAACTCTGCTCATTTTAGTCTAACGACTTTGGAGTTTAAGTATGTCTTCAGTGAACTACAAGTCGCATATGAAGATTCCCATATTCGATGGGACGGACTACCCCTTCTGGAAGGAGAAGATGAAGATCCGTCTCCGAGCAATAGATGATGACATGTTGAATGTGGTGCAATTTGGTCTCAACGTTGATGTACCTCAAGCCCCTTCCGATTAAGAGAAGAAGCTTATTCAGCTAGATACTCAGGCCAAAGATGAGATTGGTGGCCATCTCAATCGAGCACAATTTCTTTGATATTGCTAGTGTGAAACAACGAAGGAATTGTGGGATGCCCTCGAGAAGATCAATGAAGGAGTCTCAACTTAGAAAGAAGCTCGAATTGATATGCTGAGAGCGAAATTCAATCGCTTCAAGCGCATCGGAAATGAAACCTGTCAACAAACCTTTGACCGTATCAATGACATAGCAAATGAACTTCAAGGTCTCGGCGCCAAAGACATCACTGACCATGAGGTCGTAAAGAAACTGCTTCGAGCTCTTGACAGTTCCTTTGACACACTTGTTACGTGAACGAGCTGACTTCAAGAACCTTGACTCTGCTAATATCATGGAAAGACTGAACACTCACGAGGAACAAGAAGAAGAGAAAAGAGATCTGTATGGCTCAACTCAACGCAAAAATCATGCTCTCAAGGCAGTGGCTGATTCTCCCTCTGATGGAAATGCAGAAGAAGATTCAGATGACCCAGAAAGGTTCAGTAAAGATCTCACACTGATCACAAAAAGATTCCAATGCTTCCACAAGAAGAGCCAGTTCTAGAAAAGAAGTTCAAGCAACTCTGGGGGTTAAAAAACTTCATCAAAACCTGCTGGAGAATACACCTACTTCAAGTGCAAAAAGCCTGGACACTTCATTCTGGACTGTCCTCTCTGGGAAGCTAAAATCCATGCTAGTGGAAGATATGATTCAGGCAACCATCAAGGCAAAAGCAAGAACTACGACTCCGATGAAGAAAAGAAAACAAAGAAATTCTTCAAGAAGAAGGACAACTCCACTTCAAAAATATACATCGAGGAACCCCTCCAAGTCCTCCTCCAACCGCAAGAATACTTCTCGCAAGGCCAAGGCGTACATCGGTAAGGAGATGGATTCTGAAGAAGAAAAATCATCTGCCTCCGAAGAAGCTGATGAATCGAATGAGGATTCCGACTCGGGCATGGCTGGCATGGCATGCGCCTCCGCTCCTACGACAAATTTCTTTGGGAACCCGACAAGCAAATATAAATCTCCTACCTACTGCTTCATGGCCAAAGCATCAAAAGAAAAGGTATCCTCCAAACATCACAAGGTTCACTCTAGTGATCAATATTCTTCTGATGAGTATGGCCATGCTAAGTTGATCAAAATTGCCAATATTCAACAAAACTCTCTTGAGAAAATTGAGAAAACCCTCAGGAAATCTGAAGGGTTGTTGGTTGAGGAGATGGAGAAAAATCAGTTGTTGACCAAAGAGTATGCTGCTCTCAAGTCACGAATGGATGAACTATCAACTCGTCATGATTTTCTCTCAGATGACCATGAAAGATTGACCTATGATTACCTAAAAAGGAAACGGGAACTCGAGGCGCTAAGAGAGGCTCATGAGGATTTGATCAGAGAGAATTCTCTTCTCACCCAACAACTTAAGGATAAACCTGAGGTGTTTGAGCCACCATGTCTAAAATGCCTTGAATGAACCAATACAGAATCAAATGTTGAATCAACTGTGAATGCTAACCCCTCTATCGAGGAAAGTGGTTCTATTTCTGATGAAAATGCTAGGTTGAAAGATCCTCTTTAGAGAGGAATGTTCAAATCTCTGAAAGGGCACCAAACCCTTTGTGACGTTCTGAAGAAATCTATTCTTCACGAAAATCCTAGGAAGGAAGGTATCGGTTTCGAAAAGAAATTGAATGAAAATGGCACTTACTGGGAACCACATCAATATCCTCAAACTATGTGGGTTCCTGAAAAGAGCAAAACGCTCGATCCAGCATTACTTCCGGGATATAACTCTACTATCCCAGAATATCCTGATGATGAATCCCTGTATAACTATAAGTTGTTCAAGAATCAGCATGGTGAGGCCGTTGCTCACTATGTTGGACCAAACAACAGAAATGGCCCCCCAAAGAATGGTATTTGGGTTCCTAAGAAAACTATTGATGCTTTGCCTATTTCTGCTTGACTAACCATGCAGGCTGAAAGAGTTCGACAAAATAAGTATATGCATACCGCATACAATCACTATGCTCACTCATCTAGAAAGAATTTCAATGCTTATTCTTTCAATTATGCTCGCACCTCATCGAGTAACAACTATGCTTATCGAAAGAAATCATATCCATCTCGTTCATTTGTTTCGAAGCCACCTACAAAGATGTGGGTGGTTAAGAAAGCTTAATTCTTCTGCAAGAATATGTCTCCGGGTGCACTGAGTGGATAATGGATAGTGGATGCACTAGTCATATGACCGGAGACAAGTCGTTGTTTGTCAACCCCAACTTAATTGCTTCTCCTCTGAAGTATATCACTTTTGGCGACAACAACAAGGGAAAGGTAATTGGGCTAGGTAAAATGCTATATCCAAGGACAAGTCTATTGGTGATGTTTTACTTATTCAGTCTCTCGGATTCAATCTTATGTCAGTTGGCAAGGTATGTGATTTAGGCATGCTAGTTCTATTTTCTATATCAAAATGCATTGTATTCATGGCCTATGACCATCTCTTCGTCTTTGAGGAAACTAGAAAAGGTGATCTTTATATTGTGGATTTCTCTATGGGTCCCTCAGTCCAAACTTGTTTGCTTGCAAAAGCAATAGAAGGTTGGCTGTGGCACCGGAGACTTGGTCATGCAGGTATGAGAAATTTGCAAAACTTGGTGAATAAAAATCATCTTCGTGGAATTCTTGATGTAAAATTCGACAAGAATCGTCTCTGTGCTGCATGTGAGGCAGGAAAATTAGCCAAGAAGCATCACTCATCAAAAACAGTCATGACCACAACAAGGCCTCTGGAAATTCTTCATTTGTATTTATTCGGTCCTCAAAATTATGCAAGCTTCGGTAACAGTCATTATGGTATGGTTATTGTTGATTATTTCTCTCGATACACTTGGGTATTCTTTCTCAAAGACAAGACATGTACTCACGAAATCTTCAAAGCTTCACTAAGAAGGCCCAGAATGAATATGATGTGCGAATTAAGCATGTCAGAAGTGACAATGGGACTGAGTTCAAAAATACTCATATTGCAGAATTTCTTGATGAACATGGTATTACTCATGAGTTCTCTGCTGCTGATACGTCTCCAACGTATCTATAATTTTTGATTGTTCCATGCTATTATATTATCTGTTTTGGATGTTATATGTGCATTAATATGCTATTTTATATTATTTTTGGGACTAACCTATTAACCTAGAGCCCAGTGCCCGTTTTTTGTTTTTTTCCTTGTTTTTGAGTTTCACAGGAAAGGAATACCAAACGGAATAAAACCTCTGCGATGATTTTTCTTGGACCAGAAGACACCGAGGAGTCTTGGAGATCAAGTTAGAGGAGCCACGAGGCGGCCACAAGGGTGGAGGGCACGGCCCTGGCTTGTAGGTCCCCGTGACTCCCCTGACCTAATTCCTTTGCCTATATATTCACATATATTCCCAAACCACCAGAAGTAGCCACGAAAAGACTTTTCCACTGCCGCAACCTTCTATACCCGTGAGATCCCATCTAGGGACCTATTGCGGCATCCTGCCGGAGGGGGATTCGATCATGGAGGGCTTCTACATCAACACTATTGCTCTTCCGATGAAGCATGAGTAGTTTATATCAGACCTACGGGTCCATAGCTAGTAGCTGGATGGCTTCATCTCTCACTTTGATTTCAATACCATGTTCTCCTCGATGTTCTTGGAGATCTATCCGATGTAATATTCTTTTGCGGTGTGTTTGTCGAGATCCGTTGGATTGTGGATTTATGATCAGCTTATCTATGAATATTAATTGAATCTTCTCTGAATTCTTTTATGCATGATTTGATATCTTTGTAATTCTCTTCGAACTATCGGTTTAGTTTGTCCAACCAGATTGGTTTTTCTTGCAATGGGAGAAGTGCTTATCTTTGGGTTCAATCTTGCGGTGTACTTTCCCAGTGACAGTAGGGGCAGCAAGGCATGTATTGTATTGTTGCCATCGAGGATAAAAAGATGGGGTTTTTCATCATATTGCTTAATGCGTTACTCTGTTCTTCATGAACATAATACTCTAGATGCAGGCAAGAGTCAGTCGATGTGTGGAGTAATAGTAGTAGATGCAGAATCGTTTCGATCTACTTGACACAGACGTGATGCCTATATTTCATGATCATTGCCTTGGACATCGTCATAACTTTGCGCTTTTCTATCAATTGCTCGACAGTAATTTGTTCACTCACCGTATTATGTGCTATCTTGAGAGAAGCCTCTAGTGAAACCTATGGCCCCCGGGTCTATTTTCCATCATATTATTTTTTTATCTACTATTTTCCATCATATTAGTTTCCGATCTACTATTTTTGCAATCTTTTACTTTCCAATCTATAAACCAAAAATACCAAAAATATTTACTTTATCGTTTATTTATTTTTATCTATCTCTATGAGATCTAACCTTTGCAAGTAACCGTGAAGGGATTGACAACCCCTTTTTCGCGTTGGGTGCAAGTTGTTTGATTGTTTGTGCAGGTATGGGTGATTTGTGTGTTGTCTCCTACTGGATTGATATCTTGGTTCTCAAAACTGAGGGAAAATACTTATCTCTACTTTGCTGCATCACCCTTTCCTCTTTAAAGTAAAAACCAACGCAAGCTCAAGAAGTAGCAGGAAGAATTTCTGGCGCTGTTGCTGGGGATATCTACACCAAGTCAAGGCATACCAAGTATCCATCATAAACTCTCATCTCTTGCATTACATTATTCGCCATTTGCCTCTCGTTTTCCTCTCCCCCACTTCTAAAACGATTCGAAAAGATTTGCCTTTTTCTTCACCCCTCTTTCGTTTGTCTTTTTGTTTGCCCGTGTGTTGGTGTGTCTTCCTGCCTTTATGGCTCAACCAAAGAATGTTGATCCTTACTTTAGGAGGATGGAAGCAATTGAAAATAATGTTAGGAGCTTCATGTCTTTACAATTTGAGCATAATAGTTTCTTTAAAAACGAGCTCAAGGAGCAAAAAAGTTTTATGGAATATATGAAGAAGGTGCTCGATGATATGTCTAAGGAATTTATGGTTTGAAATCTCAATTTGCTCATCTTGAAAATTTGATAGGCCAATTTTTTTATAAACAAGCTACTTCAGTAAACAAGATGACAGCTAAACCGAAGTCTTTAAATAATGATGAAGATCTTAAATTGATTGATGTGACTCTTATAGAATCTTTGTTTTCCAATATAAATCTTGATAAAAAGGGACTGGAGATGAGTCAACTTTAGTTAAAAGGCATCCCAATGATTCGGAGTTTTTAGATCTTGATGCAAAAATTGAGAAAAGTGAGATTGGAGAGGTCAAAACATTAAGTAGCGATGAATCCACTCCTTTGGATTTCAAGGAATTTAATTATGATAATTTTTCTTTAATAGATTGTATTTCCTTGTTGCAGTCCATGTTGAATTCTCCTCACGCTTATAATCAAAACAAAGCTTTTACTAAACATAATGTTGATGCTATGATGCAATCTTTTGAAGAAAAGCTTGAATTGGAAGTTTCTATCCCTTGAAAACTTTATGATGAGTGGGAACCTACTATTAAGATTAAGATTCAAGATTATGAGTGCCATGCTTTGTGTGATTTGGGTGCTAGTGTTTCCATGGTTCCAAAAACTATATGTGATGTGTTAGGTTTCCGTGAATTTGATGATTGTTCTTTATATTTGTATCTTGCGGATTGCACTATTAAGAAACCTATTGGAAGAATTAATGATGTTCTTATTGTTGCAAATAGGAATTATGTGCCCCTAGATTCCATCGTTCTTGATATAGATTGCAATCCTACATGTCCTATTATTCTTGCTAGACCTTTTCTTAGAACGATTGGTGCAATTATTGATATGAAAGAAGGAAACATTAGATTTCAATTTCCGTTAAGGAAGGGCATGGAAAACTTTCCTAGAAAGAAAATTAAGTTGCCATATGAATCTATTATGCGAGCTACTTATCGATTGCATACCAAAGATGACAATACCTAGATCTATTCATGTTTTTATGCCTAGCTAAGGGCGTTAAACAATAGCGCTTGTTGGGAGGCAACCCAATTTTATTTTTGTTCTTTGATTTTGTTCCTGTTTTGCAATAAATAATTCATCTAGCCTCTGGTTAGATGTCGTTTTGTGTTTTAATTAGTGTTTGTGCCAAGTAAGACCTTTGGGATGGCTTACGGTGATAGTTGATTTAATCTTGCTGAAAAACATAAACTTTTGCGCCCAGGAAAATAATTTTCATTTTTAATGGAAGCGTGATAAAATATTGATTCTTTCTGCAGAAAATTAATAAACAAATTGCCCAGGTTTTCCTAATTTTTTAGAATTTTTGGAGTAACAGAAGTATTCGAGACTTACAGATTACTACAGACTGTTCCGTTTTTGACGGATTCGGTTTTTGTTGTGTTGTTTGCTTATTTTGATGAATCTATGGGTAGTATCGGGGGGTATGTGATGACCCACAAGTATAGGGGGTCAATCGTAGTCCTTTCGATAAGAGTGTCAAACCCAACGAGGAGCATAAGGAAATGACAAGTGATTTTCAGCAAGGTAATGTTTGCAAGCACTGGCATTATAAGTAACGAGTACAAGGTAATTTGTGATGAGCAAGTAACGACAATAGTAACAAAAGTGCAGGAAGGTAGCCCAATCCTTTTGAGGCAATGAATAGGCCAAAACGGTCTCTTATAATAAGCAAAGTGTTCTTGAGGGTACACGGGAATCTCATCTATTCACTTTCACCATATCGGTTCGATGTGTGTTCACTACTTTGATAATTTGATATGTCGGTGGATCGGTGCTTAGGTGTTGTTCTTACTTGAACAAACCTCCTACTTATGATTAACCCCCTTGCAAGCATCCGCAACTACGAGAAAAGTATTAAGAATAAATTCTGACCATAGCATTAAACTTTTGGATCCAATCGGTCCCTTACGGAATAGCGCATAAACTTGGGTTTAAGCTTCTGTCACTCTCGCAACCCATCATCTAATGACTACTCCACAATGCATTCCCTTAGGCCCAAATATGGTGAAGTGTCATGTAGTCGACGTTCACACGACACCACTAAGGGAATCACAACATAAACACTATCAAAATATCGAACACATATCAAGTTCACATGATTACTCACAACAAGATTTCTCCCGTGACCTCAAGAACAAAAGTAACTACTCACAAATGATAATCATGATCAAGATCAGAGGGGTATTAAATAGCATAATGGATCTGAACATATAATCTTCCACCAAATAAACTATATCTACCATTCTTAAGAAGTTGCTCCCCACTACTTGAGTTATCTCAACATGCAAGCCATCCACATCATCACACATCCACTTCAGCGACCTCGTTGCACTTTTACAACCATAACAGTGATGCATGTGCCCCCTCAGCAAAGGAAGTGACATTTTTAATTAACAAATCTGCCACGTCATCCAAATAGAAAACTGACAAATAGTGGGAGATGCACAGTCCTGCGACACCGAAGAGACCTGACACGTTTCCTCTTCATAACAACTATAAGAGGAGCGTAGAACCTGATGATGCATATTCTGTCTTCCCACCTATTCCTCCCTTAATCTACTATATGCCACATTAGCAATTTTTTACCCAGAAATCAATTAAACAAGTGGTGTAATATTTCTTTCTATCGTGCACCTGGTGGTCGAAGCGACCGCTCTTTATCCTTCCATAACTGACTAGCGTCTTTTCCTTTCCATCCGCTACTATTACTCCCGATTCCTAAACCATAAAAGTCCACCAGCTGCATGCCTGCATCTCTCCTGTCCCGATCCCTCCAGCTTCATCTCTGTGCCTCCTGATCTGCACTCGCTGTCAGCTGTCTCGAGGCA
Organism: Aegilops bicornis; assembly: GCA_021605145.1. Taxonomy (NCBI): domain Eukaryota; kingdom Viridiplantae; phylum Streptophyta; class Magnoliopsida; order Poales; family Poaceae; genus Aegilops; species Aegilops bicornis. The sequence goes on along the minus strand of CM038675.1, from coordinate 379,680,500 downwards.
CGACCACCCACTCCAATCAATACCAGCAGTGGTGGAACTCGCTCGCCGGCTCGCCAATGGATAGGTCTTGGTCGTGGACTAGACAGCGCGCCAGATTTCTTCGATTGCTAACTTTCAATGGTTCTCCCGCTACCTACCCACATGAATCGCTAATGAGTTGTTCTTATCCTATTGTGTATTGTTTTCCCCACTATTTTGAATCACTTTTTCTTCGTAGAGTACACAGACGGCTGATGGCTCCGGCCGTGGATTTAGTATGGCATGAGAAGATATGTTCTTTTCCATGCAGCCCGATGCCTACCCATCCGCTGATGAGTGACAGGACCATGTCTTTCGCTAAGGAATCAAACAAAATCTGCTGCCGGTCGTCAGACTTTTCTCCTGCTCACCACCCTCCTTTGTCGACCCGACGTCTTTCTTCACAGCCACCAAGAGGTTATACTGGTGAGCCCCTCGATTCAATCCATTATTTCTGCTGGGTTCTAGGTACTCTAGGTTCCATTGTGTTGATGAGAATATTTATCAGAGCCGATCACCTTCGTTCAGAGCTACACTGTTGATATTCTTCTGCTTTAACCAAGGCCGAAAAAGTGGCAAGGTCACACAATAAGAAAATGGCGAAGTGGTTACCATCACCCGAGGGAATGATTAAATCAATCTAGATGGGGCCATGGCAAAGAACCTCGGCCAAGGAACGACACCGGCAATATCTCGGGATGTTGGGAGGTGTGGTGTGATGGATCCTGATATAGTGGAAGGCATAGCCTGCTGTGAGATTTGGGTGCTTGCTCAACGATGATCAGAATGGCCTCTGATGCAGTGAATGTGGTGAGAGATATCAACTTTGGGAGTTATGCCAGTACAACTCGATTCTATATGAAATCTCAATGAGGAAAGAGCAGTTTCTAGATACGACGTATATTTGTGTGCATAAGGACGTACATCAAACAACGAAACTCATCAACTAGATCCTTTGTTTATTTATTGTAACATCCCAATTTTCAATTTGGATGTTATACATAGGTCATGATATGCATATCATGTTTTATTTGCATTTTGGTTGAGATCCTAGAAATTTTAAGCAACTCAAGGACCCAAGGAGAGAGTTGGAGGTTTCACATATTTTCATATTTGATTCTTCTCAAATTTGAAAAGAGGATCAATTTGATTTTAATATTTTTCCTCTCCAATTATTTTCCAATAATAAAAACAAATGAGAGAAGATAAAATGACTTCTTCAAAAGAGAGGAATATTTGAGAAGAATATTTTTAAAATCAATTATTCATATTTTATTTGCTATTTTATTTGAATTAGAAAAAATATGCATTTTTGAAAATTGCATTTTAGGCCAGAAAAATGTTCACCTTGTTCTAAATGTTAGATTTGGACGGTGAAAATTGTTTCTCGTATTTTTAGAATTTTTTTTATATTTTATTAGGATTTTTTTGGGCGAAATTTATTTTTGTTTAGAAAAAAATCTCAAAATCTCTGTTGGGCGAAGGCCCGAGGCTCGAACCGCCGCCTGACCCACCGCCTCGCCCCGACCGACTCTGGGCGGGAGTCCGGCCGGCGCATGCCGCCGCAGCCGAGTCCGGGGAGGACTCCTCCTCCCGGCGACCCCCTCCCCAAATCGTCGCCCTCCCGGCCCCTTTATAAGCTGAGCCCCCTCTCCTCCTCATCACCACCGCCGCCGCTGCTCGCGCCGACACCTATGTTAGTAAGCTACTTGGGAGGCGGAGTATATGGCAAGCAGAGGATGTTTTCAGATGCCATTGACCATAGGTAGGCATGTTTTCCCCTCAGACCTAATTGTTTTGGAGTCACAAGGATTGGATGTGATACTAGGCATGGATTGGCTGTCGATGTATGGAGGAAATATTGAGTGTGCTAGTAAGTTAATTCTACTCTCCACCCCTGAGGGAAATGGATTAAGTATGTGTCTCGGCATGCGCCGAGGAGGACTCAAGTAAATTCACTCTCGGGAGTTGTTCAGGAGGAAGTACCACTTGTGAAGGACTACCCTGACGTATTTTCGGAGGAACTACCAGGCATGCCACCGGATCAATATATAGAATTTCTAATAGGTCTATTGTCTGGCACCAGACCAATATCGAAGAGACCGTATCGAATGCCCGCCAATGATCTGGAGGAAATTAAGAAGCAGATTAAGGAGTTATTGGAGAAAGGTTACATTTGACCAAGTTCGTCACCGTGGGGAGCCCCAGTGCTCTTAGTTGAGAAGAAGGATGGATCCTTCAGAATGGTTGTTGATTATCGGGCACTGAATGTAGTGACGATCAAGAACAAATACCCACTACCGATGATCAATGATTTGTTTGACCAACTACAGGGAGCCAAAGTATTCTCCAAGATTAATCTTCGATCGGGATACCACCAGTTGAAGATCCGAGAACAGGATATACCTAAGACAACTTTTACCACAAGGTACGGGCTATATGAGTACACGGTCATGTCATTTGGATTGACTAATGCCCCTGCCTATTTTATGAGTATGATGAACACGGTGTTCATGGAGTTTTTGGATAAGTTTGTTGTGGTGTTCATTGATGATATTTTGGTGTACTTGAAGAATGAAGAGGAGCACAAGGAACATTTGCGATTAGTTCTCGAGAAGCTTAGAGAACATCAGTTATATGCCAAGTTTAGCAAATGTGAGTTTCGGTTGAAGGAAGTTGGATTTCTTGGACATGTTATATCTGGAGAAGGTATAGCAGTAGACCCAACCAAGGTTCAGTCTGTCATAGAGTGGTTGGCACCCACCTCAGTTGGAGAGATACACAGTTTTCTTGGACTCGTGGGATATTATCGGAGATTCATTGAGAATTTCTCCAAGATTGCGAAGCCCGTGACAAAGTTATTGAAGAAGGACACCAAGTTTAAGTGGACCGAAGAATGTGAAGCCAGTTTTCAGGAGTTGAAGAAACTTTTGGTTACAGCCCCAGTGTCGATTCTTCCGGATATACGCAAGGATTTCCAAGTGTATTGAGACGCTTCTCGCTTAGGACTTGGAGGTGTACTTATGCAGGACAAAAGAGTTGTTTCATATGCTTCACGTCAGCTTCGACCACATGACTTGAATTATGCCACACATGATTTGGAGTTAGCAGCCGTAGTGCATGCGCTCAAGACCTGGAGACATTTTCTTATTGGAAACCGTTGTGATGTATGAACAGATCATAAGAGTTTAAAGTATATTTTCACACAGAAGGAGCTAAATCTCAGGCAGAGGAGATGGTTGGAGCTCATAAAGGATTATGATATGAAGTTGTATTATCATCCATGAAAGGCCCATGTCGTAGCAGACGCTTTGAGCCGCAAGAGTTATGTCAATACCCTCGTAAGCGGAGGATTACCGCAGGAGTTAGTCGACGATCTCAAGGAACTTCATTTGGAGATAGTTCCAAGAGGTTTTGTTGCAGCAATGGAGGTTCAGTCCACATTATTGAGAAAGATTCGAGAAGCTCAAAAGGATGATAAGGAAATTGCTGAGATAAAGGAGAAGATGAGCAAAGGAAAAGCCAAGGGTTTTCGTGAGGATGAGCACGAAACTTTATGGTTTGAGGATCATGTATATGTACCCAATAATGCAGAGATCAGGAAGTTAATACTTCAGGAAGCTCATGACTCGCCATACTCGATTCACCCCGGAAACACCAAGATGTATTTGGATCTAAAGGAACGTTTCTGGTGGACAGGTATGAAGAAGGATATTGCTGAGTATGTAGCCATATGTGATGCATCTCAGAGAGTTAAGGCAGAACACCAGAAGCCGACAGGATTACTGCAGCCTACGCCGATACCCGAATGGAAGTGGGACAAGCTTGGCATGGATTTCATCACCGGATTACCTAGGACATGATCGGGATATGATTCTATCTCGGTAGTAGTTGATCGCTTGACTAAAGTGGCTCATTTTATCCCTATGAAAACCAATTATACGAGCGTGAAGTTGGCCAAGATATATATGACCAGGATCGTATGTCTACACGGAGTTCCAAGGACCATCGTATCAGATAGAGGAACACAGTTTACCTCGAAGTTTTGGAATCAGTTGCACCAGACTTTGGGTACCAGGCTAGAATTTAGTACAACCTTTCATCCGTAGATAGATGGACAGACCGAGAGAGTCAATCAGATTCTGGAGGACATGTTGAGAGCTTGTGCGCTAGATTATGGATCCAGTTGGGATGATAATTTACCCTATGCAGAGTTCTCCTATAACAATAGCTACCAGGCTAGTTTGAAGATGGCCCCTTTCGAAGCCTTGTATGGAAGGAGGTGGAGGACACCTTTGATGTGGGATGAAGTTGGAGACCGTTAGTTGTTTGGACCCGATTTGATCAAAGAGTCTGAAGACAAGGTTAAGTTGATTCGATATAGACTGAAGGTAGCTCAGTCCAGACAGAGGAGTTATGCCGATACAAAATGCAAGGAGGTAGTCCTTGAAATCGGAGACAGGGCATATCTTCGTGTGTCACAGTTGCGAGGAGTTAAACGATTTGGAGTTAAAGGAAAGTTAGCCCCGAGATTTGTAGGTCCATACCGAGTTTTGGAACGTATGGGAGAAGTGGCCTACAAATTGGAATTACCCGAAGGATTGTCAGGAGTTCATGATGTGTTTCATGTTTCCCAGTTGAAGAAGTACCATGTAGAGATGGCCGATATTCCTCTGAGAGATATAGTGCCCCTGGAAGCAATTCAGTTGGATAGTGACCTAACCTACGAGGAGAAACCTGAAAAGATTCTCGAGTTTGCCAGTCGAATTACCCGCAACAAGGTTATCAAGTTTTGCAAAGTTCAGTGGAGCCACCATACCGAGGATGAAGCCACCTGGGAACGAGAAGAAGACCTACGGAAAGACCACCCACACCTATTCTCTAGCCAACCCGAATCTTGAGGGCGAGATTCATCTTAGGGAGGGTAGGTTTGTAACATCTCAATTTTCAATTTGGATGTTTTACACAGGTCATCATATGCATATCATGTTTTATTTGCATTTGATTGAGATCCTAGAAATTTTAAGCAACTCAAGGACCCAAGGAGAGAGTTGGAAGTTTCACATATTTTCATACTTGATTTTTCTCAAATTTGAAAAGAGGATCAATTTTATTTTAATATCTTTCCTCTCCAATTATTTTCAATAATAAAAATAGATGAGAGAAGATAAAATGACTTCTTCAAAAGAGAGGAATATTGGAGAAGATTTTTTTAAATCAAATATTATTTTATTCGTATTTTATTTGAATTAGAAAAATTTGCATTTTCGAAAATTGCATTTTAAGCCAGAAAAATGTTCACCTTGTTCTAAATATTAGATTTGGACGGTGAAAATTGTTTCTAGTATTTTTAGAATTTTTTTATATTTTATTAGGATTTTTTTGAGGCAATATTTATTTTTTTAAAAAAAAATCTTCGTCGCCCGACTGGGCCGAAGGCCCAGCCGAGCCAGGCCGCCGCCGCAGCCCACCGTCTCGCCCCGACCAACTCCTGGAGGGAGTCCGGCCGGTGCACACCGCCACAGCCGAGTCCGGGGAGGACTCCTCCTCCCAGCGACCCTCTCCCCAAGCTGTCGCCCCCGGCCCCTTTATAAGCCGAGCCCCCCCTCTTCTCCTCATCGCCACCGCCGCCGCCTCCCAAGCAGCGCTTCTGATTAACCGCTTTTGCTATACCCGCCTTACCGCCTTGCTGCCGTCTTGCCGCCGCCCGCCCGATCCGACTCGCCGTTGATCGGTATAAAACCAACCGGTTTTCGGTTTTCGTTCGGTTTTTCTTTTGGTTTATTTTTAGGGTTAGGGTTTTCTCTCGGTTTACTTTCGGTCGGTTCTAATTAGCGGATGGCGTCCGTTAATCCGCGGTAGCGAACGTTTTCGTTCGTTAGGGTTTCGGAGCGAACGTTTGTTCGTTAGGTTTTTCTTTTTCTTATAGTATTTTCGGCCAGGGACCTATGAGTGATTACTTTTCTTGCAGATTAGTCTCTAATCTTCAAACCCTCGTTACTTTTTACTTGTTTGTCCAAATCCGGTGAAACCAACGCCAAAACCTTCGTATTGTTCCCCTCTTTCCAGATAATCAACTTGAACAGGTTTTTTGACAAATTAAAATTTGGTTCTAAGCAGATTTGGATTCATACTTCTTTTGATCGTAGTTTGAGTTTCGTAGCTCCGATTCGATTGATTCTTTTTGCAAATCGAAGCTCTTCAGTTGAACTTTCAGTTTGGATCTTTCCTCTTGAGTTTTACCCTTGCATATTATGCTTGAGTGCATATGTATGCTATTGTTTGTTCACGATTGAGTTTTCGGAGTGCGAGACCTGCTACTACGAGTCACTAGGGTTTTTAGATCGTCAGCAAGGCAAGTAACACTTTGATCATATCCCTTTATTACCCAGTTTTTATGCATTAGTTTCAATCCTCAAACACTGCATGGTTAGGACTTGTTAACATGGGGGTATTGAGAAGTAGCTGATGAGGTAGAACCTATTGTACTGCATTCAAACCCTGGGTGTTACTACGTTATGCTTATACTGCTATGCTATGCTCGTAGAGGTGGATTGGTTTGAGTGTATCCATGCAAGATGTGAGAGATTACTGTTAACTAAGGTTTAACTTAAGGTGGTTACTTTAATACACATCTGGGTGGATTGGTTGAGGCACCCTGGAGCACCCAGTGGTTGTCTGGGCACCTGGAGCAATCCAGCGTTGTCCTGGGATATCCCGGAGTACCCGTGTGATCATCCTATGGTTCGCCACCCAGGCTCAAAGGGATCATAAGATTATTCATGCTAGAAACTTCCGTGTGCAACCAGGAGCCATTATGGGCTCTGGCATAGTTGAGCAAGTTGTGAGAAACCTTTCCATGATGGGCTAGCAGAAGTAGGGGATTGTAGGTGTACCGGCCTATCTATCGGTTAAGGGGACCTCTTCGGAAAGACTGTGTCTCGATTATACGTTTCTCAAACATCATGCAGTGCGAGAAATACAACGGAGGAGATCGAGTCTTGTGGGGAAAAGTGCGCAAACCTTTGTAGAGTGTATAAACTAATCATGGTTAGCCGTGTCCCCGGTTATGGACATCTTGAGTATCTGGTACTTGAATTATTGATTTGATCTCATCACTTTACTTAATTAATTTGTTGGGTTGTTAATTATGTTTAATTGGGATTGAGTTGGAGGAACCTTCTCATTATTTATCAACCAACTTGGTAGTTAAATAAAATATATTCCTTTGTTGTAGGAAAAAACTAGCTTTATGCAAATGATAATCATAGAGCCTCCACCAGCCATATATGCATATAGTTATAGCTGTTACTTGTTCATTGCTCTATAGTGTTATCTTGCCAGCATAATTCCATGTGCTGACCTACACTGGTGCAATGTATTATGTTGCAGAGTTTTCAGACGAAGAGTAAGGTGCGCTAGGCCGTTGTCTTGCACTCAACTATGCCGTTGGAGTTGATGGACTCATTATCCTTCGAAGTTTCCGCAGTTATCTTATTTAGATGGCCTTCAACCATATTATTGTAATTTAGTTCTCTCTTTGAGACACTCGATGTAATAAGTGTGTGATTGAACTCTGATATAAATCCTCAAGTATTGTGTGTGTCAGCATTTCCGATCGAGGGATGACACTTATGCACAGAGATTTGACCGTCTAAGGTCGGATCGCTACATTTATTAGATAATGGTAGGCATATTTGGAAGCTATAGTGTAATGATTCTATGATTGTACCTTAGGGTTATTGCTATATACAAGAGTCGCCCATTTTCCCTTAAAAAGGTACATCATTTGGAATCCAGGATGATATTTTCAGTTCTTTGGTCGATGTTGCAGACTATATGTAAGCTAGGATATGTGGATTCACAAAAGATGTGGTTATACAAGTGTCCAGTGAAGAAAAGAGTGGCGACTTCTAGTACAAATCAAAATGATCTATATGATATGATTAAGACCCTAAATATTCTCTAGATTTTTTCAATTTTGCAGAACAATAAACTGCATCAATGCAATGGATCACCGCTACTCTGAATGTTACCAAGTGTTACCATAAGAAGTGATTTAGATCTTGACATTATTCATTCTATATGGCCGTTTGACTATGTTCACAAGAAGACCATGATATTACAGGAATCCAAAGCTCCTGGGTTTTGCAATATCTTATTCTTTTTTAAGTCTCTAAATTATCATGCTGGTGTCGCGTGTTACAATACAAACATATACAAAAACCACAACATGTAAATGAAATTTATCATATAAACAATTATAATTATTAACATGTTTAGCACAACAAAATTCCGCAGCAACGCGCGGGGTATCATCTAGTAGTAATCAACTACAAGATGTAAACAACACTACTAGTCACACACAAGTACCAATCTATAGTTCCGGTACAAAGATTGAACACAAGAGATGAACTAGGGTTTGAGGGGAGATGGTGTTGTTGAAGATGTTGATGGAGATTGCCCTCCCCAAGATGGGAGAGTTGTTGGTGATGATGATGACGATGATTTCCCCCTCCGGGAGGGAAGTTCCCCTGACGGAATCGCTCCGCCGGAGGGCAAAAGTGCTCCTGCCCAAGTTCCGCCTCGAGATGGCGGCTTCGTCCCGAAATTCCTTTCCTTATTTTTTTCTAGGTCAAAATGACTTATATACCAGAAGAGGGGCACCGGAGGTGGGCTGGGCTGAGCTCAACCCACCAGGGCGCGCCCTGGTGTCTTCTGCTCACCAGGTGGCCCCCCTTTGGTAGTTATTTGCTCTAGTATTTCTTATTTATTCCATAAAAATTCCTCGTGAAGTTTCAGCTCATTTGGAGTTGCGCAGAATAGGTGGCCTAACGTAGCTTTTTCAGGTCCAGATTTCCAGCAGCCGGAATTCTCCCTCTTTGTGTGAACCTTGCATATTATGAGAGAAAATGCATTAGAATTACTCCAAGAAGCATTATTATGCATAAAAACAATATAAATAACAGTAGGTAAACATGATGCAAAATGGACGTATCAACTCCCCCAAGCTTAGACCTCACTTGTCCTCAAGCGAAAAACCGAAATCGAAAAACATGTCCACATGCTTAGAGAGAGAGAGAGAGGTGTCGATAAAAACAAAATACGGACATAGAAGCATCATGTAAATTATTATAACAACAACAAACTTTAACATAAAACTTTTACCATAGAACTTTTATCATAGACTTCTCATGAGTAAGTGACAATTCATCACAACATCGAAGTATAAAGCATAAACTCTATTAGAAACTAACAAACTATGTTCTCTGTCAACTTTTTTTTGGAAATGGAGGCATGGCCCCGTCCTCTGCATCATGAAGATGCATGCAACCATTTTATTAAAAATCCACATAGTAACGTCATAAAGGTCTTACAACTCATAAACGGAGCAGAGCAAAAAAATAAAATTACATGCTGACAAAAGCAACCGATACAGTAATACGGAGGATAAGCTCCCTAGACTCCTATCTTGTTATGCGAGCGCCATCCGAACCGGTTGAATATAACCCGAGCTACCATCTCCCATTGGTTGCACCCAGTAACCAAAGGCTCCCTAGGGTCCATAGGAGTGAGTATGTTCTTGGTCAACTTTGCAACTACAATTCATCATCTTTTCAGGAAGGGTCATGTATCAGAGCCTTTTTGGCAAGTCCACATACTCAACCATCATATAGTCTTCTATGATTGCTAACACTCACCGCATACACATGAGCAAAATGTTTCAACCGGACCCATAGAAAGATAGGGGCTTATAGTTTCGCCTCCCAACATACTCACCTCGAGGGTGATGTCAACAATAATAACTCATGCTACCCACATCCAACTGGATATATGTGCCTAGATCTTTCCTCACCACATGATGCTTTCCAAAGGAGAAAAAAAAGGAATAGAGAGAAGAACTTTGACTCTTGCATGAAAGTAAATACATAAAAGTAAAAGATAGGCCCTTTGCAGAGGGAAGCAGAGGTTGCCATGCGCTTTTTGTTTGTATGCTCAATCCCTTAGTGCAAAAGAACGTCACGCTATATTGCCCCTTGTGATATCAACCTTTATTATGCAGTCTATCACTTTTATTCTTTGCCATCACAAGTTCGTACAATGCTCAATTTCCTTTTACACTTAATGATCTAACACTTTTAGAAGCAATTTTTATTGCCTTGTTGCACCGATGACAACTTACATGAAAGATCTTACTCAATCCATAGGTAGGTATGGTGGAATCTTGAAAATAAGATTTGGGTTAAAGGGTTTTTGGATGCACAAGTAGTATCTCTACTTGGTGCGGAATTTTTGGCTAGCAAAGATGGGGGGCAAGCACCACATGTTGAAGGATCTATGACAATATAACTTCTATGTGAATATGAACAAACATAAACCATTACGTTGTCTTCCTTTTCCAACATCAACAATTTTGGCATATAATACTTTGATGGGGTCTCACAATCACAAAAGATTTCCAAGATAGTGTATTTGCATGTGAATCTTCTCTTCCCTTATTAATTCTTTCATGAGTTGCATCATTGACCAATGCTATGTTTGTAAATCCCCAATAAAATTTTTCTACTTATACTTTTCCTTATGTGATGTCACTACTTACCATAAGATTAGCATATTATCCTTTTCATTTATTTCCTTTCTTTTTATTGAAACATAAAAGTAAAGAAAGCAAAACTCAAACTAAACTTTATTATATATCTCACACACAATTACAAAGATAGATAGATCACTAAGCAACCACTCGAAAAGAAAGAATTGAATTAAACTTTTATTCATCTAAAGCAAAAGATAACTATAGATTGAACTAAGATAAGTAAAGGCAAAAGATAGTGGAGGTGATATGATCCGGGGCACCTCCCCCAAGCTTGGCGTAAGCCAAGGGGAGTGCCCATACCCGATACTCAATTTTCTTTTGGTGATGAAGAAGGAGGTGCTGGTGATGAAGTAGCTCCCAAAATATCCATGAATGCCTCCTTCAAGCCTTGAATCTCGTGAAGGGCTTTATGAAGCAACTCAGTGTTTTTTCCACTTCAGCTATAATATGTTTATTCTCTGGCCCCCAAGAACTTGTTCCTGCATCACTTTCTCTTGGACGAGATATGTCCCAATTGGACAGTATGTGCACACACTACTGCAGGATGCTGCTAACGCGACACTACGATGAGAGACCCTTTGACGAAACTGTGTGCGATGCCATAATCGCAAACGGTGGTGTAAAATAACTGTCAAAAAAGGTGCAAAACGTTTGCGATGGAGGATGCATCAAACACGGTTCAGATTTTAGTTGTGTGTGCGATGCAGGGCATACGGTTCAGCTCAATTAACTGTTTGCGATGAAGAGGAACAAAAGAAACGGACAGCCAGATGAAGGTGTGTGCGATGGACAGCATACGGTTCACTCCGATGAACTATTTGTGATTAGGCAACACAAAAGAAACTGTCAGCCCGATCAAGGTGTGTGCGATGTACATCATACGGTTCACTAGGATGAACTGTTTGTGATTAGGCAAGAGAACATAAACGGTTCAATATAACAAGATGTGTGTGATACGCGGCAAACAGGTCTGTAATCAGAAATGTGTGCGAAGACCGGTAATAACACAGACGATTGCTTCTAATAAGACATATGTGATATGCCATGTCTACACAACATCTATTGGCCATTGGGGGACGGGTGGTCATCCGGATACGCCATAAGGATGCGAAGAGGCATTCCTATCAGCAAGGACTAGTTGTTCCACCAGTAGCTCATGTAAGAAAACTATCAAGTTAAGTGTGCTCAGGCTGGAGCAGCCATGAGATGGGTGACTGTATGGGAAGTTGTGTTGATGTTAAATTAACTGATAGGATGGGTCATTTCGATCAAATGACCGAAATGACCCATTCCCTCAGCTAATTTAACCTCAAGGTCCTTGTTTTTTTTTTTTTTTAACACATGTTAATGAAGGTCTACCGCATTATTTTTTGACAATGTGCGATAGTGGCATACAGTTGATCCATCTGACCTGTTTGTGATGGAATAGGCCGTGTGTGTTGTGGGCAAACGCTTGCTAGTATTCAACCATTTGGGATTGATGAATTCATCACCGACGGGTTCCCTAGTGTGGTCCGTGTTCATCTGATCATTATCTACTTCTTGTGCTAGCTCGATGTTCCTTCTATGCTAAGTTTCCATTAATTGTTGGTGTTTTATGAACACGCCACCGTTTCCCGCCATTTCCTCACCTGTTTCCCGCCACCTTGCTATATTGCGCATAGGCGGCACGCGACGCACGGAGGCGACAAGCGCAACCTGTAGCACATCCACCTTTTCCAAGCATGCCAACCCACCAAAGCGCCACCTCTGCCATCAACCTCGTCGACGAGGCGCCACGGTCCGTCGAGGTCGAGGCGCTCCCCGGCAACGCGATGGACGACGCCGTGATGCGCTTCATCGCCAGGATTGAGCAAACCTTTGGCGCATGGCGCTTGAGCGCCGCGGATCAAGATAGGCATGGCAGCGCCGATAGGCTGCAGCTCGCCACACAACATGATCGATGGCGCGCCGCAGAGCAAGCTAGGCGCGTCCGCGCCGATAGGCTGCGGCTCGCTGCATGGCGAGACCGTTGGAGCGCCACAGAGCGAGAGGCGCGGCGTGGCGCACAGCAAGAGAGGATCCATCGACGCTTGCCTGCTGTCGACACGGCGTCGCAGCTGGGTACACGTCCCGTCAATACCCCCATTCCTTGCCAGGAGTGGGCAGAGGCCCTCAACGCCGTACTTGCACTAGAGGCCGGCCGCGCCGTACTTGCACCAGAGGCCGGCCGCGCCGTACTTGCACCGGACGCCCGCCGCGCCGTTCGCATGGGTGGCGTCGTTCGCCTTCTTCGCGGACTGCTGGATGCCAACGCGCTGGTCCGTAGGCTCGACCGCCTCCTTGGCCCAGGTGTCCACCTAGGCGCAGTGGAGGAACATGGCCGTCGCATCCTCGAGCTGGTGATCTCCGATGAAATAGCCAACTTGGAGCTCGAGATCGCGCTCTAGATGTACCGCGAGCGTGTCGACCGCTTGGACGAACGCCTGCACGAGTTCAGGAAGAGCCAAGAGCTACCCTAGGTAAGGGCTGCTGGTCATGGTCTCATGGACGCATTTTATTTTGAAAAGTCGTTTCGACTTGGGTAGCTATGTATTCACAACAATCATAGTATTGCTCTGTTTATTTCTCTGTTTCAATGTGTGTACTCTATTTTCCATTCTTATATGTTCTGTTTCAATGTGTGTATATACGCTTTCCATTATGTATATGTGGATGATAATAGCTAGATTCAAATTAGTATACAAACAGATAGAAAATGGAATTCATAATATATATATTAATTGTTCATTAGTTCATCACAGAATATATATATATATATATATATATATATATATATATAATATCATCACATATACGTGATGATACTTAACTACTAGGTACAATGCATAAAACTGAAAACGAACAATACTAAAACTAACAATCCCTCCACAGGGCGATATTACAGCCCCTAGCCAATAGCTCCACAGTGCGCGGCGTCTTCCCGATCTTGAAGGCAGTACTCTGACTCCTCCGCCTCGCAGCGCTTGACGTACCGATCTGCCTCTTACTGGCGGACACGCGCGACCGATCTTGCCATTTCGTTGGGCGCCCACCGGAGCTCCTCGTCGATGGCACGCTGGAGCTTATCGGCCCACCTCCACGCAGCGACGAGGCGCCCAGCGCCTCTGACCTTCCTCGCGAAGTACCCGTCTTCGTACACCTCCTCGGCCTGACGGCCTTTCGCCCCCAAAGCTCCGCCGCCTTTTTCCAGCGGCATCCACGAACTTCATAGGCCACCTGGTACCTGGCTTCCTCCTCCGCCATCTCCTTCTTGAACGCCACTTACCTGGCTTTCTCAGCCGGCGGCAGTGACTTCCACAGACAAAGATTGTACTGGCCCCAAAACTGATCCAAAGTTGGGGGTCTGGCACAACCTCGTCAGGTGGCGCGTAGGGGTCCTCGTCGCTACTAATCGGGTGAGCGTCCTCGGGGGGCGGCGAATCCTCGTCGGTGCGTGGGCAGACCGGTGACGCCATGATAGAGATTTGAGAGAGAGAGAGAGAGAGCGAGTGAGGGGAGGATGTAGATGAGAATGCAGGCGGGACAACGTGAGCAAGGTAGTATTTATTGGTGCCGGAATCTAGATCGACGGGGACAGTACACACGCCGGTCGCCGGAATTTATGAGTATTGTAGTTTGAATTACACACGATTCCCGCAGCAAAATCCATGTGTGAACATAATAGCTGACGGTTTCCAATACAGAATCGTGTCTGATTAATGATCCCCGCCAATCACCTACCAAACCTCGAGCCGCGAGATAGTGTCAATCGTGTGGGGGCCGGTTGTCTTGCCAGGTCTTTACATTTTCCTTTTTGAACACCAGATATTTACATCGTCTGATGATTTTTTAACTCGCACACAAGTACACAAAAATATGATTTTTTTTCAAACCATTTTGGTTAGGCGTTGCATGTAGATGTAGTTCAAATTTGACTTACGGTCATTAAATGGTTAGAAAATCACTTAAATGTCGTTAAAAGTTCAAATGACCCCTGAAATTTTCCAAATTTTTACATGACAGTTGTATTAGTGCACGTTAAACGTAGTAAAAAATTTGAAGGCCGTAAGAGGAAGCTATCTCCCGTCCGTCATCAAACATGCATTGCTCCCTCTCAGAATCACGAACCTTCTAGTGAGTTGCTCCGATTTGTGAGGGATGTGTGTCCAAACTTTCGTCAAACAGGCCATTTTTTTACGACATCATCTTGGTGGCATGACATTAAATCAAGCAAGGTTTCATGTTTTTCTGATCATTTTTTTGATTTTTTGGAATTAAAATGCCATGGCATGCACTCCATGCATGTGCCCATGCCTTGAGACCAATATGTTTGAAAATTCCTTCTAATTTACTGCACATGTAATTAACTCGCACACAAGTACACAAAAATATGATTTTTAAACTGTTATGATTAGGCGTTGCATGTAGATGTAGTTCAAATTTGAATTGCGGTCATTAAATGGTTAGAAAATCACTTAAATGTTTTTAAAATGTCAAATGACCACATAAATTTTCGATTTTTTCACATGATAGTTGTATTAGTGCAAGTTAAACGTAGGAAAAAAAATTGAAGGCCGTAAGAGGAAGCTATCTCCCGTTCGTCATCAAACATGCATTGTTCCCTCTCGGGACCATGAACCTTCTAGCGAGTTCCTCCGGTTTGTGAGGGGTGTGTGTCCAAACATTCATCAAACATGCCAATTTCTTTACCACATTATCTTGGTGGCATGACACTACATCAAGCAAGGTTTCATATTTTTTGATCATTTTTAGTTTTTGGAATTAAAATGCCATGGCACTCCATGCATGTGCCCATGCCTTGAGACCAATATGTTTGAAAATTCCTTCTAATTTACTGCACATGGAATTAGCTCACACACAAGTACACAAAAATATGATTTTCCAAACCGTTATGGTTATGCGTTGCATGTAGATGTATTTCAAATTTGAATTACGGTCATTAAATGGTTAGAAAATCACTTAAATGTCTTTAAAATGTCAAATGACCCCAGAAATTTTCCAAATTTTCACATGACAGTTGTATTAGTGCATGTTAAACATAGGAAAAAAATTGAAGGCCGTAAGAGGAAGCTATCTCCCGTTCGTCATCAAACATGCATTGTTCCCTCTCGGAACCACGAACCTTCTAGCGAGTTGCTCCAGTTTGTGAGGGGTGTGTGTCCAAAGCGTTAAATCAAACATGCCAATTTCTTTACCACATCATCTTGGTGGCATGACATTACATCAACCAAGGTTTCATGTTTTTCTGATCATTTTTTATTTTTTGGAATTAAAATGCCATGGCACTCCATGCATACGTATGCATGTGTCCATGTCGTGAGACCGATATGTTTGAAAATTCCTTCTAATTTACTGCACATGGAATTAACTCGCACACAAGTACATAGATATGATTTTTCAAACCGTTTTGGTTAGCGTTGCATGTAGATGTAGTTCAAATTTGAATTACGGTCATTAAATGGTTAGAAAATCACTTAAATGTCTTTAAAAGGTCAAATGACCCCTAGAATTTTCCAAAATTTCACATTACAGTTGTAGTACTGCACGTTAGACGTAGAAAAAAATTTGAAGGCCGTAAGAGGAAGCTATCTCCTATTCGTCATCAAACATGCATTGTTCCCTCTCGGAACCACGAACCTTCTAGCAAGTTGCTCTAGTTTGTGAGGGGTGTGTGTCCAAACTTTCATCAAACATGCCAATTTCTTTACCACATCATCTTGGTGGCATGATATTACATCAACCAAGGTTTCATGTGTTTTTGATTTTTTTGGAATTAAAATGCCATGTCACTCCATGCATACGTATGCATGCATGTGTCCATGTCGTGAGACAAATATGTTTGAAAATTCCTTCTAGTTTACTGCACATGGAATTAACTCACACACAAGTAGACAAATATGATTTTCAAACCGTTTTGGTTAAGCGTTGCATGTAGATGTAGTTCAAATTTGAATTACGATCATTAAATGGCTAGAAAATCACTTAAATGTCTTTAAAAGGTCAAATGACCCCTCAAATTTTCAAAAATTTCACATTACATTTGTAGTAGTGCACGTTAGACGTAGAAAAAATTGAAGGCGATAAGAGGAAGCTATCTCCCGTTCGTCATCAAACATGCATTGTTCCCTCTCGGAACCACGAGCCTTCTAGTGAGTTGCTCCGGTATGTGAGGGGTGTGTGTCCAAACTTTCGTCAAACATGCCAATTTTTTACCACATCATCTTGGTGACATGACATTACATCAACCAAGGTTTCATGTGTTTCTGATTTTTTTTATAAATGCCATGTCACTCCATCCTTAATTGTGTCATAGCCGTTAGACCAATATGTTTGAAAATTTCTTCCAATTTACTGCACATGGAATTAAATCGCACACAAGTACACGAAATATGAGTTTTCAAACCGTTATGGTTAGCTGTTGCATGTATATGTAGTTCATATTTCAATTACGGTCATTAAAATGCTAGAAAATCACTTAAATGTCTTAAAAGGTCAAATGACCCTTGAAATTTTCCAAAATTTGACCTGACAGTTGTATTAGTATTACAAAATTTCTCGTTCATTTAAAACACCATCCGTTGGCACGTTACTCCAAATTCGTCTTTCACAGCTAATAAAAAATATCTACAACATCACACACAGTTGTTTTCTAGGAACCATTTGCGATGAAAATATCTGGGTCTATTTAAGTCTCCCTCCTTAAGCTTCGCTGGTTCGTCTACTCTATTGCCGGCAACCCCCAAATCCACGAATCCCTATCCCCATTCCCGCACCCCCTTCTTGCAAATATGACGACGTGGAAACGCTTCGTGAAGGCCCGTACGATGGCGCGTCCCCAGCGCCGCCACCACGGTCGAGGCGCGGGAGCCCTCGCCGAAGTCTTTGTTGCATTCGCATTGAGCGCGGCCGCTTCCGCTAAGAGGGCGTCTGCGGCAGCCGACAGGGCAGCTGTAGTAGCCGAGATGGCTGCAGCTGCTACTGTGATGGCGACTGCAAACGCCGAGAGCGCTTGAGCTGCCGTTCGTGCCGCTGATGTCGCCCTGGCCCGGGTCGAGGCCATCCATGCCAAGATCGAGGATGCACACGCCAAGATATTCCAGGCCACCTCGGACTCCAGCATGCAACCCACATCTGAAAAGGCGGCGGTGGCCATGGAGCACCTGCTTCCTCATGAGGCCGTAAGCGGGAGTTGGAGATGCTGAGGCGGCGGAGATCGAGGCGCCGGGAGGAGGAGTTGCAGCGTGGCCAAGGTTGAGGTAGAGAAGAGTCATCCACCGAGGAATCGACGGTGGAGTACCAATGTCTGGCTCTGGCGTAGCCACTACTCTGAGTACTACAACCTTGAGGGCGCCGAGGGCGAGGGCGAGGACGCAGTCGACTTCAGCAAGGGGCCGGAGTCCACCAGTGACATGTCGCCGGGACAAGCCATCGACATCTCATCTCACACCGGCGATGCATAGGCCGGCGCGACGGCAATTTGTTAAAATTATGCGTACTTAGGCTTTGTTTTTAATGCTGGTCTTTTGTTAGAGCAATGTTTAGGTCAACTGGCTCTGTGTAATTACTAAAATTGCTCTATTCAATAAGTGTGGTCTGTCTGCTGTACGCTCTTTTGTGTGCCCAAATTAGCAAGCGATGTTAAATTATGCAATGACATACCTGGGGAAATTTCCACCAAAATTTGAATTATCAAACTCATCCCATGTGCGTAAAGCAGAAGAATCATTTGCGATGAAGTGAATTGTCCGACGGCACTGCGCGCAAAGTTTCCCTCCACATTTCCATAATTTTGGCCTACCGCCAAAAAATCTACCCCGCCCCCCTTCCCCCCTTCCCCACCCCCTTTTCTCCCCGACCACAAGTCACATTTCCCCTGTTTCCTCCTTCCTTCCTTCCTTGCTAAGCTATAGCCGCTTCCTCGCTCTCGTCGTCTCGCATCCTACCGGCGGGGTCGCCATGGTCTTCTTCAACGACCTCTCCAACGGTTCCTCCTCCAGCGACTACTCCTTCACCACCCGGGTATGCCTCTCTTCTCTCTCTCGGGCTATGACTTGGAATGAAGGATTTTTACCCGACGGTCGATTTGAGTCATTTCTTCCTCTTGTAGCTCCCTAGGACCATCAGTGGCAACGAATGGAGCAGGGTGGCTGAAGATCTATCTGCTCGTTGTCACCATCAATCTCCATGCGTGAAGCTAGTTGTGTTTGATTCTGTGGATAGTGGGAGGAAGTTTCGGGCATGTGCAGAGAAGGTTAGACCCTCTTTTGTTATTACAAATCATTTGTTAGATGTGATTCAGGCACTGTCACGGTCCCAACCCATTCATACCACACCTTCAACCAAACGCATCCTAAGACAGTGTCACAATTTTTACCTGGTATCTTAAATTGTTGCCATCTCATCAGCGGTGCCATTAGAAAATTATTTGGCGCAGCTTCAGCAGTTTGTGCAACCAACTTTGGACCACACACACGAGCAGCCAAGCGGTAAAATACTAAATCTTTATTGCACGAAGGCGGGCATCGGAACAACTTCGTGCTCGAGTCCGGTCCCTATTTTTCGATGCATCGGCTCGCCGGTCTGAAGCGCCGGTGCGAGATGTAGCAACAGTTGTCTTTACCCCAGTTTTGGCATACATAGTGGGCGACCTTAGTGCTATTAGTTCTATGTTACTAAATTTGTGCATGTACACACACTGTTAGTATCAATTTTACATCATCCAAACACTGTCGCTATCTTTATTTGCGATTATATTTACCTTCCTCATAAAATGTTCAATTTGTTATTTATTGTACATGAGTAAGAACTTGTAGCATTGTTGTAGTTAATTATAGCTTCTGATGTTCCAGAATTTGGTTGTTGTCTCAATACCAATTATTTCATTTGCACATTGATCTTTTTGAGAAGATATGTCATAATTAACATGTTTCTTCAGTTTTTCAAAATAAGCATTGGTGATTTTCTATGTTGCTATAAACCCATTTCCCCTACAATTATTCCTGATCTAGTTTTAAATATTATAGGATGAGCGGAAGTGTTCTTACTTGGAGTGGGTTGATCAAGAGTGGCCACAGTCTTTGAAGATGTGCCTAGCGAAGCTCTGGAGCATGTATGAGGAAGAGAACACACGTAGGCTTAGAGAAAGTCTTGTCAACACTGAATCATATTTCAAGATGTGGGATAAAAAGTTGAAGGTGGAGAATGAGCTCAGATTTTTTAAATCAGACTTTGCTAAGATGGTGTTGGCGAAGGAGGAGGCACTTTCCCAGTTGGCCTGTGCAAAATGGGTTCTTCTTGAACCGAAAGCAGAGGTGGATAAAGGCGAGCCTGGATGATCTCGATTAGGGAAATGAATATATTGTTCTTATGAAGTTGAACTAGCTATATGTTGTACTGTGGTGTTTTCATGTAGCTACCGTACTGTGATGTTATAATATATTCATGTGCCTGATATGAAATTGGCAAATAGCTGTTCGATATGAAATGTGAATTTGCGTAATACTGGAATTATTAATTGTAAACTAATAAACCTACTAAATGTGTCATGGACCTTTGCAAACGGTTCTAGCAGTAAAAGCGCTTGCGATGGATAGCCCAATGCCACACAGTTTTCTTGCGATGGAGGGCCTATCCTCGATGATTTCTGGGTCGTGTGGGAAGGACACCCTATCTCACACACTCACTTGGCGACGGTTCCAAGTGCCGTCGTGGAAAGGGGTTAAAAACCGTTTGTTTAGGACCGACGCGCACCAGTGACACAAGGAGTATTTTCGAACCCATAATTGTGAATCAGATTGTGAAAATTGTTACGATGTAACCTGTTTAAGGGCCTCCTTGGGGGAAGTCCTTTCTGCTCTCCAGGGCTCTCTTGATTGTTTGTTGGCCTCATGGCTTGATGGGAGTTAGGACGAGTGGAGATGCCGGCCAGGGTGCCCCTTTAGGAGGCCGGAGGGTGAACTCCAAGCGAGTCTCCCTCATCTTCCTCCATAGCGACCTCTTCAACTCCCTCTCCCCTGGACTCCACCTGAAGCAACCAACCATCACCTTCTTCATTGTTGGAGGAGGGAGAAGACATGATGCGTGGCTTAACAGATCTGAACGAAAACAGCAAGAAAAGAAAAGCAGGAGATTTCTCCAGCGATATGGAGGTCAATAGGTTCGAGGGGTATATAAAGATTTTTATCTTGGGAAACAAGCAAGCGGAAGAAAAGCGGAGTCAGGAAGGTACCGAAGTGGGCACAACCCACTGGGCGCGCAAGCAAGCCGGTGCAAAGTCGGTAGCGCCAGTGTCTTGTGCCCACCAGGGGTGCTTTCCTGGTTGTTTCTTATTTTCCTAATTTTTGCTATATTCCAAAACGGACAGAAAATATTTTTGATGATTTTCCGGAGTCCGTTTACTTGCCGTATCACGTACCTCCTTTTTTTGACGATTCTGGAGTGTTCCGGAAGGTTTCTTTTATGTGTTCTTCCGGTGTCATAGTTTGCATAATATTTCTTTCAACATTAATGGGCGTACCTGAGATATAATGTTTTATTCGTTTCCCATTAACAACCTTCGGGTTAGTACCTTTGGCATTATTTATTTTGATAGCTCCAGATCGATAAACCTCCTCGATAACGTAGGGTCCTTCCCATTTGGATATGAGTTTTCCTGCAAAGAATCTGAAATGAGAGTTGTACAAAAGAACATATTCTCCAACCTTGAACTCACACTTTTGGATTCTATTATCATGCCATCTTTTAACTTTTTCTTTAAATAACTTGGCATTTTCATAAGCTTGGGTTCTCCATTCATCTAATGAACTTATATCAAATAACCTCTTATCACCAGCAAGTTTGAAATCATAGTTGAGTTCTATAATTGCCCAATAAGCTTTATGTTCTAACTCAAGAGGCAAATGACATGCTTTTCATAAACCATTTTATAAGGAGACATATCCATAGGATTTTTATATGTTGTTCTATAACCCCAAAGTGCATCATCTAATTTCTTATCCAGGACCTATTGACAGCCTTTTGTAGAATTAATTTTATTTCTCTATTGCTAAGTTCAACTTGACCACTAGACTGAGGATGATAGGGTGATGCAATCCTATGGTTAACATCGTACTTAGCAAGCATTTTACGAAAAGCTCCATGAATAAAGTGTGAACCACCATTAGTCATTAAATATCTAGGGACTCCAAACCTTGGGAAAATAACCTCTTTAAGCATTTTTAATAGAGGTGTTGTGATCAGCACTACTAGTTGGAATAGCTTCTACCCACTTAGTAACATAATCAACAGCAACCAAAATATGAGTATACCCATTAGAGGAAGGAAAAGGTCCCATGTAATGAAATCCCAAAACATCAAATGGTTCCACAGCAAGTGAATAATTCGTAGGAATTTCTTGACGCTTACCGATATTACCTATTCTTTGACATTCATCACAAGATAAGACAATATTACGAGCATCCTTGAAGAGAGTAGGCCAATAAAACCTAGATTGCAATACCTTGTGAGCAGTTCTGTCTCCCGCATGATGTCCTCCATAAGCTTCAGAGTGACATTTCTGTAGGATTTGTCCCTGTTCATGCTCAGGTACACAACGTCTAATAATACCATCTACTCCTTCTTTATAAATATGTGGGTCATCCCAAAAGTGAAGTCTTAAATCATAGAAGAATTTATTCTTCTGTTGGTAAGTGAAACTAGGTGGTAAATATTTACCAACAATGTAATTAGCATAATCAGCATACCAAGGTGTACTATTAGAAACATTTATGACAACTAACTGCTCATCAGGGAAACTATCATGAATAGGTTGTGGGTCATCAAGAACATTTTAAAGCCTAGACAAGTTATCAGCCACGGGGTTCTCGGCTCCTTTTCTATTAGTGATATGCAAATCAAATTCTTGTAGCAAGAGAACCCATCGAATAAGCCTAGGTTTGACATCTTTCTTTTCCATAAGATATTTCATAGCAGCATGATCAGTGTGAACAATAATTTTAGAATCAACAATGTAAGATCTAAATTTATCACAAGCAAACACAACTGCCAGAAATTCTTTTTTAGTAGTAGCATAATTTCTTTGTGCACTGTCTAGATTCTTACTAGCATAATGAACATTCAGTTTCTTATCAACTCTTTGCCCTAGAGCAGCACCAATAGCATAATCACTAGCATCACACATAATTTCAATAGGCAAGTTCCAATCAGGTGGTTGAACAATAGGTGCAGAAATTAAGGATTTCGTGAGTGTTTCGAAGGCTTCTAAACAATCATCATCAAAAACAAAAGGAATATCCTTTTGCAAAAGATTTGTAAGAGGCCTAGAAATTTTAGAGAAGTCTTTGATAAATCTCCTATAGAAACCAGCATGACCAAGGAAACTACGAATACCTTTGATATCTTTAGGACATGGCATTTTCTCAATTGCATCAACCTTAGCTTTCTCCACTTCAATACCTCTTTCAGAAATTTTATGGCCCAAAACAATACCTTCTTTAACCATAAAGTGGCACTTCTCCCAATTAAAGACAAGATTTGTTTGCTCACATCTCTGCAAAACTCGATCAAGATTGCTTAAACAATCATCAAAAGACTTCCCATAAATAGAAAAGTCATCCATGAAAACCTCAACAATATTTTCACAAAAGTCAGAGAATATAGCAGTCATACATCTTTGAAAGGTAGCAGGTGCATTACATAGACCAAAAGGCATACATCTATAAGCATAAGTTCCAAAAGGACAAGTAAAAGTGGTCTTTTCTTGATCAGGTTGAGAAACAGCTATTTGTGAAAAACCAGAATATCAATCAAGAAAGCAAAAATGTGTGTGCTTAGATAATCTTTCTAGCATTTGATCAATAAAAGGCAGAGGGTAATGATCTTTTCTAGTTTCTTTGTTTAATTCTCTAAAATCAATTACCATTCCGTAGCCCGTCACAATTCTTTGTGGAGTAAGTCATTCTTATCATTAGGAACAACAGTAATACCTCCTTTCTTAGGGACACAATGAACAAGACTTACCTATCTACTATCAGCTATAGGATAGATTATACCTGCTTCCAGAATTTTTAATATTTCTGTTCTTACCACTTCTTTCATCTTCAGATTTAACCGACGTTGGTGATCAACAACAGGTTTAACATCAGGTTCCATGTTAATCTTGTGTTGACATAGAGTGGGACTAATGCCCTTAAGATCATCAAGAGTATATCCAATAGCATCTCGGTGCTTCCTTAGAACTTTCAATAATCTTTCTTCTTCATGTTCTGAAAGGTTAGCTCTAATAATAACAGGATATATCTTCTTCTCATCAAGATAAGCATATTTCAAAGTGTGAGGCGATTATTTTAATTCAAACACAGGATCACCTTTAGGTGGAGGAGGACCTCCTAGAGTTTCAATAGGCAAATTGTGTTTAAGAAGAGGTTGTTGTTCAAAGAAAATCTTATCTATTTCATTTCTTTCATGCATATGCAAATCATTTTCATGGTCTAGCAAATATTGTTCTAGTGGATCAGTAGGACGTACAACAATAGAAGCAAGACCAATTATTTCATCCTTACTAAGCAATTCTTTCTTATGATGCTTTCTACTAAACTTGGAAAAATTAAACTCATGAGACTCATCACCAAAGCTAACACCGATAGTTTGTTTCTCACAATCTATTTTAGCACTAACGGTGTTCAAGAAAGGTCTTGTAACACCCCAAATTTTCAATTTGGAATGTTATACATAGGTCATCATATGCATATCATATTTTATTTGCATTTTGGTTTTTATCCTATAAATTCTAAGCAACTCAAGGACCCACGGAGAGAGTTGGGGATTTCATTTATTTTCATATTTGAATTTTTCTCAAATATTGAAAAGAGGATCATTTTGGTTTTAATAACTTTTCTCTATAAAATATTTCCAATATAAAAATAAAAGAGCAGAGATAAAATGACTTCTCCAAAATAAAAGAAATATTGGAGGAAAACATTAAAATCAAATAAATACTTTTATTTGTTATTTTATTTAAATTAGAAAAATGCATTTTTCAAAATTGCATTTTTAGGACAGAAAAATGTTCACTTTGTTCTAAATATTATGTTTAGATGGTGAAAATTGTTTTTTGCATTTTTTTAAAAAAATTATTTTTATTTAGGATTTTTCCTTTAGTGAATTTTTTAAGTTTCCGGACAGCCTTGGGCGAAGGCCAACCAGCCCTTCAGCGCCACCGCCCGCCTCCAGCGTCGTCTTGGCCGTGAGACTTGGGAGGAGTCCGGCTCACGCCTCGCCCGCCCCTCTCCCAAGTCGGAGACCACGGCGAGCTCTGCCACCACCGCCACCGACAAGTCGCCCATGACGGCCGCCCGCTTCGCCACGATTACATCCTGTCACCGGCAGCGCCGCCGCCCGCACCACCGTGCCACCAGAACCCCAGCGCCGACCCGCAGCCAGCCGCCGCCCCGCCCGCCGTCGTCGTCGTTATCCTTGTCGCCGCTGGTTTTTTGTCGGTTTAGGTATAAAGCCGTTCGGTTTTTATAAACCCTAGATTGTTTTTTATTTTATCATATCAGTTCGGTTTTCTTCCGTTAGTTCTAATTTACGAACGTTCGTTCGTTAATTTGTTTTAATGAAAGTTTTCGCTCGTTAGTCTCTGTTAGCGGACGTTCGTCCGATAGATTTTTCTTTTTCTGTTTTATTGTTTTTGCCAAGGATCTATCCGTGATTATTTTTATCGCAGATTAGCCCCTGATCTTCAAACTCTCACAACTTTTTAACTGTTCGTCCAAATCCAGTGAAACTAGCGCCAAAATCTTTGTCTCAAACCCCTTTTTCTGGTTAGTCAACTTGAACATGGTTTTGACAATTTAAAATTTGGTTTCAAGCAGATTTGATTTCGAAGTTCTTTTGATCGTAGTTTCAGTTCCGTAGCTCCGATTCGATTGATTCTTTTTGCAAATCGAAGCTCTTCAGTTGAACTTGCAGATTTGACTTTCTCATCTAAGTTTTACCCGTGCATATATGCTTGAGTGCTTATGTATGCTATTGTTTGTTTGCGATAGAATTCCCGGAGTGCGAAGCGTGCTACTACGAGTCTATAGGGTTTGCGGATCGTCGGCAAGGCAAGTAACACATTGATCATACCCCTTTATTACCCAGTTTTTATGCATTAGTTACAATCCTCAAACACTTCATGATTAGGATGTGATTATCATGTGGGTATTGGGAAGTAGATGATGAGGTGTAACCTATTGCCCTTTTATTACCAAACCCCTGGGAGATACTTCTACGTTATGCTTAGGTTGCTATGCTATGCTCGTAGACGTTGTTTGGTTTGAGTGATCCATGACAGATGTGAGATTGTTAATTAATGGTTAACTTATGGTGTCTACTTAAATACACATCTGGGTGGATTGGTTGCGGGCACCTGGGGATATACCAGTGTTGTCCTTTGGTTCGCCACCCAGGCTCAAAGGGATCATAAGATTATTCATGCTAGAAACTTCTGTGTGCATCCACAAGCTATTATGGGCTCTAGCATAGTTGAGTAGGTTGCATGGCCTCTTTCAGTGGTAGGCTAGGATATGTAGTGGATGTAGGTTGGTACTGTCTACCCAGAGTAAAGAGTTAATGTTTCTGAAAGACTGTGTCTCGGTCATCCGTTTCTCAAACATCGTGCAGTGCAAGAAAACCAACGGAGGAGATCGAGTCTTGTGGGGAAAAGTGCGCAAACCTCTGCAGAGTGTACAAACTAATCATGGTTATCCGTGTCCCCGGTTATGGACATCTTGAGTATCTGGTTCTTGGATTATCATGTTGATCTCATCACTCTAAATTAATTTATTGGGTTGTTAATTACTGTTTAATTGGGATTGAGATGTGGTTACCATCCTCAATGTTTATCAATTACCACGATAGTTAAATAAAGTATATATTCCTTTGCATTTGGGAAAAATTGGCTTTTCGCAAAAACATTATAACCATAGAGCCTCCACCAGCCATATATGCATGTAGTGATAGCATTTACTTTTTCATTGCCCTACTGTGTTATATTGCCAGCATATTCCATGTGCTGACCCATTTCGGGCTGCAACATATCATATTGCAGACTTTTCAGACGAAGAGTAAGGTGCGCAAGCTCGTTGTCGTGCACTCAGCTATGTCGTTGGAGTTGATGGACTCACTTTATCTTCCAAGCCTTCCGTTGTTATCTTATTTAGATGGCCTTAAGCCATATTATTGTAATAAGTTCTAATTTTGAGACATTCGATGTAATAAGTGTGTGATTGCACTCTGTTATAAATCCTTCAAGTAATGTGTGTGTCAGCATTACCGATCCAGGGATGACACTTATGCACAGAGATTTGACGGTCTGAGGTCGGATCGCTACAAGATGGTATCAGAGCACATACTGATTGTAGGACACGGCCACTAAGATAAACCATAGGTCACTCTTCTCTACTCATTTCTGACTCCTCTCCATTTTCCACTCTATAGGATGGCGGACTCAAGGAACAAGTTTGCACAACCAGATGAAGACACACCTTTTGGACGACACTTGAAGGAAGTCACTAGGTACCTGAACATCGGAATACCAAGCTTCACCGGGACCTACACTGCCACTTTACCAGAAGAGGAGCATTGGATGATTGGAGTTCAAGTTCCAGGAAGGACATTCACGCCAGTTACCGAACTCATAGAGTTTTCCTTTGATGCACCAACCTGGAGTCTAGGTAAGAGCATGGCCGCCCACATCGCCATGGGACGCATCAGCGAAGTTTATCACAAGGATCTTAAGGACACCATCTACCAGATATGTGGGCGCTGAGATGAGAAATGGGAGATGATCAGCACCAGGAGGGACAGGTCCATTGCAGCTTTCATCCAGGAGTTAAACCAGCACATTCGTTGCCAGGAGAACCAAATGTGCGCAAGCATGATAGATCTGAAGAAAGTGATGACCAGGAACATGGAGCTTGAAGAGGAACTCAAGTCTACATGCGACGGATATGAGGAGGAAATCGCAATACTAGTGGAGAAGAATGACGACCTGACGAGGAAGCTAGGAGTATTCATGGGAGACCACGCGCCAGGAGGAGATGGCGACCATCCTGAGGACTACACCATCATCGATGACACCGTCTCTGACCCCGACAGTAGTGATGATGATTACGAAGACGAAGCTGGAGCGGATATCATGGAGTCTTCCACCGATCAAAATTTCTAGTCGTCCACCATATCATCAGTAGTATTTCCCCATGTATATAGTAATTGTCCGAGCACTGTAACGATAGTTAGATCGATTGTATGCCCTTGTTTGAATTGATTGGTGTGATATGAATGTGTTTGTCTCATGTGCATATGGGTAGTGCTTTCTCACTATACCTCATTCTATTCTAATCTCTTCCCTCTAAACCCATCATATGCCTCCGAGACGTGACCCCGGATTTGTATTCCCACCGGAGCTCACTCAGTTGATCCAGCAACAGAATGCCTTGATGCAGCTACTAGTCCAAAACCAAGGCAACAACAACAACTACAACAACAACAACCACCCACCTCCACCACCTCCGGTTGACAACTTAGCCCATTTTCTGAGGTTGCAACTGCCGGTGTTTTCCAGTAGCACCGAGGCGATAGTTGCTGATGACTGGCTACACAGGATTGGAAGGGAGTTGACCACCGCAGGGATGACACTGTGTGTCAGCATTCCGATCCAGGGACGACACTTATGCACAGAGATTTGACCGTCTGAGGTCGGATCACTACAGGTCTATCAAAGATAATGGGACAAAAGTCATCTTGTGGGGAACCAAGAACAAGAAAATCAGTAGGGTATTTTATTTTTCCACACAAGACTTCAACATATCTAACAATCCCGAGTGGTGTGACTGTGTCTCTATTAGCAAGTTTAATAGTAACATCTATGTCTTCTATCTCAGTGGGTGCTATGTCATTCATAATTTCTTGATATAAGGTAAAAGGAATAGCACTCACGCTAGCACCTATTTCGCATAAACCATGATAACAGTGATCTCCTATCTTAACTGAGACAACAGACATGCCAACAACAGGTCTATGTTTATCTTTTTCATCGGGTTTGGCAATTCTAGCAGCTTCATCACAGAAGTAAATAACATGCCCATCTAAATTTTCAACCAAGAGATCTTTCAGCATAGCAACACTAGGTTCTACCTTGATTTGTTCAGCTGGTTTAGATGTTCTAGTATAACTTTTATTGACCATAGTTGAAATGTTAGCATGTTCCTTTATCCTAACAGGGAAAGGTGGTTTTCAACATAAGAAGTAGGGACAACTGGATCAACATTATAAATAATAGTTTCATCTTTAGCTATTACTGCTTCTTTAATTTCTTCTTTAATAGGTGGGTGATATTTAAACCACTTCTCCTTAGGGAGATCAACATGAGTAGCAAAGGATTCACAAAAGGAGGCTACTATTTCAGAGTCAAGTCCATATTTAGTGCTAAACTTTTGGAAAGCATTGCTATTCATAAAAGATTTAACACAATCATACTTAAGCTTAATACCAGACTCTTTACCTTCATCGAGTTCCCAATCTTCAGAGTTGTGTAGAATTCTTTCTAAAAGAGCCCACCGGAATTCAATAGTCTTCTTCATAAAAGAACCAACACAAGAAGTATCAAGCATGGATTGATTATTACGAGAAGGCCGAGCATAGAAGTTCTGAATAATAATCTCTCTTGAGAGCTCATGGTTGGGGCATGATATAACATTGACTTAAACCTCCCCCAAGTTAGAGCGATACTTTCTCCTTCACGAGGCCAAAAATTATATATATAATTCCGATCACGATGAACTAGACGCATATGATAATTTTTTTGGTGAAACTCCAATTTCAATTGATTCTAGTTCCAAGATACAATATCATCACATAGCCTACACCATGCCAATGCTCTTCCCTTCAAAGATAAAGGGAAAACCTTATTCTTAGCTTCGTCTCCGAGTAAACCTGCAAGCTTAAACAATCCACAAATTTCTTCCACATATATCAAGTGCATATCGGGATGTTCGGTTCCATCTCCTGCATAAGGATTAGCTAGCAGTTGTTCTATCATACCCGGAGGAATTTCATATTCGATATTATTAGTAGGTGCAGTAGGTTTAGGAGTGACTAATTTTGGTTTCGGTCGAGGTGAAGATTCCCCGAACAAACCCCTCAAAGGATTGTTCTCCATAGTAATAAGTGACAATAAATTTCAGCACGTAGTAATGATTTTTCCTTACCAATTCGCACTTACCAAGAGCGCTTCACTCCCCGACAACGACGCCATAAAAGAGCCTTGATGACCCACAAGTATAGGGGGTCAATCGTAGTCCTTTCGATAAGTAAGAGTGTCGAACCCAACAAGGAGCAGAAGGAAATGACAAGTGGTTTTCAGCAAGGTAATGTCTGCAAACACTAAAATTATAAGTAAGGAGTAGTTTGATAGCAAGGTAATTTGTAACAAGCAAGTAACAATAATAGTAACAAAAGTGAAGCAAGGTAGCCCAATCCTTTTGAGGCAAAGGACAGGCCAAAACGGTCTCTTATAATAAGCAAAGTGTTCTTGAGGGTACACGGGAATTTCAACTATTCACTTTCATCATGTCGGTTTGATTTGTGTTCACTACTTTGATAATTTGATATGTGGGTGGATCAGTGATTAGGTGTTGTTCTTACTTGAACAAACCTCCTACTTATGATTAACCCCCTCGCAAGCATCCGCAACTACGAGAAAAGTATTAAGGATAAATTCTAACCATAGCATTAAACTTTTGGATCCACTTGGTCCCTTACGGAATAGCTAACTACTCCACAATGCATTCCCTTAGGCCCAAATATTGTGAAGTGTCATGTAGTCTACATCCACATGACACCACTAAGGGAATCACAACATACACACTATCAAAATATCGAACACATATCAAGTTCACATGATTACTTGCAACAAGATTTCTCCCATGACCTCAAGAACAAAAGTAACTACTCACAAATGATAATCATGCTCAAGATCAGAGGGTATTAAATAGCATAATGGATCTGAACATATAATCTTCCACCAAATAAACCATATAGTAATCAACTACAAGATGTACACAACACTACTAGTCACCCACAAGTACCAATCTATAGTTCCGGTACAAAGATTGAACACAAGAGATCAACTAGGGTTTGAGAGGAGATGGTGCTGTTGAAGATGTTGACGGAGATTTCCCTCCCCAAGACGGGAGAGTTGTTGGTGATGATGATGATGATGATTTCCCCCTCCGGGAGGGAAGTTCTCTCAGCGGGATCGCTCCGCCGGAGGGCAAAAGTGCTCCTGCCCAAGTTCCGCCTCGAGACGGCAGCGCTTCGTCCCGAAAGTCCTCTCCTTATTTTTTCTAGGTCAAAATGACTTATATACCAGAAGAGGGGCACTGGAGGTGGGTTGGGCTGAGCACAACCGACCAGGGCGTGCTGGGGGGCCTGGCGCGCCCTGGTGTCTTGTGCTCACCAGGTGCCCCCCCCCTCCGATAGTTATTTGCTCCATCATTTCTTATTTATTCCATAAAAATTCCTCGTAAAGTTTCAGCTCATTTGGAGTTGTGCAGAATAGGTGGCCTGACGTAGCTTTTTTAGGTCCAGATTTCCAGCTGCCATAATTCTCCCTATTTGTGTGAACCTTGCATATTATGAGAGAAAAGGCATTAGAATTACTCGAAAAAGCATTATTATGCATAAAAACAATATAAATAACAGTAGGTAAACATGATGCAAAATGGACGTATCAGTATGAACCATGGAAAGTTGGAATACAGTAGATATTACACCAATAGAAATAAAGAATGAGTTCACTACAGTACCAAAAGTGGTGATTTACTTTCTTATACTAACGGAGCTTATGAGATTTTCTGTTGAATTTTGTGTTGTGAAGTTTTCAAGTTTTGGGTAAGGATTTGATGGACTAAGGAATAAGGAGTGGCAAGAGCCTAAGCTTCGGGATGCCCAAGGCACCCCAAGGTAATATCCAAGGACAACCAAGAGCCAAGGCTTGGGGATGCGCCGGAAGGCATCCCCTCTTTCGTCTTCATCTATAGGTAACTTTACTTGAGGCTATATTTTTATTCACCACATGATATGTGTTTTGCTTGGAGCGTCTTGTATGATTTGAGTTTTTGCTTTTTAGTTTGCCACAATCATCTTTGTTGTACACACCTTTTTAGAGGGACACGCATGAATCGTGATTTATTAGAATACTCTATGTGCTTCACTTATATCTTTTGATCTAGGCAATTTTGTTGTAGTGCCTCACTTATATCTTTTTAGGGCACGACGATGGTTTTATTTTATAGAAATTATTGAACTCTCATGCTTCATTTATATTATTTTGAGAGTCTCTAAACAACATGGTAATTTTCTCTAGTTATAAATTTAGTCCTAATATGATAGGCATCCAAGAGGGATATAATAAAAACGTTCATATAAAGTGCATTTAATACTATGAGAAGTTTGATTCCTTATGATTTTTTTGAGATATAAACATGGTGATATTAGAGTCATGCTAGTGAGTAATTGTGAATCTGAGAAATACTTGTGTTAAACTTTGTGATTCCCGTAGCATGCACTTATGGTGAACCGTTATGTAACGAAGTTAGAGCATGATTTATTTATTGATTGTCATCCTTTGTGTGGAGGTCGGGATCGCGCGATGGTTAACTCCTAGAAACTCTTCCCCTAGGAGCATGGGAGTAGTACTTTGTTTTGATGACTAACAGATTTTTGCAATAAGTACGTGAGTTCTTTATGATTAATGATGAGTCCATGGATTATATGCACTCTCACCCTTCCACCATTGCTAGCCTCTCTGTATCGCGCAACTTTCACCGGTACCATACAACCACCATATACCTTCCTCAAAACAGCCACCATACCTACCTATTATGGCATTTCCATAGCCATTCCGAGATATATTGCCATGCAACTTTCCAACGTTCCGTTTATTATGACACGCTTCATCATTGTCATATTCCTTGGCATGATCAAGTAGTTGACATCGTATTTGTGGCAAAGCCACCTTTCATCATTTTTTACACATGTCGCTCTTGAGTCATTGCACATCCCAGTACACCGCCGGAGGCATTCATATAGTGATTTTTGAGTTGTAAGTAAATAAAACTGTGATGGTCTTCTTTATTAGAGCATTGTCCCATGTGAGGAAATAAAAAAAGGGGGAAGGCCAAAGAATCCAAACAAAAAAATGAGAGAAAAAGCGAGAAGGGGCATTGTTACTATCCTTTTTTCCACACTTGTGCTTCAAAGTAGCACCATGATCATCATGATAGAGAGTCTCCTAAGTTGTCACTTTCATATACTAGTGCGAATTTTTCATTATAGAACTTGGCTTGTATATTCCAACGATGGGCTTCCTCAAATTGCCCCAGGTCTTCATGAGCAAGCAAGTTGGATGCACACCCACTTAGTTTTCTTTTGAGCTTTCATAAACTTATAGCTCTAGTGCATCCGTTGCATGGCAATACCTACTCACTCACATTGATATCTATTGATGGGCATCTCCATAGTCCGTTGATATGCCTAGTTGATGTGAGACTATCTCCTTCTTTTTTTATTCTCCACAACCACCATTCTATTCCACCTATGGTGTTATGTCCATGGCTCACGCTCATGTATTGCGTGAAATTTGAAAATGTTTGAGAATACTAAATTATGAAACAATTGCTTGGCTAAAACCGGGGTTGTGCATGATTTGAATATTTTGTGTGATGAAGATGGAGCATAGCCAGACTATATGATTTTGTAGGGAAAACTTTATTTGGCTATGTATTTTGAGAAGACATAATTGCCTTGTTAGTATGCTTGAAGTATTATCGTTTTTATGTCAATACTAAACTTTTGTTTTGAATCTTATGGATCTGAACATTCATGCCACAATAAAGAAAATTACATGGATAAATATGTTAGGTAGCATTCCACATCAGAAATTCCATTTTTATCATTTACCTACTAGCGGACGAGCAGGAATTAAGCTTGGGGATGCTTGATACGTCTCCAACATATCTATAATTTTTTATTGTTCCATGCTATTATATTATCTCTTTTGGATGTTTTACATCCATTAATATGCTATTTTATATTATTTTTGGGACTAAGCTATTAACCTAGAGCCCAGTGCCAGTTTCTGTTTTTCCTTGTTTTTGAGTTTCGCAGAAAAGGAATACCAAACGGAGTCCAAACGGAATAAAACCTTCGCGATGATTTTTCTTGGACTAGAAGACACCCAGAAGACTTGGAGATCAAGTCAGAAGAGCCACGAGGAGGCCACAAGGGTGGAGGGCTCGCCCAGGGGGTAGGGTGCGCCCCTGCCTTGTGGGCCCCACGTGACTCCCCTGACCTAATTCCTTAGCCTATATATTCACATATATTCCCAAACCACCAGAAGTATCCACGAAAAGACTTTTCCACCACCGCAACCTTCTGTTCCCGTGAGATCCCATCTAGGGACTTTCCCGGCATCCTGCCGGAGGGGGATTCGATCTCGGAGGGCTTCTACATCAACTCTATTGCCCTTCCGGTGAAGCGTGAGTAGTTTACCTCACACCTACGAGTCCATAGCTAGTAGCTGGATGGCTTCTTCTCTCTCTTTGATTCTCAATACCATGTTCTCCTCGATGTTCATGGAGATCTATCTGATGTAATATTCTTTTGCGGTGTGTTTGTCGAGATCGGATGAGTTGTGGATTTATGATCATCTTATCTATGAATATTAATTGAATCTTCTCTGAATTCTTTTATGCGTGATTTGATATCTTTGTAATTCTCTTCAAACTATCGGTTTAGTTTGGCCAACTAGATTGTTTTTCTTGCAATGGGAGAAGTGCTTAGCTTTGGGTTCAATCTTGTGGTGTCCTTTCCTAGTGACAGTAGGGGCAGCAAGGCACATATTGTATTGTTTCCATTGAGGATAAAAAGATGGGGTTTTCATCATATTGCTTGAGTTAATTCCTCTACATCATGTCATCTTACTTAAAGCGTTACTGTGTTCTTCATGAACTTAATACTCTAGATGCAGACAGGAGTCGGTCGATGTGTGGAGTAATAGTAGTACATGCAGAATCGTTTCGGTCTACTTGACACGGACATGATGCCTATATTTCATAATCATTTCCTTGGACATGGTCATAAGTTTGCTTTTTTCTATCAATTGCTCGACAGTAATTTGTTCACCCACCGTATTATTTGCTATCTTGAGAGAAGCCTCTAGTGAAACCTATGGCCCCTGGGTCTATTTTCCATCATATTAGTTTCCGATCTACTGTTTTTGCAATCTTTTACTTTCTGATCTATAAACCAAAAATACTAAAAATATTTAGTTTATCGTTTGTTCAGTTTTATCTATCTCTATCAGATCTCACCTTTGCTAGTAACCGTGAAGGGATTGACAACCCCTTTATCGTGTTGGGTGCTAGTTGTCTGATTGTTTGTGCAGGTATTGGTGATTTGTGCGTTGTCTCCTACTGGATTGACACCTTGGTTCTCAAAATTGAGGGAAATACTTATCTCTACTTTGCTGCATCACTCTTTCCTCTTCAAGGGAAAAACCAACGCAAGCTCAAGAAGTAGCGGGGGCGCGCCCTCCACCCTTGTGGATGCCTCATGGATCCTCTGGTCCATCTCCGATACTCCATGGGCTTCTTCTGGTCCATAAAAAATCATCATATGTTTCATCTCATTTGGACTCCGTTTGGTATCCCTTTTCTGTAAAACTCAAAAATCAGGAAAAAAACAGAAACTGGCACTGGGCTCTAGGTTAATAGGTTAGTCCCAAAATAATATAAAATAGCATATAAATGCATATAAAACATCCAAGATGGATAATATAATAGCATGGAACAATAAAAAATTATAGATACGTTGGAGACGTATCAAGCATCCCCAAGCTTAATTCCTGCTCGTCCTCGAGTAGGTCAATGATAAAAACAGAATTTTTGATGTGGAATGCTACCTAACCTATTTATCCATGTAATTTTTCTTTATTGTGGCATGAATGTTCAGATCCATAAGATTCAAAACAAAGTTTAATATTGACATAAGAACAATAATACTTCAAGCATACTAACAAGGCAATTATGTCTTCTCAAAATAACATGGCCAAAGAAAGCATGGTCTACAAAATCATATAGTCTGGCTATGCTCCATCTTCATCACACAAAGTATTCAAATCATGCACAACCCCGGTTTTAGCCAAGCAATTGTTTCATACTTTATTATTCTGAAACTTTTTCAACTTTCACGCAATACATGAGCGTGAGCCATGGACATAGCACTATAGGTGGAATAGAATATGGTGGTTGTGGAGAAGACAAAAAGAAGGAGATAGTCTCACATCAACTAGGCGTATCAACGTACTACAGAGATGCCCATCAATAGATATCAATGTGAGTGAGTAGGGATTGCCATGCAACGGATGCACTAGAGCTATAAGTGTATGAAATCTCAAAAAGAAACTAAGTGGGTGTGCATCCAACTTGCTTGCTCATGAAGACCTAGGGCATTTTAGGAAGCTCGTCATTGGAATATACAAGCCAAGGTTTATAATGAAAAATTTCCACTAGTATATGAAAGTGACAACATAGGAGACCTTCTATCATGAAGATCATGGTGCTACTTTGAAGCACAAGTGTGGTAAAAGGATAGTAACATTGCCCCTTCTCTCTTTTCTCTCATTTTTTTGTTTTGGCTTCTTTGGCCTCTTTTATTATTTTTATAGTCCAGAGACTCATCCCAACTTGTGAGGGAATCATAGCTTCCATCATTCTTTCTCACATGGGACAATGCTCTAATAATGATGATCATCACACTCTTATTTACTTACAACTCAAAAATTACAACTTGATACTTAGAAACAATATGACTATATGAATGGCTCCGGCGGTGTACCGGGATGTGCAATGACTCAAGAGTGACATGTATGAAAGAATTATGAAAGGTGGATTTGCCACAAATACTATGTCAACTACATGATCATGCAAAGCAATATGACAATGATGGAACGTGTCATAATAAAACAGAACGGTGGAAAGTTGCATGGCAATATATCTCGGAATGGCTATGGAAATGCGATAATAGGTAGGTATGGTGGCTGTTTTGAGGAAGGTATATGGTGGGTGTATGGTACCGGCGAAAGTTGCACCGTACTAGAGAGGCTAGCAATGGTGGAAGGCTGAGAGTGTGTATAATCCATGTACTCAACATTAGTCATAAAGAACTCACATACTTATTGCAAAAATCTATTAGTCATCGAAACAAAGTACTACGCGCATGCTCCTAGGGGAAGGGTTGGTAGGAGTTAACCATCGCGCGATCCCGACCTCCACACAAAGGATGACAATCAATAAATAAATCATGATCCGACTTCGTTACATAACGGTTGACCATACGTGCATGCTACGGGAATCACAAAGTTTAACACAAGTATTTCTCAAATTCACAATTACTCACTAACATGACTCTAATATCACCTTCTTTATATCTCAAAACAATCATAAGGAATCAAACTTCTCATAGTATTCAATGCACTTTATATGAAAGTTTTTATTATATTCCTCTTGGATGCCTATCATATTAGGACTAAGTTCATAACCAAAGCAAATTACCACGCTGTCTAGAGAGACTCTCAAAATAATATAAGTGAAGCATGAGAGTTCAATAATTTGTACAAAATAAAGCCACCGCCGTGCTCTAAAAAGATATAAGTGAAGCACTAGAGCAAACAACAAACTACTCCAAAAGAAATAAGTGAAGATCAATGAGTAGTTGAATAATTATGTAACTATGTGAAGACTCTCTAACATTTAAGAATTTCAGATCTTGGGATATTATTCAAACAGCAGGCAAAACAAAATAAAATAAAATGACGCTCCAAGCAAAACACATATCATGTGGTGAATAAAAATATAGCTCCAAGTAAGGTTACCGATGAACGAAGACGAAAGAGGGGATGCCATCCGGGGCATATCCAAGCTTAGTTGCTTGGGTATTCCTTGAATATTACCTTGGGGTGCCTTGGGCATCCCAAGCTTAGGCTCTTGCCACTCCTTATTCCGTAGTCCATCGAAACTTCACCAAAAACTTGAAAACTTCACAACACAAAACTCAACAGAAAACTCGTAAGCTCCGTTAGTATAATAAAGCAAATCTCCGCTTAGGTTGTGAACTCATTCTAAATTCATATTTGTGTTATATATACTGTATTCCAATTTCTCCATGGTTCATACCCTCCGATACTACTCATAGATTCATCAAAATAAGCATACAACACATTTAAAACAGAATTTGTTTAAAACAGAACAGTCTGTAGTAATCAGGAAATTTCGTATACTTCTGTAACACCAAAAATTATGAAAAATTAGGACAACCTGGGTAATTTATATATCAATCATGTGTAAAAAACTCAGGTCAAAAGCACGTTCCAGTGAATTTTCAAAATTTCTGGACTGAGAACAAAAGGTTATGTTTTTCAGCAAGATCAAATCAACAATCTTCCAAACTATCCCAAAGGTCTTACTTGGCACAAACACTAAATTAAAACATGAAAACATATCTAACTAGAGGCTAAATGATAAATTTATTGGAAAACAGGAGCAAAACGGAAGAAACAAAATAAAATTGGGTTGCCTCCCAACAAGCGCTATTGTTTAATGCCTTTTTAGCTAGGCACGATGATTTCAATGATGCTCACATAAAAGATAAGAATTGAAACATAATGGGAGCATCATGAAGAATATGACTAGCACATTTAACTCTAACCTACTTCCTATGCATAGGTATTTTGTGAGCAAACAACTTATGGGAACAAGAATCAACTAGCATAGGAAGATAAAACAAGCAAAACTTCAAGATTTTCAACTCATAGAGAGGAAACTTGATATTATTGAAATTCATACAAGCATATATTCCTCCCTCATAATAATTTTCAGTAGAATCATGAATGAATTCAACAATATAACCATCACATAAAGCATTATTTTCATGATGCACAATCATAGAAATTTTACTACTCTCCACATAAGCAAAATTCTTCTCATTCGGAACAGTGGGAGCAAACTCAACAAAATAACTATCATGGGATTGAAAACTAAAATCAAGATGACAAGTTTCATGGTTATAATTATTCTTTATAGCATACATGTCATCACAATAATCATCATAGATAGGAGGCATGCTTTCATCATAATAAATTTGCTCATCAAAACTTGGGGGACAAAAAATATCATCTTCATCAAACATAGCAACCCCAAGCTTGCGGGTTTGCATATCATCAGTATCATGGATATTCAAAGAATTCATACTAACAACATTGCAATCATGCTCATCATTCAAAGATTTAATGCCACACATTTTATTTATTTCTTCTTCTATCAATTGAGCACAATTTTCCTTGCCATCATTTTCACGAAAGACATTAAAAAGATGAAGCATATGAGGCAACCTAAATTTCATTTTTTGTAGTTTTCTTTTATAGACTAAACTAGTGATAAAAAAAGAAACTAAAAGATTCAATTGCAAGATATAAAGATATACCTTCAAGCACTCACCTCCCCGGCAACGGCGCCAGAAAAGAGCTTCCCTGGATGTGAGTTCCGCTTACCTAGCCTCCCCATTAACGGCGCCAGAAAAGAGCTTGATGCCTACTACGCAACCTTCTTCTTGTAGACTCGTGTTGGGCCTCCAAGCACAGAGTTCTGTAGGACAGTAGCAAATTTCCCTCAAGTGCATGACCTAAGGTTTATCAATCCGTGGGATGCATAGGATGAAGATGGTCTCTCTCAAACAACCTTGCAACCAAATAACAAAGAGTCTCTTATGTCCCCAACACACCCAATACAATGGTAAATTGTATAGGTGTGCTAGTTCAGCGAAGAGATGGTGATACAAGTGTAGTATGGATGGTAGAAATATATTTGTATAATCTGAATAAATAAAAACAGCAAGGTAACTAGTAACGAAAGTGGGCAAAAACAATATTGCAATGCTTGGAAACAAGGCCTAGGGTTCTTACTTTCACTAGTGCAAGTTCTCTCAACAGTGATAACATAATTGGATCATATAAAAATCCCTCAACGTGCAACCAAGAATCACTCCAAAGTTTCTATCGAAGAACGTAAGACGAAAACGTGCATCAACCCCTATGCATAGATTACCCCAATGTCACCTTGAGAATCTGCGAGTCGAGTGCCAAAACATACATCAAGTGAATCAATAGAACATCCCATTGTCACCACAGATATCCCGTCGTAAGACATACATCAAGTGTTCTCAAATCCAATACTCAATCCAACATAACAAAACCTCAAAGAGCAAGACTCAATTCATCACAAGAAGGTAGAGGGGAGAAACACCATATGATCCATCTATAATAACAAGGCTCGCGATACATCAAGATCGTGCCAAATCAAGAACATGAGAGAGAGAGATCAAACACATAGCTACTGGTACATACCCTTAGCCCCGAGGGTGAACTACTCCCTCCTCGTCATGGAGACCGCGGGGATGATGAAGATGGCCTCCGGTGATGGTTGCCCCCTCCGGCAGGGTGCCGGAATGGGCTTAGGTTGGTTTTTCATGGACTCGGGGGATTGTGGCAGCGGAACTCCCGATCTAGGTTTCTTTTTGGGGTTTTCTCTATTTACAGGAATTTTTTGCGTCGGGGACAATTCAGGGGGATCCACGAGGCGACGACAAGGCAGGGGGCGCGCCGTCCACCCTTGTGGATGCCTCGTGGCTCCTCTGGTCCATCTCCGATATTCCTTGGGCTTCTTCTGGTCCATAAAAAATTGTCGTAAAGTTTCACCTCATTTGGACTCCGTTTGGTATTCCTTTTCTGTAAAACTCAAAAACAAGGAAAAACAAAAACTGGCACTGGGCTCTAGGTTAATAGGTTAGTCCCAAAAATAATATAAAATAGCATATAAATGCATATAAAACATCCAATGGATAATATAATAGCATGGAATAATCAAAAATTATAGATACGTTGGAGACGTATCAAGAAGCTCCAGAAAGAAGTTGAGGACCGGAATGACACACCTACCACAGATACTTTTCAGAGAGTGCCAAGGGCATAAAGGTCTTCAGCAGTGCCAGTTGTCAGTGACACCAGGACTACCATTTCAGCACCTGCAGCAACTGCCATTATTACACTTCCAGTTTCAACTCCTCCAGCTCCACAGACCTCTACCGAAGCTATTGCCGATGGACTCCTCTCTACGCCATCTACGCACATCAGAGCAACCAGCCAGAAGACCCCTTCAGGAGCTCCCAGAGATCATGCCTAGAGTGCCGTATAGCACTATGCATTTTTGAGCTTTTTGGTAACTTGTTTCCAAAGGGGGAGAAAGTGTATAGATCATTAGGCTTCAAGAGAGAGAGTGTGTGTTTTGCCTTTTGTTGCCTCTCTTGCTACTTTGATCATTTGCTTGTTTGATTCCTATGCTAAAATTTTAGTTTTGCTTGTGAGATACTTCTTATGTGATCATGTGTTTGATCATACTATACCTTAATGTGTGCTTCCATGATGATATCTATGATATTTGTGTATGATCAATCATGTTTACCCTTGGTGATAAGTGCATGTCATTTAACTCTTATCATTTTGAGTGCTCCACCAAGAAGTATGTGACATGGAAGAGTGACCCATGATCCTAATCGATTGTGCATTTGCATTCAAAAGCAAATTTTAAATAATGCACAAATTTAGGGGGAGCTCTTGCTTACCACATACTTCTCAAAGCAATGATGTATTTCATTCATATTATCATTTGTCAAAGCTTTGATCTATATGTTGTCATCAATTACCAAAAAGGGGGAGATTGAAAGTGCAACTAATACCCGGGTGGTTTTGGTAATTCATAACAACATATAGCTCATTGAACTAATATCCATTCAAGTAAAATATTTCAGAAAGTTAAATGATTGGCATGGCATGGATTAGAGATGTGGACCCCTCAAAATGCTAAGGACACATATTGGCAAAAGCTCAAGACTCTACATTTTCATTTTAGTGATCCAAGATCACATTGAGTCCATAGGAAAGCCGATACTATTAAAAGGGGATGAGGTGTTGCTTAATGGTCTACTAGCTCAAAGTGCTTAGT
Organism: Aegilops bicornis; assembly: GCA_021605145.1. Lineage (NCBI taxonomy): Eukaryota > Viridiplantae > Streptophyta > Magnoliopsida > Poales > Poaceae > Aegilops > Aegilops bicornis. The sequence goes on along the minus strand of CM038675.1, from coordinate 379,638,686 downwards.
GATATTGCTCCAAAACCCTCAGCCACTTTCTCATTTCAACATATGTCCAAAACTCAAAGTCAAACTCGGCCCTACTAATTTGATCTATCTGGCGCCATCGAGTTCATTTGACCTAGCCACTGCCAGAAACCCTAGACAATTCGGTCACACTGATACGGATCTTGGTCTCACCGAGATGGCCTTGCAAACTCTTTGTTGCCTATTATAATTATTTCGGTCTCACCGAAATGTGCAATCGGTCCCATCGACTTTGCCTGACCAACTCTCCGTTGCCTTATTGCTTCACTTTGGTCTAACGGAGTTGATGAAATTGATGCCACCGAGATGAGGTTGTGCCCTAGCCCTAGCACATCGGTCCCACCAAATTGATCATGTCGGTACCACCGAGATTCCTAACGTTCACATTATGAACTAAATCGGTCTCACCGAGTTCTTCTATTCGGTCTGACCGAGTTGGGTCAAATGTGTGCAACGGATGGATTTGTGTGGACGCTATATATACCCCTCCAACCCCTTCTCCATTAGAGAGTGAGCCATCAGAACGTGCCTACACTTCCACTACTCATTTTCTGAGAGAGAACCACCTACTCATGTGTTGAGACCAAGGCATTCCAATCGAACCACAAGAATCTTGATCTCTAGCCTTCCACAAGTTGCTTTCCACACAAATAATCTTTCCACCATAGCCAAATCTGTGAGAGTTGAGTGTTGGGGATACTATCATTTGAAGCACAAGATCAAGGAGTTCATCATCAACACACCATCTATTACCTTTTTGAGAGTGGTGTCTCCTAGATTGGTTAGGTGTTTCTGGGAGCCTCCGACAAGATTGCAGAGTTGAACCAAGAAGTTTGCAAGGGCAAGGAGATCGCCTACTTCGTGAAGATCTACCCGAGTGAGGCAAGTCCTTCGTGGGCGATGGCTATGGTGGGATAGACAAGGTTGCTTCTTCGTGGACCCTTCATGGGTGGAGCCCTGTATGTACTCGCGCAACCGTTACCCTTCGTGGGTTGAAGTCTTTGTTGGTGTCAAAACCGGCGGATCTCGGGTAGGGGACCCGAACTGTGCTTCTAAGGTCGATGGTAACAGGAGAAAGAGGACACAATGTTTACCCAGGTTCGGGCCCTCTCTATGGAGGTAATACCCTACTTCCTACTTGATTGATCTTGATGAATATGAGTATTACAAGAGTTGATCTACCACGAGATCGTAATGGCTAAAACCCTAGAAATCTAGCCTGCATGACTATGATTATGACCCCCTCTACGGGCTAAGCCCTCCAGCTTATGTAGACACCGAAGGGGACTAGGGTTGTACAAAGTATGTTATAGAGAAAGGAATCTTCATATTAGGACACCAAGCTTGCCTTCCACACCAAGGAGAGTCCTGTCCGGACACGGGAGAGAGTCTTAGGTCTTGTATCTTCACAGACCATCAGTCCGACCCACGTACTATAGTCCGGACGCCCGAGGACCCCTTTAATCCAGACTCCTCAAGAGCCTCGAACCAGGCTTCAATGACGATGTGTCCGGCGCGCAGATTATCTTCAGCATTGCGAGGCGGGTTCCTTCTCCGAATACTCCAACACAGTCTTCGGACGCAACGGATGTGTCCGGCTCTGCAAAACAAATCCCACACACAACCACATAGAGTATAATATTCCACGAGTCCAATCTGCTGACAACTTTTGTAATGTGACACCACGTCATCACCCGGTCATTATTTCGAACCATTTTTCGGCCCGCCGCTTTGAGATGCGGTCTCACTGGCACGTCTTGTCAAAGTAGAGATCATGTCCCCTTATTGCGGGATTTTCATCAATACGGGCGTGGGTAATCCAACCGTGCAGTTTGCACAGCCCTCGGGAACGGGCGAGTTTTAAGGCGAGTGGGGAGGCGCTTGATATTCACTGCCTTTATAAGGAGGTAAGGATTCCCTTCTTTCACCCACGCCTTCTCTCTCTCTCTATGCCCTCCCATTCTCGAGCTCCAATGCCCAAGTCCTCATCTTTTCCGCCTCAAGAAAGCACTCGACCATGTCCGGATCTGGAGCGCAAGGCAAGCGGATGGTCTCCTCCGTCAAGGAGAAGGACATCACCAAGCTTCGGGAGGCAGGGTACCTGGAGAAAGAAATCACCCACCGGCTTCCGGCCAAGGGGCAAATCGTCCCCACCCCGAAGCCCAATGAGAGGGTGGTGTTCATCCCCCATTTCGTCTGCGGGTTAGGATTTCCTCTCCACCCTTTCGTCCGCGGACTCATGTTCTATTACAGGCTAGATTTCCACGATCTAGCCCCAAACTCCTTTCTCAACATCTCGACATTCATTGTCGTGTGCGAGGCCTTCCTCCGCATTCCTCCCCACTTCGGATTGTGGCTTAAGATCTTCAAGATGAAGCCGAAGGTGGTGGACAGCCAACACGCAGAGCGCGGAGGTGCCTTGGTGAGCAAGATGACCAATGTCACATGGCCCAAAGGTACTTTTGTGGAGACCCTCAAAGAGTGGCAGAAACTGTGGTTCTATATCACAGAGCCCCGCGACGCCACCTGAGTCGTGGCTCCCGAATTCAAGTCCGGAGCTCCAATGCGGCTCACCTCCTGGCTAGAGAAGGGACTGAACTGGTCTTCATCGGACGAGCTGATAGCGCTGCAGACGCGCATGCAGAGCATGGTGGACAAGGACATTAAGCTCGTCAACATGATCCAGGTGATGTTAGTTCTCCGGATCCTTCTGTCGGCATTCTGGGAACGGGGGTCCCCAAACTTGCCTGCCTGCGGCCCACGGCGTGGCTCTGCGAGCGGGCCCGTACGGCCCATCTTCACAAACAAACACTCAAGACCCTCGCGAGGCGGACGACGCAAGACCTCCTCAGGAGCGGCCTCACCAGGCTGGCTCGCGAGGGGCGGAGAGTTCAAGGCAAGGCAAACCTCGCAAGGTTCCAATGACGTGAGCCATGACGATCGAGACCAGGCGGGCGCCAGCGAGCACAGTGTACTTGTTTCCTCTTTGGTGCTAAGGAGGCAAGCGCAGGCGTGGAGTACCGAGGTGTCAAGCAAAGGTTTCCATATTAGTGCAACGAGACCAAGACCAGCAGGACGGCAGGATGGAGGTCACCATGGAGCCCAAGGCGGCGTCGCCACTAGAGCCTTTTGCAGGCGAAGACTGCTTTTGTCAGGATAATCTGTACTAGCTGTCCCCTTTCAAATTGGCCGTTGTTGGCTCCCTTCCCGCTCAATATTTGGGGAGAGGACTAGGGCTTCTATACATAGGACTAGCCACCACAGTAGGAGGCATATGATCTTTAGCCGATCCTCACACCCACCAAGCACAAGAACACCTCGCCTCAGGAGGCTGTTCTTACCCTTGTACTATTCATCCTTAGCCCAAGGGGCAATCCACCACCACACACTGAATTAGGGTATTACACCACAATGGTGGCCCGAACCAGTATAAATCTTGTGTCCCTTGTGTTGCGAGTTCGTAGAGTTAGCCCTTGAGATCTCAGCGAAGCTAGGATGTGGATCGGTAGGGGGAGATCTTCGTGCACACCCTAATGTTTGAACCTTGAGGGTTTTGCCCGAACCCGTGATCTGACATTTGGCGCGCGTACCGTCTCTTCCCTTCCGTCGCTCCGCGTACCGTCGCTTCATCGTCTCCATAGCGGACGCATGCCGCACTCGCGCCGAGCGTCGGCCTGCCCTTGCCACCCGCTACGGCTCCCGTTGGCGGGCCACCCCGTCGTTCTCCGTCGCCTGCCGCATACGCCGCCACTGGCCCGGCGGGGAACGAGCAGCAAGCATCCTCATTGCACCCCTCGGTGCTGCAGGACGGCCGCACCACCACTCCGTCACTGACTCCCGCTGGTTCGTCGTCTCACGGTCGTCGCGCTCCCACGGACGCGCGGGCCGCGCTCCTCATGGCGCACGAGCTCCTGCGCTACCGCCCAGTCGACGACCTCTACGAGGACTGGCTGGACCGCATCGCCGAGCTCGCCTGCGCTGCAGGGGGCTCCCCTGCACCATCCCTCTCGCTGCCTCGTCCACCGCCGGCTACAGGCGACGTAGCTCACGGAGCACCTCCACCACCTCTACACCAAGACGGCGCCCTGGCGCCAAGGCACGCGGCCCCGCGGCGCGACCCACTGCGCCCAACTCCCGCGTGTGAAGAAAGAAGTTGTCAAGAAGTCCCTCGACCGCAAGAGGACACTCCACCACTCCCCGCACCGCCACGCCAGGATCGCTTGCTGCGGCAGGGCCCCGTGCCGCTTGCCGTGGCGGCGCGCGGGCACCAAGACCAAGCCCCACTTCCAAGACGGGCCCCAGTGACAACGGTCGGCTGTCACGCCTTCACCCCCGAACTGTGTAGCGTGTCCTGGCCGGGCAAGTTCAAGCCGGACCTGCCTCCTCGCTACGACGGCACTCCCGACCCCGTGGAGTTCTTGCAGCTCTACGAGCTGAGCATCGAGGCCGCCAACGGCGACGAGGAAGTCATGGCGAACTGGTTCCCCATGGCTCTCAAGGATGGTGCCCGCTCCTGAACCTGCCTCCTGGCCCGATCTCCTCCTGGAGAGAGATGCGCGACCGTTTTGTAGCCAACTTCCAAGGCACTCGCGACCGCCCACCGGCCGCGGGTGACCTGCGCCGCGTCAAGCAACAACCGGGAGAGACCCTCCAGAAGTACATCCAGCGCTTCAACAACGTTCACCTCAAGATTCCCAAGGTGATAGACGAGGCCATCATCTCCGCGTTCTCTGATGGCGTTTGCGACGTCAAGATGAAGGAGGAGCTCGCCATCCACGAGGAGCTGTGCACGTCCCTGGAGCTGTTCATCCTGGCGGCCAAGTGCGCAAGAGCTAAGGAGGGGCGCCTCTCCCTCCTTGAGCTCCCGGCTGTGGACCCGAAGGAGAAGAAAGCCAAGGCCAAGGACGTGAAGCGCAAGGGAGCAGCCGTGCTCGTGGCGGAGCCAGACACCAAGCGCGGCAGAGACCAGCCTGAGTCATCCAAGAGCAGCCGACCGTTCTGCGCCTTCCATAACCTGCATAGCCACAACACCAGCGACTGTCAAGAGCTCAGAGCCATTCGAGAAGGACGCTTCGGTCGACGCCCCGAGCGCAACGACCGGGGCTACGGCCGAGGAGGAGGACATGGTGGAGGACGCTGGGATGACCGCCGCCTGTGCCAGGAGTGGCGCGACCGGCCTCGTGAGGACCGCTGGCAGGATCAGCCTCGCGAGGGTGCGTGGAGGGATCAGCCTCGTGAAGATCGTCCTCAGGGCAACGCCGGTCTTCCTCGACTACCGCCACCACCAAGAAGGAATGACAACCACCATCAAGACGAGGGGGTTGGGGGCTTCCAGGAGCCGCGTGCTATCGCCTGCATCTTGGGCGGAGCTCAGGCCCAGCCTTGCAGCGTATCTTCAAACAGTTTGCTCGCGAAGTGAATGCACTCCTCCCCAGGGTCGAGGCCACGTGCCCGCTCAGATGGTCCAAGTGCGCCATCACGTTCATCTCGGCAGATCAGCTCAAGTGCGCGGGTATCGCTGGCGCCCTCCCGATGCTTTGTTCACCAGTCATTAGCAATGTGCAAGTCACCAAGACCCTCATCAATGGCGGCGCGGAGCTCAACGTCCTATCCATCGACACGTTCGACAACCTCCAAGTGCCGTATGACCAGCTTCAGCCCACCAAGCCTTTCTCAGGAGTGACCGACGGCTCCAATACCCCAATCGGGCAGGTCCGCCTTCCCGTCACCTTTGGAGAACGCAACAACTACCGCACCGAGCTCATCGACTTAGACGTCGCACACATCCATCTGCCGTACAATGCCATCCTCGGGTATCTAGCCCTGGCCAAGTTCATGGCGGTGACCCATCACGACTACAATGTCCTCAAGATGCCAGGAAGCGGCGGAATCATCACAGTCCCGTGCGAAGAAAGAGACGCGGTGTGCTCCCTCGAGCGTGCCTTCCAAGCTGCAGCAATCGACGAACCCGACAGCAAGGGCAAGTGCCCTCCTGAGGCCACCCCGAAGAAGAAGAAGAAGCTGCTCCGTGCAGGACCTCAGGAGGGTGGCGTCGCGAGTGGAACCTCGTCTGGATCAGTGAACCCGCCAGGGGCGCCTCCCTCCATCACATAGGAAAGCGCGCCCGGCGCCCTTCTCGGGCAGGGCTTGGGGCTCTCTTCTGGAGGGCCTTAGACCTTGCCAACATCCCGAGGGAGGCGCTCGGGCACCACTTGGAGGAGTGCTTCACGGCACATTTCCCTCAGGAGAACACAGGGCGAGGAGCGCCCACCGCTCAGGAGTTCATCACCAGGACCACTCAGGAACTCCAAGATGCAAGGGCCATGCATGGAGACCGCCGCTCACCAGGCGCAGCTTCCCATCCAGGCGAGGATGTCGGGCTGCGCGTCTGCATCGACGTCCCAGGGCTCAACAGGGCCGCATCTCAGGAGCTCTTCTGGCCTTTGCGGGTGGGACGCCGCGAGGGTCCACCGCACAGCTACGTTCGCATCCCTTTTGGCCTGCCGAACGTGGCGTCCGCCTATCAGCGGCACTTGTGGCGCGCCCTGGCGACTCAGGAGGCCAGGCACCACGCCATCCTGACGGAGATGGAGACGTTCCTCAAGGAACCGCCTAGACCCCCAGAGCCTCCCGATGCTCAGGGCCTCAGTGGCTCGTGAGGAGCGACCGCTTCACCGTGTACCTTCAGCTGCCCCAACATCCCTTCATCAATAGAACCAGGTGACATCTTCCTAGTTTATTTAGCTGGCAGCGCCCCCTGGGCTACATCATTCCCAGGCCACATGGGTCCGTCCCTGTGGCATGTATCCCTTTTCATGTCTTTAACTTACCTTGCCGGGGCGCCCCTCGGGCTGCATCATCCCCTAGCCGCTCGGGCCTGACCCGGTGGCATGTATCTTCCCTGCATTTACTTAAGCCAGTATGCTTTCCATGCTTAATCTACCTATGACTATCACCTGCTTGATTGTCGCCTCCCTGCGGGAACCACGCGCCGACCGTCTTTTCTTTAGGACACTTTGCGTGAGGAGGTTAGGCACGGCGTCTGTGCTCGGGCCCGTCCCTGCAGCATTGATAAATCCAATGGCTGAGCTCTGTCTGGCGGGCCGGCCCCGTTCACGTCACCTCCTGGGGCCGTTGGTGCTTGGCTTTCTCACGCAATAACCTCAGGAGATTCGCTCGGCGCAGGCTGACTAACCACCTCGCAGGATCACTACAGCAAACGGGAATCAAGACCAGGCGCAACCCGCCTTGAGGTAGGGCCTCGTGAGTCCTGCGCTGGCTCACGAGTGCCCAGATACACCTCGTCTAGCCCTGTCGTGCAAGCCACGTGTCAGGGCAGGGCTGTACACGCCCCGGGGGCTCTCCGCAGTAGGGAGTCCCCCTCCCACGTACCAGTGGAAGCACCATGCTCCGTGTTGGCCGTCGACAGTGCCGAGGAGCGGCTATGCCCATGCACAAGTGGAAGCACTATGCTCTGCGCTGGTGATAAACAACTGAGGGTGGCCTCACGGCCGCATCAACCTCAGGGAGCCCCAGAGCTCAGTGTCCGGCCTCACCGCAACACCGTCCCCTCGGGAGAGTCGCGCGATGGGACTGGGCACCGGGGCTGCGCTCGGGTCACGCCCAAGCGTACGCTACCCTAGCTAGGTCCCTCGGACCTGATCGTCGCGCGCCCCTCCCGAGGCGAGCCTCGGCAAGGGCAAAGGTATGGAGGGTTTTGCACGTCAAGGGGGACTCCTGAGCATCGCGACTCAGGAGCCTAACTGGTTACGTAGCGCCTCACTCCTTGGGTCCGTCCTGGTCTCGGTCCGTGCAACGGCGGCTGAGGTATGCGCGTGGTTGGGCCCTGCCGACGTAGAACACTAAACCTATCCTTGCATCTTCTTCATATAAGTTGTTTGCGCATCAAGGGGGACTCCTGAGCATCGCGACTCAGGAGCCTAACTGGCCACGTAGCCCCTCACTCCTTGGCCTCGTCCTCGTCTCCGGACGACCCAACGGCGGCTGAGGTATGCGCGGGGCTGGGCTCTGCTGACGCAGAACATAAAGCAAATAGGAAGAAAATCGCAAAATCTCAAAGAAAATATTATTACAAACCATATTGTTCTCCCAAATACCGAGCACAAGTATAAACGCTTCCACAAGGCATGATGCATGTTGCGGGAATGAAACAGGAAAGCAACCGTAGGTCACCCCTAGACACCACCGGTCGAAGGCGCGAAGCCACGGAACTTCTTCAGCAGGGCCTCCACCTGACCCTTCACGGCCGCGGTGGCGGCCGCATAATGCTCGTCATCCATAGGCTCCAGCAGCTCGTCTAGGCGGGTGGAGGGGTCGCGAAGATGAAGGTGGCTGAAGACCCGCGTTGGCGCGGCTGAGGAGACAGCGCGAGCTTCTCCTCCGCCATGGGACCGATGCCGACCACGACCTCCTCGAGCGCGTCAACCAAGTAGGGAAGCAGCTTGGCGGGGCCGTCCTCGTCGGTGGTCAGTGGCCTCTCCAAGCCCTTCTCGTAGAGCGCCTTCAGCGCTACGCGAGACCTCTTCTCGAGAAGCGCGAAGGCCTCGCGGTCTTCGGCCAGGACCTTCGCCTTGGCGTCAAGATCGGCCTCCTTCGCCTTCACCTTCCGCTCCAGCTCCTCCAGCCGGTCGCGCTCCGCGGCCTGAGCCTTCGCCAACTCTCCCAGCTCGGCGTCGCGGTCCCTGACGGCGTCCTCCCGGGCCCTCATCTCCTCCTCCTTCGCTTGGCGGCCATGAGCTTCTTCTGCATGCTGGTCGCGCAGAATATTTAGCTCGTCCTCCAGCGCTCGGCAGCGGTCGTGAGCGGCCTCGGCGTCCTTCAGCGTCGTCTCGCGATCGGCCGCAGCTTGGGCAGCGGCCCGCTTATCCTTCTCGGAGGCTGTCGCGGCCTGGCTTAGCGTCGCTCGAACCGCCGAGTCAGAGTGAAGCCAGCCAGAGGCCAGCTCTAGGCGTCGGGCTACCAGGCGCGGGTCCGCACCCAGGGAATCTTCCCACAGCTGGGCCATATCCGAAAGGGCACGCTCCAAGACAGCAGAGGAGGCAGAAGAACCTGGGAGTAGTGGCGCAGTGGGAGGAGGAGGCGACATCATCACCAGGGCCTGGGAGACCAAGGGCTCCTAAGCCTGTGGGACCTCAGCAGCCGAGCCAGACACCGGCACTTTCGGAGCCAGCAGGGCCTCGGGGGCTGACCCCTCTGGACGACGCCCCTCCAGGCTTCGCGAGGGAGACAGGGCCGGAGAAGTACGAGAGTTGTCATTTCCTTTCTCCACGGAGGGGAGTGCGGCCGCTGCAGATGGTTCAGTCCCAGGCATGGGCGATGCACCCTCCTTCCTCTTCTTCGTCGAAGGCGACGGCCTGGTCAACCAAGGACGAGCGTCAGGAGACAGCAGTATAAGCAAGAACAAGACGAAGCTCAAGCACTTTCTAGTCCACCGCAGCATAGTCCACCATCCGCTTGGTGAGCTTGAAGCCTAAGAGCCTCGAGGCCTGAGGTGTGGGCGCGCAGACTCCGAGAGCAGAAAGCGGCGCAGCAGAGGGGCCAGAAGCAGCTCCAGACGACGCCAAGGCGGGAGCAACATCTCAGGAGACCAACGATGACCTACCCCTTGTCGGGATAATGGGCAGCTCCCCTTTCTCCTGGCGGGCGTCGGCCTCGGCATCATCTGGCAGGGCGCACAGGATGTCAGCCTTGCTCAAGGGGGAGGTCTCCCCCGTCCCTTCGGGGGTCACCTCTGAGTCTTCCTCCTCCCCTTCTTCCTCCCCGTGAGACTCATCAAAAGACAGCTCCACCGGCTTCGGCGCCGCAGGGGCCCCGGTAGGCGCCGGCGGCACCAGCCCGCGCCCGTCAAAAGTCGGCCTGGAAGCCACGACCTGTGCCCGTCGTCACGGCGAATCAAGGGGGTGAAGATGCTCGGCGGGTACTCCTCGTCGTCCCCAACCAGGAGGCGGAGAACCGCGGCCAGCTCTCCATCGGACAAGGCATTCGGGCTCAGGCGAACCTTGTCCTCTTCGTCCCCAAGCTCCCACAAGGGGCGTGTGCGGGCTTGAAGCGGGGCCACGCACAACATCAGGAATTCCCTCAGGAGCATGGCCCCTGTCACCTTCGCTGCCTTCGTGTTGCCCGGCTTAAGATCGGTCTTCATCTGCTCCAGCACCAACGTCGCTCGCTCGTCGGAGAGCTTCGCGCAGGACCACCCCTTGTCGGACTGGGGCATCTCCATCGGCAGCGTCAGACGCGGGTGGACGCATTTAGCATCCGTCATGGCCCACTTGCTCCGGAAGCCTTTGGCTTTCTTCTCCGTCTTCGAGATCGAGTTGGCCTTGCCGGCCGCGATGAAGTTGGCACACCCGGAGGCGTGACCCTCCTTGACACGGAGGAAGAAGAAGTGGCGCAGAAGAGCTACGGATGGCATCATGCCGAGGTACGCCTCGCAATAGTAGGCGGAGATGGACAAGAGAAGGATGGAGTTGGGATGAAGATGCAGTGCTTGCAGCCCGTAGTAGCCGAGGACCTCGTAGAAGAAGTTAGAAAAGGGGGGAACCACAGCCCCGCGGTGATGCTACTCATGAAGAAGGGGGAAAAGGTACTCCCCTCAGGCTCCGGTGCGTCGGAGGCAACCCAGAGCCCCGGCTTCCCCCTCTCGTTGCTTTCCCCCACCGTCAGCAAGCGAGTGGCGGCGAGACTCTTCTCCAACACGTTAGGCGCATCGAGCGCTGGTTCGTACCAAGCCGGCGACGAGGAGGGCTTGGCCTTAAGTGGCGCCATTGGTCGCTGATGCGGTGGGGGATGGAAGCAGATTTATGGATTTCGGAGGCAGGGCGCAAGAAAGGGGATCTGAGCAAGGCGAAGGGAAGCAGTGAAGACAAGCGCTGTCCACGCCAGCCTTTTGTCAAGTCGGGCAGTTGCCAAGGCAGCGTGCAGAAGCGGAGACGCCCACGTCCAATCAACCGCCACGCGTCGACCAAGGCCGCAGGCTATTGGGGCCCGCGGTGCTCCACACTTGACCTTTGGCTTCGCCTCGAAGACAAGCCCGAGCGCGCCTTGGGCCTGGGGGCTACTGTCGGCGTTCTGGGAACGGGAGTCCCCAGACTTGCCTGCTTGCGGCCCACGCGTGGCTCGGCGAGCGGGCCCATACGACCCATCTTCACCAACAAACACTCAAGACCCTCGCGAGGGGCCAAGCCTTGCAAGGCAGACGATGCAAGACCTCCTCAGGAGTGGCCTCACCAGGCTGGCTCGCGGGGGGCGGAGAGTTCAAGGCAAGGCAAAGCTCGCGAGGTTCCAATGACGTGAGCCATGACGATCGAGACCAGGCGGGCGCCAGGCGGGCTCCAGCGAGCACAGTGTACTTGTTTCCTCTTTGGTGCTAAGGAGGCAAGCGCAGACACGGAGTACCAAGGCTTCAGGCAAAGGTTTCCATATCAGTGCAACGAGACCAAGACCAGCAGGACGGCAGGACGGAGGTCACCATGGAGCCCAAGGCGGCGTCACCACTGTGAGCCTTTTTGCAGCGAAGACCTGCTTTTGTCAGGATAAGCTGTACTAGCTGTCCCCTTTCAAATTGGCCGTTGTTGGCTCCCTTCCAGCTCAATATTTGGGGAGAGGACCAGTGCCTCTATAAATAGGACTAGCCACTACAGTAGGAGGCATCTGATCTTTAGCCGATCCTCACACCCACCAATCACAAGAACACCTTGCCTCAGGAGGCTTTTGTTACCCTTGTACTGTTCATCCTTAGCCAAAGGGGCAATCCACCACCACACACTGGATTAGGGTATTACACCACGACGGTGGCCCAACCAGTATAAATCTAGTGTCCCTTGTGTTGCGAGTTCGTAGAGTTAGCCCTTGAGATCTCAGTGAAGCTAGGACGTGGATCGGTAGGGGGAGATCTTCGTGCGCACCCCAGTGTTTGAACCTTGAGGGTTTTGCAGGAACCCGTGATCCGATACCTTCCATGCCAGAGCCGGACTTGCCATTTATGGGAGTTCAACCGGCCAAGCACCAGACCTTGCAACAGTTCTTCGGAACCATGCACGAAGATATCTGGAAGTTGCTCTTCAAGGGAAACGAGACGCCGCCGGAGATATCCGATGACCGCGGGCACGCCCTGGCCCGTCCCGCCAATGCAATAAGTATTTCATGTTTCGAGGCGCACACTTTACTTGCATGTCTGAGGAAGATATCTAAACCTCACTATTTATTTTTTCAGATATGGACAGATAAAACGGAGCGGATTAAGTGTCCGGCTCCGCTGCCCAGGGAACCAGCCATCCCACTTCTGACGAAGATGCTGGTCCCGGCGCCTTACCAGGCGCCGGAGAAGACGGCCAAGAAGAAGGCCAAGGGGGCCAAAAGTGGCCTCCGCCGCAGGGGAGCTTTGGACGCGTCGTCCGAAGACAACAAGACTCACTCCTCTGCCGCCGGAGACGATGATGAGGAGGAGGAAGAAAGCAACTCTCCCCCTGAGGGGGGAAGGAAGAAGAGGGCGGCCTCCACTAGTCTGGAGGCAGGAGCGTCCAAGAGGGGGAAGGATTCCCTCGTGGATAACCCCGCGTGGGATGTTGACAGCAGCCCAGAGCCGCGCCCCCGAAACAAGCCCCCGGCCGCATCGTAAGTGCTAAAAACCCTGATGCGTCCATATATCCGGCCTCTCTACTTCACAGTTTTAATATGTTGAATTATGCAATTGCAGTCCGGCCCGCGACAGCTCCCTGCGGTCCTCATCGGGGGATTCGCTGGATTCAAAGGTGATGGTCAGTGAGTCACCACCGGCGGCTCACTCTCCCAAGGCCAAGGGCAATGACGAGGTGTTGTCCCAAAGGACCTTCCCCGACCAGGGAGAGGTTCAGGAGGCCTTCCAGGTGGCGCCAGAGGATGAATCCTCGGCCGCCGGACAGATGGGGGAGAAAGCCCCCATGGAAACTGGCGATGGGGGCCATATCCAATTCGGCCCCCAGCCGGATACCATCCCGGAGACCTACACGGCTCCGGAGTCAAGCGAGCAGCCTCCTGCGAAGGGAGGAGGTGTGCCTATACCACCGGTGACCTCTGTCCATCCAGAGGCACCGGATAATCTGCTGGAAGCGCTACGAGGCGCTTCCATTGTGGAGGAACACCGTATCCTTATGGGTACGGTGGTTGAGAGGGTTCAGTCCGTCAAGAATGGACTGACCAAAGCCTGCACCAGCCTACTAACAGGCTTTGAGGTAAGCGACACAAAATAGAAAGCCATAGTATAGACAGTAGCCCCTGAGACACTGCCCGGTGTTCGGAAAGAAAAGCAGGACAGAGGATCAAGTAATTTTTGCAGGAAACTAACTAAATATGTCTTATGTGAATAAGCAGGCATCGTTGCTGGCCGCAACCTCTCATGCTGCTAAGGTCTCCGGACTAAAGCAGAGTCTGGAGCGGGCCGAGGAAGAGCTCGACCAGGAAAGGAAATAGCTAGAGGAGAAGCAAGGTATGTAATGACTTGCTGTATGTTCAGAAAGAATAAATGATGTTTACTGACCATAGTGCTATGATATTTGTAGGAGCGACTACTGAGGTTGAAACCCTCAAGACAGCGCTGGCCGAGGCCGAGGAGAGGGCGGCGAAGGAACAAGCCGCTCGGAAAAAGCATGAGCCAGGGCTGGGGAGGTCCAGCAGGAGCTCCAGGACACCTTGAAGAAATACGAGTCCTTGGAGCGCCAGCATGCAGACCAAGAGTCCGAACTCGGGAAGGCCTGCCATAGTGCACAAGAGGCCCGGGCCGAAGCCCAAGGTGCCCTCTAGGAAATCCAAGAGGCCAAGAAGATCGCGGCGGGTAAGGCTTTTATTATGCAAAGGAAGTATGTGAAGAAGAGGTATCTCTTACTGACCCGGATTTGGAGTTCTCCAGGGGTGTTTTCGGATCTGCCGCACAATGTTTCAGATGCTGCTGAATTCTTTCGAGCCAAAGAGGGGAGCTCAATGGAGAAGCTATGCTGGTCGCAATACCTTGCGCCAGAACATCCGGTGCCCTTTAGCAATCAGCTAAAACAGCTGGTCGAGCCGCATAGGGTGGCCGAACTGGCCATGAAGGACTTAATAATCCGGTTGTGGCCTGCTGAAGCCATACCCAGCAGCTACTTTGGTCTCGTGAAGCGGCTAGTCCATGCCTGCTCTCGCCTTGACGCCATCAAGCGGTCAGTCTGCATTGAATGTGCGCGGATGGCCTTCGCCCGTGTCAAGACGCAGTGGCGAAGATGAACGCCGCCACGGTCGCGACCGAGGGACCGCCCGCGGGCAAGGAGCGCCGCACGCCCGAGCGATATTTTAGCGATGTCCTTGAGGGATCCCGCATTGTGGCGGAGCAATGTACGAAGGATGTAATCTTTGAATGAATACATTCATATTGTCTCGCCCTGTATTATGAAACAAGTTCGGCTATGTAATATAATGTTTGTTTAATATTTTACCTCTTGTGCGGCCGTGTTTATGAAATTTTGAGAGTTGGCCAGTCGTCGGCTTCAGCCCCCACATAGGTAGTACGGGGGTGTTCGGGGTGGAATTTAAACACTCTTGATCCAATTGTTTGGTCCTTGAAGGAGGCCTTTAGCGCAACGAACCAGGCAATCGGACTATGTGGATTTATCACCCTCACTTAGACATAGGAGTTTGACAATGTAAATTTAGGCGCAGCCCCTAGTATCCAAACTAGGGTACTGTAAACACCTGATCGGGTAAGAACCAATTCATTGCATAATGCAGAAAAAATCGCTAAAGATTTGAAACCTCCGAAGAGCTGACCGGCTCTCGCCGCATCATGACAGTTAGTTTTCGGCTTTCACTACTGAGGTGCTCATCCGGATAAACCAGGACACATTCGCAGTAGTTCTCCCTTTACTACCCTAGCTGATATAGCGGAACGTAAGGTAGTAAGCACAGGAGCCGGGCAACCCAACTATTGACCAAAGACATGATTCGGAGCCAATTCATAAAATGCTAAATTCGGGGTGCCGAACTATACTGTAAAAAGTGTTCGGACTTTATTGCCGTATTATGGGGCATAATGAAGCCCCTGGTAGATTAAAGCATACCAAAGTGTACGGGTGCAACTTGAGAAGATTATCAAAAAAGGAAAAAGGAGGTAGTAAGCTAATGCCGCACAAGTTGGGCCGCTAACTGTTTCCATTATAGTTTGATTAATACGTCAAAGCGTATTTGTACAAGTGATGCGATAAGCAACCGGGCTATTTAACATGCCACGACCGAGGGAGAGCTGCGTGCGGGTCCTGAAAACAGGTAGAGTGATCGTTAAAGAGACCACCTAGAAAATCCCTTGTATGCCAGTGCTCCTTGCCATCTTGGTGTATCCATCCTGTCGAGAGGACCGATGATCAGGTCATCGGAAGAAGCCTGCCGAAAAGAAACCTGAAAAGGATAAAGAAAGAAAAATTGAAAGTATGTGTGTCTAGGAGCAGTCGAGCCGTATTATGGATCATAAGCTAGTTATGCCTCCATCTATGCCCATGGTATTTTGAGTGCGTAGTTATGTACGCGCGGTACGAATGCCCCCACTTGGCTGGGATTGGGACGGAGGCCAAATTGCTAATCAAGCTCTTGACGAGCTGGGCTGTCCTACGGCAGAGTAGTCCGGACTCGTTTGACGGTGTTCGGGAGCTTGGCTGCCGAATTAAGGTTCTGCTTAAAAAGGCTGCTCTGTACTTCTGCTGCTAAAGCAGCGGTGTGCTCCTCGGTATGGAGGGAGCGTTTCGTGTTTCCATTGACTGTTATGACACCGCGTGGTCCGGGCATCTTGAGCTTGAGATAAGCATAGTGTGGCACCGCATTGAATCGAGCTAATGCGGTTCGTCTGAGCAGTGCGTGATAGCCGCTACGGAAGGGGACGATATCAAAGATCAACTCTTTGCTTTGGAAGTTGTCCGGGGATCCGAAGACAACCTCTAGTGTGATCGAGCCTGTGCAACGGGCCTCTACACCTGGTATGACTCCTTTAAAGGTAGTCTTGGTGGGCTTAATTCTTGAGGGATTAATGCCCATTTTGCGTGTTGTATCCTGATAGAGCAGGTTCAGGCTGCTACCACCATCCATTAGGACTCGCATGAGGTGGAATCCATCGATGATTGGATCAAGGACCAGTGGGGCTGAATCGCCGTGACAGATACTGGTCAGATGGTCCCTGCGATCGAAAGTGATCGGACAGGAAGACCATGGGTTAAACTTTGGGGTGACTGGCTCCATCGCGTAGACGTCCCTAAGCGCGCGCTTGCGCTCCCTCTTGGGGATATGAGTAGCGTATATCCTGTTCACCGTTTTAACTTGGGGGGGGGGACTTCTTCTGTCCCCCTGTGTTCGGTGGCCGGGCCTCCTCGTCATCATCCTCGCTTTGCGACCCCTTATCCTTGTTCTCGGCATTTAACTTGCCGTCATGTTTGAAAACCCAACAGTCTCTGTTGGTATGATTGGCTGGTTTATCAGGAGTGTTGTGGATTTGGCATGGACGATCGAGTATGCGGTCCAGGCTGGATGAGCCTGGATTGTTTCTTTTATATGGCTTCTTCCGCTGTCCGGACTTAGAGCCACTGAATCCGGCGTTGACCGCCGTATCATCGGTGTTGTCATAGTTGTTTCGGCGCTTGTGTCTGTTGCATCGGGGATTGCCGTTGCCATTTCTGGCTTCAGAGGTGCCGGCGTCGCTTGCATTGTTATTGCTACGTGCTAGCCAACTATCCTCGCCTGCGCAAAAACGGGTCATGAGTGCCGTGAGGGCCGCCATGGACTTCGGCTTTTCTTGGCCAAGGTGACGGGCGAGCCATTCATCACGGATGCTATGCTCAAAGGCCGCTAGGCTTCGGCATCCGGGCAGTCGACGATCTGGTTCTTTTTAGTTAAGAACCTAGTCCGTAATTTCTGGCTGACTCTCCGGGCTGTTCAACTATGTGACTTAAGTCATCGGCATCCGGAGGTCGGACGTATGTACCTTGGAAGTTGTCGAGGAAGGCGTCTTCAAGTCCTCCCAGCTGCCAATTGAATTTTCGGGTAGACTGTTCAACCAGTACCGAGCTGGTCCCTTGAGCTTTAGCGGGAGGTATTTGATGGCATGAAGATCATCACCACGGGCCATATGGATATGGAGAAGAAAAACCTCAATCCATACCGCGGGGTCCGTTGTCCCGTCATATGATTCGATGTTCCTGGCTTTAAACCCTTCCGTGAATTCATGGTCCATTACTTCATCAGTGAAGCAAAGGGGGTGCGCGGCGCCTCTGTATTGGGCCACGTCGCGACGTAGCTCGGATGGAGTTCGTCTGCGGTTCTCGGCCCGGGCGTGAGTGTGATTGTTGAGTCCGGCTAGATAGTCGTTGTCGCGTGTCAGGGCTTGTCCTCGTGATCCATAGATCGATCTGTTCTGACCTGCTCTACTGTCCAAGCCCTGCCGCATGACGTAGGTATGTCCCCGAGCTGTTTTATCTCTGCCTTTACGGTGAGGTGGGGCGGGCTGGTGTTCGGCTTGAGTTGCCGCTTTGTCCCGACCACGTGGTGGTCGGTCAGCCGCATTGCGCGATGATGTTATGGGCTCCAGTGCCTCATCATCGAACTAAGGTACCAATTTACGCTTCGGGTAACATTTGGCTGGGCGCTTGAGGCCGTATTCCTCCGCTGCCAGGACATCAGTCCATCTATTGTTGAGCATATCTTGATCAGCTTGAAGCTGCTGCTGCTTCTTTTTCAGGCTCCTTGCAGTGGCTATTAGCCGGCGCTTAAAGCGCTCCTGCTCGAGAGGTTCCTCAGGCATGATAAACTCCTCGTTGCCGAGGCTCACCTCCTCCTCGGAGAGCGGAAGATAATTACTGTCCTCCGAGACTTCGTGTATGGCCTGTTCATCAGGGCTAACTTGTCCGTCTTCCCGTTCATCCTGTTCAGAAGTTTCCTCAACGGGGTCTTCATTGTCTTCGGCACTGTCCGTAGTGTTATCTTCTCTTGTGCCGGTATCGCTGTCTTTCATACGGCGTGATTTAGAGCGGCGCCGCTAACGTTGGCGTTTTGGCTGTATTTCGGGAGGTTTATCCTCGACTGGATCCTTCTTGTTGTCGCCATTGTTCTCTTTTGGTGTGTCCACCATGTATACGTTATGCGAGGAAGTGGCCGTCCAACGTCCGGCAAACGGCGGGTTTTGGGCCTCTTCTTCTCTGGCATCGTCGTCCATACCGTCGATGTCTTTGGAGCTGTAATTGAGCATGTCGGTTAAGTTCTCGATAGTGGCTATGAAGTGGGCGGTGGGTGGGAAACGAAATTCTCTGTCATCAGCCTCCAGTTCGAACCGGATATAATTCGGCTGTGAGTCCCTCGCTAAGGAGAGTGTTTTTAATGAGTTTAGCACGTCGCCTAAAGGCGAGTGTCGGAAGATGTCCGTGGAGCTGAATTCGACGATCGACGCCCGATCAAGCTCGTCGTGCGTGGACGCACATGCTTCGGAACCTGTAGCCAGAAACGTGTCCGAGGTTCCGATAACACAGATCCCACTTGAGGTTGGGTTTGTGTGTGGCTCCGACGCTGTTGAATCTGCTGCCTCCGTGGCGGGGTTGAGCCTCCTGTCCTCAGATGGCGTGATCTACTCCGGATCTAGGGCCAGAGAAGTTGCAGGCGCTATCTCCTGGGTATAGTCTGATGACAGATTTAAGTCATGTTCATCGCGATGACAAGGAGCGGCTGCCACGGTCTCGAATCCGTCAAATATCAAATCTTCGCGGATGTCCGCGAGATAGTTCAAGCTCCGAATCTGACCTGATGGCCAGGGGCGTAGCTGTCGATCTAGACCGCGAAGATTTGATATTTGATCTTGATCCTGGTAATACCCTACTTCCTGCTTGATTGATCTTGATGAATATGAGTATTACAAGAGTTGATCTACCACAAGATCGTAATGGCTAAAACCCTAGAATTCTAGCCTGCATGACTATGATTATGATCCCCTCTACGGGCTAAGCCCTCCGATTTATATAGACACCAAAGGGGACTAGGGTTGTACAAAGTCGGTTACAGAGAAAGAAATCTTCATATCAGGACACCAAGCTTGCCTTCCACGCCAAGGAGAGTCCTGTCCGGACACGGGAGAGAGTCTTCGGTCTTGTATCTTCACAGCCCATCAGTCCGGCCCACGTACTATAGTCCGGACGCCCGAGGACCCCTTAATCCAGGACTCCCTGAGTCTCCATCAACGTGGATGTATGATAGCACCACCTATTGGGACCATGCCAAAAATCTCTGTGTCTACATTGCGTTTGCCTTCTCCAAACCCTTCCCTTTACCTTCATATGCAATGTTTTACTTTTCGCTGCTACACTCTTAGAATTGCATGTGTAGGTTGATTGCTTGACTTGTACTAGTTGCTAAAATCTGCCAACTCTTAAAATTGGGAAAAGGCTAGATTTTTATTTGGTCAAGTAGTCTAATCACCCCCCTCTAAACCTACTTTTGATCCTACAGCTTATGATGCCAGTACAGCTCTCCAAGCGAATGTCCGACTAGGTACGATTGTAAGTTGGCTTCTGGTTGAATTGCTTCTTGTTCATCTTGACTCTGTACACCCACTGGGTGGTTTTTCAGTCTGTAGTCCTTCCACTCGGACCGGTCAGGCCGCGTCGAGTGGAAATTGGTCCAGTGGGGGCATGCTGAGTGCACCCACTGGGTGTAGTCCCCGAGACCGTCATCGAATGTCTGATTCGGAGGGGGTCTTAGAACATTTTTGCCTGTAGCTCTCCACTCGGGCCGGTCAGGCCGTGCCGAGTGGGAAATTGATCCAGTGGGGGCACGCTGAGTGCACCCACTGGGTGTAGTCCCCGAGACTGCCGTCGAATATTTGATTCAGCGGGGGTCTTAGTGAACATGTTCATTTTGGCTCTTCACTCAGATCAGTCAGTCTATAGCCGAATGGAGATGAGTCCAGTGGGGGCATGCTGAGTGCACCCACTGGGTGTAGTCCCCGAGACCGCTGTCGAATGCTCGATTCGGCTAGGGTCTTAGAATTGTTTGTTTGTACCAATTGGATTTGCTCTTCTCCACTCGGAAGTAGAGGAATATTTGAAACTCTTTATCATCGTCGCCTGAATTGTTTCTTTGCTGATCTCAGAAAACTTGCGAGCTCGGGACCCAATATGCTGCCTTGGAGAAAGAGAAGATCCAACTTAAACTTGACTCGGAGCTGGCAAAAAGGGACTTGGATCGCGCTCAGACGGAGGCAAAGACCATGGGAGGTAAATCCTATCGACTGAATGCATTGTTGTTCTTTTCTTTTGTCCTTTGAGGCGAGTAGTTTTACTCAAACAGATGTGCGTAATGAGAACTGATGTCTACTACGCAACCTTCTTCTTGTAGACGTTGTTGGGCCTGCAAGTGCACAGATTTGTAGGACAGTAGCAAATTTCCCTCAAGTGGATGACCTAAGGTTTATCAATCCATGGAGGCGAGGGATGAAGATGGTCTCTCTCAAGCAACCCCGCAACCAAATAACAAAAAGTCTCTTGTGTCCCCAACACACCCAATACAATGGTAAATTGTATAGGTGCACTAGTTCAGCGTAAGAGATGGTGATACAAGTGCAATATGGATGGTAGATAAAGGTTTTGTAATCTGAAATAATAAAAACAGCAAGGTAACTAAGGATAAAAGTGAGCGTAAACGGCATCGCAATGATAGGAAACAAGGCCTAGGGTTCATACTTTCGCTAGTGCAAGTTCTCTCAACAATAATAACATAGATAGATCATATAACAAGCCCTCAACATGCGACAAAGAGTCACTCCAAAGCCACTAATAGCGGAGAACAAACGTAGAGATTATAGTCGGGTACGAAATCACCACAAAGCTATTCTTTCGAATCGATCTATAAAAGAGTTCGTACTAGAATAACACCTTAAGACACAAATCAACCAAAATCCTAATGTCACCTAGATACTCCATTGTCACCTCAAGTATCCGTGGTCATGATTATACGATATGCATCACACAATCTCATATTCATCCAACCAACATAAAAGTACTTCAAAGAGTGCCCCAAAGTTTCTACCGGAGAATCAAGAACGTGTGCCAACCCCTATGCATAGGTTCCCATTGTCACAAAACCCGCAAGTTGATCACCAAGACATACATCAAGTGTTCATAAAAGACTCAATCCGATAAGGTAACTTCAAAGGGGAAACTCAATTCATCACAAGAGAGTAGAGGGGAGAAACATCATAAGATCCAACTAAAATAGCAATGCTCGGGATACATCAAGATCGTGCCATAGATGAACACGAGAGAGAACATGAGAGAGATAGATCAAACACATAGCTACTGGTACATACCTTCAGCCCCGAGGGTGAACTACTCCCTCCTCGTCATGGATAGCGCCAGGATGATGAAGATGGCCACCGGAGATGGATCCCTCCCAAGCAGGTACCGGAAAGGGGTCCCGATTGGTTTTTCGTGGCTCTGGAGGCTTGCGACGGCGGAACTCCCGATCTATCTTCTATTCTGAAAGTTTTAGGGTACGTAGGTATATATGGGTGAAAGGAGAACGTCGGTGGAGCTACGGGGGCCCCACGAGGCAGGGGGGCGCGCCCAGGGGGGGTGGGCGCGCCCCCCACCCTCGTGAGCACCTCCTATATCTTCTGACGTGGAGTCCAATTCCATCAAGTGAGTTTCCTTCCAAAAATAACTTCTCCAGTTGATTTCGTTCCGTTTTGACTCCGTCTGATATTCCTTTTCCTCGAAACACTAAAATAGGCATAAAACAGCAAAGCTGGGTTGGGCCTCCGTTTAATAGGTTAGTCCCAAAAATAATATAAAAGTGGATAATAAAGCCCAATATTGCCTAAAACAGTAGATAAAGTAGCGTGGATCAATAAAAAATTATAGATACGTTGGAGACGTATCAAGCATCCCCAAGCTTAATTCCTGCTCGTCCTCGAGTAGGTAAATGATAAAAAAGAATTTTTGATGCGGAGTGATACTTTGGCATAATTTCAATGTAATTCTTCTTACTTGTGATATGAATATTCAGATCCGAAAGATTCAAGACAAAAGTTCATATTGACATAAAAATAATAATACTTCAAGCATACTAATCAAAGCAATCATGTCTTCTCAAAATAGCATGGCAAAAGAAAGTTCATCCCTACAAAATCATATAGTTAGGCTATGCTTCATTTTCGTCACACAAAGATGTTCCCAACATCTATACCCCCGATGATAAGCCAAGCAATTGTTTCATACTTCAATAATCTCAAACTTTTTCAACCTTCACGCAATACATGAGCGTGAGCCATGGATATAGCACTATGGGTGGAATAGAATATGATGATGGGGATTGTGTGGAGAAGACAAAAGGAGAAAGTCTCACATTGACGAGGATAATCAACGGACTATGGAGATGCCCATCAATTGATGTCAACATGAGGAGTAGGGATTTCCATGCAACGGATGCACTAGAGCTATGAATGCTCAACAAAAGAAAACTAGTGGGTGTGCATCCAACTTGCTTGCTCATGAAGACCTAGGGCATTTGAGGAAGCCCATCGTAGGAATATACAAGCCAAGTTCTATAATGAAAAATTCCCACTAGTATGAAAAAGACAACTTATGAGACTCACTATATGAAAAATATGGTGCTACTTTGAAGTACAATACATGAGACTCACTACATGAAGAACAAGGTGCTACTTTGAAGCACAAGTGTGGAAAAAGAGATAGTAGCATTGCCCTTTTTTTTGGGCCTTTCTTTGAAGCACACGGGGTTTGGATGCACCGGTGAAGTTTGCACCAACTCTCAAGGTGAGAAAGGGCAATGCACGATACCGAAGAGGCTAGCAAAGGCGGAAAGGTAAAAGTGCGTATAATCCATGGACTCAACATTAGTCAAAAGAACTCATATACTTATTGCAAGAATTTAGAAGTCATCAAAATCAAGTACTACGCGCATGCTCCTAAGGGGATAGATTGGTAGGAAAAGACCATCGCTCGTCCCCGACCGCCACTCATAAGGATGCACAAGCCAGGTACACTTCATGTTTCAAATTTGTTACATAACTTTAACCATACGTGCATGCTACGGGATTTGCTAACTTCAAAACAATCATTCTTTAAATTCACAACTACTCAACTAGCATGACTTTGATATTATCACCTCCATATCTCAAAACAATTATCAAGCATCAAACTTATTTTAGTATTCAACGCACTCAAAAGAAAGTTTCACATATCTTGAACACCAAGTATATTAACATTAAGCAAATTACCATGCTATTAGCGACTCTTAAAATAATATAAGTGAAGCATGAGAGTTCATATATTTCTTCAAAATAAAACCACCATTGTGCTCTAAAAGATATAAGTGAAGCACTAGAGCAAACAACAAACTACTCCAAAAGATATAAGTGAAGATCAATGAGTAGCCGAATAATTATGCAACTATGTGAAGACTCTCCCACATTAAGGAATTTCAGATCTTGGTATTGTATCCAAATAGCGAGCAAAACAAAATGAAATGACATTGCAAGGATAGCACAACTCATGTGAAGAAGCAAAAACTTTGGCTCAACCGATACTAACCGATAGTTGTTGAAGAAGAAAGGTGGGATGCCTACCGGGGCATCCCAAGCTTACTTGAAATATTATCTTGGGGTGCCTTGGGCATCCCCAAGCTTGAACTTTTGTGTCTCCTTAATTCCTATCATATCATGGTTTCTCTTTTTATCAAAAGCTTCATTCACAACAAACTCAACAAGAACTCGTGAGATAGGTTAGTATAAACCAATGAAAAACCTTATCATTTCCTACTGTAACAAATCACTAACATTATTATTCAACATTGCATACTAAATGCCTCTGCATAATTAATACCCCTATCCTCAAATAGAACCATTAAACAAGCAAACATATGCAAACAATGCAAACATAACAGCAATCTGCCAAAACAGTACAGTCTGTAAAGAATGCAAGATTCATCATACTTCCCTAAGTCCAAAAATTACGAACTAAAATTCCCACTGTAATAAATTTATCATAGCTCATTATGCAAAAAGATTAAACATTATACCAATCTCTGACTTTTCTAAGGAATTTTTGCAACAGCGGTAAACTTTCTGTTTTCAAACAGCAACATGCATACTTGCAAAATAAGCATGGCAAAGGCTATCCTTGACATTTTTATTGAAACTAGAGATGAAAAACACTAATCTAACTAACAGCAAGAAAAAACTAACAAAATAAAATGACTCTCCAAGCAAA
Organism: Aegilops bicornis; assembly: GCA_021605145.1. Lineage (NCBI taxonomy): Eukaryota > Viridiplantae > Streptophyta > Magnoliopsida > Poales > Poaceae > Aegilops > Aegilops bicornis. Next base: position 379,614,393 of record CM038675.1, on the reverse strand, counting down.
ACACATATCATGTGGTGAATAAAAATATAGCTCCAAGTAAAGTTACCGATAAACGAAGACGAAAGAGGGGATGCCTTCCGGGGCATCCCCAAGCTTAGGCTCTTGGTTGTACTTGAATATTACCTTGGGGTGCCTTTGGAATCCCCAATCTTAGGCTCTTGCCACTCCTTATTCCGTAATCCATCGAATTTTTACCCAAAACTTGAAAACTTCACAACACAAAACTTAACAGAAAACTCGTGAGCTCCGTTAACGAAAGAAAACAAAACACCACTTCAAGGTACTGTAATGAACTCATTATTTATTTATATTGGTGTTAAACCTACTGTATCCCAACTTATCTATGGTTTATAAACTATTTTACTAGACATAGATTCATCAAAATAAGCAAACAACACACGAAAAATAGAATCTGTCAAAAAACAGAACAGTCTGTAGTAATATGTAACTAGCGCAAACTTCTGGAACTCCAAAAATTCTAAAATAAATTGGTGGACCTGAGGAATTTGTCTAGTAATAATCTGAAAAACGAATCAAATAAATATCACTCACCAGTAAAAAGTTATAGCTAATCTCGTGAGCGCTAAAGTTTCTGTTTTCTACAGCATGATCATAAAGACTTCACCCAAGTCTTCCCAAAGGTTCTACTTGGCACAAACACTAATTAAAACATAAAACCACATCTAAACAGAGGCTAGATGGATTATTTATTACTAAACATAACCAAAAATCAAGAAACTAAAATAAAATTGGGTTGCCTCCCAACAAGCGCTATCATTTAAAGCCCCTAGCTAGGCATGATGATTTCAATGATGCTCACAAAAAGATAAGAATTGAAACATGAAGAGAGCATCATGAAGAATATGACTAGCACATTTAAGTCTAACCCACTTCCTATGCATAGGGATTTTGTGAGCAAACAACTTATGGGAACAATAATCAATTTGCATAGGAAGGTAAAACAAGCATAACTTTAAAAATTTAAGCACATAGAGAGGAAACTTGATATTATTGCAATTCCTACAAGCATATTTTCCTCCCTCATAATAATTTTCAGTAGCATCATGAATAAATTAAACAATATAACCAGCACCTAAAGCATTCTTTTCATGATCTACAAGCATAGAAAATTTACTACTCTCCACATAAGCAAAATTCTTCTCATGAACAATAGTAGGAGCAAACTCAACAAAATAACTATCATGTGATTGAGAATTAAGATCAAGATGACAAGTTTCATGGTCATCATTAGTCTTTAAAGCATACGTGTCATCACAATAATCATCATAGATAGGAAGCATGCTTTCATCATAGTAAATTTGCTCATTAAAGCTTGGGGGACAAAAAATATCATCTTCATCAAACATAGCTTCCCCAAGCTTGTGGCTTTGCATATCATTAGCATCATGGATATTCAAGGAATTCATACTAACAACATTTCAATCATGCTCATCATTCAAATATTTAGTGCCAAACATTTTAACGCATTCTTCTTGTAACACCTTGGCACAATTTTCCTTCCCATCATACTCACGAAAGATATTAAAAAGATGAAGCGTATGAGGTAAACTCAATTCCATTTTTTTAGTTTTCTTTTATAAAATAGACTAGTGCTAAAACAAGAAACAAAAATATTAAATTGCAAGATCTAAAGATACACCTTCACTTACCTAGCCTCCCCGGCAACGGCGCCAGAAAAGAGCTTGATGTCTACTACGCAACCTTCTTCTTGTAGACGTTGTTGGGCCTGCAAGTGCACAGGTTTGTAGGACAATAGCAAATTTCCCTCAAGTGGATGACCTAAGGTTTATCAATCCGCGGGAGGCATAGGATGAAGATGGTCTCTCTCAAGCAACCCTGCAACCAAATAACAAAGAGTCTCTTGTGTCCCCAACACACCCAATACAATGGTAAATTGTATAGGTGCACTAGTTCGCGAAGAGATGGTGATACAAGTGCAATATGGATGGTAGATAAAGGTTTTTGTAATATGAAATAAAAAAGCAAGGTAACTAAGGATAAAAGTGAGCGTAAACGGTACTGCAATGATAGGAAACAAGGCCTAGGGTTCATACTTTCGCTGGTGCAAGTTCTCTCAACAATAATAACATAGATAGATCATATAACAAGCCCTCAACATGCGACAAAGAGTAACTCCAAAGCCACTAATAGCGGAGAACAAACGTAGAGATTATGGTCGGGTACGAAACCACCACAAAGCTATTCTTTCGGATCGATCTATAAAAAAGTTCGTACTAGAATAACACCTTAAGACACAAATCAACCAAACCCTAATGTCACCTAGATACTCCATTGTCACCTCAAGTATCCGTGGGCATGATTATATGATATGCATCACACAATCTCATATTCATCCAACCAACATAAAAGTACTTCAAAGAGTGCCCCAAAGTTTCTACTGGATAATCAAGAACGTGTGCCAACCCCTATGCATAGGTTCCCAATGTCACGAAACCCGCAAGTTGATCACCAAGACATACATCAAGTGTTCATAAAAGACTCAATCCGATAAGGTAACTTCAAAGGGGAAACTCAATTCATCACAAGAGAGTAGAGGGGGAGAAACATCATAAGATCCAACTAAAATAGCAAAACTCGGGATACATCAAGATCGTGCCATAGATGAACACGAGAGAGAACATGAGAGAGAGGGAGATCAAACACATAGCTACTGGTACATACCCTCAGCCCCGAGGGTGAACTACTCCCTCCTCGTCATGGATAGCGCCGGGATGATGAAGATGGCCACCGGAGATGGATCCCTCCCAGTGGTACCGGAAAGGGGTCCTGATTGGTTTTTCGTGGCTCTGGAGGCTTGCGGCGGCGGAACTCCCGATCTATCTTCTATTCTGGAAGTTTTAGGGTACGTAGGTATATATGGGTGAAAGGAGAACATCGGTGGAGCTACGGGGGCCCCACGAGGCAGGGGGCGCGCCCCCCACCCTCTTGAGCACCTCCCGTATCTTCTGACGTGGAGTCCAAGTCCATCAGGTGGGTTTCCTTCCAAAAATAACTTCTCCAGTTGATTTCGTTCCGTTTTGACTCATTCGATATTCCTTTTCCTCGAAATCGAAATAGGCATAAAAACAAAGAATTGGCTGGGCCTCCGGTTAATAGGTTAGTCCCAAAAATAATATAAAAGTGGATAATAAAGCCCAATATTGCCTAAAACAGTAGATAAAGTAGCATGGAGCAATCAAAAATTATAGATACGTTGGAGACGTATCAAGAACCGTCAACTTCAAGCGCGACTCAGGAATGTTATTTCTTTAGGCACCATGAAGCAGGCCCTAGAAAAGAAGGACGAAGAACTGGCGGGCACTCAGAAGGTCGATAAGGAGAAGACTAAAGCTGCTGAGGCAAAGCTAGCTTCAGTCGGAAATTTGGGGGAGGAAAATGCATCTCTGAAGACTGTTGTTGAAGAGCTCAAGAAAGAACGGGCCGAGTGGCCAAGAAGATGGAAGATCAAACGAGTGCTTTTGAGTCGGAGAAGATGGCTCTGAATGACAAGGTGGACCAGCTCACCCAGAAGAGGGACGAGCTGGAGAAATACCTGGGGGGGGTTTCGCAAAGAAGATGTATGGCATGCTTGAAGGTACCTCTCTCTGCCCGAGTGAATTTTTCTGAATCTCGATGCAAGGGCATAACCAATCTTTTCTTTCTTCTTCGTACAGAATTCTATCAAAACTTCGGGGAGGAGACCGATCAGATCGAGACGGATTTAGACCCCACCAAGTCGCTCGTCAAGGACGCAGTGGCCCTGAACATGTTGCGGCTTGAAGCTCGCCTCAATGGTGTCCAGGAATACATCACTCGACTGAGGGCCGCACTAGTGAGGATAGACAAAGAATTGTGGCCGAAGGATACATTTCAGAGTGATCTCGAGTCAATGATGACTCGACTTGATGAGATCCCCGGTAGAGTGCAAGTATGGAAGAAGTCTTCCACCTGTTGTGGGGCTGATGTGGCACTATCACTCATTCGTGTCCATTACAAAGATGCCAAGGAATAAAAGTTGAAGGCTCTCCAGGTGGCAAACATGAAGAATCTCAAATTTGAAGACTTCATGGAGACTTTCATTGAAGAGACCACTCAGATTGCGGATGTCATAGACTTGGACACTTTCGTCGAGCCCGTGAGTCCCACCGATGCTTGAAAGAAAACTTTATCTTCCAATCGGAACCCATTTGCCTCGGTATGCCGAGTGATTTTGTAATCATTAAAACTCGTTCGGGCTTGGCTTTATGCCTGAGTACTTTTATCTGCCTTTGAGAACTTTATGGATTTATCTGAATGTTGCCTTCCAGCTTCTTGGATAATTCATATCGGCTGGTTTGCAGCTAGGCCTTCGAGTGAGAGTGATGCTCCACTCGAAGTAGTCTTTAACTTAGGCGAGGACTGGCTCGTGGCTAAGCCCCGAGTGGGGGGATGCTCTCACTCGGAGTAGTTTTTTAACTTAGGTGAGGACTAGCTCGTGGCTAAGCCCCCAAGTGAGAGCGATGCTCTCACTCGAAGTAGTTTTTTAACTTAGGCGAGGACTGGCTCGCAGCTAACTCCCCGAGTGAGAGGCATGCTCTCACTCGGAGTAGTTTTTAACTTAGGCGAGGACTGGCTCGAGGCTAAGCCCCCGGATGAGGGGGATGCTCTCACTCGGAGTAGTTTTTAACTTAGGCGAGGACTGGCATGCGGCTAAGCCCCCGAGTGGGAGGGATGCTCTCACTCGGAGTAGTTTTTAACTTAGGCGAGGACTGGCTCACGGTTAAGCCCCTGAATGGGAAGGATGCTCTCACTCGGGGTAGTTTTTTAACTTAGGCGAGGACTGGCTCGCGGCTAAGCCCCCGAGTGAGAGGGATGCTCTCACTCGGAGTAGTTTTTAACTTAGGCGAGGATTGGCCCTGAGTGAGAGGGATGCTCTCACTCGGAGTATTTTTTAACTTAGGCAACGATTGGCTCGCGGCTAAGCCCCCGTGTGAGAGGGATGCTCTCACTCGGAGTAGTTTTTAACTTAGGCGAGGACTGGCTCACGGCTAAGCCCCCGAGTGAGAGGGATGCTCTCACTCGGAGTAGTTTTTAACTTAGGCGAGGACTGGCTCGTGGCTATGTCCCCCGAGTGAGAGGGATGCTCTCACTCGGAGTAGTTTTTAACTTAGGCAAGGACTGGCTCGCGGCTAAGCCCCCGAGTGAGAGGGATGCTCTCAGTTGTAGTAGTTTTTAACTTAGGCGAGGACTGGCTCGCGACTAAGCCCCCGAGTGAGAGGGATGCTCTCACTCAGAGTAGTTTTTTAACTTAGGCGAGGACTTGCTCGCGGCTAAGCCCCGAGTGAGAGGGATGCTCTCACTTGGAGTAGTTTTTAACTTAGGTGAGTACTGGCTCGCAACTAAGCCCCCGAGTGAGAGGGATGCTCTCACTCGGAGTAGTTTTTTCACTTAGGTGTCGGGGAGGCTGATCGGACCCACGAACACCTATGGGGCCGGCGGACCAGGCCCCTTGTGGTTCGGAGGGGGGCGAAGATCGCTCGAAGAGCGGATCGAGGCGAAGCACACGAGCAGTTTTACCCAGCTTCGGAGCTCTTCGGAGAGATAAAACTCCTACTGATGCTTGTCTGATTGGTATTGCGATCTTGCTAGGGAGCGATGAGAGCTACAAGACCTAGCGTGAGTGTCTCTGGTCACGTATGAGTCGAATGGATCGAACCCCCCCTACGTTGTGCATGGGCCTCCTTTTATATGCTCAAGGGGTCTCCGACAGTGGCAACGAGAGGAGGGTACAAATGGAAAAACATTAGTTGGTACACCTACTTGAACAAAGGTATAAAGGTAAAATACCTAACTTTGACGGCAAGGGACAAAAGCATTAAATGCCCGCCCTCGCTGCCTAAACAAGGCATTAGAGCGCCACCGCTTGCCACGATGGTGGGCTTGTCAGCGCCGCTTATCGCTGCTCCCGCTGGCTGCACAAATTTCTTGACACGCTGCCAGCATGGAATGATCCCATGGCGACATCGCTGGTAGATGAGCCGAGCGGAGATGAAGAGAGAGAGTTACTGCCGCTGCAAGTGTCTTGCCGCTGCTGAATACTCGCGTCCGGAGGCTTGTCGCGCCTGAGCCTTCCCGCAAGCTCCTCTTGCCGGGTCTTGCCTTCGCGTGCCTTGAGTAGCCTTCCCGGCAAGCTCCTCTTGCCGGGCCTTGTCTTCTTGGTTAAATACTTTGTTCTTGAATGGCTCCAAAGGAGCCACGGAGGATCTTGGCGGTGACCAGCAAGCCTTGCCGCTGGTGTCAGAATCGCCTGCGGCACGAAGTTCGGGATACTAGTGTACCCCTACTCTAGTACACCGGCAGAGCCCCGGCCTGGGTCGACACGGTGCCGAGCGCTGTCGGGCCAGGCCCAAAACAAAGGCACGGTCACACGCGGCCTCGATCACGCCAGTAACTCACCCCGACCCACCACGCCTCCCACTAATGGCACGCACCGAACGTGGCGCCGTGTGAGAGATCGTGGGCGTGGTCGTGGGGTTTCTTTATTAGGAAAAGCGGAACGTCCCGCCTCCCTCCTTATAAACAGGGAAATAGGGCAGGTCGTCCACCTCGCCATTGCTGTCTTGTCAAGAAAACCACCGCCGCTCCCCCCTTCTTCTCCAGTGCGAAGAGAGCAGCGCTCCGCCCCCCTTTCGCCACAGCACCACCAACGCCGTCGACCTCCTCCGCTGCCTCAGCCATGGCTCCGAAAGCCGAAAAGGGGAAGGGGGTGAAATCGGTCGAGGCGCAGCGGCTCGCGGCGCTGCAAAAGGAGCGGGCCATCTTCTCCCCTCAGCTCGACGCAAAGGAGCTGAGGGAGCGCTTCTACCTTTTCTGGTCGACGGAGACGCGTGCGCATCCGCGCACGAAGGTACTCCCCGCCATTTCTTTCGAATTAGCCCCAACCGGGTATCCTTTCTTTGCCCTTTTTCTATTGCGGGCTCTGCCCGCCTTCTCTGAAGTTCTTTTGCGATATTATGAACACATACGGGTTCCGCCTCCTTGATTTCACCCCAACGCTTATTCTCGACCATGGCAGTTTTCGCACACCTTTGCGAAAACTTTGTCGGTATCCACCCCAACGTAGCCCTCTTCCGCCACTTCTTCATGCCCCGCGTAGAGAGAGGGGAGCCGCTTGCCGGAGGGATTGCTTGGGTCTCCAGGGTCGGCAAGAAAGAAGCGTATCTGGAAGGAGAGTTCCGCAGCAAGTGGGAGGAGTGGAGAGCCAACTGGTGTTGGATCGTAGAGGAGAACCCGCAGCCCTTCACTGTCGTGCGCCAAACCCCAATAGTGCGCGGCAACGATTGGAGTAGCTTACGCCGAGGATGCTAGGTTGCGTATAGTCAGGACTCGGATTTTTGCGCCTCAGTGCTTGCCGGACTTCATCAGAGGCGCAGCTTGGCGCAGATTTCCTCCGGCCAGACGCTTCCCTTGCAGGAGAGGAGGAGACCTGCTTGGGAGTTCCAAAATGCGGCGGACATCATGAGGCTGCGCCCGGGCCTTAACTGGAATTTCAGCGTCTTGGAGTGGGACGCGATGCTGCTAGAGCTGTTCAAGAACGACCCCGATCACCCCGAGTGGTTTAGGTTGCCGAGGGGGGTCGTCCCATTGTGCAACAACTCTGCACTCGACCGCATCCGGGCCATGATGCCGCGCAGCGATTCTCATGGGATCGCTCCAACTGGCAAGAGCCTTCCGACGAGATCGTGCAGCAGCTTCTTCGACAACCCGGAAGAAGTGCCGATCCGCCCGATGAGCGTAAGAGGCTCACCCGCGACACCACCGACGCAGGAGATGGTGCGATTGCCACCAAGCCGAGGAGGCGGCAGACTGCCGCCGGGCGCCTTCGGGTACACCGTGGAGGAGGCGGACGCGCCGAGGCGGCAAGCCTTGCCGAGCGAAGGAGTTCACCGGCGAGGAAGAGCTTGCCGCACTGCAGGCTGAGTCGAGCGGACCAGCCGAGGGCGCTTCTTCTCCACCACCCAGCGACTTGCCGCTAACGGAGCCCCGGCCCGCTGAAGAGGCGTCTCCGCAAGGCCGGAGACGAGACGGGCGGCAGACGGGCCCACAGCCAGAAGCGCCAGCGACGCCGCTTCTGCTGCAAGTGATGTTGCCGCGGGAGCACCCCGCACTGCTGCAACAACTGGGGCGGGATCCTCCAAGGCCACCGCCGACGCCTCCGCCAAGCGGCCAAGAGAGCCTACTCCTCCGCCTCGTCGCACCGGAGGCGAGCCAGAGTTTGACTTCTCCGCGCTTAGCTCTCAGGAGGAAGAAGAAGAGTAAGCTTCATTATTGTGCTTGTATTTCTTCAATTTTGTTGCTTTATCTTGAATCTGACTTGCTTGCTCGAACTTTTTTCCTTTTCGTGACGCTTAGCCCAGAGCGTCGAAGAGGGCCAAGACCCCGATGGTCGCTGCTGAGGATGATCCACCATGCAACAGGAGGCGCTGCTCGAGACCTCCTTGCCGACCCGGCAACCCTTCCTTAGAGCAGCCCCCAAAGACAGCCCCCTGCAGTAAGTACGCGGTTTTCTACTTACCGTTAGTTGTGCGTAAGTGCTCCTTCTTCGCTGATATCCGATCGTTGGTTTGTGTAGGAGCAGAGCAGCCTCATCAGAGGGCCCGAAGCCGCCCCCGAAATTCCGTCTGCTTCGACTATGCCGCCAAGGGAGGATTCTCCGGCAAGGGAGCGTCCTCCGGCAAGGGAGGCTACTCCGGCAAGGGAGGCTACTCCGGCAAGGGAGGCTACCCCGGCAAGGGACAGCACCAGTGATCCTCCAGTGGTCGAGACCACGGCTGCAGATCCCATTGCAGGTAATCCCTTTGCGCGAAAATTTCCCTCAGGCTTCTTTTCTTCTGTTTTTCTTTTTGAACATTTGCTTGACTGTTCTTTCTCTGTCCGCCACAGAGCCGATGGAGACCGAGGTCGTCGGCGAGGAGGACGCGCGCGGCAACACTGACGAAGCCGCCGCCGTGGAAGAAGAGGCCGGCGCCGACGAGCCTGTCGGCGAAGAGGCCACCGAGGCTGCCGCCACGTAAGCCGGGCGAGGGGTCCGGGCGATCGTGACCGACGGCCCCGAGGTCGCAGGAGCGCCAGCGCCATAATCGACCGCCGACTTCGCTGCTGCCGCCGCAGCCAGTTCAAGAGCCCCAGCTCGGCGCTTACTTGAAGGCCGGCGACGGCGTCTTCATCAAGCTCCCATCGGAGTCGAGCTCAGGCGCCGGTCAAGGAGAGACCTTCGACGGAGAGCTGCTCGCCTCCGCTGGCCGACATCGTGGACGCGCCAAGCAGCAGCGTGGCGAAGTTCGAGGAGGAGCAACAAGAAGAAGCTGTTGTCGCTTCACCGCCCGGCAAGCCAAGTTGGAGTCCCGGGAAGCACTTGTCGCGAGGGCGGGAGCGGACATGGAGAAGCGCGCAGAAGAGCTCTGGAGCGCCAACCAAGAAACTCTCTGGAACGTAGCAGAAGCGCGGGAGCAACTTGCAGAGGAGCGCACGGCCTTCATCCTTGAGAAGGCCGCAACTGAGGAGGAGCAGCGGCTGGCCGCCGAGAAGCTCTCCGCGCAGGAAAGCGAGCTGGCGCAGCGGAAGGTCAACCTGGACAGCCACGAGGAAGATCTTGTCGCGCGCGAGGAGTCACTTGGCGGGGCGCTTAAGGAAGCGAAGGATGCTGCCGCAGCCGCCGAGGCCGCCAAGAAAGAGTTGGAGGCGAAGGTGGCGCAGCTGGAGGCCAGTCTCTAGAAGAGCGGGGGAGAGCTTGCCGCGCTCAAGCACGAGCGCGAGAAGGACGCTTACACCCTTGGCGAACTGCAGGGCCGTCTCGCCGATAGGGGCAAGGAGCTCGACGCCGCCAAGGATTCCAAGGCGGATCTTGAGCTGAAGCTGACCACTCTGACGCGGACGCTGGACGGCGCCAGAGAGCGGGAGGTGGGCCTATTGGAGACGATCAAGGCCAAGGAGGAGCTGGCGCGAATCTTGTTGATACCTGTGAGCGCCTTGAGGGAGAGTGTGGAGCATTGGACCGAAGGTCTTGTGGATACTGCTGCCGACATCCACAACGAGCTGATGGAGCTGGGGATGGTGGATCTTGCATACTCCTCCGACGAGCATCTCCAACCCAGCGCCAAGCTTAGCTTATTCTTCAAGGGCGTGTTGACGGGCCTCCAGCGACTCCGGGAAGAGGTCCCAAAGCAGCTGGCCGAGGAGTCGCGCCAGATCTGTGCAGGAGCCCTCGAGAAGGTGTTGATGAAGGTGGCCTTCCGCAATCCAGGCCTCAACCTCAACGGCGTCCTCAGATCCTTGCCGCCAGTGCCGACGTGGAGGCGCTCAAAGCCCTTGTCGCACCCATTGTGGACAAGGTGAACAAGATCAAGCGGATTGACGGCGATCACAGAGACTAGGCCGCCAATTTTATCTTTCCCTTGTCGCTGCTGATCATGTTTAGAACACTTTGTTAGATCAACGACAAGTTATTTTGTAATATACTCTATCTTAGGCGATCATTGCAATGTTATTTCCTTTACTTGATTCTTTCCTTTGTATGTTTTTACCCTACGCTTTTAGGGAACTTGTCGGTGCAGGCACCTTTGCCGCGAAGGCCGAAAAGTGAACGTCGAGCTCATCGGCGGCGCCGCCTCCGACAAGCAACCTTGTCGCGACTAGCTGCATCTCACTTAAGTTGTTGAGCGGACTCGAAACAAAGTAAGGGCGCGACTACCCGCGAGTTGGTTCCTCCGCGCATGTGTTTTCCATACAAAGTACTATCGTTCGAGGAAGATAACTTCAAAATTTAAGAACTGATTGCTCAAACTTTGGCAACTTAGCTTTTCTGTCGTTTGCTTCCCGATAAGGCGAAACTTCCTTGAGCGACGCTTGGTCCATAGTATTATCTTCTCCTTCCCCCCTGGTTAACTTGTGCGCGGGGGAACCTTCCTTTCTTTGAGAAAGAGAAAGAAGAGAAAATAAAGTCATGGAGCCTAGTGGCTCGATATTGCTTACCGGGTGTGGGTGCTGCACAAAGTGTTAGCCAAAACATGCAATAAAATGATGAAAGCATGAATTTGACAAGTTGTGCGCAACACATGAGCTTTACTGATGCACAGGGTCTGCATACCGCTTTGTACAAAGGATTACATGCAACAGCGGCAAGACTTGTACAAAAGGTGGTTGCCGGAACAGGTTCCGCAACCGCTACTATGGGTAAAACTTACGAAGATGCTCACGTTCCAGGAGTTGCTCACCGGAATGCCATCTTCGGTCTCAAGGCGGACAGCGCCAGGCCTAGTGACTCGTTTCACCCGATAAGGGCCTTCCCACTTTGGCGCCAACTTGTTTGAATTCTTGGCGGACTGAACGCGCCGAAGAACAAGGTCGCCTTCCTCGAGGCTTCTGGCACTAACTTTGCGGCTATGGTAGCGACGCAAAGCTTGCTGGTAACGAGCGGCTCGTACAGCGGCCTGAAGACGATCTTCCTCAAGGAGCAGCGCGTCATCTTGTCGCAGCTGCTCTTGCTCAAGCTCATCATAAGCGAGCACTCAAGGCGATCCGTATACGAGTTCCGTGGGGAGAACTGCCTCTGCTCCATAGACTAGAGCAAAGGGTGTCCGCCGCGGCTCGATTTGGCATCGCCCCGATCGACCAAAGAACCACCGGCAGCTCCTCAATCCAGCTTTCTTCCGCACTTGCGCAGCCTCGTCGAAAGTTCTGGTCTTGAGCCAGCGCAACGCACTTCAAAGATTTGCCCTCTCTGCTTGACCGTTGCTTCTCGGATGAGCAATAGAAGCAAACCAGACTTTGGCGCCAAGATCTTGGACGTACTGCATGAAGGTGCGACTCGTAAATTGCGTGTCGTTGTCGGTGTTGATCCTGTTAGGGATTCTGAAACGGCAAACAATAGACCTGAAGAACTTGACTGCTGACTATGCTGTCACCTTCCTCACTGCTTCCACTTCCGGCCACTTTGTGAACTTGTCGATAGCAACGTACAAGTACTCAAAGCCCCCGACAGCTCGGGGGAAAGGGCCGAGGATGTCGAGCCCCGCATCGAAAATGGCCAGGATAAAGGGATCGTCTGGAGAGCTTGAGCTGGCTGGTGTATCTGCCTGGAATGGAACTGGCACGCTTCACACTTGGTTACTTGTGTAGTTGCATCCTGGAGGGCTGTCGGCCGAAAGAAACCTTGCCGGAATGCTTTGCCGGCAAGTGCTCTGGCGCCAATGTGGTGACCACATATGCCTCCGTATCTCTCGCCAACAGCTTTTGTCCATCTTCCCGCAAATACACTTCAATTTCACACCGTTGAGCCTTCTTCCGCATAAAGATGCTGTTGACAAACTGGTACATACTTGACTGCCGGGCTACTCTTTTCGCTTCTTCTTGCTCTTCGGAAGTTCTCCGTCTCAAGGAAATGGACAATCTGCTGCGCCCATGCCGGAGCTTGCGGCTCGACAACAAGGACTAAAGGCACATTCGTCTGCTGCGGAACATCGCCTTCCACGGCAAGAACCCGCGGCTCGGCCAGATCTTGATGTTCCCGGCAAGCTTGCCGAACAAAACTTGTCGGGAGCGCTCGCTTCAACGAAACAAACCTCGGGCTTGTCGGAGCAGCATCGCTCCTCAAGATCGTTGGTGTCGATCCCGGGACCTTCTTGGCGGCGGCTTCGGAAGCTCTGCCGGAAAATAGTCACCAGAGATCAACTTCCTCTTCTTGTTCTCGTCCAATTGATGGTGTTACGGTTGGTTGAGTCAGCTTGAGCACGAAAATCCCTGGTTCCACATGCAACTTAAGTGCAGCGCACTTTGACAGGCCATCAGCAATATCATTCTGAGCTCTTGGAACATGTTCCATTTGCAGGCCGTCAAAGTGCTCTTCTAGCTTCCTCACTTCATCAACGTAGGCTTCCATCAATGGACTCTGATAATCTTTGTTCACTTGGCGGACGACAAGCTGCGAGTCACCCCTGACAATAAGCTTCTTGATCCCAAGGTCCACTGTGATCCTGAGACCGGCAAGCAAACCTTCATACTCTGCAGTATTGTTTGTTGCTTGCTCCTTGGGAAAGTGCATCTGGACTACGTACTTGAGGTGCTCTCCGGTGGGTGCTATAAGCAGCACGCCAGCACCGGCGCCTTGCAGCGAGAAGGCACCATCAAAGTACATCAGCCACTCCTTGCTTGCTTCCTTGACGGGGATGCTCGTCTCCGGAATTTCTTCATCTGGTGTTGGCGTCCATTCTGCTATGAATTCTGCCAACGCCTCGCTTTGGATAGTTGAAGTGCTTTCAAACTTGAGGCCAAAGCTTGGCAGTTCCAAAGTGCCCACTCGACAATCCCGCACTGCCTCTGGATTCTACAAGATCCTCTTCAGCCGAAAGCGAGTGACAACTGTGATCTCATGTGCTTGGAAGTAATGGCGCAGCTTTCTCGAGGCCATGAGGAGGCCGAAAGCAATTTCTCGCACACCGAGTACCTTGACCTAGCCCCCTGCAGGAGGGAACCGACAAAGTAAATCAAGGCGCTGCACCATCCTTTTCTCGCATCTGCTCTTGCGTCTGCCAAGCAGATCCATCCTTGTCGGGACCAGAGCTTGCCGGGCGAAGCCCCCGCTTGTCGCCGGATGTGTCTCGCCATGGTTGCCGGCTCATCGTCCGCCTCCCTCTCCGCTACTAACGCAGCACTAACCACTTGATTGGTTGCCGCTATATATAGCAGCAACTTCTCTTGCGTGCCTAGGTGCGACAAGTGTTGGAGCGGAGGATGTGTACCTCTTTAAGTCCTGCAGCCGCAGCCTCCGCTTCGGAGTCCATTTCATTGGACCTGCCTTTTTCAAAATCTTGAAAAATGGCGTATGCGCTCAGCAGATCTAGAGATAAACTCGCCGAGAGCAGCTACGCAACCGGCAAGCCTTCGTACATCCTTGACGCGCTTTGGTGCTTCAATCTGCTCAATGGCCTTGATCTTGTCGGGGTTGGCTTCAATTCCCCGTTGAGACACGAAGAACCCGAGAAGCTTGCTGGAAGGGACTCCAAACACGCACTTCTCGGGGTTGAGCTTGAGGTTGATCTTGCGCAGATTTGCAAAGGTCTCATCCAAATCTTGAACCAGAGTTGCTTTGTCCTTGCTCTTGACCACTATGTCATCCATGTAGGCTTCTACATTTCTGTGCATTTGTGGTTCAAAAGCATCATAAACTACCCTTGCAAACGTTGGACCAGCATTCTTCAAACCGAAAGGCATCCGTATGAAACAGTATGTGCCACATGGAGTAATGAATGCGGTTTTCTCTTCATCCTCTTCTGCCATGAAGATCTGATGGTATCCTGAGTATGCATCAAGAAACGAAAGCAAATCACATCCAGCCATGGAGTCAACAATCTAGTCGATGCGCGGCAAGGGAAATGGATCTTTGGGACAAGCTTTATTAACATCCGTAAAGTCAATACAAAGTCTCCATTTTCCATTTGCCCTGCGCACGACTACAGGATTGGCCAACCACGTAGGACGGAGCACTCCTCTGACAAGGCCTGCTGCTTCCAGTTTCTTGATCTCTTCCGCGATGAACTCTTGACGCTCCACTGCTTGTTTTCTGACTTTCTGCTTGACGGGCCGCGCATGAGGACAAACGGCCAGACGGTGCTCAATTACTTTCACAGGAACACCGGGATGTCGGATGGTTGCCATGCAAACACGCCGACATTCGCCGCAGGAAAGCAACGAGCGCCGCCTTCCTATTTGGGTCGAGAGAGGCAATCGATGGTGAAGGTACCACCAGTGCCGTCCTCCTTGGCGGACACCTTCTTGGTCTTTGGCAGAGCTGCCATCGTCTTCTTCCACTTGCCGGTGGAGCTCGATGGTGCGTCCTCAACGGTAGCGCAGCACTCCGAAGAGGTGCGCTTGCCGGAGTGGGCATCAGAGCTCTTGCCGGACTTGGACTTGGTCTTCTTCCCCCCGGGAGCTTCAGCGGCAAGTGTTTTGCAATCTGTCGCGACTGCTGCATCCCGGTAGATCTTGTCGGCACAGATAAGAGCATCCTTCTTGTTGCCATGGACAGAGATGATGCTTATCGGGCCTGGCATCTTGAGTAAGTTGTAGGCATAGTGAGAGGCCGCCGTGAACTTGGCGAGTGTTGGACGGCCAAGTATCCCATTATAAGGCAATGGGAAATCAGCAACGTCGAATGTGACCCTCTCAGTCCTGAAGTTCAACTCGCTGCCAAATGTTACTGGCAACGTGATCTTCCCTTTCGGCTTGCTCCTTCCCGGATTGATTCCTTGGAAAGTGCCAGTCTCTTCGAGCTCGCTGTCAGGGATTTGAAGCTTCTGGAGCACCGCGGAGGAGATCAGATTCAAGCCGGCCCCGCCGTCAACTAACATCTTGGTGACCTTGAGGTTGCGGATAGTTGGTGAGACCAACATTGGCAAGCACCCGACTGCAGTTATGCGATCAGGGTGGTCCTCAATATCAAAGATGATAGGCGTGCTGGACCACTTCAGAGGCTTGCGTGACTCTACGAATGGTTCCGCTGCATTGACCTCCCGCATCCACTGCTTGAGTTGGCGGTGGGAAGTGTGCAGGGAAGCACCTCCGTCAATGCAGAGAACCTCCATGGCTTTCTGAAACTCCTGCTCGTCGGCGTCATCATCATCCATGTCTTCATCGTCGTCTTCGTCTTCATCCTTGTCGCGGCCGCGGGGAGGCCTGTCTCCTTGCCGCTGCTTGGCCTTGCCGCGCGCCTCCCGGCCGAGACGCTTTCTTGCTGGCTCCTCCAGCACCT
Organism: Aegilops bicornis; assembly: GCA_021605145.1. NCBI lineage: Eukaryota > Viridiplantae > Streptophyta > Magnoliopsida > Poales > Poaceae > Aegilops > Aegilops bicornis. The sequence goes on along the minus strand of CM038675.1, from coordinate 379,598,588 downwards.
TCCTGGCCTTCTCCTTGTCGCGCGCCAGACTCGGCCTTCGCTGTTCAACAAGCTGCTCGACCTTCTTGCAGCTCTGGAGGTCATGGCCCTTGGTGCGGTGGATCTTGCAGTACTGCTTGCCGGAGCCGCCCTGCTTGTCGGCGGCCGCCACAGACCGGTGGTTGGCGTCGTGCAACCTCTTTGCCGGAGCCACCAGCCTTGGCGTTCTTGTCGCCACCTCCGTTTGCCGGACTGCTCAACAGCTAGCACTTCTCTGCCTTTCTTCTTCCTGTTGCCGCGCCGCCGGCTCTTCTTTGCCGGGGCGGTCTCCTCACTGTCAGATCCTGCTTCTGCATTCTCTCCTGGGAGTCTCCTCCCTTCCTCTACACGTGCACACTTGGCGGCCAAGGCGTACAGCTCGCTGACGTCCTTGACTTTGCACATCGCCATCTCCTCCCTCATTCTGTGGTTCCGCACGTTCTGATGAAACGCTACCGATCACCTTGGCAGGTGGTGGACATCTGGGATGTTGTAGTGCACGCGGCTGAATCTCTGAATGAACTTGCGCAGGGACTCTCCTTCCTTCTAGGCGAGCAGATGAAGGTCACTTTCTTGACCATGAGGCTTGTGGCCGCCTGTGAAGGCGCCAACAAACTGATGGCATAAATCTGCCCAAGAGGATATGGAGCTGTCCGGCAAGTGCATGAGCCAGACTCGACGTTGGGCTTGAGTACCAGCCGGGAAGTAGTTGGCGAGGATCTTGTCGCCTCGTCCCCGCAGCTTGCACCGCGATGGTGTAAATGCCGAGGAACTCCGACGGATGCGCCCCGCCATCGTACTTCTCCGCACATCCGCTTGAAGTTCTTGTTGTGGGCCATCGATTTGCCGCAGCTCACGAGTGAACGCAGGGCAACCTACCGCTGCACGGCAAGTCGCCTGGTTCTCCGGGCGCGTGCGTATGTCAACAGATATTCGGCGCGCTTGTCGGATTGACGTCGCGCTTCTCTTCGGCGCTCGATGCGAGTTCGAGCGTCCTCTTGTTGTCTTTCATGGAGAACTTGGCGTTGATCGCGCTGGACTCGCGGATCCGACGATGCAGTGGAGTCGCTGTCGAGGTGGATCCGGCGAGTTGGCGACCATGGCCTTCGGGGCGGAGAGTGCACGGTGGTTGCACCCCCACCGGTCTCGTCGCCACCGGCTCGCGTTTGGCGTTCTTGCCGCGGCAGCGACACGCTCGGTTGCCGCGGAGCGTCGCCGTTGGCGAAGCCGATGAGACTCTGTATTGTGGCCCTCCACTCGTCGACCTTGTCGGCCGTTGGAGGGTAGTCGAGGAGCAGCCGAGCTCGCCAGAAGCTTCTGCCGGAGTAGTGGGTGGCACTGGCGAACGGCGCGAGGAGCGGGATATGGTCGGACTTCTATCTACGTTAGAAGGAGCAGCATCCCGCCCGAGCGACCGTGCCTCGCTCGTGCCAGCGTGTTGGCGCGCACGATGGTCTTGAGGGTCTCGAGATCCTCCAGCTCCATCTCGGTCCAACGAGCGTATGGTATTGTGAATACCATGACATCGCTGGTCCCGCTGCCTCCGAGATGGGCGCTGCATGTGGACGCCGAGGTTTGCGCGGCCTTGTCCTTGGACTTGGCAGCGTCAGAACTCCTTCGCCGACGCCGTTCTTCCGCCAGCCGGGCTCCACCACCCGCTTGCTCCGGTGATGGTGGGTACGACGCGACGGCTCACCGCCGCCGAAGCCTTCTTCTTCGGTGGCATGTTGGTGAAGATGTTGAAGATGCCGCTCGTGTGAACGCCGGATCAGGTTCACACAACCTCGACGCCCCCTACCTGGCGCGCCAAAGATGTCTGGGAGGCTGATCGGACCCACGAACACCTATGGGGCCGGCGGACCAGGCCCCTTGTGGTTCGGAGGGGGGCGGAGATCGCACGAAGAGCGGATCGAGGCGAAGCACATGAGCAGTTTTACCCAGCTTCGGAGCTCTCCGGAGAGATAAAACTCCTACTGCTTCTTGTCGGATTGGTATTGCGATCTTGCTAGGGAGCGATGAGAGCTACAAGACCCAGCGTGAGTGTCTCTGGTCACGTATGAGTCGAATGGATCGAACCCCCCCTACGTTGTGCATGGGCCTCCTTTTATATGCTCAAGGGGTCTCCGACAGGTGGCAACGTAGAGGAGGGTACAAATGGAAAAACATTAGTTGGTACACCTACTTGAACAAAGGTACAATGCAAAATACCTAACTCGACGGCAAGGGACAAAAGCATTAAATGCCCGTCCCCTCGCTGCCTAAACAAAGTGCAATAGAGCGCCACCGCTTGCCACGATGGTGGGCTTGTCAGCGCCGCTTATCGCTGCTCCTCACCGGCTGCACAGCCTCTTGACACGCCGCGCATGGAATGATCCCATGGCGACACGCTGGTAGATGAGCTGGAGCGGAGATGAAGAGAGGTTACTGCCGCGGCAAGTGTCTTGCCGCTGCTGAATCCTTGTCACGTCCGGAGGCTTGTCGCGCTCGAGCCTTCCCGCAAGCTCCTCTTGCCGGGTCTTGCCTTCTGCGTGCCTTTGAGTGGCCTTCCGCAAGCTCCTCTTGCCGGGCCTTGTCTTCTTGGTTAAATACTTTGTTCTTGAATGGCTCCAAAGGATCCACGGAGGATCTTGGCGGTGACCAGGCAAGCCTTGCCGCTGGGTGTCAGCAATCGCCTGCGGCACGAAGTTCGGGATACTAGTGTACCCCTACTCTAGTACACCGACATTAGGCGAGGACTGGCTTACGGCTAATCCCCCGAGTGAGAGGGATGCTCCCACTTGGAGTTATGTTTTAACTTAGGCGAGGAATGACTCGCGACTAAGCCACCGAGTGAGAGGGATGCTCTCACTCGGAGTAGTTTTTAACTTAGGCGAGGACTAGGTCACGGCTAAGCCCCCGAGTGAGAGGGATGCTCTCACTCGGAGTAGTTTTTTAAAATTAGGCGAAAACTGGTTCGCGGCTAAGCTACCCGCTGGGGTTTTTGAACATGCGCTTGTGCGAGTGAAATCATCATAGGACTGTCGAAGTCATGTCTTTGATAAATAATCTAAAAGTACTCTTATTACATCTTGACAATCCGGTCATCAAGTATAGAATGGACAAAGAAGATCTGTGTTCCAGGCGCGCTGCTTGTCAATCTTCTTCGCGAGGTTGTAGAGGTGGTAGGCTCCATTATGCAACACTTTGGTGACGATGAAGGGGCCTTCCCACGCGGGGGCAAGTTTGTGTGGTCGCTGCTGGTCCACTCGGAGCACAAGATCTCCTTCTTGAAACGCCCGACCCTTGACGTTCTAGCATGGAATCGACGAAGGTCTTGCTGGTAAACAGTCGACCGTATCAGGGCCATTTCTCGTTCTTCCTCCAAAAGGTTGACGGTGTCCTGTCGCGCCTACTCCGCGTCGGCTTCTAAATAGAGTTCTACTCGGGGTCAATTGTGGAGGAGATCACTTGGCAGCACGGCTTTGGCTCCATACACCATGAAGAAAGGGGTGCAGTCAGTGGACCGGTTAGGAGTCGTCCTTAAACTCCATAGGACAGACGGCAGTTTAGTCACCCATGCTCCAGCTGCATGCTCGAGGTCATGCATGAGTCGTGGTTTCAACCCCTGAAGGATAAGACCGTTCGCCCTCTCAGCCTGACCATTTGACTTCGGGTGCGCAACGGATGCATAGTCCACCCGAGTGCCTTGGGTGAGCAGAAGCTTCTGAACTCTTCTGAATCGAAGTTTGAGCCATTATCTGTGATAATACTGTGTGAGACTCTATATCTTAATATCAACTCGTTCATGAAATTGATGGTTGTTCGTGAATCTAGCTTCCTAATAGGCTTAGCCTCAATCCACTTGGTAAATTTGTCCACTGCTACGAGCAAATGAGTGAAACCTCTCCTGCCGGTCCTGAGTGGTCCAACCATATCCAATCCCCACATAGCAAACGGCCAGACGAGTGGCATGGTCTTCAAAGCAGATGCAGGTTTGCGGGACAAGTTTGCATAGAACTGACACCCCTGGCAGTGTTGAACAATCTCTTTAGCAGCTTCGTTGGCACGTGGCCAGTAAAATCCAGCTCGGTATGCTTTGGCCACAATTGTCTGAGAGGACGTGTGATGACCACAGGTCCCCGAGTGGATCTCTTCTAAGATCAGTCGACCTTCCTCTGGAGAAATACATCGTTGGGCTACGCCAGTGACACTCTCTCTGTAAAGTTGTCCATTCATCACAGTGAAAGCTTTAGATCTGTGGACAGTATGATGTGCCTCAACTTCATCCTCTGGGAGTTCTTGCCTAAGAAAATATGCAATGTATGGCACTGTCCAGTCGGGGGTAATTACCAGAATCTCCATAACCAAGTCAATGACTGCAGGGACCCCGATTTCAGTCGGGTCAGAGGAACTTATCGCCTAGGGAGGCTCTTCGGTGAAAGGATCTTCTTGCACTGACGAGGAATGGAGGTGCTCCAGGAACACGTTGATGGGAATAGGTTTCCGAGTGGAACCGATTTTTACCAAATCATCAGCCGCTTGATTTTTGCTCGGGGAACGTGATGAAGCTCCAGACCCTCGAATTTCTTCTCTAACTTCCTCACCGCATTGTAGTATTATGTCATAGCAGGGTTTCTGATGTCCCACTCCTTCAATACTTGATTGACCACTAGATCCGAGTCGTCGTAAACCATCAGGCGACAGACGCTAAGTGAGATGGCCATACGCAACCCGTATAGGAGCGCTTCATATTTGGCCTCATTGTTGGAGGAATCGAAGTGAATCTGCAGGACGTAACTGAGCCGATCGCCCTTTGGGGATACCAAAACCACTCCAGCGCCAAACCATTCAGCATCTTGGAGTCGTCGAAGAACATAGTCCAGTACTCTGAGTGGATCTGAATCGGCTGCTGGTGTTCTATCCATTCGGCCAAGAAATCTGCGAGTGCCTGGGACTTGATTGCCTTCTTTGCTTCAAACTTGATATCAAAAGGGAGAAGTTCGATGGCCCATTTGGCCACTCGACCAGTTGCATCTCGATTGTTCATGATCTCAGACAGCAGGGCATCACTGATGACTGAGACCGAGTGTTCTTGGAAATAACGTGCGACTTTCTTCGTTGTTAAGTAAATGCCATAGACAAGTTTCTAGTAATGAGGATACCTCTGCTTGGATGGAGTCAGGACTTCAGAAATGTAATACACTGGTCGTTAAACTTTCTAGGCCTTGCCTTCTTCTTCTCGCTCTCAAGTGAGGGCCATGCTGACGACTTGACCAGTGGCCGCAATGTACAAAAGCAGAGGTTCTTTGCTATTCGGGGCAGCAAGCACTGGCTGGGTGGAGAGCAGGGCTTTGAGTTCAACAAATGTTGCTTCTGCTTCGGGCGTCCACTCAAATGTATCGGATTTCTTCATCAGTCGGTATAAAGGCAATGCCTTTTCTCCGAGACGAGAAATGGACCGACTCAAAGCTGCAAGGCAGCCTGTGAGCTTCTGGACATCATGCACGTGCTCAGGGCGCTTCATTCAGACAATTGCACTTATTTTCTCGAGATTGGCATCAACTCGTTGTTCGGAAACGAGAAAACCGAGTAACTTGCCTCCAGGCACTTCGAAGGTGCACTTGGACGGGTTCAACTTGATGGTGTACCTCCGTAAGTTAGCAAAGGTTTTAGCAAGGTCAGTCAGCAGGTCGGAACCTTTGCGCGACTTGACCACGACGTCATCCATATAGGCCTCAACATTCCGATTGATCTGAGTGAGCAAGCACTTCTGAATCGTGCGCATGAAAGTAGCACCAGCATTTTTGAGACCGAATGGCATGGTGACATGGCAGAAACACCCGAAAGGGGTGATGAAGGCAGTTTTTATTTCATCTGGCCCATACCATCGGATCTAATGGTACCCGGAGTACGCACCAAGAAAAGACAAACGCTCGCATCCTGTAGTCGAGTCAACTATTTGATCAATGCGGGGGAGCGGAAAATGATCTTTCGAGCAGGCCCGATTGATATGCTTGAAATCAATACACATTGGAGTGACTTGCCCTTCTTAGGGACCATGAGGACGTTGGCAAGCCACTCAGAGTGGTATATCTCGCGTATAAACTCAGCCGCCAGGAGCCGAGCTACTTCCTCACCAATCGCCTTCCTCTTCTCCGCGGCGGAATGACGGAGATGCTCCTTAACAGGTTTATACTTCGAGTCAACTCTCAAGCGGTGCTCAGCCAGTCCCCTAGGTACACCTGGCATGTCAGATGGTTTCCATGCGAAGATGTCCCAGTTCTCACGGAGGAACTGGATGAGCATGATTTCCTATTTTCTATCGAGTGTCTTGGAAATGTTCGTTGGAGCGGCTGTGGGATCTTCCGGGTGAACATGGACTTGATTTGTCTATCCCGCCGACTAGAAAGCAGATTCATAAGCTGGCTTCTTGGATCGAAGAAAATCGTCAGATCTGCGTTCCTCTTGTACTCTTCCAACACCACCATGGCCATCTGCTCATCAGCTATTTTGGATCCTTGCCGAAGACACTCTGTAGCGACCCGACCTCAGATGGTCAAGTCTTTGTGTTTCAGTGTCATCCCTGGATCGGTAATGCTGACACACACAGTACTCGAAGGATTTATAACAGAGTAGCAATCACACACTTATTACATCGGATGTCTCAAAAGAGAACTTATTACAATAATATGGCTTAAGGCCATCTAATGCGATAACAGCGGAAGGCTTGGAAGATAAAGTGAGTCCATCAACTCCAACAGCATAGCTGAGCTGCACGGCAACGACCTATCGAACCTTACTCCTCGTTTGAAAAGTCTGCAACATAATACGTTGCAGCCCGAAAACGAGTCAGCACATGGAATATGCTGGCAATATAACACAGTAGAGCAAGAATCACTAGATGCAATATTTGGCTGGTGGAAAGCTCTATGGTTATAGTTTTGCGAAAAGCCAATTTTTCCCTACAACAAAGGAATATACTTTATTTTAACTATCATGGTGGTTGAAACATCACTGAGAAGGTATAACCCCAACTCAATCCCAATTAAGGTAATTAACATCCCAAAGCAATATTAATCGAGAGTGATGAGATACATGCGAATACTCAAGTACTAGATACTCGTAATTGTCCATAACCGGGGACACGGCTAACCATGATTAGATTGTACACTGCAGAGGTTTGCGCACTTTTCCCCACAAGACTCGATCGCCTCCGTTGATTTCTCGTGACTACATGGTGTTTGAGAACCGGATGACCGAGACACGATCTTTCGTAAACATTAACTCTCTACTCCGGGTAGACCATACCAGACCTACAAAACCCACTACCTTCCGATCTACCTCTTCAAGAGCTTCACGTAACTTACTCAACTATGCTAGAGCCCATAGTAGCTTGTGGTTGCACACGGAAGTTTCTAGCATGAATAAACTCAGTTCCCTTTGAGCCTGGGTGGCGGTCCATAGGAAGATCACACGGGTACCCCGGGATTTCCAAAGATAAAAAGACAACACTGGGTTCCCCAGATGCCTCAATCCACCCAGATGTGTATTAAAGTTGCCACCTTAAGTTAAACCATTAATTAACAATCTCACATCTGTCATGGAATACACTCAAACCCAAACCTCGTCTTAGAGCATTGAATAGCAATATAAGCGTCACGTAGAAGTAACTCCCAAGGGTTTGATAGTAACAGGGCAATAGGTTCTACCTCAACTACTACTTCCCAACCCACAAGTTAATGACATCCTAATCAATGCAATGTTTGAGGATTGGAACTAATGCATAAAAATTGGGTATGAAAAGAGTATGATCAAAGTGTTACTTGCCTTGCTGACGATCCATGAATCCTAGAGACTCGTAGTAACACGCTTCGCACTCCGGGAATTCTATCGCAAGCAAACAATAACATACATAAGCAACAGGCAAAGATGCACAAGAAAAACTTCAACTCAAGGAGGCTGACCAGAAAGTTCAACTTAAGAACTCCGGTTCACAAAAGAATCAAACCAAACCGAGCAACGAAACTCAAACGGGCGAAGAAATAAGATCCATTTACTAATCTGAACTAGGGTCAAATTTTACAGAGGCAAAAACTTGTTTGAGTTGGTTATTCGGAAAGAGGGTTTCGAGATGAAACTCCCGGCGCTTGAATCGCCTGATTCCGATAAACGAGCGAAAAGTTATACTAGTTCGAACATCGGATCAGAAATCGCAATCAAGAAAATCGCAGAATAAATCCGATAAAAAGAAAAACGACGAACAGTTTAACGAACGAACGTTCGTTAACTGAACCTAAACGAAGAACGTGTTCGTTAAAATGAATGAATGAGCGAACGCTCGCTAAAAAAATAAACCGGAGAAAAAACACGATCTATTTTAAAAAATGAAACTAGGGTTTTCTAAAAAATTGAAGTGGTTTTCCTAAAAAAAATGGCGACTCGGGCGGTACCTCCGGCGAGGCTAGCGAGGTGCAGCGGGGCTCCGGCGACGGGGTGGGGTGGTGCGACGGTGACGGCGGCGGCGGGGCGGCGCGGGCGGCTCGGCTGGCGGGCGGGCTGGTGGGTGGTGGTGGGGCTCGAAGCGGAGATTTAAAGAGGCGGCTTGGCTTGGCGAGGGGGCGCCTGGGAGGTGTCCGAGCCGGACTCTCCTCGGGTCCGTGCAAGCAAGCACGGCGGGCGCGAGGCTTGTGAGGCGGGCTGGTGCCTGCTCTGGGCCTTAGGCCCAGTCAAGGGAATTTTTTAAATAGTTCCTTGACGTAAAAAATTCCTATAAAATAAAATAAAAATCTAAAAATACCAAAAAAAAATTCACCGTCTAAATGGAATATTTAGAACGAGATGAACATTTTCTTGGCCCCTAAAAAGCAATTTTTTAAACGTGCAAATTTTTCTAGGGCAAATAAAATCCAAATAATGATTTTAACATTTTCCCTCCAATATTTCAATTATTTTGGAGAAGTCATATTATCTCCCCTCATTTATTTTTAATATGAAATATTTTCCAGAGAGAAGAATAATTAAAATCAAAAATCCTCGTTCTCAGTATTTGATAAAAATCAAATATGAAAACCGGAAAATCCCCAACTCTCTCCGAGGGTCCTTGAGTTGCTTAGGATTTCGAGGATTGCGGAATGAAGATGCAATAAAATATGATATGCATAGATGACCTATGTATAACATTTGAAAATTTGGGATGTTACAAACCTACCCCCCCTTAAGATGAATCTCGTCCTCGAGATTCGGGTTGGCTAGAAAATAAGTGCGGATGGTCCTTGCGAATATCATCTCCTCGTTCCCAGGTGACTTCTTCCTGATGGTGGCTCCAATCAACTTTGCAAAACTTGATAACCTTGTCATGCGAGTGACTCGGCTGTCAAAGTCAAGAATCTTTACTGGCTTCTCCTCATAGGTCAGATTACTATCAAACTGAATCGCCTCCAGGGGCACTGTATCTCTTAACGGTATATCGTCCATCTCAGCATGACACTTCTTCAACTGCGATACGTGGAACACATCGTGAACTCCTAACAATCCTTCATGTAACTCCAACTTGTAGGCAACTTCTCCCATCCGTTCCAAAACACGGTACGGTCCTACAAATCTTGGAGCTAGTTTTCCCTTAACTCCAAAACGTTTACCCTCAAGGGTGATACTCGCAGATAGGCTCATCTCCAATTTCATAGGTTACTTCCTTGCGTTTTGAATCTGCATAACTCTTCTGCCTGGACTGAGCAATCTTTAATCTGTCTCGGATCAGTTTAACCTTTTCCTTTGATTCTTTGATCAAATCTGGTCCAAACAACTGACAATCTCCTACCTCATCCCACATCAGGGGTGTTCTACATCTGCGTCTATACAGAGCTTCAAACGGTGCCATCTTCAAACTGGCCTGGTAGTCATTGTTGTATGAGAACTCACAGAAGGCAAATTGTCATCCCAACTAGAGCCATAATCTAGCGCACAAGCTCTCAACATGTCCTCCGTAATCTGATTGACTCTCTCGTCTGGCCCATCCGTCTGCGGGTGGAATGCGGCATCTTGAACTCCAATCTGGTACCCAAGGTCTGGTGTAGCTGATGCCAAAATTTTGAAGTAAATTGTGTTCCTCTATCTGATACAATGGTCCTCGGAACTCCATGCAAACATACGATCCTGGACATATATATCTTGGCCAACTTTGCAATTTGTATAAGTTGTTTTCACTGGGATGAAGTGAGCTAATTTGGTCAAACGATCCACTACTACCCATATTGAGTCATATCCTGCTTTGGTTCTGGGTAATCCGGTGATAAAGTCCATGCCAAGTTTATCCCACTTCCATTCTCGGCATAGGATGTAACAGTCATGCTGGCTTCTGATGCTCTGCCTTCACTCTCTGACATACATCACATACGGCTACATACTCGGCAATATCCTTCTTCATACCAGTCCACCAGAAATGTTCCTTCAAATCCAAATACATCTTGGTGTTTCCAGGGTGTATCGAGTATGGTGAGTCATGGGCCTCAAGTATTAACTTCTTGATCTCCGGGTTATTGGGCACATAAACTCGGTCCTCAAACCACAAGGTATCGTGCTCATCCTCGCGAAAACCTTTGGCTTTACTCTTTGCTCATCTTCTCTTTTATCTCAGCAATCTCTTTGTCTTCCTTCCGAAGCTTCTCGAATCTTGTCCAACAATGTCGATCGAACCTCCATTGTTGCAATGAGACCTCTTGGGACAATCTCCAACCGAAGTTCCATGATTTCCTCATTAACTCCTTTGGCAATCCTTTACTTTCAAGGATATTAGCATAACTCTTCCGCTCAAAGCGTCGCCACGATATTGGCCTTTCCTCGGATGATAGTGCAGCTTCATATTGTAATCCTTTATAAGTTCCAACCATCTCCTCTCGCTTAAGGTTCAACTCCTTTTGAGTGAAAATGTACTTCAAACTCTTATGATCCGTGTACATATCACAACGGTTTCCAATAAGATAATGTCTCCAAGTCTTCAATGCGTGCACTACCGCTGCTAGCTCCAAATCATGCGTGGCATAGTTCAACTCATGAGGCTTCAGTTGTCGTGAGGCATATGAAACAACCTTTCCGTCCTGCATAAGCACACATCCTGGGCCCCAAGCGTGAGGCGTCACAATACACTTGAAACTCCTTATGTATATCCTGCAATGTTAGCATCTGGGCTGTAGTCAAACATTTCTTCTACTCTGAAAACTTGCCTTGCAATCTTCCTCATCCATCTAAACTTAGTATCCTTCTTCAGCAATTCAGTCATTGGCTTAGCAATCTTGGAAAATTTCTCAACGAATCTCCGATAATATCCTGCGAGTCCAAGGAAATCAGGATCTCGCCAATCAAGTTGGTGCCAACCATTCAAAGGATCGATCAACCTTCATCGATCTACCGCTATACCTTCTCCCGATATAACATGCCCAAGAAATCCAACTTCCTTCAACCAAAACTTGCACTTGCTGAATTTGGCGTATAACTGGTGTTCCCTGAGTTTCTCGAGAACCAAACGCAAATGCTCCTTGTGCTCCTCTTCGTTCTTCAAGTATACCATAATATCATCAATAAACACCACAACAAACTTGTCCAAATACTCCATGAACACCTTGTTCATCATGCTCATGAAATAGGCCGGGGCGTTAGTCAGTCCAAACGACATGACCGTATACTCATATAATCCGTACCGCGTGGTGAATGTTGTCTTTGGTATATCCTTCTCTCGAATCTTCAACTGATGGTATCCTGATCGTAGATCGATCTTCGAAAACACCTTAGCTCCTTGCAATTGATCAAACAGATCGTTAATCATCAGTAAGGGATACTTGTTCTTTATCGTTACTTCGTTCAAGGCTCGGTAATCAACGACCATCCTCAGGGATTTATCCTTCTTCTCGACCAAAAGTACTGGTGCTCCCCAAGGTGATGAACTTCTTCGAATGTAACCTTTCTCCAATAACTCCTTGATCTGCTTCTTAATTTCCTCCAGATCATTTGCGGGCATCCGATAGGGTCTCTTGGATATTGGCCCTGCACTGCAATACCTCTATCAGGAACTCGATGTCTCGATCCAGTGGCATACCTGGTAACTCCTCCGGGAAAACATCCGGGTAATATTTCACTACAGGCACTTCCTCCTGAACAACTCCCGTGAGGGCATTTACTTGCCTTCTCCTAGGCACATGCCTAGATACATACTTAATCATTTTCCCTCCGGAGTGGTAAGATAAATTGACTTGCTAGCACAGTCAATACTTCCTCCATACTTTGACATCCAGTCCATACCTAATATCACATCCAATCCTTGCGACTCCAAGATAATTAGGTCGACGGAAAAACATGTGTGCCAATGGTTAGGGGTATCTGGGTGCACCATCGGCTAGCCATGTACTCGCCTCCAAAGTAGCTCACTAAAAGAGGGGTCCTAAGGGTTTGGGTTGGTAACTTAAACTTATCCACAAATCCCCTTGATATGTATGAATGAGATGCACCAGTATCGAAAATAACAAGAGCGGTAAATGACTTAACCAAAAACTTACCTATTACCGCGTCTGGCTGCTCTTCAACTTCCTCCACGTTAACGTGTTTCACTTGTCCTTTGTTGAATGGATTTGGCTTCTTCCCAGCACTCCCATTTCCGTTTCCATTCCTCCCTTCAGGGCAGTCATTGGCATAGTGCCCTGTCTTCCCGCACTTAAAGCAAGTGACTTGACTTAGGTCTCTTTTGGCGGGTGTAGATGGGTTAGAGCGGTTCTGATTGTTATTGACTCCGTTCCCATTCCCATTCTTCACACCATTTTGGTTATGTGATCCTCCTCCAAAGATGGTTATGACCTCCATGGTTATGAACAAGTCCTCCCGAGTTCGTGGTTAAGCGAGGCTTCCGTGAGCTCCTGAGTTGTACTTCCTTGTCCATACTTCCTCTTACGGCTCTCAATTTGTCACGCTTTCCTTCAATCATAAGGGCCTTGTCTACCAACTCTCGGTAGTTGTTGAAAGTTGCCACCATCAACTGCATACTCATCTCATCATTCAGCCCTTCCATAAACTTCTCCTCGCTTTCATGCATCTGTGGCCACATCATCGTGGGCATAGCGTGATAACTTGCTAAACTCATCCACGTCGGGCCACAAGACGGTTCCTCTGGCGTAAGTTATGCGAAACTCACTCTTCTTCATCTGCATGGCTCTAGTTGAGACATGGGCCGTGCGAAAAGCTTGTTGAAACTGGTCCCAAGTGACATTGGCTATAGGAAAAGTAGCCGTGTAATTCTCCCACCATGCGGCTACTGGTCCATCCAATTGATGTGCGGCAAAAGCGCACCTTCTCAGCATCCGTGCATCCTGCGGTGGTTAACTCCCTTCCAATATAGCGTAGCCAATCATCAGCAACTATTGGCTCGGTGCTACTGGAAAACACCAGCGGTTGTAACCTCAGGAAATGGGCTAAATTGTCCACTGGCGGCGGGTTGTTATAGCATAGCAATATAAGCGACACGTAGAAGTAACTCCCAAGGGTTTGATAGTAACAGGGCAATAGGTTCTACCTCAACTACTACTTCCCAACCCACAAGTTAATGACATCCTAATCAACGCAATGTTTGAGGATTGGAACTAATGCATAAAAACTGGGTATGAAAAGAGTATGATCAAAGTGTTACTTGCCTTGCTGACGATCCGTGAATCCTAGAGACTCGTAGTAACATGCTTCGCACTCCGGGAATTCTATCGCAAGCAAACAATAACATACATAAGCAACAGGCAAAGATGCACAAGAAAAACTTCAACTGAAGGAGGCTGACCAGAAAGTTCAACTTAAGAACTCCGGTTCACAAAAAGAATCAAACCAAACCGAGCAACGAAACTCAAACGGCGAAAGAAATAAGATCTGTTTACTAATCTGAACTAGGGTCAAATTTTACAGAGGCAAAAACTTGTTTGAGTTGGTTATTCGGAAAAAGGGTTTCGAGATGAAACTCCCGGCGCTTGAATCGCCTGATTCCGATAAACGAGCGAAAAGTTATACTAGTTCGAACATCGGATCAGAAATCGCGGTCAGGAAAATCGCGGAATAAATCCGATAAAAAGGAAAACAACGAACAGTTTAACGAACGAACGTTCATTAACTGAACCTAAACGAAGAATGCGTTCGTTAAAACGAAAGAACGAGCGAACGCTCGCTAAAAAATAAACAGGAGAAAAAACCGATCTATTTAAAAAAAACGAAACTAGGGTTTTCTAAAAAACCCGAAGTGGTTTCTCTAAAAAAACCGGTGACTCGGGCGGTACCTCCGGCGAGGCTAGCGAGGGGCGGCGGGCTCCGCAACGCTGGGTGGTGCGACGGCGGCGGCGATCGCAGCGGCGGCGGCGAGGCGTGGCGGCGCGGGCGGCTTGCGGCGGCTGCGACGGCGGGTCAAGGGGTGGTGGTGGGGCTCGGGCAATGAGATTTAAAGGGGGGCGGCTTGGCTTGGGCGAGGGCGCCCGGGGAGGAGTCCGAGCCGGACTCTCCTCGGCGTCCGTGCCAAGCACGGCCATGAGGAGGCGGTCTTGTGGGCGGCCGCTGCTCAGGCCTTAGGCCCAAATGAAGGAATTTTTTTAAATAGTTCCACTGATGTAAAAATTCCTATAAAATAAAATAAAATCTAAAAATACCAAAATAAATTTTCACCGTCTAAATGGAATATTTAGAACCAGATCAACATTTTCTTGGCCCCTAAAATGCAATTTTTAAAACGTGCAAATTTTTCTAGGGCAAATAAAATTCCAAATAAAATCAAATAAAATCCAAATAATGATTTTAACATTTTCCCTCCAATATTTCAATTATTTTGGAGAAGTCATATTATCTCCCTCATTTATTTTTAATATGAAATATTTTCCGGAGAGAAGAATAATTAAAATAAAAATCCTCGCTCTCAGATTTGATAAAAATCAAATATGAAAACCGAAAATCCCCAACTCTCTCCGAGGGTCCTTGAGTTGCTTAGGATTTCGAGGATTGCGAAACGAAGATGCAATAAAATATGATATGCATAGATGACCTATGTATAACATTCCAAATTGAAAATTTGGGATGTTACACGCTCCTCGGCTCTTTGCCTATTCCCAGTAGTCGTGATTACGCCCTTGGGTCCGGGCACCATCAGCTTGAGGTACACGTAACATGGACGGGCCATGAAACGTGCATAAGCAAGTCGACCAAGGATAGCGTGATAGGCACTGTGAAAGTCCACCACTTCAAACGTTTGTTTCTCCTTCCAAAAATTCTTCGATTCACCAAAAACCACATCCAGGGCAATCTAACCGAGTGATTTTACCTTCTTCCCAGCTGGAATGACTCCGTGGAACTGCATGTTGCTCTCACTGAGTCGGGACATTGGAATGCTCATTCCCTTGAGGGTCTTTGCATAGAGTATGTTCAAGCCAGTCCCTCCATCCATGAGGGCCTTACGCAACCGAGTGCCTCCCATGACCGGATCAACCACTAGCGCCTGCCACCCAGGAGTGCCTCCGACAACCTGATCAAAGGTTATGGGAGTCTTCAACCACTTGAGATATGTTGTAGTCGCCGGAACGACCATATTCACCTCTCGGTTAATGACTTTCAGTCGACTTTTACTCTCAACATCGGCAAAAATCAACAGAGTGGCATTGACCTTCGGGTAATCCTCAGCTTTTTCTTCATCGTCATCCTTGTCCAAGCCTTTTTCACTCGGCTGACCTTCACGGAACTGCTGAATCAAGAACCTGCACTGTCGAGTGGTATGCTTGGGTAAAATCAGGTTACCCTCCTCATCTTTCTTCATGTGAATGGCACACGGAAAATCCAGGACGTCTTCGCCCGACCGGTCCTTTTTCTTCTTAGGAATCCACTGCTCTCTGGCCTTCCCTTTGAATTTACCTTGAGCGGCTACTGCGGCCGCTTCTGCTTGACCAGTGGCTTCAGCTTTGCGCTTTTGTTTCTGACTGGGATTGGAGTTGTTGGGGTCATGCTCACTAGCTTTCCATTTGCCACTGCAGAGGCGGTCTTCTTCTTCGCCATTCGCGCACTGAGTGGCAATCTCCATCATTCGGTTCATGGTCAGGGTCTCAGACCGCCCAAATTTCAGGATGAGCTCTCTGTACCTAACACCTTCCTTGAAAGAGACTGCTTGATGCTTTGTATCATTTTCCACCACATGGTGAAGCATTGTACAACGCTGTATGCAATCCCTCAAAGTTTCATTCGGCTTCTGGACACAGTGCTGCAATTTCATCAACCCAGCAGGACGCTTGCAAGTGCCTTTGAATGTTTTAATGAACACTCGAGCCAAGTCTTCCCAACAGTAAATGTTGGGAGGAGCCAACTGGTTCAACCATGCCCGGGCCGACCCTTCTAGCATCAAGGGCAAATGCTTCATGGCAACATCATCGTTTCCTCCGCCAATCTGTACAGCCACTTGGTAATCTTCTAACCATGTGTCTGGCTTTGACTCGCCAGTGAACTTGTTCACTCCTGTGGCCAACCTGAAGTTGGGTGGTATCTCTGCAGCTCTTATGGCCTTGCTGAAACACTCGGGCCCCGAGACAAACACGACACTTCCACTTAGACGGTCTCTATCCAAGCCCTCCCGGTGAACTCTGCCCCTGTCAACTAGGCCCTACACGAGGACTAACCTTGGGTTGAATCCAGGTTCTCGGGGGTCGATTGGATCTCTTCGCTTGTCGCCATATGGGCACCTGTCGTCATGTCGCCGGGGCGCGTACGACCTGCCCCTCGTAGAGGGGCGTCGGCACTCGACAGCGGTTGTCACGGTGCTGTCGAGGAGTAAACGGACCGTGGCCTTGATCCAGGTAGTGATCCTGGCGATAATCATGATGGACGCCGCTACCGCGCGATCTTGGCTGTCAGGCGCCGATCGAACTGCGGTCCGCCTTCATCGACCTGTTGTGAATCTTGTTGCGCGATTGGGATATGGCTGAATTTCTGCTCCCCACCGCCCGACTAACGCCTCGATTCGCCAAGTCCTTCTCCTACTTCGGATCAGGACGGCTGGATGGAATATGCAATCCGCACAGCAGCTGCAACATTCTGAATCGGAGTGCGGAATACCTGATAATCATTTTGTGATCCACTCAGAAATAGTTGTTGCTGCGGTCGATTGGGATTTGGGGCTGTCTGCGAGCGCGATCTTCGAGTGACTTCTGGAGATCCTCCAGACATGCGCGTTCGGCCAGAGTGGCTATGCACGCGGCTTCCAAATCCTGGGCCTCGGCCATCTCCCCAGTGATGGGGGTCTGGAGGACCTGCTCATTCCTGTGTTGCAGTTCTTCTATTTCTTCCGTAGTGAGGGCCTGCGGGTAGTACTCGTCGTTGGCGTGCGACGGACCATCGCTTTCACCCCCACCACGGAGAAATCTCGGTGGGCTATGCTGGGAGCCAATCACAAGGACTTCTGCCGCCGGGTCGTTGCTTTGGCACTCGGAAGGAGTATCTGAATGATCAGACAATGGATCGAACAAACCATAGAGGGACTCGTTGGGCTTGATTGTCACGATCTGTGAGGTGGATGACTAACGAGCCACTACATGTTTCACCCACCATTTAAGCCGAGAGCGACCAGATCGCTTGCAACAGCGAGCAGCGGGGAGGGAAGACGCCACCGAAGCCGACTAATACTGAGTCCACGGCTGCTGGAGGAGGATACCACAAGAACTAGCACGGAAGTGCGCCGCCCCACGAATGGGGAGCGCCTCGACGTCAAGGGGGGCTTCCTGGAGCCATGCCGAATCATCGGTGACGAAACTGAGGGCGCCGAGACGGATCTCACGACCCAAGGACAATCCGCCGCCGGAAACCATGTCGTAGGAGTTTGAAGAACGCAACCTCGCCGAAAGTCACTTAGACGCCTGCCCCACTGTGGGCGCCAACTGTCATGGGAATGGATCTGACAGTAGTGATTGGGGGTACGTAGGAGAGGGCAGAGCCTAGCTCCGGCAAGGTTGTACACTCGGATTTACGAGTTCATGCCCCTCTCGGAGGAGATAATGACCCTACTTCTCGGTGTTGTGGGAGCTTTGTTGTATGGAGTGTTGAGTAACAGGGGGTGGGAACCCTTGTGCAGGAGCGGAGGGCGGATTATATAGAGTCCCGCTGACCCCTCATCAGCTCGTTACGCAAGGATTCAATGAGATAGTAAAGGTGCGACCTTTACTGGTAACACCTATACTTAATGTTCTTTATAGCGATGAACTGGTTGCCTGACCGTTGCCATCCCAGGGTGGCTCTAGGCCTTCTGCTGTCGAGTGAAATCAGGTGCTTTGAGTGAGTAAGGATGGTCGAGTGGTGGAGGATTAACCGAGTGGATCTTCTGTCGAGTGACTTGTATGTTGCGGTCATTCCAGTCAACACCTCCTTTCTAACTTTGTAAGTCTTGGATTCTTACATGTAGTGTCCTTGGGTAGGGTATGTAGGTCAGGCCTAGGGCCCTACCCTAGGTACATGTCATCGTCAGGAGCAACTTGACAGATTTGTGGAGAACCTACTTGATGGAGAAGTGGCATCTTTGCCCATTCCCTCTGAAGTAATTACTCAAGCGTCTGATCTGGTCCAGGACATGAGACGTTGAGATCAATGACCTCACTGCCCAACTCAACGAGCTTGACAACCGTATGAGGCGGCGAAACCTAAGTTTGTCATCAAGCAACTTGAAGAATCCTATGAGGATGCCAATAAGGCTTTGACTATCCTTCGGCATAGACGATTGGGATTTCATTCTGATCTAGATCAAATTGTTCGTAAGGTCTGCCTTGATCATTTAGCCGAAGTCACTGGCTACAATGATCTTGTCAAAGGACACATTGATCCATCCAAGCAAAAGAAGAAGAAGATAGCGAAGAAGAATGCTCCTCCTCCTCCTCCAGACGCTGAGACACAGAAAGAAATTCCTTCGCCAACTCTTGAACCAGTTGTAGATGCTTCTAGTTCGCCAAGGCCAACTGAAACAGTGCATGTGGCTTCTCCAGTTCATGAAGCGAATCCTCCTCAACACATTGTTTCGAAAGAAGGTGAAATTCCTCAGTCTGAACGCAAAGCTTCTCCTGCCCATGAAGAACCAAATGATACGGTTCCTCCCTCTACCCCTCAAACGACTCCCGAAGAACAACATACTCACTCGTCAGTGCCTGATCGTACCACAGTCTAAACTGCCAAAGTATATGATCCCTCTCCTCTGCGAATTTCACTCAATACTGCACGAAGAACTTCAGATGTTGATCCCTCTGCAGCAAAATCAGCTTCTGCTCATCACTCAAACTCAGTTATTCATGGCGATGAGGTGATCTCCGTTGAACATGAACTCAAATACCCTTATCCTCGCGAGCGACTGCTGTTGTTTTCAATCGGCGTTGGCGTCAACGGTCCACTTTTCAATCGGAACACTCATCCGGTTTTCTTTCAAGAGAGTCCATACAGCAAGCCCCGCACTTCTGAATCTCCTCGGTTCTGGACTCAGGAACATGCAATATATTATTCGTGGATTCTTTATGACAGCCTCAGCATTTTCCCTCATGAGTTCCCAGATATAGCTGCTATGAAGAACATCGGCTGTTTCAACCAAGTACTGCAAGACATCAAAGACTTTGGCCTCACACATGTCTTTGCATATCAGCATCCATGGAACAGGAAGATTATTCTTCAATTTTATGCCACACTGTGTATCTCTGGTGATGAATCTAATAGCACAAAGTGGATCATGGAATGGATGACAGAAGGAAAGAGAATAAAATGCTCTGCAATGGACTTTGTATCTCATTTTCATTTCCCTCAGTTCGAACATGGCAAGACTAAGATTCGAGTTCATAACATTGATGTGATCTTTGATGAAGATTTTTGATGCACAATGGATGAAGATAAAATTCATGACTATAATGGTCCTCCCCTACCCGAGCACTTGACATTCGACAATCAGACCCTGTATCATATTCTAACTTATACCCTCTGTCCGCTGGCTGGGATGAATACAGACAACGCTATTTCTGATGTTCTTCGGAACACCATCCATGCTATCTCCCAAGGATTTATCTTTGATGTCAAAGATATGTTCCTACGCATACTAATGGATTCAGCTCAGCACCCGAAAACTATCAAGGTATTTGCGCTCTGGATTCAGAAAGTGGTTGACTATGCAATGAAGACCGAATATCTAGCAAAAGTCAGTCACAAAAGCGTCATTCCTCCTGTGCGTGATACTCTGAAAGTAATGGAAGATTTTTCTTCGGGGAAAAAAACTAGTGTCAAGCCCTCCTGATTATTATAACACCTTCAATGGACCAAAGCTACCTAAGCATGATCGTCAACCGATCACTTAACCTCCTTCACATCTTGAAGTGAGCATGCACACTCAACAGGTACTGCTGAATTATATGGATCAAGACCGCCAAGAGAAACAACATCTGGCTGCTGAACTAAATGCAATCAACAACCAAACAAAAGTTGTGCACATGATCACAGCAGAAAACAAGAAGCGTTTATGGAAATTGCTTCAGAAATTTTTCTCCAAGAAGCAATTGAGCAACTCCCATCTCAAAGAAATCTATGAGTATATTGATCAAGGGTTTTCTGCTGAAGATTTTCAAGATCGGATCACTCCGCCTCTGCCAGCTTGTGAACCAACAACTAATTTACTTCGGATTCAGCTGCGCAAATTGCTCGACGAATCAGAAGCAACCTCGCCCACTGAGAAACCTGCTGAAGAAAATATTTTGTCTTGCAAGACCCAACAGGTTGATCCCAATGTGCCTTCGTCTTCTCAGCCCCAAGCCAGTATTGAAGGATCTGCTACTGCTGCTAACGATGAAGATATACCAACCACCTCCGAATCAGAAACATCTTCGGGCAGTTCTTCAGGCAATGCCTCAGAGTGAATCAGATTCACCTTTTTTTCTCGCACTCGTATTTTTCATCACCTTTTTTACTCTAGTTGACAAAAGGGGGGAGAATTACATCGAGAGTTTTTATAGATTTGCACTGTTGGTTTTGGTTGCCATGTTTATTTGCTCTGGCTTATGAGACTTTTGCGTTGTATGCTTCAAAGACTATTTATGCCACTTAATGTGCTCTGATGTAAAACTTCTGATATGAGCTGTAACATTAATAACCCCGCCTGCTGCACTATTTTCTCTCGAAGTAGTTGTTTTGCATGTGGAATCATTGTCAGAAGTCATGAATGATGGCAATATATTCTCGTTAGATTACCTATCATCAGTGCGAATCATTACCTCGCATGATTGAAAAATCCTCCTTATTCATAAATGAATTGCAATGAATTTCATTGTATATCAATTGACCATGCATACATCTAGGGGGAGTATATTTCATCATCAAGTCAAATAACACAAGTTCACTATTGTTCGATTTACATTTAACTTATCTATCTTCACTTTGATGATTATCTGTTTTGTCAACAACCATCCAAAAGGGGGGAGATTGTTGGTGCAATGATAGGCCCCTTATGTTTTGGAGTTTGTTGACATAAATAGTATGGGACTTATGTGTTTGCTAGTGCACGTAGAGTAACAGGTCCCTGAAATATCGAGGAGTTTGATGCAAACGATGAAGATAATCTCCTTGCGTAGTAGTGAAGGTTATCACCGAAGATGAAGCTAACAAGAGTGACCCCTAAAAATTGCTGAAGTCCAAGCAATTGGTTCGGTGTATGTACAAAGAAAATGACTGCGCTCGAGGAAGAATGATGACATAGCATTTGTTTTGTTGTTCTTCTTTTTCCATTGAGTCATAGGACCACCGTACTATTAAGAGGGGTGTAGCATTCGAAGCTTTGATTCTTTGATGCTAAACCCAAATCCTATGAAAGTTGTGAGAGAAATCTCTTTGTGTTCCGAGCAAATACTTGCCAGCAAGAGACTGTGATCTTCTTCACTGCGAGAGATTTGACTCGGACTGAGGAGTTAGCATTACTTGTTCCTCAAGTAATATTACGTTGCTCCAAAATCTGATCTTGTGAACGTGTCGGTTGGCCATTGGTTGGACCTCGTATCTGTAATGGTCATTTCCCGTCTGGGAAGGTTGCGGCTATAAATAGCCATCCTGCACCGACTTTGTCCGGTGGCTGCTCCGTTTGATTCCGAGAAGATTGTTGAGCAACCCACTCTCCAAGTGATTTGAGTTTAAAATCCACCAAGAGAAAACCCCTAGAGTCGAAGAATTAGATAGTGGCTCAGCATAACTGGAATGTAAGTTTAGTACGCTTCGCCTATTACTCTTGAGAGCTACAAACTCTCTAGACGGTTAGGTGTCAATTTCTTCAGAGACCAAGAGTGATTGTGGTTCTCGAAGAAGAAGTTTGTAAAGGTTCGGAGATCGCCTTCAAGTATCTGCCACGAGTGATCGGCATCGGTTGACGAATCGATTGTCGAGGAGAATAGGGTGAAGAGAGTTTATCTTCCATGTTAAGTCACAGCCCCTTCAACCAGACGTAGTCCTTGTGCAGAAGGATGAACTGGTCGAACAAATACCTTGTCGACATCGAGCATCTTCGGTTATCTCTGTCACTCATGTTTACCTTCAATGCATTTTCATTCGTATGATTTACATCAATGCATGCTCTAGTTTCCTTTTAGTACTCTCTATTAGTTCACTATAGTTTTTTTTCATTCGTTCCACTGCTGGGTTCTGAAAGATTTAAGTTTTTCAAAGAAAATTTAAAACTCCCACTCACCCCCCTCCTCTGGTAGACATACTTCGTTCCTACATAGCTGCAGTGGCGCAAGCGGCCAGGCGTGAGCGAGCAGCGGCGCCCGCGGGAGAGAGCAATAGTAGCAGCGCTGGAGCGAGTAGCAGTAGCGACGGGAGCGACATGAGCGAGGAGCAGCCGCGCCGGCCGCACGAGCGAGCAGCGGCGCCGGCGGCCAGGCGCGAGCGAGCTGCAGCGCCGGAACCTTATCCTCTGTTTTTTAAATAAAAAAGACCTTTTCCTCTTAGGCCCTTTTACAATGCAATCCCTTATATTCTGCCTAATTCCGATCCGTTATGTTGTGCCACATCACCCTTTTTGGGGGGACTCATCTGTCATAATCATGATTAAAACGAACGAACCGGGTGACTAGTGTTTTTTGCAAAAAAAATAGCCTCGGAATTTGTCGTTTTGGCACAAAACCGTAGAACTGTGGTTTCTTCAACCCTAGCCTTTAATGTCTATATTTTCTGTAATTCACTCAGGCTGCATCATGCAACATGAACACTATAGTGTATACACCGGTACTAGTTCACCAATAAAGAAATGATCATCTATTCTTAAGGGGCCCTTTGGTTTACAGGAATCTTGTAGGAATTTTGCTGGAAAAATTTATTTGAAACCCTTTGGTTTGTAGGAATGGATTCCTACCTAGATTCAATGGAAAAAAATCTTATCACATGCATCAAGTGGCATCTTTTCTCATATAGAAATTAAGATACATGTCATCTCACTTTCTAAGGTTTCCCTATTCCCATGATATTTCTATCCTATGAACCGAAGGAGGCCTAAATACTTGTAATTCACTGCCTAGGTTGTCTGTCCATGCAACCATATGCCACATAAGTACAAACGTAGGACACAAGACCAATAAAGGGCAGAACAAGGGTTTCACACCGGATATGAAGTAGTGTTCCAACCACCACCTTGAAAACGGATCTGTCGATAATAATCCAAGCCAGTACTCCACAAACAGGCCATTGAGGCGCTAGCAGATGGGTGGGAGGTGGGACATCTCCCCCCATATCATTCATAATCATCGATTGGGGGGATGCCATGTCGCGGACTTGGCACTAGTGCATAAATGATTATAGACAATCTACATTAGTGGCATGCTAAAACTACAAAACGGCACTGGTGACCTATTACTAATGGCGTGGATAAGATGACGCACGCCACATGTGTGTGGGGCCCAGGAGGGTGTAGCACCTAGGGATCGACACTATGCAGATCTAGTATCCTCTGCTAGCATTCGCATAATGATGATCCTACAGCGCCACAACTTCACACAACGAACATGTCGAAATTGGTCCGCCATGTCGAAGAACAGTCGATATCACAACACATGGCGCTCTAGCAGCCCCACATATCCACAATCGAGGTAATCACACCTCTAGTCGGCACCAACCTACTGTTGCGCACTATTGCCGCCACACCACACCGCCACCTTTGATCACTGCCACTCGCCACTCATGCACGTCACGCCACCTCCATGCCCATCTGACCATCGCCCCACCAATCGTCACTCGACCGCATCTACCACGAGAAGCTTCATCGCTCTCTTCACTAGCAACCACGAGGTTTTGTCAGTCATCAACCTCCAGAGGCGACGAGAAGAGGGGAGAGAAGAGGAGGGGCGGCGGCGACGATCTAGGGTTCGCCCTAGAGTTGCCCGGGGTAGGGGGGATGTCGATGAAAAATGCGGGTAGTTTTCGCATCAAGGTCGTCTGTTTGGAATATACTGGTTAAACCTGTGATCAAATCATATATTATACCAGTACATTTATATTTACATGCAATCATATCACCTTGACATATCTTAACATGCAACCATGGGAAAAAAAGTCAACCTCAATATACAATCATGCATGCAAAAATACTTAAAGTTTTAATTATATTATGCTACTTATATTCAATAAGTATTTTATAATTACACAATGATCATCTGAACTTTTAATTTTATTCTTATATTATTAATCTAAATATTCATATTCATGTAATCAAATTTCATAGAAATATAGTATTACGTACAAACAATTTCCACAACCAAGGAGACTTGTAGACCAGTGGTACGGAAGGAGTAGGCTGGGACAACATTTGCAATTATTATTTTCTTATATGACAAGCAAGGGTTTGATGATTGCCGTTACATTAATTAAGCAGCATTAGATGGCTCGCAAAAAGGTGTGAGTGAGGTCGTGATCTCCACCTTGTATACACATACTGTACTTGGCTGATGTCATCGTCCGTGGTTCCTCTGTAAGTTCGCAGAGAGGGAGCATGGTGCTCCTATTGCTACTGTCATGGCTGGGTTGGTCAGATGCATAAATAAAAATTAAGTAGGAGCAGTAGTGGCGAGCAGATTGATCTGTTCCACACATTTAAATTAGCTAACTACTCCTACTTCGCTAGTATCGTGGTTTGGCTCCTGGGCCTATTGAAGCTAGTTAAAAAAACATATTTTAGAGTTATAGAACTTTTTGAAAAAGGCCCGCAGAAGGAATAAATGGTATTATTATGATCATATCACAAAGTATATCCTCTCAAAAAAATCACAAAGTATGTGATCATTTATTAGCCATTATTTGTTCTAGATCATCCATACAGTATAGTTTTATCGAAAATTTTATTAAGCATCGGCGTCTATATACCTGTAATTTTTCATTTATAGATATGTCCATTTGTGCTAATAGAGAAAATAGAAATATGTAATCTACATAGCAGATAATACATCAAATATCCATTTCTAAGTTCAGGCTCATCTGCACCCGGTGATGAGAAAATTCAAAAATTCTGTTTTTTTTCGCATGGAAGATAATTTGCTGCGTGAGGTGCACTTCAAATTTTAAATTATTTAGATATATGAGTAGCTCTCAGCAAAAAAGACAAATTGGTCAGAACAATACATGAACAGTAAACTTTTTCACATATCCCAAATTTGTTTTTCTTTCGAAAGCTACTCAAATGTCCGAATGATCTGATATTTGGACTGCACCTCACGCACCAAATTATCTTCCATGCAAAAATAATTCAGTTTTTTTATTTTTCCTGGTATTTGTTTGGTTTTCTTTGTTCGTGCAGCTGAGCCTCGACACCGAATTGCCTCGTCCATAATACATCTAATATGGTTTTGTATATTTTGTGTGTACCTAGTCTATGAATTCTTTATCAAAAAAACTTAGTTTGTAAATTAACATATTTCACCATGAAATTTTACGTATACAGGGCAATCATCCACCACTGGCGTAAAACAATCATAACTTCTGAGACTCTAAAGTGTGTTTTTGGATCTCAATAAAACCGAGCTCAATTAGACCAGGGATAGTTTATTATTTCCATCTACATGCATGGTTATAATATTGATTTAAAATCATTCAGTGTGTGATATCCTTGAGGTAAAAGGGAAACTGCTGATCATATGGTCTGAACTTCACTATAAACTTTTTTTGAATGTTGGTAGGAGATCTACCAAATTGGTTGATTAGCAAGGAAATAATAGAAGCAAAAAACCCAGGAGGGAAAGCACCAGAAAAGGCCTGGCGCTAAAAAGGAAGAAGAGAAAAACAATCAGCCCGGATCAAATGGGATTTTGGCACCTGCCAAATTCCACAAATTAATCTCCACTTACTATCCTAATCAGTTGGGTGGTCGTCAATTCTCGCTGCTGAAATACATGTCTATTACGTTCTTTCCATATTTCCCAGGCGACCAGATGGATCATCGATATAGTGCCTTTTTTCTTTTCCTTTTGTGCATTGTGCCAGCAAATGGACATCCATTCCTTCAGGTTGCCAGTCGCCGACCAGTTTGCCAGCTGTAGATGTTGCATGCCTGCCTGAGCAGCAATCTGATCCCAAATGAACTGAGCCCATGGGCACTCAACCAGTAAGTGCGTTGGGGTCTCCAGATTTCTAAAGCAGAGAGCACAGAAGTAATTGTTGGCCCAGCCTCTTCGTTGTAGATGATCTGCCGTTGGTGTTTTCCCAAGAGCCGCGGTCCAAAGGAAGAACCTGCACTTGCCGGGGGCCCAGCCGGACCAAATGATATGTGACACTTCCATTTTGGTTGATCCGATGAACTGCAGCTCATAGGCCGACTTGGCTGTGTACATGCCATCAGATGAAAATCGCCAGCGAATTTTATCAGATCGTTCTGCCTCGAGGACAATGTTGTCAAGGTGGCGCTGAGATCGATCAACTCGGCAGCATGTCCTCGGTCAAGACCGTAGCTAGATCCTTAAACCATCTATCTTCTGCGGGGCCTCCCGCACCGTGCGGTTTTTCCAGGCGGCGATGGAGAATAGCCGCGGCGCGATCCTCTTTGGTGTTAAACCATTGAGCCACCCGTCGTGCCAAAAGCGCGCTAGATTCCCACATCCTATCGTAATATCAGTTGCCATTGCAAACAACTCATGGTCGATCTCGTCGCAGGGCAATTGTGAGCCAACCCAGGGCCTCTCAGGTGTCGTCCAGGCGTACCACAACCATCTCAGCCTTAGAGCTCGACCAAATTTGGTGAGGTCAAAGTACCCCCAGCCCACCAAGCTCCTTTGGCCTACTAAGGAGTGCCCAGCTCACATGGCATTTGTCTGCATTACAGTCCTGCTCGCCAGGCCAAAGCCACGCCCGACAAATTTTGACCAAACACTTCATAACCCAGACAGGGAGTCGGTGCACTAAGAGCATGTAAGTCGCTAATGTGGATAGTGCCGATTTGAGAAGGACTAGTCGTCCACTTTCGGCCATAAGGCCGCCTTTCCACACTGTTGTTTTGCCTCCGAACTTATCAATGAGTGGGTATAGATCAATCCTCCGCAGAATGCGCAATGAGAGTGGCATCCCTAGGTAGGTTGTCGGGAATACGCCTAATGGAATCCCAAGTGGCCGCAAGATGTTCATATCCTTGGCATCGAATTGGGAGTGCAACAATCTTTGACAGGTTTGCAACCAATCAAGTGACCTTGCCAAAAAGTGTCAGGATCAACTTGATCATATGGGCGTCCCTAACCAAGGGGTTAATGAAGAGGACGACGTCATCGACATAAAAGGAGCAACGGAGCACAGCGCGTCTTCCTGGTAGCTTGGAAAGCACTACCTCGTTCATGGCCATGTTCATCATTCTTTGGAGCGGATCCATAGCAAGGATGAAAAGGAAGGGAGAGAGAGAGCCCCCCTGCCTCAACCCCTTCTTGTGATTCACCGGCTCTGACATGTGCCCATTGATTAGAACGCACGAGGAAGCCGTTCGAAGCAACATCGCGATCCATTTGCGCCATCTTGCGCCAAAGCCTCTAGCACGAAGCATGTCAAGGATGTATGCCCAGGACACGGAATCAAAGGCCTTGGCAATGTCAAGTTTGAGCAGGATTGA
The DNA here is from genome assembly GCA_021605145.1 of Aegilops bicornis. Lineage (NCBI taxonomy): Eukaryota > Viridiplantae > Streptophyta > Magnoliopsida > Poales > Poaceae > Aegilops > Aegilops bicornis. Next base: position 379,570,483 of record CM038675.1, on the reverse strand, counting down.
GGACTTCTTAGCCTTGTGGAAAAACCTCGCAGTGTTCTGGACATGCAGGAAGTTTTCTTGGATGCATCTTTTCTTGATGAATGCACTTTGGCATTGGTCCACTAGCTCATTGAGCTTAGGTGCAAGTCGGCTGGCCAGCAACTTTGAAAAGATCTTTATAATGTTGTGAATAAGTGATATCGGTCGAAAATCTGCAAGTGCGTCAGCCTCTTGCTTCTCTGGAATGAGTACGATGAGGGCCTTGTTAATTCTTGCTAAGCCACGGCTGCCCATTTTGTGCAACTGACTGAGTGCTACGTGTATGTCAAACTTGATGATGTTCCAGCAGACTTTGAAAAAGCCACCGTTGAAATCATCCGGGCCAGGAGCTTTGCCAGAGGGCATGTCGTCAATTTCCCTCTTGATCTCATCCAGCGAGAACTCATCTTCCATGTCATGTAGATTGGCGTGATCTAGCTCTAGCTCATCCCAGTTAAACATTGTCGTGGATTGTTGTGGCTGACCGAAGATATTTGTGAAGTGGTCATGTGCAAGCTGCATCATGCCGTCCGCAGAGGAGACTGCCCCAGCCGGTCCGTGCAAAACGTGGACAGTGTTGCGTCGGTGGCGCACATTTGCTTTTCGTTGAAAGAATTTGGAGTTTGCATCTCCAGCCTTGAGCCAAGTCACACGACTTCTCTGTCGGCGCTTGATTTTGAGCAAAACCGCCAACCCCATCGTGCGGCTCTTTAGCCTCACACGTAGCTCCCGCTCATCAGTTGTGAGCAGGCGTAGCTCCTGTGCCGTGTCCAGTTGCAAGATTAGTTCATTGACGATGTGGAGTTGCCTTTGTATGTCGCCCACACACTGTCTGCTCCATCTTTGCAGCGCCTTGCTCACTCGAAATAGCTTTAAATCTAAAGTTGCTAGCGGGTTCCGGTTTCCAGCGCTGACATTCCAAGCCTGCTGTACGATCTCTCTGAAGCCAGAGAGGTGCTGCCAGTAGCTCTCATACCGGAAGCGGCGATTCGTTCGGACGATTCCCTCATTCATGAGTAACAAAGGACAATGGTCAAAGATTGATGTGGATTTTGGTACTAACTTTGCGGCAGGAAGTAGCATCTCCCAATCAACATTACAGAACGCCCGATCAAGCCGAACGAGTGTGGGGTTGGCCTGCTCGTTACTCCTAGTGTAGCGGCGCCCTATGCGGGGGATTTCGTGCAGGCTAGACGAGTTTAGAGTTTGACGGAATCTACGCATCCAGGTTCTGTTGATACGGTCATTGTTCTTGTCATGCAGATCTTTGATGAGGTTAAAATCACCTATGGTGATCCACGGCCAACCATCATGTTGTGTAAATCAGCAAGCTCATTCAGGAAAGCCCTCTTGCGATCCGAATCGTGTGGCTCATAGACAGTGGTAAGCGACCATGCCTCAGCAGCCCCTACAGGCTTGCATCGAACAGTGATCGAGAAAGTGCGCGCATCGATTCTATCAACCATGTAGCGGTCCGAGCGCCAGCAGAGAAGCACTCCACCTCTCGTGCCATCAGCGTCCAGAGCCACATGATTGTCAAATCTGGATCCTACAATTTCACAGCGATCCTGCGGTGAGCACACCGCGAGCTTAGATTCCTGAAGGCAAACAATTACAGATGCAGATCTTTCGATTAGCTCTCTAATTGTGGCTCGACGCGCAGCGTCATTGAGCCCTCTTACATTCCAGTTAAATAGGGATAGTTGTTCATCCATGGGAAACAAGCAGACCATCTAACATACTAGACCCGGCGGCCAAGTGATCTACTGTTCTGTCAGACTATAAACTTGAGAGTTAAGAAAAAGAGCTCTCTGTCAGACTGCTAAATGCAGCAGCCAAGTGATCTACTATTCTGCAAAAAATAATTACCGGCAGGGGTGGCAAAGTACAAGTGGGAGTAGGTGGGTACAGTGCAACCACAAAGCTGCAGGTATAAAGGCATCTCCAATGTCCGTCATCAAACGGATGGACATCTTGAAATGTTCACGGACGTTATTTTTGGACATCCGGCGTCCACTTTGTATCTCAAAATCTTCTACTTGTTTGTGAGAGCAGTGATTCAGTGCTCAGACTCATCTGCACCCGCGATGAAAAAATTCAAAAGAAATATATTTTTTTTTATAAAATTCTATTTTTTAATGGTAGATAATTTGGTGTGTGAGGTGTGCTCCAAATTTCAGATCATTTCAACATCTGAGTAGCTCTCGGTAAAAAACAAATTTGGGGTCTGTATAAAAGTTTACTGTTCATGTTGTTCTGACCCAATTTATCTTTTGTGCTGGGAGCTACTAATATGTCCAAATGATCTGAAATTTAGAACGCACCAAACTATCTATCATGCAAAAATATTGGATTTGTTTGATTTTTTTTTTGAATTTTTTCTTGACCATGTGCAAATGAGCCTGGGCTCAAAAGTGGATATTCGCTTTGTCCGTCCCTTATTCAATGGAGAGAGAGGAGAGAGAAGGCGAAGAGAAAAACATGGGTTTATGATGGGATCCAAGGCTATGTTGACGGTGTCAACGGACCAGACTCCCCTAGAGTCCCCCTCCCCTCTGTTAGGGGGCAAGGGGATTCCAGATGTCCGACTGCATCCTCGGACAACTGAGAGATGACATTAGAGGCCTAAAAGTGTCCGCATATAGAGGAGATTTGGTGATCGACTTGAATATGCCCTAAGAGCAACTTTAGCCGATCTCCTAAGAAATAGAAGAGTATCCGACCGAGTAAACCTTAGTGAAGTATATTTAATCTACTATTTTTTGACCGGACCTAGACGATCTCCTAAATTTAGTGGAGTAAAATTCTATTTGGCTCACATTTTGTCGAACACTTAGTATGCACCTCCGCAGGAGCGGCGACGATGGTGACCACGCTAGCAACCCCCAACGAGGCTCGAGATCCTACGCGTGGCATAGGTAGTCGAGCGCCTTGTCCACCTCGTCGCCACTGTTGATTGTGTGACAACGCTAGTTGTACTTGACGCTGACGATGGCGGTGGCATCCAGGTCGTCGTTGATGTCTACTAAACAACTTGTTCTTGTAGACTTGTGTTGGGCCTCTAAACGCGGAGTTTTGTAGGACAATAGCAAATTTTCCTCAAGTGGATGACCTAAGGTTTATCAATCCATGGAAGACGTAGGATGACGATGGTCTCCCTCAAACAACCCTGCAACCAAATAGTAAAAAGTCTCTTGTGTCCCCAACACACCAAATATAACGGTAAATTGTATAGGTGCACTAGTTCGGCAAAGAGATGATGATACAAGTGTAATATGGATAGTAGATATTGATTTTTGTAACATGAACAATAAAAAATAGCAAGGTAGCAAGTAACAAAAGTGAGCACAAACGCTATTGCAATGCTTGAAAATGAGGCCTAGGGTCCGTACTTTCGCTAGAGCAATCTCTCAACAATGCAAATATAATTGGATCATATACCCATCCCTCAACATGCGATGAAGAATCACTCCAAAGTTCCTATCTAGCGGAGAACATACGAAGAAATTATTTGTAGGGTACGAAACCACCTCAAAGTTATCCTTTCCGATTGATCTATCTAAGAGTTCGTACTAAAATAACACCATGTTATCCTTTCCAATCAATCTATCCAAGAATTCATACCAAAATAACACCATATGATACACATCAACCAACTCTAATGTCACCTACATACTCCAATGCCACTGCGAGTACCCGTGAGTTGATTATGCGATATGCATCAAACAATTTTAAATCCATAATACTCAATCAAACACAAAGAACCTCAAAGAGTGCCCCAAGATTTCTACCGGAGAAACAAGGACGAAAACGTGCATCAACCCCTATGCATAGATTACTCAAATGTCACCTCGGAATCATGAGTGGAGTGCCAAAACATATATAAAGTGAATATGATACCCCATTATCACCACGGGTATTCATAGCAAGACACACATCAAGTGCTCTCAAATCCATAAAAGTATTCAATCCGATAAAACGAAATCTCAAAGGGAAAACTCAGTTCATCACAACAAGATAGAGAGGGGGAAACACCATATGATCCAACTATATTAACAAAGCTCGCGATACATCAAGATCGTGCCAACTCAAGAACACGAGAGAGAAAGAAAGAGAGAGAGAGAGAGAGAGAGAGAGAGAGAGAGATTAAACACATAGCTACAGGTACAAACCCTCGGTCCTGAGGGTGGACAACTCCCTCCTCATCATGGTGGCCGCCGGGATGATGAAGATGGCCACCGTGATGATTTCCTCCCAAGCAGAAAGTGCTTTAACAGGTCCAAATTGTTTTTTCGTGGCTACAGAGGCTTGCGGCGGTGGAACTTCTGATCTAGAGTTATTTCTGGGGGTTTCTGTATTTATAGGATTTTTTGGCATCAGTCTCACGCTAGGTAGGTTGTGGCCACCTCGTGGCTCTTCTAGCCCTCCCACGAAGCTTCTAGTGCCTCTTTTGTTCCAAAAAAATTGTCAAAAAGTTTCGTTGCATTTGGAGAGCTTTGATTTCTGCACAAAAAACAACACCACGGTAGTTCTGCTAAAAACAACGTCAGTCCGGGTTAGTTCTATTCAAATCATACCAAAACCATATAAAATTATTGTAAACATGGCATGAATACTTCATAAATTATAGACACGTTGGAGACGTATCAGCATCCCCAAGCTTAATTCATACTCGTCCTCGAGTAGGTAAATGATAAAAGAAATAATTTATGAAGTGTGAATGCTAGCATAGTGCATAAGTTTGATCAATGATATTTTCAATCACTTTGCCTAGCATCATAACAGCAACTCTTTCTCATAAAACTCATCATGATAAAGTAGCAAACCGAAAACAGAATTTTTGTTGTGGAATGCTACCTATCATATTCATCATATACTCTTTATTTTGTAGCATGGACATTTGGAATTGAATGAGTCAAAGAAATTGTCTATAATTTGACATGAAGACATCAATACTCAATCATACTAACAAGCAACCATGTCTTTTAAAATATCAATGCTAAAGAAAGTTACCCCTAGCCTATTATGCTCAATCATTGATCCATTCATGAAACACACTCAAATATTAGCTATATCCAATGCACAAGTATGACAATAGAGCTCCCTAGTTGGTGCTTTATAAGAGAAGATGGAGACTCAAATAAAAATAAAAATTGCATAAAGTAAATAGATAGGCCCTTCGCAGAGGGAAGCAGATATTTGTAGAGGTGCGAGCTCAAAGCTTAAATTGAGAGATAAAATATTTTGAGAGGCATACTTTTCCCACAATCTAAAACGACCGAGAATTCCCAACACTTCCCATACTAGATACATCATAGGCGGTTCCCAAACAGAAAATAAAGTTTATTTCCTTTTCCACCATTCTTCCACAATCCATGGCTAGTCGTATCCATGGGTGTCTTTCATACCAACACTTTCCAAGGAATTTATTATTGAACAACATAAATATATTTTTTTGCATTTCGGGACTGGGCATCCCTATTACCTTTGCCAGATTGTCGTGCAATGACAAGTGAATAAACACTCATCTTGAGAATAACGCATCTAGCATGGAAAAAAATATTGGCCACCTCCTGCCGCTTCATGAGCTGATGCAGGCACCTAAAATGGAAATTTATTTTGAAAATTAGAGTTGGCACATACAAATTTACTTGGAATGGCACGGAAATACCGGATATAGGTATGTATGGTGGACTCATTTGGCACAACTTGGTTTAAGGAGTTTGGATGCACAAGCAGTATTCCTGCTTAGTACAAATGAAGGCTAGCAAATGGACTGAGAAGCGGCCAACCAAGAAATGAAAACGATCATAAACGAGCATTAAACATAACTAACACCAAATAATGCACCACAAGTAGGATGTAATTTCATTGCATAACTATTGACTTTCATGCTTGCATAGGGAATCACAAACCTTAACACCATATTCTTACTAAAGCATAATTACTCACCAACATGACTCACATGTTATTATCTCAATATCGCAATACTATTGTAAGGAATCAAACTTATCATATCCAATGATCTATATGAAAGCTTTTATTATATACTTCTTGGATATTCATCATATTAGGACCAATTTCATACCCTGTGCAAATTTTCATCACTATTATGAACTCTCAAAATAATATAAGTGAAGCATGAGAGTGTTCGACAAACTACTCCGAAAGATATAAGTGAAGATCAAATGAGTAGTTAAGTAAATAGGTAGCTATGTGAGGACTCTCTCTCTCTCTCATTTAAAAATTTTCAGATCTAAGTATTTATTAAAACAGCAAGCAAAACAAAATTAAATGAAATTCTAAGAATAGCACACATCATGTGATGAAGCAAAAACTTAGGCTCAACCGAGGCTAACCGATAATTTTTTAAGAAGAAAGGTGGGATGCCTACTGGGGCATCCCCAAGCTTAGATGCTTGAGACTTCTTGGAATATTATCTTGGGATGCCTTGGGCATCCCCAAGCGTGAGCTTTTGTGTCTCCTTAATTCCTTTTATATCACAGTTTCCCTAAATCTTGAAAACTTCATCCACACAAAACTCAAAAATAACTCGTGAGATAAGTTAGTATGAATCAATGCAATAACCTTGCATTCTCTACTATAGAAAATCACTAAAATTGTTATTCAACATTGCGTACTAAATGCCTCTGCATATTTAATACTCGTATCCTCAAATATAATCATTAAACAAGCAAACATGTGCAAACAATGCAAACATAGAAGCAATCTGTCTAAACAGGACAGTCTATAAAGAAGGCAAGAAGATTCATACTTATCTAACTCCAAAAATTATAAAAATTACCACACTATAGAAAATTTGTTTTAGCTTATTGTGTAAAAATTTCAAGATTTATCACGTTCTGACTTTCCAGAAGAATCCAGACAATGATAGTAAACTTTCTGTTTTCAAACAGCAACATGTAGACTTACAATATAAGCATGGTAAAGGCTATATTTGACATTTTTATTGAAAATAAGGATGCAAAACATTACTCCAAATAACAGCAGGCAAATCAAAACAAAAGAAAATGATGCTCCAAGCAAAACTCATATCATGTGACGAATAAAAATATAGCCTCAAGTAAGGTTACCGATATTGTTGGAGACGAAAGAGGGGATGCCTTCCGGGGCATCCCCAAGATTAGTTGCTTAGGTATTCCTTTAATATTACCTTGGGGTGCCTTGGGCATCCCCAAGAATAGGGTATTTCCACTCCTTATTCTCCTCATATCATATCTCACCCAAAACTTGAAAACTTCAATCACACAAAACTTAACGGAACTTCGTGAGATAGGTTAGTATGATAAAGACAAATCTTTCATTTTGGTACTGTCAAAGACAAGATTCATAATTGTTCTCACCCAATGCCTACTGTACCTTATCATTTCCACAATTTATATTGAGCAATATAAGCCATAGAAACTAGAAACAAGCAAACTATGCATTTAAAACAGAATCTGTCAAAACAGGACAGTATGTAATGCTCTGAACAATGAGCTTACTTATGCTAGTCAAAAAATTCAGAAAATTTTGGAAACCCTAGGCAATTTGTACATCATTCATCTGTAAAACATTCATAATTTTTTGACGCTACAATGATTATAAACAATTCTGTTACTGGGCCCAAAAGTTACCGTTTCTGCATAGAATCAAGTCAATTATCATCCACACTATCCCAAAGGCTTTACTTGACACTTCATTGAAACAAAAGCTATAAAACATGATTACTACAATAGCCTAATCATGTGAACACACAAAAACAGTAGGTAAAAGTGTTGGGTTGTCTCCCAACAAGCAGTTTTCTTTAATGCCTTTTAGCTAGGCATGATGATTTCAATGATGCTCGCATAAAAGATAAGAAGTGAAACATAAAGAGAGCATCATGAATCACATGTTCCTATCTCACAATAATTTTCAGTAGCATCATGAATGGATTCATCAATATAACTATCACACAAAGTATTCCTTTCATGATCCACAAGCACAGTATTTTTATTACTCTCCACACAAGCAATTTTATTCTCATTCATAATAGTGGGAGTATCATATGAAACTCGAATACTATAAATTGTTTCCACATTAAAAGAGTAATGTTTAGTAAAAGGATATTCAAAATTATGACAATAATTATCACTACATTTTATAACATAAGTATCATCACAATAATCATCATAAGTAGCAACTTTGTTCTCATCATAGTCAATTGAAACTTCCGAAATAGTGGAATGATTACTAAATAAAGTCATGACCTCTCCAAATCCACTTTTATCATTATAATAAAATTTAACACCCTCAAAAATAATGGGATAATTATTATCTAAAGTTGACACTCTTCCAAACCCACTTTCATAAATATTGCAATAATCATAAATTGGAGGCATGCAATCATCATGGCAAATTTGATCATTCAAAGTAGGGGGGCTAAAAAGATCATCTTCATTACACACAGAATCCCCAAGCTTGGGACAAACATTAATTGCAGCAAATAAATTCTCAAACATGTCATTCTCATCAAACATAGCATCCCCAAGCTTGTGGCTTGGCATATCATCAGCATAAACACTCTCATCACTAATAGTATGAATAGCACCAATAGTATAGCAATTGTTATCATCATAATTTCCGAAGTTGGTGCCAAAAAGATTTTCAAGATTATAAGAAGTATCATTATCTTCCCAATCATAATCATCACAACAAGCAATAGGCATAACAAAATCATCATCAATTGCATCATCTTCAATAATTATTTTTGATTCATTTTCATGAGGCACAACAATAGTAGGAGCAACATTATTTGGGAGATATACTTTTTTACCTCTACTCTTTCTTCTTTTTCTTCTTGACCACATCATGTGTGGGTTTAATTAATTTCTCCGAGCTTCTTATTGATGAGATTGGTTGAATAGGGAGCTCATTCTCGTCCCCTATTTTATTATGATAAATAATAGGAGGGAAAGTAGAAATTTTTACCCTTTCATTAGTATTCCTTTTATATTCTATTGGTTTTCCCGCCTTTCTATAGTTGGCAATATAAGAATTCTCATTGCAATTTACCATGCAAAACATATGGATTTATTTCAAATTAGTTTCAACATGGTCTGTGAATATAAATGCTTCAAACCAACCATTTTTATTTGACAATTCTTCACACCCCAGAAATAAACAAATTTCATTATAAAATTCAAGGGTGATCAAGTTATTGCAATATTTGGACACAATTCGATCATGAAAAAGCATGAATTGGAAATTAAGGTGACCAAATTTATTGCAAAGTTCACAAGTAATATGACAAAGAGAACATAATTTTGTAGCAAATTCATCTATCACTTTGAGCAAAAAATTGGTTCTATCATGTTTATGCTTCTTACAAAATCTATCATCCCTATAAAGCATGTCTTCACAAAGTCTTTCCACTCCACAAAAATTGGCATTTTTATAAGAAACATTTTTGTCATGACTTGTGCAATCATCATTAGCATTTTGATATTCATGGATTCATACTAACAACATTGCAATCATGCTCATCATTCATGCCAAACATTTTATTGAATTCTTCTTCTATCAATTGAGCACAATTTTCCTTTCCAAGAAAGACATGATAAAGACGAATAATATGAGGCCACCTCAATTTTAGTTTTTTGTAGTTTTATTTTATAAACCAAACTAGTGATAAAACAAGAAAATAAAAGATTCAATTGCAAGATCTAAAGATATACCTTCAAGCACTCACCTCCCCAGCAACGACGTCAGAAAAGAGCTTGATGTCTACTACACAGCTTATTCTTGTAAACTCGTGTTGGGCCTCCAAGCGAAGAGTTTTGTAGGACAGTAGCAAAGTTCCCTCAAGTGGATGACCTAAGGTTTATCAATCCATGGGAGGCGTAGGACGAAGATGGCCTCTCTCAAACAACCCTACAACCAAATAATAAAAAGTCTCTTGTGTCCCCAACACACCAAATACAATGGTAAATTGTATAGGTGCACTAGCTTGGCGAAGAGATGGTGATACAAGTGTAATATGGATAGTATATATTGTTTTTTGTAATAGAAACAATAAAAAACAGCAAGGTAGCAAGTAACAAAAGTGAGCACAAACGCTATTGTAATGCTTGAAAATGAGGCCTAGGGTCCGTACTTTCGCTAGTGCAATCTCTCAACAATGCTAATATAATTGGATCCTTTAACCATCCCTCAACGTGCGATGAAGAATCACTCCAAAGTTCCTATCTAGTGGAGAACATACGAAGATCTTGTGTGTAGGGTACGAAACCACCTCAAAGTTATCCTTTCCAATCGATCTATCTAAGAGTTCGTACTAAAATAACACCAAGTTATCCTTTCCGATCGATCTATCCAAGAGTTTGTACCTAAATAACACCATACGATACACATCAACCAACTCTAATGTCACCTAGATACTCCAATGTCACCGCGAATATCCATGAGTTGATTATGCGATATGCATCAAACAATTTCATATCCATAATACTCGGTCCAACACAAAGAACCTCAAAGAGTGCCCCAAGATTTCTGCCGGAGAAACAAGGACGAAAACGTGCATCAACCCCTATGGATAGATTACTCCAATGTCACCTCGGGAATCCACGAGTTGAGTGCCAAAACATATATGAAGTGAATCAATATGATACCCCATTGTCACCACAGGTATTCATAGCAAGACACACATCAAGTGCTCTCAAATCCATAAAAGTATTCAATCCGATAAAACGAAATCACAAAGGGTAAAATCAATTCATCACAACAAGATAGAGAGGGAAAAACACCATATGATCCAACTATATTAACAAAGCTCGTGATACATCAAGATCGCGCCAACTCAAGAACACGAGAGAGAGAGAGAGAGAGAGAGAGAGATTAAACACATAGCTACTGGTACAAACCCTTGGCCCCGAAGGTGGACTACTCCCTCCTCATCATGGTGGCCGCCGGGATGATGAAGATGGCCACGGTGATGATTTCCCCCTCCGCCATAGTGCCGGAACGGGTCCATATTATTTTTTTGTGGCTACAGAGGCTTGCGGCGGCGGAACTTCTGATCTAGGGTTATTTCTGGGGATTTCTGTATTTATAGGATATTTTGGCGTCGGTCTCACGCTAAGATGGGCCACAAGGGGCCCAAAAGACACCAGGGCGCGCCAGAGGGGGCTGGCGCGCCCTGGTGGGTTGTGGCCACCTCGTGGCTCTTTTGGCCCTCCCACGAAGCTTCTAGTGCCTCTTTTGTTCCAAAAAAATTGTCAAAAAGTTTCGTTGCATTTGGAGAACTTTGATTTCTTCACAAAAAACAACACCACGGTAGTTCTGCGTAAAACAACACCAGTTCGGGTTAGTTCCATTCAAATCGTATCAAAATCATATAAAATTATTGTAAACATGGCATGAATACTTCATAAATTATAGATACGTTGGTGACGTATCAGTTGTCCCTGTCGAGGCTGCTGTTGGGGGAGGAGTCGGGGGTTTCGCCGGGGATGGGTGCCTGACCACCGAGGAGGCGCTGGACGCAATGGGGGTTGTGGTAGTCGTGGTTGAGCCTGACGGCCAAGAAGGTGTTCATGATGTGGGCGAAGGCCTCCGCCTGTGCAATGGGGAAAGTCGGGAGCTGCTCGTCACAGTAATGGCTGTGAAATCCATGTTAGAGGCAAAGCGGGCACCCTTCTCAGCCGCGAAGCGGTGGCAGATTGTGAGCATGCAGGCGCCGGCCTCCAGGCCGATGAAGTGGACATCAAAGAGATCCGAGGTGAGTTCCCCGAGCTTGGCGTTGTGTTCCTCAGTGGTGGGGCCGGCCTGCAGCCACTGCAGCCGGCGCTGGAGCTGTAGGATGCGGCACGGGGGCAGTAGAAGGCAACCGACACTGGAGTTGTTGGGCATGGCAACGAGGTCACCGGTGGGGTCGCTGGGGGAAGGGGGTGGCTGAGGCTGCGGGTGGTCGCCGGTGGGCGGCGGAGGCAATGGGTGGCCGCGGAGTGGGGACAATGCAGTCGTTGGGAAACGCCACAACTTTTACCCCGCGGGTGGACGATGGAGTATATTTAGAAATCACAAAGGCGGGAGTAAAAATCTTACCCCTCTAATCAATTTAGGAGATAGGCTAAATACCGATTAGAGGAGTAAAACTGAAATTTTCGGTTAGAGTTGCTATAAGATCCCTATGCATAAGGTCAGAAGGCAGAAGTTACATTTCTTTCAAGACTTTTCTCTCTTCGGTGAATTCATTGATTATACTCCCTTCTTCCATCTATATAGGGTCTAATACGTTTTTCAAGACCGCCTTTGACTATTGATAAGATTAATAATATATGAGATGTATAATGTGAAAAGTATATCATTGGAAGCTCCTTTCACGTACGAATTTAACGGTATGCTTTGTGTAACTTGCATGTCATATATTATTGCTCTAACACTTGGTCAAAGTTAGCCTCGAAAAACGCATTAGGCCCTATATAGATGGAAGGAGGGAGTACTACTATTCTGCCAGGAAGTACTAGTATCTTGATGTAGACCTTCATTTGCTCCTCGTTCTTTTGTCGGCGCTTCTCTTTCCTTGTTTCCTTTTGGGTCATCATGCCTTGCAAAATTTCTTGCAAGACAAATGTGGCCGCATCACGCTTCTCCTCCTTGGCCTTTGCGAGGAGGGCCTCATTCTCCGTGATGGTGGCCTCTTGTTGCGCGGCGGCAGCAAGGGCGGCCGCGTTGGCAGCTCCAATTTATCGGCATGTACCTTACTTCAGCGAGCACTCTTCGCCGAATGTACGTCACACTGCTCCGGCTTCTGCTCCTTCTTGGGCTTGGGCTGCTTCTTGCGGACGGGGCAAGGCTTTGTCGGCGGCGGCGTAGGCGGGGCGGCAGGGTTTGGCGCGTCGGCCATGGCGAATGGGCGGGAGGGCGAGCTAGCGGGAGGGTTTTGGGAGAGAAGGGGGGAATGGGTTGATGTGCCATGACTGGTGTGCATCGTACGCGTCCGTGATGTGTCCGCGCCGATGTAAACCCAGCCTAAATTTGGTCTGAAATGGGCCATGGATGGACAAAAGGTAGACGCTCGTCCGTTTTCTTCGACGACGCGTTGGTTTGCACTTTGTGTCCATTTCAATCCGAATCGACGTGCGGACAGAGTGCGTCGGCGCGTTGGAGTAATGCTACAATTGTGCTCGTGGGGGAGGAGGACAAGGAATATAAATCCTTTTTATATTCCGTGCGGATCCATCATCGATTTTTGTCTTGAAGGCCGATCCATCTACGGAGCACCAAATCTCATTGTCTATCTTCTCTGTACCACCATCAAGTCTGGCATGCAATGCACAGTGTGTGTCCACTTATTGGACATGCCGTGAAGCAGACTTCATACACACACCAACTGCTTGCCCACAACTGAAGGACGCACGGCCCACGCTGTTGGAATGTCGAATCTTGTGCCTCCAACTACTCGATTCTGCAGCTTCAGCACTCCGAATAAAGAGGCATGTCGTGATCATGGCGACGTGATGGGAATATCAAAAGGAAACCTAATCGACAACGCTGGAGAAATTCTCCTCCGGTGGCAACATTCAGAGTTTGGGTGAAAAAACAGGAAAACAGGTGATGAGATAATAGAGACACGGCGAGGATTAGAGGTAGTCCTGTAACAGCGGTGGCTAGGGTATATGATTTTATTTTATTTTTGCGAGAAATTTTTTGATCTATTCATCAACTGTTAAGATAGTACAAAGAACACTATAAGTAAAATTTACATCCATGTCCGTAGACCACCTAGCGATGACTATAAGCACTGGAGCGAGGAGAAGGCGCGCCGCCATCATCACCCCTTCCTTGTCGGAGCCGCGTAAACATTGTTGCAGTAGACAGTCGGCAAGTCGTCGTGCTAAGGCCCCATAGCACCAGCGCACCACAACAGTAACCGCCGCCAATAAAGAGAAGTATAGACCGGAAGGATCCAACCTGCAGACACACAGACGTAGACGAACGAAGACATGATCCAGTCAGATCCACCGAAGACAAACACCGACCGGATTTCATGAGATCCATCGGAGATAAACCTTCACACGCCTTCCGACGATGCTTGAAACATCACCGAGACAGGAGCTAGGTGTGGAGGACCTTATTCCATCTTTAAGAAGCCGCCGCTGCCGCCTCGTCTTCTTGAGCATGACACGAACCCTAACAAAACTCAGAAAATCATCTAAAAACATAGACTTCCCGCCGACAAGGGCCGGGATCCACCGTGCCTCCATAGTCCAAGGACCATAGGAGATGAGGCGGACTGACGGTGCCGACGAAAGGCAAGGAAACCCTAGATGGGAGTTCGCACGTGGGCAGGAGCGAAGGGTTTTCCGTATGGTTCTAGGGTATACGATTTGCATAAACGGAGATTTCTTGTACATAATAGCTGGTTCTATTGTTGGGATTTCGCCCTACAGATCGATTACATCAAAATAACACAATCATGCGCACAAAAAACATAGGACGTTGATAGCTCTGGCGTTCGTTCCAGAGGAGCCCCAGACCGAATGATTCGTTCGCTCGAGGAGGGAGGTTGAACTTAACGAAATCGCGGAATATCCTATTTGTCGGTCGGTGCGGCAAGTTGTCGGGGGGACGCACAGGGAGATCGAACGAGCGTTCGGGGCGTGGGCTGGCCCATGAAACGTTTCGACGATTCCGGTTTTAGGAACCTTCTTGCTTGTTCCCGGTCGTTTTTTTTTTCGGTTTTGGGAACCTCGGAGCTTCCTAACACATTTTTTCTGTTTCTTTTCTGTTTTTCTTTTCCCTGTTTATTTTTTTCTTCTATATCTTTTCCTTTTTTCCTTTTCTGTTTTCCAAGTTTTACTTTTCATCTTTTTTCGTTTTTTCTGTTTAGTTTCTTTATTTTTCCTTTTCTTCACTTTTTTATTTTTCATAACTTTAAAAATGTTCAAACTATTTAAATTTGGTTTGCATTTAAAACTGCTCGTTTTTCACAAAAATGTTTGAAGTTTAAAAATTTGTTCGCATTTTGAAAAATATGTTCAAAGTTTTAAAAATGTTCTGGTTTTCAAAAATATTCTTCATGTATTCAAAAATATTTGCATTTTCCAAAGTTTTTTTGAGATTTTTAAAAAGTTTCTCCGTTTTAAATTTGTTCTTCAATTTTTGTTTTCAAAAATGTCCGTGCTATATAAATTTCTTTCTTCAAAAATTTGTTCAAGTTGTCAAATTTTGTTCACAAATTCAAAATATTCATAATTCTTCTGCATTTCCAACAAATATTTGGACTTTTAATTTTTTTTTCAAAGTTTAAAAAATTGTTCGTCTTTTGTTTCTTTTTGTATGTTCCATTTTCCTTTTCTTTTTTTCCTTTTTTCTTTTTCTATCTGTTTCCTTTTTCTTTTCTATTTATTTTTCTTTTGTTCGCAAAGTGCAAATATTGTTTGGAATTACAAAATATGTTCTCACTTTCTAATTTTTTTCACATTTCCAAAAAAATGATCAAGAATTTTTAAAACTGTTCTAGTTTGTAAAACTTATCAGAATATCATAAAATGTTCACAATTTCAAAAATATATTGGTGTTTCTTAAAAAATCATGTTTTCTATATTAGTTCACAATTTAATTAAATGTTCAGGAAATTTAAAAAATGTTCTCATGTTCAAAATTTCTTCAGAATTTCAAAAATTGTTCTTGTTTTGAAAATATGTTCACAATTCCAAAAAATATTTATGTTTCAATTTTTTTTCTTGTTTTTGAAATTTGTTCACAATTTATGAAAATGCTCATGTTTCAAAAAATGTTCAGGAATATCAAAAAATGTTCTTATTTTCAGAAACATTCACAATTTCGGAACAATTTTGATGTGTCATTTAATGTTTGCGGTTTAACCATTTTGTTCGCAATTTCAAAAAATATTCCCATGTTTTTTGTTCTCACTTCAAAAGAACATACAAATACAAATTATGTTCGCATATTAAAACAATATTCGTGTTATAACTTTTTTCTTCTGAATTAGAAAATGTTCCTGTTTTCAATTTTTGTTAAAAAAATTAATTTGTGATCTCAGAAACTATTTAGGAACTTCCAAAAAATGAATTATAAAAATCACCTTTTTGGAAAAAGTTTGTAATATAAAAATAATTGCGGCATTTCAAAACTGTTCGTAACTTTGAAGGATATTTTCCAAATCTCAACCTTGCTGTGTATTCTTATAGTGCCTTGTGCCTCTAACTTCAGCAGTCACTATCTGGCGTAGTGGCTAAAGGCTTGTAGTAAGGACTCTGCTATATGCGAGGCCGCGTGATCGAATCCTGTGGTACTCGTCGGTTTTCCAGCTATTTTTTGCGTCTTGTGATAGGAAACAACAAATGAGCGCGTCGATCCTATGCGTCAAGCTTCTGTATGACACAAAATGCGTCGTATAAGAGGTCCCCAAAATCGGTCCATGGGAGAAGCCCTTCAGCCTGAACAACCCCCCCAAGCGTGATCTAAAAAAGCCAAACAACCCATTTTGTTGGGCCTCTTCCCAGACATGAATAAAAAGCACAAAAAAAAGAAAAAGTCCAAAAACCAAGAAAGCAGTAAAAAATGAAGAAGAAAAAGAACTTGCCATCAAAACCCCAAAAAATAATTTGGTGCAAATTTGCCATGGTTGCTGATCCACTTTCAGGTGACCATAAAAAATGGACCAAAAATAAACCTTCAGCTGCTAATTCACTTTCTCGTCCTTGTCGTCCTTGGTAACCTAAAAGAAAAATGTTATGGATTTGCCATGAGACCTTAAATGAATTTGCCATATGACCCCAAATTATTTTCCCATGTTATGAGCAAATAGCCTATAGAAAAGGAAAATGTTAAGAATGTGCCATGTGACAATAATACACTTTGTCATATGAACAAAATACGAATTTGCCATGTGACAATAAGACAAATCGTTGTATGAAAAAAATATGAATTTGCCATGTGATAATTATAGAATTGCTGTCTGCCCAAAAAGAAGAACTTGTTATACTATGAAGACAAAAAAGAATAATTTTCCATTATACATGGCAAAACCTGTGTGAAATCCTATGCAAATCTTGGAAAAAATGCCATGGATGAAAGAAATCATATGCAAATCTTGGAAAAAATCCTATGCAATTATAGAATCTTGGAAAAAATCCTACTTTAGAATGCATGCAATTGTTTATTGAGGTGTGTGCGAATGATCTGTATAGTCACTTATGTAATTGGATGTTTATTTCAGTTATATATACATGTTATTCTACTGTAGACAGAGCAATTCACACGGCTTATTAGCAGCAATCGTCTGTGTTATTATTGGTCTTCGCACACATTTCAGATTACGGACCTGTTTGCCGCGTATCACACACATCTTGTTCAGTTGAACCATTTCCATTGTGTTGCCTAATCACACACAGTTCATCCCAGTGAACTGTATGCTGTATATCGCACACGCCTTCATCTGGCTGCCCGTTTCTTTTGTGCCTCCTCATCACAAATAGTTCATTGAGCTGAACCGTATGCCCTACATCGCACAAGCAACTAAATTCTGAACCGTGTTTGACGCATCTGTCATCGCAAACGTTTTGCACCTTTTTTGATGGTTTTTTACACCACCATTTGCGATTATGGCATCGCACACAGTTTCGTCGAAGGGTCTCTGATTGTAGTGTCGCGTTTGGACCATCCTGCAGTAGTGAGACACCAGGGCGCGCCTTGGTGGGTTGTGCTCAGCCCAGCCCACCTTCGGTGCCCATCTTCTGGTATATAAGTCATTTTGAACTAGAAAAAATAAGGAGAGGACTTTCGGGACGGAGCGCCACCGTCTCGAGGTGGAACGTGGGCAGGAGCACTTTTGCCCTCGGACGGAGCGATTCCGGCGGGGGAACTTCCCTCCCGGAGGGGGAAATCATCGTCATCATCATCACCAACAACTCTCCCATCTTGGGGAGGGCAATCTCCATCAACACTTCAACAGCACCATCTCATCTCAAACCCTAGTTCATCTCTTGTGTTCAATCTTTTTACCGGAACTATAGATTGGTGCTTGTGGGTGACTAGTATTGTTGATTACATCTTGTAGTTGATTACTATATGGTTTATTTGGTGGAAGATTATATGTTCAGATCCACTATGCTATTTAATACCCCTCTGGTCTTGAGCATGATTATCATTTGTGAGTAGTTACTTTTGTTCTTGAGGTCACAGGGGAAATCTTGTTGCAAGTAATCATGTGAACTTGATATGTGTTTGATATTTTGCTAGTATGTATGTTGTGATTCCCTTAATGGTGTCATGTGAATGTCGACTACATGACACTTCGCCATATTTGGGCCTAAGGGAATGCATTGTGGAGTAGTTATTAGATGATGGGTCGTGAGAGTGACAGAAGCTTAAACCCTAGTTTATGCGCTATTCCGTAAGGGACCGATTGGATCCAAAAGTTTAAGCTATGGTTGGAATTTATTCTTAATACTTTTCTCATAGTTGCAGATGCTTGCGAGGGGGTTAATCATAAGTAGGAGGTTTGTTCAAGTAAGAATAGCACCTAAGCACGGGTACACCCACATATCAAATTATCAAAGTATCGAACACGAATCGAACAAACATGGTTAAAGTGACTAGATGAAATTCCCGTGTACCCTCAAGAACGCTTTTCTTATTATAAGAGACCGTTTTGGCCATCCTTTGCCTCAAAAGGATTGGGCTACCTTGCTGCACTTCTGTTACTATTACTGTTACTTGCTCGTTACAAATTATCTTCCTATCAAACTACTTTGTTACTTACAATTTCAGCGCTTGTAGGCATTACCTTGCTAAAAACCACTTGTCATTTCCTTCTGCTCCTCGTTGGGTTTGACACTCTTACTTATCGAAAAGGCTACAATTGATCCCATATACTTGTGGGTCATCAAGGCTATTTTTTGGCGCCGTTGCCGAGGAGTGAAGCGCTCTTGGTAAGTGGAAATCTGTAAGGAAAAATTATTACTACGTGCTGAAATTTATTGTCACTTGTTACTATGGAGAACAATCCTTTGAGGGGTTTGTTCGGGGTATCTTCACCTCGACCGGAACCACAATTAGTTACATCTCAATGATGTCTACTACGCAACCTTCTCCTTGTAGACGTTGTTGGGCCTCCAAGTGCAGAGGTTTGTAGGACAGTAGCAAATTTCCCTCAAGTGGATGACCTAAGGTTTATCAATCCGTGGGAGGCGAGGGATGAAGATGGTCTCTCTCAAGCAACCCTGCAACTAAATAACAAAGAGTCTCTTGTGTCCCCAACACACCCAATACAATGGTAAATTGTATAGGTGCACTAGTTCGGCGAAGAGATGGTGATACAAGTGCAATATGGATGGTAGATATAGGTTTTTGTAAACTGAAAGTATAAAAACAGCAAGGTAACAAGAGGTAAAAGTGAGCACAAACGGTATTGCAATGATAGGAAATAAGGCCTAGGGTTCATACTTTCACTAGTGCAAGTTCTCTCAACAATAATAACATAATTGGATCATATAACTATCCCTCAACATGCAACAAAGAGTCACTCCAAAGTCACTAATAGCGGGAACAAACGAAGAGATTATGATAGGGTACGAAACCACCTCAAAGTTATTCTTTCCAATCAATCCGCTGGGCTATTCCTATAAGTGTCACAAACAGCCCTAGAGTTCGTACTAGAATAACACCTTAAGATACAAATCAACCAAAACCCTAATGTCACCTAGATACTCCAATGTCACCTCAAGTATCCGTGGGCATGATTATACGATATGCATCACACAATCTCAATTCATCTACTCAAACCAACACATAGAACCTCAAAGAGTGCCCCAAAGTTTCTACCGGAGAATCACGATGAAAACGTGCCAACCCCTATGCATAGGTTCATGGGCGGAACCCGCAAGTTGATCACCAAAACATACATCAAGTGAATCACGTGATATCCCATTGTCACCACAGACACGCATCGGCAAGACATACATCAAGTGTTCTCAAATCTTTAAAGACTCAATCCGATAAGATTACTTCAAGGGGAAAACTCAATCCATTACAAGAGAGAAGAGGGGGAGGAGAAACATAAGATCCAACTATAATAGCAAAGCTCGCGATACATCAAGATCGTGCCAAATCAAGAACACGAGAGAGAGAGAGAGATCAAACACATAGCTACTGGTACATACCCTCAGCCCCGAGGGTGAACTACTCCCTCCTCGTCATGGAGAGCACAGGGATGATGAAGATACCACCGAGAGGGTTCCCCCCTCCGGCAGGGTGCCGGAACAGGGACCCGATTGGTTTTTGGTGGCTACAGAGGCTTGCGGCGGCAGAACTCCCGATCTAATCTCTGTTCTGGAAGTTTTAGGGTACGTGGAGTTATATAGGCGGAAGAAGTACGTCAGGGGAGCCACGAGGGCCCCACGAGGCAGGGGGCGCGCCCTAGGGGGGTGGGCGCGCCCCCCACCCTCGTTCCTTCCTTGACGTGGGGTCCAAGTCCAACGGGTGGCTTTCGTTTCAAAAATAACTTCTCTAGTTGATTTCGTTCCGTTTTGACTCCGTCTGATATTCCTTTTCTTCAAAACACTGAAATAGGCATAAAACAACAAATCTGGGCTGGGCCTCCGGTTAATAGGTTAGTCCCAGAAGTAATATAAAAGTGGATAATAAAGCCCAAAATTGCCCAAAACAGTAGATAATATAGCATGGAGCAATCAAAAATTATAGATACGTTGGAGACGTATCACTCAACCTACTGCACCTACTGAAAATATTGAATATGAAATTCCTTCGGGTATGATGGAACAACTGCTAGCTAATCCTTATGCAGCAGATGGAACCGAACATCGTGATATACACTTCATATATGTGGAAGAAATTTGTGTATTATTTAAGCTTGTAGGTTTACCCGGAGATGGAGTTAAGAAGAAGGTTTTCCCGTTATCTTTGAAGGGAAAAGCATTAGCATGGTATAGGCTATGCGATGATATTGGATCTTGGAATTGGAATTGATTGAAATTGGAGTTTCACCAAAAAAAAATATCCTATGCATCTATGTAACATCCCAAAATTCTAAATTTTGGAATGTTATATTAAATAAAAAATTCTGATTGTTTGTTTGATTGTTGAGTGATTGCTTGTGTGAAATTGAGTGAAATTTGAATCTTTCTGAAAGTTGAATGAGAGGGAATGAAATGATTTTCCCAAACTTCCACCTTGCATTTATGATCTCCATGAGTTCAAATTCATTTCATCACAAAACCCTAGAGTGAAGATGATATGACTCTTCCATTTAAATAAATGAAAAGGGTTTTGAAAACAATTGAATTCCATCTAAAAATATTTCAAATTTTAGAAACTTTATGCAACTCAATGATTTTCATGAGAGAAGATAAAATGACTTCTTAAATTATATGAAATATGAGTTGGAGGTTTAAAAGAATCAAATTGAAAGTCATTTGAAAGTATTTTGAAACTCCCTTTCAAATTTGGAATTATTTGAGTTTTATTCAAAATATTTTTCTCCAGAAACAAAATATACGGAAAATAGGGTAACATGATTCCCTACATCGTAAAATTGGAGAGAAGTTAATTTGAAGTCATTTTGGTATTTTTAAAATGATTTTTATTGGAGTTTATTAGAGCGAAACACTCTTTGTTTTGTTTGAATTTTTGTGTATTTTATTTGAAGTCGAATAAAGTTCATCGTGTAGGAAATATTTTCTGAAAATTTTGATATATATATGTCCTATATAAAATATATATATTATATATATTCCCTCTCCCTAATTCAAAAAAGGACCTCTCAGCGCCACCAGCTAACTGCCCAATACCGACAAATTTCAGCCGAGCCGCCCACGCCGAGCCGCCACCAACCCTTTCCCTCGTCGCCCGACCAAACCCCTCCTCTCTTCGCCGACGCCCGACCCCACCTCTCTTTCCTCGCCCACGCCACGCCCACGCCCGCCGCCGCGAATCCCGGAGAACGCGGGATCTCCCCCCCGATTCGCCCCCTTCTCCAAGCCGGTCCCCCCCCCCCTATAAATACCCCCCACCCCGTTCCGCCCCTCCCCGACCCCCGGAACCCTTTCTCGCCAATCGCTGCCGGAATCCGGCCGCCCGCTTATTGCCGCCCACCGCCGACTCACCCCCGAGCTCCACCGACTCCACCCCCGAGCTCCCCTCGCCCGTCCGCACCCGCCTGACGCCTCCGCCATCGCCCCGGACCACCGGAGCCGCCGCGCCGTCGTCACCCGAGCCGCCGTCGCTGCCGACCACCGCGGTAAGCCACCGGAGCCCCTCCGCCGTCCGATCTAAAATCTAGGGGTTAGATTAGATCCTCAAGGTATGTTTTATTTTAAAAAGCCGGTTTTAGTTACGGTTTATTTTGGTTTAGTTAGCGGTTTAGTTTAGACCGGCCCGATCGGGTTATTTTCTGTTAACCGCGGGCACGCTTTAGCTATATTACGCCTGAGCGTTAGATAGGCCCACTAGCGCCAATTTTTTTTCTTTTAGATTTATTTTTTCGTTTCGCTTTTAATGTAATAGTTTCAGCTTTTGTAAAACCCATATCTTTTAGGTTACTTAATATTTTTAGTTGATTCTTTTTTTGTTAGTTTGCAAATTTGTTGTAGTTTCTGTAGATAATATGTTTGGTCATGTTTAAATTATTAGAAATTGTTTTATTTTAGTTTTAGACAGATTAGTAATTCTGCTATAAAATGAGTTAGGATTATTTTATTTTAGTGATTCTTTTTGTCACTGCTTTGTTTTGACTTTGCCTAGCAGTACGGATTTATTTGGGTATTTTAGATTTAATAAAAAATAGTTTTAGTCAAAATCTTGTATTTCTTGTTTATTTAACTAGCTACTGTTTTCCTATTGTTTTATTTAGTAAATAATTTTATTTTTACTATGTTATAGTTTATTTTAGATTAGTTTCTGTAGCTACAGAGGATGAACTTTTATTTACAGTAGAATAAAATTTTTATTTTATTTTTCCTTGCTAGGATTGTTCTAGGCATAATAGGAGTTCTATAATAGCTTTTGATGTGATTCTTTTGCCCCTAGTTTGTATGATGTTTTCCTTCGTTAGTTAGCAAAACCCGTGCTTAGGTTCTGTTAAGAAAAGTTTTAGTTGTGTAAAACTATTTCTTAGTGGTTGCTTGATGTGGTGAAAACCTTGATTTGCTTTCTCCGAGTTTTCTTTGGATTTTGGTTTGAGTGCTTGGGTGTTTTACTTCCAACTTGCTGTTATGTATAATTTTCCATACTTATTTTTTC
The DNA here is from genome assembly GCA_021605145.1 of Aegilops bicornis. Classification (NCBI taxonomy): domain Eukaryota; kingdom Viridiplantae; phylum Streptophyta; class Magnoliopsida; order Poales; family Poaceae; genus Aegilops; species Aegilops bicornis. The sequence continues at coordinate 379,547,194 of CM038675.1, read as the reverse complement.
TATTGTTTGATTCGGTAGAATTTCCGAGTGCGAAGCCTACTATTACGAGTCCCTAGCTTTCAAGACCGTCACCGTGCAAGTTCACTTTGACCATGTTTTTCATACCTATGTGTTTTATTGCATCTAGTGTCATCTTCGCAACAATCCCTCCAAGAGTGACATTGAATCCTTGTAGTTGAGTAGTATGCATGAGGTAGGAACCCATCACCATGTTACCAAGCCCGGACGTCATTTATTTTTATGCTACGCTATAGTAGACGGGTTGGTATGAGTGAACGAGAGTGGTGTGAAGAAGGAGGACTCTACGTCAATGATGACAACTCCATGATGATATCTGCAAGGATCTGCATCTTCAAGGCCTCAAGACTTCAAGACTCGAGACAAGAATTCAATACACACTCATCGGGTGAAGGATGGTTGACGGGCACCACTGGAGAAACCAGTGGTTGGGTGGGATGCATGGAGAAGCGCCATGACATCTTGCGGAAAGCTTCACCCAGACTCAAAGAGACGGAAGAATACTTCATGCCCGAAGCTTACTGTGCAACCGCAAGTCACTATGGGCTCGCTTGGTTGACCTTAGTGGTGAATCTGGCTGGGACGGTGCTAGCAGATGTAGAACTACGGTAGGATTGGATGAGCACCGGACAGTGGTCAGAGGAACTCTTTGGAAGACCATGTTTCGGTCGTCTTGTTCTCAAACACCCTGAAGTGCGAGAACGTAAAAAGAGGGATCGAATCTTATGTAAAGTGTACAAACCTCTGCAGAGGGTTAAAACCTAATCGATTAGCCGTGTCCCCGATTACGGACAATTTGAGCATCTGGACTTGGATCTATCTCTGAACTCTCAACACCGGATCGCTAACTTAATTGTGGGCCACTTATGATGATTTGGGCTATGAGACATCGGTTGGCGGAACCATGTCATGATAGAAAACTCCATAGTACAGACTCCAGTTATTCCTTTGATGTAGGGAAAATAAATCAGCTTTTACGCAAACAAAACTCAGACACGGAGCCACAAAGCCATATTGCATATAGTATAGTTTTTATCATATGTTTTCTCATGTTGTGATCTTGCCGGTACATTCAATGTACTGACCTACACGGCTGCAACTTATCATGTTGCGTATATTTTATTTCCGACGAGTAAGAGTACTGCAGTGGTTACAAATACACTCAACCCGCCGATGGCGTTGATGGGACTCCACACCGACTATTTGTTTCATTGTGACTTTTGAGGTATATATCAGTTTTACGTTAATTATACATGTGATTGCACTTTGATATATACATTGATGTACTGTGTGTGCCAAAGATATCTTGATCCGAGGATGGCACAAAGAACACGTAGGCTTGACTGCCCGAGGTCGGGTCGCCATGAGAGATGGTATCGAGCACATGTTGATCGTAGGGACGTGACCCTAGGAAATGACTTAGTAATATGAAGACCCCAACAGAACGACCTTTGTTTTCGTTACTACTCTTGTAACACCCGATTCCTTTTATCGAACCTTCCTTATTTCAAACTATAGATGGAGAGCTACATTCGAACAAAAGAGAACACTACGAGAAGGTTCTTGGAGGCCCTTTCCTTGTGGAGCTAGTCAGTCCGGGTTACCGATACACGAGATCAAGGCAACTAAGAGGACGCCTAGATCATGGGGAGTCAAGACCCAAGTTTTTGGCCGTAAAGAAGACCCCAAGACTGCAGACATCAGCTTGGCACCATAAATGGTGATCGTGATATGGGCATCAACACTGCCGTCCATGATGCTATTGCACGCTTATGCTATCGTCATCGTGCTGCACTAAACCCACATTTCTTTGGAAGGATTGGATGGCAGAAGTTTGATGGAGCAACTATTGCCTTGACGGAAGTACAAAAGATGAAGTTCTCCCCACTGTTAGTGTACAATCAGGATCTAGAACAATACATCAAGAATCTTCGTGGACCTCCTGGAAGCCCTATTTGACAATGAAGCACTACGAGAAGAGGTTGAGACTCGTAGACCGAAGGTAAACAACCTGGAGGAGGAGAACCTCGAGATCCCGAGAATGCGCCAGAACTGAAAAACAGCAGGACCATGTCTCATGCCAAGGACGTTGAGATCCGTAAGCTCAAGGAACAACTTCAGACATACATGGTCGTCACAAGAAACTCCGCATCGACAGGGAAAATCTAGCGTAAAAATTGGAGGAGATTAAGTCCACACGTAAGAAGCCCCAATGGGGACAATGATCAAGTTCCGGTAAATTAGCTTAGTAGTAGCCCACCATGAGAGAAATAAAGATGAACGCTTTCTCGATTTAAGTATCTCGACCATACCAACTTATGTGGGTGGCGGTACTAAAGAATTGATTGAATAAATGAATGCTTGGTTGCTATTATTTTCTGTGTTTATTGAATGGTTGGATAGATGCGATATTCAGAGGCTTGTTATGTCAACCTTGAGAGACGTAAGTTACGGAAGAATGGTAGAAGGCCTTCATATGGGAAAAGCATCAGAATTGGAAACTCCCGAGCATTGAAGACCTGAAGAAATGAGGACTTAGAAACGAAACCATAGTAGAACGGCCCATTACAAACGGTACTTTTGAGCTAGGATTCTTTTGTTGATGGGTGGGTATTTGCTTTGTCTTTCTATCTCAACCGCACCAAAATCTTGAACCCATGGACAATCGAACACCAAACTTTTCTCGAGACAATTGCAATTTCCCCATGGAGATACATTCTTTGTTCCGAAAATTCTCTTATCCTAGACATGCAGATGACAACCCTTTATGAGTCTTTCCTTAAAGGTCCGGAAACGATCATGACCCTGACAAGTGATCATGATTACCCGAAGATCCTGCAGGACATGATGAAGCATATTCACCTTGAAGGAGATGCAGTCTACAAAGGCTACCCCTTCATGCAAAAGGGAGTGGAACTTTGGTATGTGGAGGTACACCTCCACCGTTTGAAAGGAGTTTGCCGAAAGATGATGGGGCAGTACTTTTTCATCTCACGTGTACCACAAGCAACTTTCTTCGACGCTGTTCGTGAAGCAGCCATGGAAGACATACGCCAGATCAGAGAAATACTTGAAGCAAGACTCCGTTATACTCAGGAATACCTCGTAGAAGTGCATGCGAGAGATGGTGGAGGTGAAGCTCAAGGCCACCACGATGAAACGTAAGATTGAAGATTTCAAGGCGCATGTCGCACAATTCCAAAGGATCAAGAATCCTCAAGGAGGAAAAATGAATAAAGTTGGAAGTAATGTCCACCATACCGAACCATGTGGGTGGCAGCATTTGTAATAAACTTTTGGAATTTGGATTCTGAAAAATGGTTAAGGATGCAATAAAAGATTTGATATGAAAAATAATATGATTTATGGATAAACTAGTGCATTTCATTTTAAGTGTGGTAGTACTCCGTAAAGCCACAGGATCAAGGAAGAAAGAAATGTGTTATTCATGACGGTCCATAGAAGGGAGCTGGACCAAATAAGTTGGCATTTTGTATGATCATCACCACAAGGGTATGAAGGAAGAAGTACTATTGGATTTACAGGAGATGAATTGTTGGAATATGGAATGATAATCCTCAGAAGGATGAGTTAAACTCGTACAAGAGTTGAAGTGGGCCATAACCCACAGGCCCAAGAGTTAATAAGAAGCAAGCACACTCTTGCTGAAGGAAGATATTTCGGAAGAAATCCTCTGAGTTAATCATCCGACATTTTTAGGAGGATACGAAACCCGAGGGTTGTGAAGACACGTTAGATGTCTTGTTGAGCTTGCAGAAACCATGGATTTATTCGAACTCGGCCATTAACAAGAGAAATTCCGCAATGCTTGTGAGTATGCCCAAGTGTTAGAATACGTGATTCATCGTCTGCATATGTAGTAATGGTTCAAGTACGGGATGGATTGGCCCATACCGAGACTTCTATCATGAACTATCATATGTTGATGGAAAATCGAGAGCCTTGAAAACCTTAGAAGAGTGTCGACACGTCAAGCCATAAAACCATAGAATGGTAGGGCGATGGAACCCTTACAGGCAGCCGATGCCAATCGTAGAATATACGGTGAGATTCAACCCCAACCATTTTTTTTCTTGCAGGAGAAGCCATAAATTGTTGACCGCCAGGAGGTTCCGATAGTTTCTTGTATTGACGACAGACATGTCAGATATGAAGACCCACCCTTCGGAAGAACCTCACCAGGATTGAGAGGACACAAGATTTTGAGAAGAAGGTTATACCCTACCGAAAGAGCCTCAGTGAAAGAGTTAACCAGGAGCGACACTGTCAACCCAAAGGGATGGAGTACCTGAGTTCCGTAGGAACCATAACCCTGCTTTTAAGTGTGGTACCACACTAGACCATTCCGATCGATGGAATTGCTGGAAGACCCCAAACCCTAACCTTTTCTTGCTAGCCTCTTTGAATCTCGAGGACGAGATTCATTTTAAGTGTGGTAGATTTGTAACATCCCAAAATTCCAAATTTTGGAATGTTATATTAAATAAAAAATTCTGATTGTTTGTTTGATTGTTGAGTGATTGCTTGTGTGAAATTGAGTGAAATTTGAATCTTTCTCGAAAGTTGAATGAGAGGGAATGAAATGATTTTCCCAAACTTCCACCTTGCATTTATGATCTCCATGAGTTCAAATTCATTTCATCACAAAACCCTAGAGTGAAGATGATATGACTCTTCCATTTAAATAAATGAAAAGGGTTTTGAAAACAATTGAATTCCATCTGAAAATATTTCAAATTTTAGAAACTTTATGCAACTCAATGATTTTCATGAGAGAAGATAAAATGACTTATTAAATTATATGAAATATGTGTTGGAGGTTAAAATGAATCATATTGAAAGTCATTTGAAAGTATTTTGAAACTCCCTTTCAAATTTGGAATTATTTGAGTTTTATTCAAAATATTTTTCTCCGTAAACAAAATATACGGAAAATAGGGTAACATGATTCCCTACATCAGAAAATTGGAGAGAAGTTAATTTGAAGTCATTTTGGTATTTTTAAAATGATTTTTATTGGATTTTATTAGAGCAGAAACACTCTTTGTTTTATTTGAATTTTTGTGTATTTTATTTGAAGCTGGAATAAAGTTCATCGTGTAGGAAATATTTTTCTGAAAATTTTGATATATATATGTTCTATATAAAAATATATATATTATATATATATTCCCCCTCTCCCTAATTCAAAAAGGACCCCCAGCGCCACCAGTTAACTGGCCAGCCCAGTACACAAATTTCAGCCGCCCATCCGAGCCGCGCTCAACCCCTTTCCTCGGTCGCCCGACCAAACCCCCTCCGCTCTCTCGACGCCTTGACCCCACCTCTCTTTCCCTCGCCCACGCCACGCCCACGCCGCCACCACCGCCGGAATCCCGGAGAACGCGATCTCCCCGATTCGCCTCCTCCAAGCCGGTCCCCCTATAAATACCCTCACCCCGTTCCGCCCCTCCCGACCCCGGAACCCTCTCCCCTCGCCGCAATCGCTGAACCAGCAGCCGCCGCCATCATTGCTGCCCGCCGCTCGACTCAAACCCCCGAGCTCCACCGACTCCACCCCGAGCTCCCCTGTCACTTTCCCTTTGGACGCCTCCGCCGTCGCCCGGACCACCGAACGCCCGTCGTCACCCGAGCCGCCGTCGCCGCCGACCACCGCGGTAAGCCACCGGAGCCCCCTCCGCCGTCCGATCTAAAATCTAGGGTTTAGATTAGATCCCCCGAAGGGGTATGTTTTATTTTAAAAAGCCGGTTTTAGTTACGGTTTATTTTGGTTTAGTTAGCGGTTTAGTTTAGACCGGCCCGATCGGGTTATTTTCTGTTAACCGCGGGCACGCTTTAGCTATATTACGCTTGAGCGTTAGATAGGCCCACTAGCGCCAGTTTTTTCTTCTTTTAGATTTATTTTTTCGTTTCTGTTTTTAACAGAATAGTTTCAGTTTTGTAAAACCCATATCTTTTAGGTTACTTAATATTTTTAGTTGATTCTTTTTTTGTTAGTTTGCAAATTTGTTGTAGTTTCTGTAGAAAATATGTTTGGCCATGTTTAAATTATTAGAAATTGTTTTATTTTAGTTTAGGCAGATTAGTAATTTTGCTATAAAATGAGTTAGGATTGTTTTATTTTAGTGATTCTTTTTGTCACTGCTTTGTTTTGACTTTGCCTAGCAGTAGGGATTTATTTGGGTATTTTAGATTTAATAAAAAAAATAGTTTTAGTCAAAATCATGTATTTCTTGTTTATTTAACTAGCTACTGTTTTCCTATTGTTTTATTTAGTAAATAATTTTATTTTTACTATGTTATAGTTTATTTTAGATTAGTTTCTGTAGCTACAGAGGATGAACTTTTATTTACAGTAGAATAAAATTTTTATTTTATTTTTCCTTGCTAGGATTGTTCTAGGCATAATAGGAGTTCTATAATAGCTTTTGATGTGATTCTTTTTGCCCCTAGTTTGTATGATGTTTTCCCTTCTGTTAGTTAGCAAAACCCATGCTTAGGTTCTGTTAAGAAAAGTTTTAGTTGTGTAAAACTATTTCTTAGTGGTTGCTTGATGTGGTGAAAACCTTGATTTGCTTTCTCCGAGTTTTCTTTGGATTTTGGTTTGAGTGCTTGGGTGTTTTACTTCCAACTTGCTGTTATGTTATATTGTGCCATACTTATTTGTGCTATTGTTTGATTCGGTAGAATTTCCGGAGTGCGAAGCCTACTATTACGAGTCCCTAGCTTTCGAAGACCGTCAGCCAGGCAAGTTCACTTTGACCATGTTTTTCATACCTATGTGTTTTATTGCATCTAGTGTCATCTTCGCAACAATCCCTCCAAAGAGTGACATTGAATCCTTGTAGTTGAGTAGTATGCATGAGGTAGGAACCCATCACCATGTTACCAAGCCCGGACGTCATTTATTTTTATGCTACGCTATAGTAGACGGGTTGGTATGAGTGAACGAGAGTGGTGTGAAGAAGGAGGACTCTACGTCAATGATGACAACTCCATGATGATATCTGCAAGGATCTGCATCTTCAAGGCCTCAAGACTTCAAGACTCGAGACAAGAATTCAATACACACTCTTTGGGTGAAGGATGGTTGACGGCACCTGGAGAAACCAAAGGTTGGTCGGGATGCATGGAGAAGCGCCATGACATCTTGCGGAAAGCTTCACCCGGACTCAAAGAGACGGAAGAATACTTCATGCCCGGAAGCTTACCTGCAACCGCAAGTCACTATGGGCTCGCTTGGTTGACCTTAGTGGTGAATCTGGCTGGGACGGTGCTAGCAGATGTAGAACTACGGTAGGATTGGATGAGCACCGGACGTTGGTCGAGGAACTCTTTGGAAGACCATGTTTTGGCCGTCTTGTTCTCAAACACCTCAAGTGCGAGAACGTAAAGAGAGGGATCGAATCTTGCGGGTAAAGTGTACAAACCTCTGCAGAGGGTTAAAACCTAATCGATTAGCCGTGTCCCCGATTACGGACAATTTGAGCATCCGGACTTGGATCTATCTCTAACTCTCAACACCGGATCGATAACTTAATTGTGGGCCACTTATGATGATTTGGGCTATGAGACATCGGTTGGCGGAACCATGTCATGATAGAAAACTCCATAGTACAGACTCCAGTTATTCCTTTGATGTAGGGAAAATAAATCAGCTTTTACGCAAACAAAACTCGCATACGAGCCACAAAGCCATATTGCATATAGTATAGTTTTTATCATATGTTTTCTCATGTTGTGATCTTGCCGGTACATTCAATGTAATCGACCTACACGGCTGCAACTTATCATGTTGCAGATATTTTACTCCGACGAGTAAGAGTACTGCAGTGCAGGTTACGGTCTACACTCAACCGCCGATGGCGCGTTGATGGGACTCCACACCGACTATTTGTTTCATTGTGACTTATGAGGTATATATCAGTTTTACGTTAATTATACATGTGATTGCACTTTGATATATACATTGATGTACTGTGTGCCAAAGATACCGATCCGAGGATGGCACAAGAACAACAGAGGCTTGACCGTCTGAGGTCGGGTCGCTACAATCTAGTTCATCGTGATCAGAATTATATATATAATTTTGGTCTCATGAAGGAGAAAGTACCGCTCTAGCTTGGGGGAGGCTTAAGTCAATGTTATATTCATGCCCCAATCATGAGCTCTCAAGAGAAATTATTATCCATGCTCGATACTTCTTGTACTGGTTCCTTTATAAACAAGACTATTGAATTCCGGTGGGATCTTTTAGAAAGAATTAAACGCAACTCTGAAGATTGGAAACTCGACGAAGGTAAAGAGTTAGGTATTAAGCTTAAGTTTGATTGTGTTAAATCTTTTGTGAATACCGATGCTTTTCAAAAGTTTAGCACTAAATATGGACTTGACTTTGAGATAGTAGCCTCCTTTTGTGAATCATTTGCTACTCATGTTGATCTCCCTAATGAGAAGTGGTTTAAATATCACCCACCTATTAAAGAAGAAATTAAAGAAACTATTATTTATAATGTTGATCCAGTTGTTCCTACTGCTTATATCCAGAAACCACCTTTCCCTGTTAGGATGAAGGAACATGCTAAAGTTTCAACTGTGGTCAACAAAATTTATATTAGAACACCTAAACGAGCTGAACAAATCAAGGTAAAACCTAGTGTTGCTATGGCTAAACATCTCCTGGAAGAAAATATAGATGTTCATGTTATTTACTTCTATGATGAAGCTGCTAGAATTGCCAAACCTGATAAAGAAGATAAACATAGACCCGTTGTTGGCATGCCTGTTGTCTCAGTTAAAATAGGAGATCAATGTTATCATGGTTTATGTGACATAGGTGCTAGTGTGAGTTCTAATCCCTTTACCTTATATCAAGAAATTATGAATGACATATGCTACCTCTTGAGCACTGCATTAGTTTTCCCTTGAAGAGGAAAGGGTGATGCAGCAAAGTAGTGTAAGTATTTCCCTCAGTTTTTGAGAACCAAGGTATCAATCCAGTAGGAGGCTACGCGCGAGTCCCTCGCACCTACACAAAACAAATAAATCCTCGCAACCAACGCGATAAGGGGTTGTCAATCCCTTCACGGTCACTTACGAGAGTGAGATCTAATAGATATGATAGGATAATATTTTTGGTATTTTTATGATAAAGATGCAAAGTAAAATAAAAGCAAGGTAAAAAGCAAAGGAAATAACTAAGTGTTGGAAGATTAATATGATGAAGATAGACCCGGGGCCATAGGTTTCACTAGTGGATTCTCTCAAGAGCATAAGTTTTTACGGTGGGTGAACATATTACTGTTGAGCAATTGATAAAATTGAGCATAGTTATGAGAATATCTAGGTATGATCATGTATATAGGCATCACGTCCGAGACAAGTAGACCGACTCACCTCGCATCTACTACTATTACTCCACTCATCGACCGCTATCTAGCATGCATCTAGAGTATTAAGTTCATAAAAATAGAGTAACGCCTTAAGCAAGATGACATGATGTAGAGGGATAAATTCATGCAATATGATAAAAACCCCATTTTATTATCCTCGATGGCAACAATACAATACGTGCCTTGCTGCCCTCATCACATCGGGAAAGGACACCGCAAGATTGAACCCAAAGCTAAGCACTTCTCCCATTGCAAGAAAGATCAATCTAGTAGGCCAAACCAAACTTATAATTCGAAGAGACTTGCAAAGATAACCAATCATACATAAATAATTCAGAGAGTATTCATATATTGTTCATAGATAAACTTGATCATAAACCCACAATTCATCGGTCTCAACAAACACACCGCAAAAGAAGATTACATCGAATAGATATCCACGAGAGAGGGGGAGAACATTGTATTGAGATCCAAAAAGAGAGAAGAAGCCATCTAGCTAATAACTATGGAACCGAAGGTCTAAGGTAAACTACTCACACTTCATCGGAGGGGCAATGGTGTTGATGTAGAAGCCCTCCGTGATGGATGACCCCTCCAGCGGAGCTCCGGAACAGGCCTCAAGATGGGATCTCGTGGGCACAGAAGGTTGCGGCGGTGGAATTAGGTTTTTGGCTCCATTTTAGACCGTTTGGGGGTACGTAGGTATATATAGGAGAAAGAAGTACGTCGGTGGAGCAACAGGGGGCCCACGAGGGTGGAGGGCGTGCCCTGGGGCGGGGGGCGGTAGGCGTGCCCCTTACCTCGTGGCTTCCCTGTTGGTTGCTTGACGTAGGGTCCAAGTCTCCTGGATCTTGTTCGTTCCAAAAATCACGTTCCCGAAGGTTTCATTCCGTTTGGACTCCGTTTGATATTCTTTTTCTGCGAAACTCTGAAATAGGCAAAAAAACAGTAATTCTGGGTTGGGCCTCCGGTTAATAGGTTAGTCCCAAAAATAACATAAAAGTGAATAATAAAGCCCAATAATGTCCAAAACAGAAGATAATATAGCATGGAGCAATAAGAAATTATAGATATGTTGGAGACGTATCAAGCATCCCCAAGCTTAATTCACCCTTCATTCCTCGAGTAGGTAAATGATAAAAACAGAATTTTTGATGCGGAGTGCTACTAGGCATAATTTCAATGTAATTCTTCTTAATTGTGGTATGAATATTCAGATCCGAAAGATTCAAGATAAAAGTTCATATTGACATAAAAATAATAATACTTCAAAGCATACTAACTAAGCAATTATGTCCTCTCAAAATAACATGGCCAAAGAAAGTTCATCCCTAAAAAATCATATAGTTTAGTCATGCTCCATTTTCGTCACACAAGAATGCTCTCATCATGCACAACCCCGATGACAAGCCAAGCAATTGTTTCATACTTTAGTAATCTCAAACCTATAAACTTTCACGCAATATATGAGCGCGAGCCATGGACATAGCACTATGGGTGGAATAGAATATGATGATGGGGGTTATGTCGAGAAGACAAAAAAGGAGAAAGTCTCACATCAACGAGGCTAATCAATGAGCTATGGAGATGCCCATCGATTGATGTTAATGCAAGGAGTAGGGATTGCCATGCAACGGATGCACTAGACTATAAATATATGAAAGCTCAACAAAAGAAACTAAGTGGGTGTGCATCCAACTTGCTTGCTGACGAAGACCTAGGGCACTTGAGGAGGCCCATTGTTGGAATATAAAAGCCAAGTTCTATAATGAAAAATTCCCACTAGTATATGAAAGTGACAAAACAAGAGACTCTCTATCATGAAGATTATGGCGCTACTTTGAAGCACCAGTGTGGTAAAGGATAGTAACATTGTCCCTTCTCTCTTTTTCTCTCATTTTTTTGGGCCTTCTCTTTTTTTATGGCCTTTCTCTTTTTTTTCCTCACTTGGGACAATGCTCTAGAAAATGATGATCATCACGCTTCTATTTATTTACAACTCAATGACTACAACTCGATACTAGAACAAAGTATGACTCTATATGAATGCCTCCCGGTGTACCGGATATGCAATGAACCAAGAGTGACATGTATGAAAGAATTATGAACGGTGGCTTTGCCACAAATACTATGTCAACTACATGATCATGCTAAGCGATAGGACAATGATGAACGTGTCATGATAAACGGAGTGGTGGAAAGTTGCATGGCAATATATCTCGGAATGGCTATGGAAATGCCATAATAGGTAGGTATGGTGGCTATTTTGAGGAAGATATAAGGAGGTTTATATGTGAAAGAGCGTATCATATCACGGGGTTTGGATGCATCGGCGAAGTTTGCACCAACTCTCAATGTGAGAAAGGGCAATGCACGGTACGGAAGATGCTAGCAATGATGGAAAGGTGAGAGTGCGTATAATCCATGGACTCAAAATTAGTCATAAAGAACTCACATACTTATTGCAAAAATCTACAAGTCATCAAAAACCAAGCACTACGCGCATGCTCCTAGGGGATAGATTGGTAGGAAAAGACCATCGTCATTTCCCCGACCGCCACTCATAAGGAGGACAATCAAAGAACACCTCATGTTTCAAATTTGATACATAACGTTTACCATACGTGCATGCTACGGGACTTGCAAACTTCAACACAAGCATTTCTCAAATTCACAACTACTTAACTAGCACGACTTTGATATCACTACCTCCATATCTCAAAACAATCATCAAGTATCAAACTTCTCTTAGTATTCAAAACACTCATAAGAAAGTTTTTACTATTCTTGAATACCTGGCATATTAGGATTATTTAAGAAAATTACCATGCTATTTAAGACTCTCAAAATAATCTAAGTGAAGCATGAGAGATCAATAGTTTCTATAAAACAAATCCACCACCGTGCTCTAAAAGATATAAGTGAAGTACTAGAGCAAAACTATATAACTCAAAAGATATAAGTGAAGCACATAGAGTATTCTAATAATTTCCAAATCATGTGTGTCTCTCTCAAAAGGTGTGTACAGCAAGGATGATTGTGGTAAACTAAAAATCAAAGACTCAAATCATACAAGACGCTCCAAGTAAGACACATATCATGTGGTGAATAAAAATATAGCTCCAAGTAAAGTTACCGATGGAAGTAGACGAAAGAGGGGATGCCTTCCGGGGCATTCTCAAGCTTGGCTTTATGGTGTCCTTAGATTATCTTGGTGGTGCCATGGTCATCCCCAAGCTTAGGCTCTTGCCACTCCTTGTTCCATAATCCATCAAATCTTTCACATTTACTTGAAAACTTCACAACACAAAACTCAACAGAAAATCTCGTGAGCTCCGTTAGCGAAAGAAAACAAAAGACCACTTCAAGGTACTGTAATGAACTAATTCTTTATTTATATTGGTGTTAAACCTACTGTATTCCAACTTGTCTATGGTTTATAAACTATTTTACTAGCCATAGATTCATCAAAATAAGCAAACAACACACGAAAAACAGAATCTGTCAAAAACAGAACAGTCTGTAGTAATCTGTAACTAACGCAAACTTCTGGAACTCCAAAACATCAGCCGAAATAGGACGACCTAGGAAATTTGTTTATTGATCAGCAGCAATTGGAATCAGTATTTTATCACGTTCTGGTGATTTTTAAGATTGTTTTTGTGAACAGAAAGTTTCTGGAAATTTCTGCAAGATCAAATAACTATCATCCAAGAAGATCCTATAGGTTTAACTGGGCACAAACACTAATTAAAACATAAAAACACATATAACCAGAGGCTAGAACAAATATTTATTCCTAAACAGAAGCAAAAAGCAAAAAACTAAAAATAAAATTGGGTTGCCTCCCAACAAGCGCTATCGTTTAACGCCCCTAGCTAGGCATAAAAGCAAGGATAGATCTAGGTATTGCCATCTTTGTCTTTCAACTTTTTAGCGGAATCAAGCTCGGATCCGGGAGGTTCTTTACGTTTCCCTTCATATTCTGAAATTTTAGATCTAAAGAATCCAACCGCTTATTGCAAAGAGTAATCAACATATTCATACGGTGAATATTTCCGCTAACGTTCTTAAGAGGTTCAAGAGACTTCTGTAAAATCTTAGTTACTTCGCAAATTTTTTCAAAAACTTGTGTCTCTTCCTGGGTAGGATGAGGCCCCTTTTGTTGAGGTAGTGTTCCAACTATACCTTCTATAAAAATATGGGGATCAATTTCAATAAAATTGCCTTTGGCAATGCAATCCAAGAGTTGTCTATGGGACATATTTAATCCAACATAAAAATTGCGAAGCAAAATTATCAGGTTCACTTCAAAGGTACAATTACGATAAGACTCTATTATTCTTAACCATGCATCTTTTAAGTTTTATCCTTGTCTTTGTTTGAAGTGAAAGACTTCAAACTCAGGGGACAATGGAGTGGATAAGGGACTAGCCATAAAGACAAGCAAACGGAAAAGAGGCGAACGAAAAAGAGAGGGCGAATAAAACGGCAAGGGTGAAGTGGGAGAGAGGAAAACGAGAGGCAAATGGCAAATAATGTAATGCGGGAGATAAGGGTTGTGATGGGTACTTGGTATGTTGACTTTTGCGTAGACCTCCCCGGCAACGGCGCCAGAAGTCCTTCTTACTACCTCTTGAGAACTGCGTTGGTTTTCCCTTGAAGAGGAAAGGGTGATGCAGCAAAGTAGCGTAAGTATTTCCCTCAGTTTTTGAGAACCAAGGTATCAATCCAGTAGGAGGCTACGCGCGAGTCCCTCGCACCTACACAAAACAAATCAATCATCGCAACCAACACGATAAGGGGTTGTCAATCCCTTCACGGTCACTTACAAGAGTGAGATCTGATAGATATGATAGGATAATATTTTTGGTATTTTTATGATAAAGATGCATAGTAAAATAAAAGCAAAGTAAAAAGCAAAGGAAATAACTAAGTGTTGGAAGATTAATATGATGAAGATAGACCCAGGGGCCATAGGTTTCACTAGTGGCTTCGCTCAAGAGCATAAGTATTTTACGGTGGGTGAACAAATTACTGTTGAGCAATTGATGAATTGAGCATAGTTATGAGAATATCTAGGTATGATCATGTATATAGGCATCACGTCCGAGACAAGTAGACCGACTCCTGCCTACATCTACTACTATTAATCCACTCATCGACCGCTATCCAGCATGCATCTAGAGTATTAAGTTCATAAAAATAGAGTAACGCCTTAAGCAAGATGACATGATGTAGAGGGATAAATTCATGCAATATGATAAAAACCCCATCTTTTTATCCTCGATGGCAACAATACAATAAGTGCCTTGCTGCCCCTACTGTCACTGGGAAAGGACACCGCAAGATTGAGCCCAAAGCTAAGCACTTCTCCCATTGCAAGAAAGATCAATCTAGTAGGCCAAACCAAACTGATACTTCGAAGAGACTTGCAAAGATAACCAATCATACATAAAAGAATTTAGAGAAGATTCAGATATTGTTCATAGATAAATTTGATCATAAACCCACAATTCATCGTTCTCAGCAAACACACCGCAAAAGAAGATTACATCGAACAGATCTCCACGAGAGAGAGGGAGAACATTGTATTGAGATCCAAAAAGAGAGAAGAAGCCATCTAGCTAATAACTACGGACCCGAAGGTCTAAGGTAAACTACTCACACTTCATCGGAGGGGCTATGGTGTTGATGTAGAAGCCCTCCGTGATGGATGCCCCCTCCGGCGGAACTCCAGAACAGGCCCCAAGATGGGATCTCATGGGTATAGAAGGTTGCGGCAGCGGAATTAGGTTTTTGGCTCTGTTTCTGATTGTTTGGGGGTACGTAGGTATATATAGGAGGAAGAAGTACGTCGGTGGAGCAACAGGGGGCCCACGAGGGTGGAGGGCGCGCCCTGGGGGGGTAGGCGCGCCCCCCTACCTCGTGGCTTCCCTGTTGGTTGCTTGACATAGGGTCCAAGTCTCCTGGATCTTGTTCGTTCCAAAAATCACGTTCCCAAAAGTTTCATTCCGTTTGGACTCTGTTTGATATTCTTTTTCTGTGAAACTCTGAAATAGGCAAAAAACAACAATTCTGGGCTGGGCCTCCGGTTAATAGGTTAGTCCTAAAAATAATATAAAAGTGAATAATAAAGCCCAATAATGTCCAAAAAAGAAGATAATATAGCATGGAGCAATCAAAAATTATAGATATGTTGGAGACGTATCAACATAGCACCCGCTGAAATAGAAGACAGAGATGTTACTATTAGCTTGCTAATAGAGACCATCACACCACTTGGGATTTTTAGAGATGTTGAAGTCTTGTGTGGGAAAATAAAATACCCTACTGATTTTCTTGTTCTTGGTTCCCTACAAGATGACTTTTGTCCCATTATCTTTGGGAGACCTTTCTTTAACACTGTTAATGCTAAAATAGATCGTGAGAAACAAACTGTCGGTGTTAGTTTTGGTGACGAGTCTCATGAGTTTAATTTTTCCAAGTTTAGTAGAAAACCTCATAAAAACAATTGCCTAGTAAGGATGAAATAATTGGTCTTGCTTCTATTGCTGTACCTCCTACTGATCCTTTAGAACAATATGTACTAGACCATGAGAATGATTTACATATGCATGAAAGAAATGAAATAGATAAGATTTTCTTTGAACAACGTCCTCTCCTTGAACACAATTTGCCTATTGAAACTCTAGCAGGTCCTCCTCCACCTAAAGGTGATCCTGTGTTTGAATTAAAACAATTGCTAGACACTTTGAAATATGCTTATCTTGATGAGGAAAAGATATATCCTGTTATTATTAGTGCTAAACTTTCAGAACATGAAGAAGAAATATTATTGAAAGTTCTAAGGAAGCACCGAGCTGCTATTGGATATACTCTTGAGGATCTTAAGGGCATTAGTCCCACCCTATGTCAGCACAAGATTAATATGGAACCTGATGCTAAACCCATTGTTGATCACCAACGTAGGTTAAATCCGAAGATGAAAGAAGTAATAAGAATGGAAATATTAAAACTTCTAGAAGGAGGTATAATCTATCCCATAGCTGATAGTAGATGGGTAAGTCCCGTTCATTGTGTCCCTAAGAAGGGAGGTATTACTATTGTTCCTAATGATAAAAAATGAAATTATTCCACAAATAATTGTTATAGGCTATAGGATGGTAATTGATTTTAGAAAATTAAACAAAGCAACTAGAAAAGATCATTACCCTCTGCCTTTTATTGATCAAATGCTAGAAAGATTATCTAAGCACACACATTTTTGCTTCCTTGATGGATATTCAGTTTTTTCACAAATACCTGTTTCTCAACCAGATCAAGAAAAGACCACTTTTACTTGTCCTTTTGGAACTTATGCTTATAGAAGTATGCCTTTTGGTTTATGCAATGCACCTACTACCCTTAAAAGATGTATGACTGCTATATTCTATGACTTTTGTGAAAAGATTGTTAAGGTTTTCATGGATGACTTTTCTGTTTATGGGAAGTCTTTTAATGATTGTTTAAGCAATGTTGATCGAGTTTTGCAGAGATGTGAGCAAACAAATATTGTCTTGAATTTGGAGAAGTGCCACTTTATGGTTAATGAAGGTATTGTTTTGGGCCATAAAATTTCTGAAAGAGGTATTGAGGTGGACAAAGCTAAGGTTGATGCAATTGAGAAAATGCCATGTCCTAAAGATATCAAAGGTATTCGTAGTTTCATTGGTCATGCTAGTTTCTATAGGAGATTTATCAAAGACTCTTCTAAAATTTCTAGGACTCTTATAAATCTTTTGCAGAAGGATATTCCTTTTGTTTTTTATGATGGTTGTTTAGAAGCCTTCGAAACACTCAATAAAGCCTTAATTTCTGCACCTATTGTTCAACCACCTGATTGGAACTTGCCTTTTGAAACTATGTGTGATGCTATTAATTATGATGTTGGTGCCGTTCTAGGAAAAGAGTTGATACGAAACTAAATGTTATTCATTATGCTAGTAAAACTCTAGACAGTGCACAATGAAATTATAATACTACTGAAAAAGAATTTCTAGCAGTGGTGTTTTCTTGTGATAAATTTAGATCTTACATTGTTGACTCTAAAGTTATTATTCACACCGATCATGCTGCTATAAAATATCTTATGGAAAAGAAAGATGCTAAACCTAGACTTATTCGATGGGTTTTGTTGCTACAAGAATTTGATTTGCATATCACTGATAGAAAAGGAGCGGAGAACCCCGTAGTTGATAACTTGTCTAGGTTGGAGAATGTCCTTGATGAGCCACTACCTATTGATGATAGTTTTCCTGATGAGCGGTTAGCTGCAATAAATGTTTCTCATAACACTCCTTGGTATGCTGACTATGCTAATTACATTGTTGCTAAATATTTACCACCTAGCTTTACATACCAACAAAAGAAAAATTCTTCTATGATTTAAGACATTACTTCTGGGATGAGCCACATCTTTATAAAGAAGGAGTAGATGGTATTATTAGACGTTGTGTACCTGAGCATGAACCGGGACAAATCCTGCGGAAATGTCACTCCGAAGCTTATGGAGTACATCATGCAGGAGACAAAACTGCTCACAAGGTATTACAATCTGGGTTTTATTGACCTACTCTCTTCAAGGATGCTCGTAAGTTCGTCTTATCTTGTGATGGTCAAAGAATAGGTAATATCAGTAAGCGTCAAGAAATGCCTATGAATTATTCACTTGCTGTTGAACCATTTGATGTTTGGGGATTTTATTACATGGGACCTTTTCCTTCCTCTAAGGGGTATACTCATATTCTGGTTGCTGTTGATTATGTTACTAAGTGGGTAGAAGCTATTCCAACTAGTAGTGCTAATCACAACACCTCTATTAAAATGCTGAAGTAAGTTATTTTCCCAAGGTTTGGAGTCCCTAGATATTTAATGACTAATGGTCGTTCACACTTTATTCATGGTGCTTTCCGTAAAATGCTTGCGAAGTATGATGTTAACCATAGAATTGCATCACCCTATCATCCTCAGTCTAGTGGTCAAGTTGAACTTAGCAATAGAGAAATAAAATTAATTTTGCAAAAGACTGTCCATAAGTCCTGGAAGAATTGGTCTAAAAAATTAGATGATGCATTTTAGGATTATAGAACAACATATAAAAATCCTATGGGTATGTCTCCTTATAAGATGGTTTATGGAAAAGATTATCATTTGCCTCTTGAGTTAGAACATAAAGCTTATTGGGCAATTGAAGAACTCAACTATGATTTCAAACTGCTGGTGTGAAGAGGTTATTTGATATTAGCTCATTAGATGAATGGTGAACCCAAACTTATGAAAATGCCAAGTTATTTTAGGAAAAAGTTAAAAGATGGCATGATAAAAGAATCCAAAAGCGTGGGTTCAAAGTTGGAGAATATGTTCTTTTGTAAAACTCTCGTCTCAGATTCTTTGTAGAAAAACCCCTCTCCAAATGGGAAGGACCTTATGTTATCGAGGTGGATTATCGATCTGGAGCTATCAAAATAAATAATGCCGAAGGTACTAACCCGAAGGTATTAGCAACGAATAAAACATTATATCTCTGGTACGCCCATTAATGTTGAAAGCAATATTATCCAAACTATAGCATCGGAATAACACATAAAAGAAACATTCCGGAACACTCCAGAATCGTGAAAAAGAGGAGGTACGTGATACGGTGTCGGTGTACAAAAGTAGGGGCCTTCTGTACCCCTTTACTTGTGCATGGGGCAGTGGTAGCCACACCTGCGGCCACGCTTGGCGGGGCAGAGGAAGCAAAGACACAAGACTACTAGAGCAGCGCCCAAGCCAGAGGCACAAGGAGCAAAGGGACAAGATGGGCTTCCCTCGGAAAGAGCCTTGCCGGGGCAACTTTCCCAACAACAGCAAGGCCGTTGCCCTTGAGCCTAAGAGTTCCGACACCATCGACAACATTGGAACCAAGGCTCGGGAGGCGCCTGCATGGTGGCATGCAGATCTTTATGAAGACCAGAGGCCTGCGAGACTAGATGAGAATCAGAAGATGAAGGCCCCCGGCATGACCCTTGCCGCGGACGTCCACGAGACCCCGGCAAGACCCTTGCCGGGGCCCTGGCAAGACCCTTGCCGGGGACATCTGCAGGGCCACGGCTAGGCCCACACCTACCAAGGCTCCGCCGCCACGCGGCCATTCCAACACGATGATCAGCTCGCCAACTAGGCAAATGCCTGCATGGCAGCATGCAGCTTCTAGGCCAACTAGCCAAGCACCTGCGTGGTGGCATGTAGATCTTCGTGAAGACCCTACCACCGCACCAGCTCAGCAGCCAGCCAGCCAACATGGCGCAGCACGCCTCGTCAGCTTGGACGCGCGTCGGAGCGAGGCAAAGCAGTGACAGATGGGACGAGCTTCCTGGACGTCCCCGATAAAGCAAGATGGCACGTCGGCAGTGCATTAAATGTGTTTGTCCTATGGTGCCAGGCGGTAGACTTGGACACTATACATACTTTCCACCTCCTGTGTGCCATTGTGGCAACCCCTTTTAACTATAAAAGGAGGCCCGAGGCATACTGAGGAAGCATTCAGACTTTTTGGACTACGCACGCAGCGTAGCTAGTTCAAGAGTTCAAGAACACCAAATATACACCAAAGCAGGATTAGGGTATTATGCATCGCTTGCGGCCCGAACCTGGATAAAATTCCCCCGCGTTGATCTTCTAAACCCGCTCTTTCCGCAGCCCCGCGCCCTGTCAATTGTAGTAGGGATTCCCTGTGATCCCATAGGTGTTGTTTCCTTTACATCTTTGGCATGCCAGGTAGGGGGCGCAAGCTGTGAAAATCTGGTTTTGGAGTCAGCTCATCGATTTCTTCATCCGGATGGCTCGAAAGAAGAAGGCTACGTCGACCAGCCACACTCTGGTGCCGTCCGTGGCCGCAGCCACCATCCGTGTGGCGACGGAAAAGCTAAGTCACGCAAAACCTTGAGCAATTTCTTCCTTTTTTATAAGGTTATTCTCCTCGAAAGATCTTGCTCCTTGTATGGAAAACCTGCACGCAAGGGAAACCTTCCTCTATTGGCAACACCCTTGTTTTGTTCCGAGTCCGCTCAACAGTTCAATCGGCTACGCTGAGAACGGCAAGGTGGCTTGTCCGGCAGCAAGCGCCCCCCGACAGGCTGCTAAGGATCTGTCCTCAAAGCGCCATAGTATGGGTTTACGCGTCGGCAAACCTATCCAACTAGGCGTAGGGTGTGTACATACAAGGTAAGATCGAACAGGAAGATAACATGCATCATTTAAAAGTACTCCAGAGTTATATTACATCAATAAGTTGCTGCGGTTCTAACTTAAGATAAAATTTTCTTGGTCATGAACTCGCAGCGGCGACGAGAAACGGGGTGTCTAGTCCCGGCGCTAGCCCTCCACCCTCTTGACTCCGGCGACGCAACTGATGATGGGCTCGATACGCTCTTCGAGCACCGTGAGGTCCGCATCCTGTTACAAGCTCTCCAGCGCATCGGCGAAGTCGACGCTGGTGTTCCAGAACGCCACCTTGGTGAGCACCTTGGTCAAGGCGCCTCGACAGAGCCTCCGGGCCTCGTTGGCCAGATAAGCTGCTCAGTTGGAGCGGAGCTGCTCCAAGGCTTCGAGGACGCCCTCGAAGAACAGGGTCAGCCTGGCATTGGGGCTTATGTTCACCTCCGGGGAGTACTTGCAGTTCCGCATGCCCATGGCGGCCAGCTGCGTGGTGAGCCTCTCTGCAACGTCGATGATGCGGCTGATCCAGAGGTTTACGCTCTTCACGTAATCCTCGTGGGCGGTGGCATCATTGCTCCGCAGCCGCTTCTCGTCCTCCAGGGCCTTGTTCTGGGTCTCCTCACGAGCCCTGGCCACCGAAAGCTACCCCTCCAAGCCGTCCAGTTTCAGCTTCAGATCATTGATGGATTCATTGGCCTCGGAGAGCAGCCTGGCCTTGTCGGAGACTGCGGCCTGCACATCGGCCAAAGCGCGGTTGGTCGTGTCCCTCTCCTCCGTCAGCTCCAAGACCTCCTTCTTCAGCCCATCCCGCTCCAGCTCCAGCTCCTTCACCTTGCCGGCATGGTCCAGGGCCAGAGCATTAAGTGCGTCCTTGTGCTTCTGCTCCAGCTCCTGGGTCCGCTGCACGACGAGCTTCTCGACATCCTCGTCCTTGCTGCGAAGCATGGCAGCGAGCGCCTCCTCAAGGGCGACGAGGTCTTCCTCCTAGGAGTCCAGCAGAGCCTTCTGCTGTTGCCGGGCAGCTTCGTCCTTGGCGGCCTGCACCTTCGCCACCTCCTAGGCCTTCTCGATATCGGCCTGCTTCAGGATGAGCTCTCGCTTGCACTCATCCAGCTCACCCTGGGCGGCCCTCAGTTCATCCCAGGCCTCGCCAAACCAGACCTGTGTCTGAGCGACACGCTCCTCAAAATCTGCCTCCGCCTTGTCCACCGCCACCATCCTGGATTTCACCTTGTCCTGGCGGGCACGATGGAGCGCCTGGAGCCTCTGGAAGCTGGCGCTCATGGCTCGGAGGAGCTGCTCCTCCTAGGAACCGTCGCCGCCCACGCTCGGTTCATCAACAACCTGGAGCCCGGTGGTGGCAAGCGCCTCATCATCAAACACCTCCCGTTCGGCCGGCGCTCTGGTGCTTGCCGTCCCTGGGAGGCGGACGAACAAGTCGTCTCCCACCCTAAGGTACTTCCCCGGGGCAGGGGCTGCAGGGGAGGAAGGTTGGTCGTTGGCCACCTCCTCCTCGGTGGACCCCAAGGTGGCTTCCTCGGTAGCGGCCTTGCCGGGCTCCCCTGCAGACCCCTTGCTGCCCCCCGGCAGCAGTCTCGCCAGCTCCCCCGACAGGCCCCTTGGCGGCCTCCTCGGTGGCGGACTTGGTGGCTTCCTCAGCCGCAATCTTGGTGGCCTCGGCTTGGGCATCCTTGGCGACCTCCCCGATGATGGTGTTGATATCCTCCTGGTTCATCGAGGGAGGATCTGGAAACCAGAAAAGAGAATGCAACGAGGCCAAGATCGAGGTTCAGAGCAAAGAAAAGAAAAAATACAGAGACAGGAGGCAGGCCACTTACCCGTGCCAAGCTGGGAAGAAGTGTTTCCCTCCCCGCCAATGTTCGTGGCCGGGACGGAGCCGCCGGCACCCAAGTTCGCCTCCTCTTCCTCCATGCGCATGGGCTCGTCGGTAGGTGTCCTTGCCGGGGATGCCCCTCTGGGTGGCGTGGTCGATGGGGGCGGCATGTCAGGGGCGGCCCTCAACGGCTCCTCCTATTGCTACCCCCTCCTGAAAATCCGGCAAGGTCAGCACCAAGATTCGTGCCCCAACACTCACCGGCGAGGAGTGAGTAATGAACTCACACTGGGGGCTGAGGCGGGGGCTGCGCCGGGGGCTGTTGTCCGGGCTGATCACCACCAACACTGGCGTGCGCGGGGTGCTCGCCGAGGGCTTGTCGCCGACCGAAGCCCTGGCCTTCTTCGCCGCCCTCTGGGCCAGCGTCTCCGTGTCCCTGAGAAGACAATATCAAGTTAGGAAAAGATAATGTGGTCGATGGGGAACTAGAAGATGGTAAAGGGCGAGGTGCTTCCTCGTCGTCCTCCTCTGGCCTCCTCTTCCTCTTCGGGCTGAAAGACCCAAGGTCGAACTCGGCCTCCGGGGCGTCGTCCGAAGGAGGAGGAGAGGGGGATGGCGTCCTGCGCCGCTTGGATGAGGAAGAGGCGACGGCTGCGACTTTCTTCGCTGCCGCAACCCTTGTCTCGCGTGCAGGCTGCGCCTGGGCTTGTTGCCACCGTGTGGTCCTACCGGGCCGGACCGGCTCGCCAGAGCTAGCCCTCTGCAAGATGCGTCTCCTCCCCGGGGCCGAAGAGCCGTCTGCCTTGGTCTCCTCTCCGGCTGACTCCTAGACCACGTCTTCGATAAGGGGAGCCCCGACACCGGCACCGCTGGCTTCCCCGGCAGACCCCACCCACTCGGTGAGCTCTTTCTCTTCTACGGCCGTGTTAGCCTCGTCCTCCACGGTGCCAACTCTGCTGGCCTCCCGAGCAAGTGCCGCCTCCTCCGCCCTGGTGGCAATGTATTCCAGCTCCTCCTTCGCGGTGTCGCAGATGAGCAGCGACACGTCGCGAACGTACCTCTCCGACTGGTTGTTGAAGAAGGCCTGCACCTGCTCCATTTCCGGCTCGACCTAGCCTGGATCGAGGCCGCACGCGTTGAAGTCCGGCATCATGGCGATGATGGTGGTTTGGAAAGAATTGTTGCTCAACGGGACCACTCCCGCTGGCAACCCAAACAGAGACCCGCCGACCCTGGTGGCCTTGCTGGCCTTTTTGGCTTTGCCAGTCCTCTCGACCCCGCCTGCCTCATTTACCTTGAGCTGGAAGAGCCTCTTGCAAAAATGAGCATGCCCCAGCACCGTGAAATCGTGTTTCAGGCCGGGGCGAAGCCTCATGACGTCGGCCGCGTTCCTGTAGTCCCAGGCCGGCCTCCCCTTGTTGTGCAGTGGGGCAATCCGGCGGCGGATGAAATCGGCCCAATCATCTCAAGGGTGAGCCCGGCCACGGTGAGGAGATGGATCCTAGTGGTGGTGACCATGAGCTTCTTGTCATTGGCGTCGAGGTCGCTCCAGTCCTTGTGGCGGACCAGCGGACTCCGGCGAACCCGGCAGAACTCCCGCTGATCCCTCTCCTCGATCCAGCACCATCGACCCCGCCACTCGTCCCACCTCTCCTTCTGCGCACCCTCTGGGTACGTGCCCCTTCCCTGGGTCCTCGGGATCCAGGTGATGCAGCCAGAGATGACGCCCCCGGGCTGGATGCGAGGGTAGAAGTAGTGGCAGAAGAGTGCCGTGCTGGGGAGCACTCCGGCAAATCCCTCCCAGAGATGGGTGAAGAAGGCCATGCACGCCACGACATTCGGCGTAAGGTCCAGAAGATGGAAGCCGTAGGTGTGCATGAAGTCGTCGAAGAAATCAGAGAAAGGGGGGCAGAGCCCGCAGGAGAAGTAATCGACGAAGAAGGGGTACCGATTTGGACCGGCCTTGGCAAAGTCGGCGGGGATGATACGCATGGCAGGGTGGCTCGACGTCTCCCTCCCCCACAAGGGCCTGAAGTAGTCCCTGAGGGTGACCGCATCGACCGTCAAGGGGAAGAGGGCACGCTCCGTCCGAAGCGCCACCAACTCACTCTCCGGCACCTCCTTCCCTCCGTCATCTTTAGCTGCTCCCTTGCCCTTGCCTGTCTTGGGTCCCATGGCGACTGGGAGGGGATAAAGAATCGAGGGCAATGGGGGCGCAGCGACAGCGAGCAGAGGCAAGAGCTTCGACTTGCGCTTGAGGAAGAAGAAGAGGGGAACGACGGTCCCGAGATTGGAAAAGGCACAGAGGGTAAATGAGCAGCACCCCTGCGGTTTTCCTTTTTATGAGGAAGATGCGGGCCGCCTCTTTACTATTCACCACGACATGACGCAAGCGTGCTGCAACCGCCCCATGCACAACCCCCACGTCACACATTCAATGCAGGTCGTGGGGAAGCGCAACTGGCGAAGGAGTTACCACAGTAAAACTCTGCCACGCATGCCACAAGACTGCCTGGGCTCGACCCAACAACGCTCATACTGATGTGTGGCCCGAGCCTGTGGGGCTCTGTCGATGTACAAAAGTAGGGGCCTTCCGTACCCCTTTACTTGTGCACGGGCAGTGCTAGCCGCACCTGCGGCCACGCTTGGCGGGGCAGAGGAAGCAAAGACACAAGACTACCAGAGCAGCGCCCAAGCTAGAGGCGCAAGGAGCAAAGGGACAAGATGGGCTTCCCCCGGCAAGAGCCTTGCCGAGGCGGCCTACGAAGCCCCGGCAAGAGCCTTGCCGGGGCAACTTTCCCAACACCTGCAAGGCCGCCGCCCTTGAGCCTAAGAGTTCCGACACCATCAACAACATTGGAACCAAGGCTCAGGAGGCGCCTGCATGGTGGCATGCATATCTTTGTGAAGACCAGAGGCTTGAGAGACTAGATGAGAATCAGAAGACGAAGGCCCCTGGCAAGACCCTTGCCGGGGACGCCCACGAGACCCCGGCAAGACCCTTGCCGGGGACATCTGCAGGGCCACGGCTAGGCCCACACATACAAAGGCTCCGCTGCCCCGCGGCCGTTCCAACACGACGATCAACTCGCCAACTAGGCAAACGCCTGCGTGGTAGCATGCAGCTTCTAGGCCAACTAGCCAAGCACCTGCGTGGTGGCATGCAGATCTTCGTGAAGACCCTACCACCGCACCAGCTCAGCAGCCATAGCTTGGACGCGCGTCGGAGCGAGGCGAAGCAATGACAGACGGGACAAGCTTCCTGGCCATCCCCAATAAAGCAAGAGGGCACGTCGGTAGCGCATTAAATGTGTTTGTCCTATGGTGCCAGGCGATATACTTGGACACTGTACATACTTTCCACCTCCTGTGTGCCACTGTGGTAACCCCTTTTGACTATAAAAGGAGGCCCGAGGCGTACCGAGGAAGGATTTAGACTTTTTGGACTACGCACGCAAAGAGCTCAAGAACACCAAATATATACCAAAGTAGGATTACTGTACTACGCATCGCTTGCGTCCCGAACCTGGATAAAATTCCCCCGCGTTGATCTTCTAAACCCGCTCTTTCCGCACCCCCGCGCCCTGTCAACCGTAGTAGGGGTTCCCTGTGATCCCATAGGTGTCGTTTCCCTGACATACGGTAAGTAAACGGACTCCAAAAAATCTGCAAACATCTTTTCTGTCCATTTTGGAATATAACAAAAGTTAGGAAAATAAGAAACTACCAGGAAGGTGACCCTGGTGGGCACAAGACATCAGGGTGCGCCCGCGCCCAGGTGGGTTGTGCCCACCTCGGGTACCTTCTGGACTCCATTTTTCTTCTGTTTGCTTGTTTCCAAAGATAAAAAATCTCTATATACCCCCTGAACCTATTGACCACCGTATCATGGAGAAATCTTCTGTTTTCTTTTCCTTGCTGTTTTCTGATAGATCCCATCTACCATGGCCGCTTCAAGCTCCTCCAAGGACAAGTTCTTCAAGAACGTCATCAACCCATATTTGCGGGAGGTGGTGCAGCACCCTCAGGTCACCCAGATGCATGAGGGGGTGCTTCACATCCGCGATGTGCAAGGTCCCAAAAGGACGTGAACCGTGGAGGCCAGGCTTGAAGCTATGGAGCAGGAGGTCTTCCGGTGCAAGGGGATGGTGGAATGTGGACTCAATTCCAATCACCTCATGATCGCGGACTACACCCCTGATCTCAAGGTGGATGGCAAGTCCATGAAAGACATCGTCTTCACCTTCAACGAGCTAATCAAGTTCCTCCAAAGCCAGATCTACGATCTCCAAAACCAAGTCTTTGAATATGAGGCGAGGTTTAAAGGTATGAGTTTGGCTGCCAATTGCAGGACCCGTGAGACTCACTCCCCCTCTTATGCTGGTGGACATCTGCCATGGAAACCCGAGGACAAGATCGTTACCACTTCATCACCACCTTCTTCTTCATCACCAAAAGAAAATTGAGTATCGGGTATGGGCACTCCCCTTGGCTTGAGCCAAGCTTGGGGGAGGTGCCCCGTTATCGTATCACCTCCACTATCTCTTGCATTTACTTGTCTTAGTTCAATCTATAGTTATCTTTTACTTTAGATAAATAAAAGTTTAGTTCGATCCTTTATTTTTGAGAGTTTGCTTAGTGATCTATTTTTGTAATCATGTGCGAGATATATAATAAAGTTTAGTTTGAGTTTTGCTTTCTTTACTTTCATGTTCTAATAAAAAGAAAGGAAATAAATGAAAAAGATCATATATTAATCTTATGGTAGGTAATAACACCACATAAGGAAAAGTATAAGTAGAAAATTTTATTGGATATTGACAAACTTAGCATTGGTCAATGATGCAATTCATGAAAGAATTAATAAGGGAAGAGAAGATTCACGTACAAATACACTATCTTGGAATTGTTTTGTGATTGTGAGCCCCCATCAAAATATTATATGCCAAAATTGTTGACATTGGACAAGGAAGACAACGTAATGATTTATGTCTGTTCATATTCACATAGAAGTTATATTGTCATAGATTCTTCAACATGTGGTGCTTGCCCCTCATCTTTGCTAGCCAAAAATTCTGCACAAAGTAGAGATACTACTTGTGCATTGAAAAGCCCTTAAACTCAAATATTATTTTCATGAGTCCACCATACCTACCTAAGGATTGAGTAAGATCCTTCAAGTAAGTTGTCATCAATGCAATAAGGCAATAAAAATTGCTTCTAAGTGTTAAATCATTTAGTGTAAGACAAAATTGAGCGTTGTACGAACTTGTGATAGGAAAGAATAAAAGTGACAGACTGCATAATAAAGTTTTCTATCATAAGGGGCAATATAACGTGATGTTCTTTTGCACTAAGGGGTTGAGCATACAAGCAAAAAGCGCATGGCAACCTCTGCTTCCCTCTGCGAAGGGTCTATCTTTTACTTTTATGTATTTACTTTTATGCAAGAGTCAAAGTTTTTCTCTCTATTCCTTTTT
Source organism: Aegilops bicornis (assembly GCA_021605145.1). Taxonomy (NCBI): domain Eukaryota; kingdom Viridiplantae; phylum Streptophyta; class Magnoliopsida; order Poales; family Poaceae; genus Aegilops; species Aegilops bicornis. The sequence goes on along the minus strand of CM038675.1, from coordinate 379,519,208 downwards.
ATTTTCTCTTTTGGCAAGCATCATGTGGTGAGGAAAGATCTAGGCACATATATCCAGTTGGATATGGGTAGCATGAGTTATTATTGTTGACATCACCCTTGAGGTGAATATGTTTGGAGGCGAAATTATAAGCCCCTATCTTTCTATGTGTCCGGTTGAAACGTTTAGCTCATGTCTATGCGGTGAGTGTTAGCAATCATAGAAGACTATATGATGGTTGAGTATGTGGACTTGCATAAAGGCTCCGATACGTGACCCTTCCTGAAAAGATGATGAATTATAGTTGCAAAGTTGACTAAGAACATAGTTTCTTGGTTTCCAATAGAGTTTATGCTTTATACTTCGATGCTGTGATGAATTGTTACTTATTCGTGAGAAGTCTATGATAAAAGTTCTATGTTTAAGTTTGTTGCTGTTATAATAATCTAGATGCTGCTTCTATGTCCGTATTTTGTGTTTATCGACACCTCTCTCTCTAAGCATGTGGGCATGTTTTCAATTTCGGTTTTCTCTTGAGGAAAAGCGAGGTCTAAGCTTGCGGGAGTTGATACGTCCATTTTGCATCATGTTTACCTACTATTATTTATAATGTTTTTATGCATAATAACGGTTTTTGGGGTAATTCGAATGACTTTTCTCTCATAATATGCAAGGTTCACACAAAGAGGGAAAATTCCGGTAGCTGGAAATTTGGACATGGAAAAGCTATGTCAGGCCACCTATTCTGCACAACTCCAAATAAGCTGAAACTTCACGAGGAATTTTTATCAAATTATCAAAGTAGCGAACACGAATCGAACCAACATGGTGAAAGTGACTAGATGAAATTCCCGTGTACCCTCAAGAATGCTTTGCTTATGTTAAGAGACCATTTTGGCCTGTCGTTTGCCTCAAAAGGATTGGGATACCTTGCTGCACTTTTGTTACTATTACCATTACTTGCTCGTTACAAATTATCTTGCTATCAAACTACTCTGTTACTTACAATTTCAGTGCTTGCAGGCATTACCTTGCTAAAAACCACTTGCCATTTCGTTCTACTCCACGTTGGGTTCGACACTCTAACTTATCGAAAAGGCTACAATTGATCCCATATACTTGTGGGTCATCAGGGAGAAGAGGTGTTAGACCACTGCATAGAGGGGGAGAGAGTTGGTGATGACGGCGGCGAAGTTGTTGGTGTAGATCGCCGTCACGATGATGGCCCCGGCGGCGTCCCGGCGCCACCGGGAGAGAGGGGGAGAGAGCCCCTCCTTCTTCTTATTCCTTGACCTTCCCCCTAGATGGGAGAAGGGTTTCCCCTCTAGTCCATGGCCTCCATGGCCGCAGAGGGGCGGGAGCCCCTTCGAGATTGGATCTCTCTCTCTCTCTCTCTCTCTCTCTCTCTCTCTCTCTGTTTCCTTCTGTTTCTGCGCTCCCAGATTCTGGGCTTTCACCGTTTTTAAATTCCTGGAGATCCGTAACTCCGATTGGGCTAAAAATTTAACCCAATTTTTAGCCGGATATTAGCTTTCTTGCAGCAAAAGAAGGGCACCAACCGCCTTACGGAGTGGCCACAAGGTCCCAGGGTGCGCCCCCTGCCTTGTGGACTCCTCTGGCATCGTCTCATGTTGATTCTTTTTCCCAAAAATCACATATATTCTAAAAAAAACTTTGTAAGTTTTTATCGCATTTTGACTTTGTTTGATATGGATTTTCTGCGAAACAAAAAACATGCAACAAACAGGAACTGGCACTGGATCAATATGTTAGTCCCAAAAATAGAATAAAAAGTTGCCAAAAGTATATGAAAGTTGTATAATATTGACATGGAACAATCAAAAATTATTGATACGACGGAGACGTATCAACATCCCCAAGCTTAATTCCTGCTCATCCTCTAGTAGGTAAATGATAAAAAAGATAATTTTTGATGTGGAATGCTACCTAGAATAATCTTGATCATATAATCTAATCATGGCATGAATATTAAGACACGAGTGATTCAAAGCAATAGTCTATCATTTGACATTAAGACAATAATACTTCAAGTATACTAATAAAGCAATCATGTCTTCTCAAAATAATATGGCCAAAGAAAGTTATCCCTACAAAATCATATAGTCTGGCTATGCTCCATCTTCAACACTAAAAGTATTACATCATGCACAACCCCGACGACAAGCCAATCAATTGTTTCATACTTTTAATGTTCTCAAGCCTTTTCAACTTTCACGCAATACATGAGCGTGAGCCATGGATATAGCACTATAGGTGGAATAGAATATGATGGTGGAGGTTGTGTGGAGAAGACAAAAAGGAAGAAAATCTCACATCGACGCGGCTAATCAACATGCTATGGAGATGCCCATCAATCGATATCGATGCAAGTGAATAGGGATTGCCATGCAAAGGATGCACTAGAGCTATAAGTGTATGAAAGCTCAAACTGAAAACTAAGTGGGTGTGCATCCAACTTGCTTGCTCATGAAGACCTCGGGCATTTGAGGAAGCCCATCAACGGAATATACAAGCCAAGTTCTATAATGAAAATTCCCACTAGTATACGAAAGTGATAACTCAAGAGACTCTCTATATGAAGAACATGGTGCTACTCCGAAGCACAAGTGTGGTAAAAGGATAGTAGCATTGCCCCTTCTCTCTTTTTCTCTCATTTTTTATTCTCTTTTTTTCTCTCTTTTTTTGGCCTCTTTTTTTATTTTTTATTTCGTCCAGAGTCCGATCCCGACTTGTGGGGGAATCATAGTCTCCATCATCCTTTCCTCACTGGGACAATGCTCTAATAATGATGATCGTCACACTTCTATTTACTTACAACTCAATATTACAACTCAATATCTAGAACAATATGACTCTGTGAATGCCTATCAAAGTGTACCAGGATGTGCAATGATCTAGCGTAGCAACGATATAAAAAAACGGACAAGCCATGAAAACATCATGCTAGCTATCTTACGATCATGCTAAGCAATATGACAATGAATGCTCAAGTCATTTATATGATGATGATGGATGTTGCATGGCAATATATCTCAGAATGGCTATGGAAATGCCATGATAGGTAGGTATGGTGGCTGTTTTGAGGAAGATATAAGGAGGCTTATGTGTGATAGAGCGTATCATATCATGGCGTTTGGACGCACCGGCAAAGTTTGCACCAACTCTCGAGGTGAGAAAGGGCAATGCACGGTACCAAAGAAGCTAGCAATGATGGAAGGGTGAGAGTGCATATAATCCATGGACTCAACATTATTCATAAAGAAATCACATACTTATTGCAAAAATCTATTAGCTATCGAAACAAAGTACTACACGCATGCTCCTAGGGGGATAGATTGGTAGGAAAAGACCATCGCTCGTCCCCGACCGCCACTCATAAGGAAGACAATCAATAATCATGCTCTGACTTCGTTACATAATGGTTCACCATACGTGCATGCTACGGGAATCACAAACTTTAACACAAGTATTTCTACCATCACTATTACTCACTAGCATGACTCTAATATCACCATCTTTATATCGCAAAACTATTGCAAGGAATCAAACATATCATATTCAATGATCTACAAGTTATGTAGGATTTTATGAGTAACCATGTGAATGACCAATTCTTGCTGACTCTCTAAATAGATATAAGTGAAGAACGAGAGTTCAATTATTGTCTACAAAAGATATGCCCACGCTCTAAAAAATATAAGTGATGCAAAAGAGCATTCTACAAAAGGCGGTTTTCTATGTGTAGAGAAACAGGCAATCCAAACTTCAAATGGTATAAGTGAAGCACATGAAGCATTCTATAAAGCCATACTCAAAAGATATAAGTGAAGTGCAAAGAGCATTCTATAAATCAACCATTGACTATATCATACCAGCATGGTGCATTATTAAAAGAAAAATAAAAAGCACACGACGCTCCAAGATTTACGCATATCAGGTGACGAATAAAAATATAGCTCCAAGTAAAATTATCGATGATCGTTAGAAGAAAGAAGGGATGCCTTCCGGGGCATCCCCAAGCTTAGTCTCTTGCCAGTCCTTATTCCTTCATCCATCGTGATCTCACCCAAAACTTGAAAACTTCAATCACACAAAACTTAACAAAACCCTCGTGAGATCCTTAGTATAATAAAACAAATCACCACTTTAAGTACTATTGCAAACTCATTCATATTTTATTTTTGCATCATAGCTACTATAATATAACATTTCCCTGGCTTATACCACCGATACAATCGATAGTTTCATCAAAATGAGCGAAACAATGCATCAAAACAGAATATGTCTTAAACAGGACAGTCTGTAGTAATCTGAACATCTACCATACTTATGTAACTCCAAAAATTCTGAAAAATTAGGACACAATAAAAAATTTGTTGAAGTATTGTTCAAAAAATTTCATAAGCTTTTGACGTTCCAGTAAAAAAATGTAAATTCACGCACTACAGCCAAAGTTTCTGTTTTTCCACTGCATAAACCAAACAAGAAATCTAATCATCCTAAAGGCAAATCTTGGCACATTATTTTTATAATACAATGGATTTGTACAAGGGGATAATTATTTTTGTTGAAAAGTTTTTGTAATCATGATTCAGAAAGTTTCCATGGGCATGAACAAAGTTCAAGGAGCTCCCCCACTTCAACGGTGCTCGTCTTTCTTACTTTCACCTCTCTTTTTGAAAAAGTTTTAGGTTCCCACTTTATTTTTTGTTTTTAAACTTTATAAAAGCACAAAACAGAAATAAATGACTCTCTAAAACTTTCGGGCTGTCTCCCTAGTAGCGCTTTCTTTAAAGCCATTAAGCTAGGCATATAGTGCTCAAGTAATGGATCCACCCGGATCCCAAGGTATATCAAAGCCAATTTTAATTAACAATGATTTGTGATTTAGTAGTGAGCACACAGTAACAGTAACATATATCATGCAACATCAAAGTCTAACTCTCTTCCTATGCATCGTCATGTCATAAAAGAACAATCATGCACACATAGTAAAGGTCGATACATAGCATAAACAACTTCTTGCAATTTTATCGTATTGGAAAGATAGAGAGGCGGAGATGTAGTTCCTCTCTCATAATAATTGCAAGTAGGAGCAGCAAGCACATGCATATTATATTTATCAAAATCATCATGTGTAACGGTAAAAGGCAACCCATCAATATAATCCTTAATAAGCGCAAACTTCTCTGATATAGTGTAGTTGGGAGAATTCAAAAAGATAATAGGACTATCATGTGTGGGTGCGATAGCAACAGTTTCATTATTAACATAAGGAACTATAGCAAGTTCATCTCCATAAGCATAATTCATATTGGCATCATGGCCACAAGCATAGCAAGCATCAAGTTCATCAAAAAGGGATATTTCAAACGAATCCAAGGGATCATAGCAATCATCCTTCGGTAAGCACGAAGGGAATTTAAACAATGTATGGGATAAAGAGTTACTCTCATTAGAAGGTGGGCACGAGTGATCAATCCGCTCTTCCTCCTTTTGTTCTTCACTCTCCTCCTCATCTTTTTCATCTAATGAGCTCACAGTGTCATCAATTTCTTCTTCCATAGTTTCCTGCAAAATATTAGTCTCTTCTTGGTCAGCGGAGACTTTCTCAATAAACACATCAATATCGGAATTATATTCATCATTCTCATAGCAATATTTAAGTATAGCAAAATTTTCAGGTCTATAAACATCATCATCAAAAGCTTCATACTTTTCAAACAAAGATTCAATTTCATAAGCACCCTTAAAAGCAACAAATTCTTCTATTCGTTCCACATCATAGTAATCATATCTACCATTAGCATAAGAAGCTAAGGTTTCACTGTCATTAAATTTGCATGAAAAGGGAAGGTGTGGAGCCTTCATCCTAGAGCAACAAGTATAATCATATCTCAAGCATAAATTCCGAGCATACCAATACAACATATGAATTAGATCCCATAACAGTTTCCCTTTTTGAGTCAAGCGATAATCCCTAAATTATTCATGTTAATCCAAACTGTCTCCCATTATATAATTGAATGGGGCTTTCTCAAGATTATTAAAGTAATGCATAATATCTTTCACATAATGAGTATCGAGGGTTTTAGTGTTGGGGATCGTAGCAGAAATTTAAAATTTTCTACGCATCACCAAGATCAATCTATGGAGTCATCTAGCAACGAGGGAGAGGGGAGTGCATCTACATAACCTTGTAGATCGCGATGCGGAAGCGTTACAAGAACGCGGAGGAAGGAGTCGTACTCGTAGCGATTCAAATCGCGGTTGATTCCAATCTAAGCGCCGAACAACGGCGCCTCCGCGTTCAACACACGTGCAACCCGGTGACGTCTCCCACGCCTTGATCCAGCAAGAGGAGAAGAAGAGGTTGGGGAAGACTCCGTCCAGCAGCAGCACGACGGCGTGGTGGTGGCAGAGGAGCGCGGGACTCTAGCAGGGCTTCGCCAAGCACTACGAGAGACGAGGAGGGAGAGAGGTAGGGCTGCGCCAAGAGAGAGATCAAATCATGTGTTGGGCAGCCCCATACCTCAAGTATATATAGGGGGAGGGGAGGGACTACACCCCCTCTAGGGTTCCCTCCCAAGGGGGGGCGGCAGCCCTAGATCCCATCTAGGGTGGCGGCCAGAGGGGAGAGGGAGAGGGGCGCGCACCAGGATGGGCCCTAGGGCCCATATGCCCTAGGGTTTGCCCCCTTCCCCTCTTGGAGGCGCCTTGGGCCCTGGTGGGAGGCGCCCCAGCCTATCTAGGGGCTGGTCCCTTCCCACTATTGGCCCACGAAGGCCTCCGGGGCTGGTGGCCCCTCCCGGTGGACCACCGGACCCTTCCGGTGGTCCCGGTACATTACCGGTAATGCCCGGAACACTTCCGGTGGCCAAATCCTCACTTCCTATATATTAATCTTTACCTCCGAATCATTCCGGAACTCCTCGTGACATCCGGTATCTCATCCAGGACTCCGAACAACATTCGGTAACCGCGTACATACTTTCCCTATAACCCTAGCGTCATCGAGCCTTAAGTGTGTAGACCCTACGGGCTCGGGAGTCATGCAGACATGGGCGAGACAACTCTCCGGTCAATAACCAACAACGGGATCTGGATACCCATGTTGGCTCCCACATGCTCCACGATGATCTCATCGGATGAACCACGATGTCAAGGATTCAATCAATCCCGTATACAATTCCCTTTGTCTATCGGTACGATACTTGCCCGAGATTCGATTGTCTGTATCCCGATACCTTGTTCAATCTCGTTACCGGCAAATCTCTTTACTCGTTCCGTAACACATCATCCCGTGATCAACTCCTTGGTCACATTGTGCACATTATGATGATGTCCTACTGAGTGGGCCCAGAGATACCTCTCCATTACACGGAGTGACAAATCCAGATCTTGATTCGTGCCAACCCAATGCACACTTTCGGAGATACCCGTAGTGCACCTTTATAGCCACCCAGTTACGTTGTGACGTTTGGTACACCCAAAGCATTCCTACGGTATCCGGGAGTTGCACAATCTCATGGTCTAAGGAAATTATACTTGACATTAGAAAAGCTTTAGCATACAAACTACACGATCTTGTGCTAGGCTTAGGATTGGGTCTTGTCCATCACATCATTCTCCTAATGATGTGATCCCATTATCAACGACATCCAATGTCCATGGTCAGGAAATCGTAACCATCTATTGATCAACGAGCTAGTCAACTAGAGGCTTACTAGGGACATGGTGTTGTCTATGTATCCACACATGTATCTGAGTTTCCTATCAATACAATTCTAGCATGGATAATAAATGATTATCATGAAGAAGGAAATATAATAATAACTAATTTATTATTGCCTCTAGGGCATATTTCCAACAGTCTCCCACTTGCACTAGAGTCAATAATCCAGTTCACATCGCTATGTGATTAACACTCAAGGTCACATCCCCATGTGACTAACACCCAAAGAGTTTACTAGAGTCAATAATCTAGTTCACATTACCATGTGATTAACACTCAATGAGTTCTGGGTTTGATCATGTTATGCTTGTGAGAGATGTTATAGTCAACGGGTCTGAACCTTTCAGATCCGTGTGTGCTTTACAAATCTCTATGTCATCTTGTAGATGCAGCTACCACGCTCTATTTGGAGCTATTCCAAATAACTGTTCTACTATACGAATCCGGTTTACTACTCAGAATCATCCAGATTAGTGTCAAAGATTGCATCGGCGTAACCCTTTACGACGAACTCTTTTACCACCTCCATAATCGAGAAAATTCCTTAGTCCACTAGTTACTAAGGATAACCTTGACCGTTGTCCTGTGATCCATTCCTAGATCACACTTGTACCCCTTGACTGACTCATGGCTTGGCACACTTCAGGTGCGGTACACAACATAGCATACTTTAGAGCCTATGTCTAAAGCATAGGGGACGACCTTCGTCCTTTCTCTCTATTCTGCCGTGGTCAGGTCTTGAGTCTTACTCAATACTCATACCTTATAACACAACCAAGAACTCTTTCTTTGCAAATCTATTTTTGAACTCCTTCAAAATCTTGTCATGGTATGTGTTCGTTTGAAAGTACTATCTGCTTAATCTTGATCTTGATGCTCAATGTTCAAGTAGCTTAATCCAGGTTTTCCATTGAAAAACACTTTTCAAATAACCCTATATGCTTTCCAGAAACTCTACATCATTTCTGATCAACAATAGTCAACAACATATACTCATCAGAAATTCTATAGTGCTCCCACTCACTTCTTTGGAAATACAAGTTTCTCATAAACTTTGTATAAACCCAAAATCTTTGATCATCTCATCAAAGCGTACATTCCATCTCCAAGATGCTTACTCCAGTCCTTAGAAGGGTTGCTGGAGCTTTGCATACTTGTTAGCTTCTTTCAGGATTGTCAAAAACTTCTGGTTTTATCACATACAACCTTTCCTCAAGAAAATCGTCGAGGAAACGATGTTTTAACATCCTATCTGCAAGATTTCATAAATAATGCAGTAATTGCTAATATAATTCCAACAGACTCTCAGCATCACTACGAGTGAGAAAGTCTCATCGTAGTCAACTCCTTGAACTTGTCGGAAAACATCTTAACGACTAGTCGAGCTTTCTTAATGGCGATACTTATCATCATTGTCCATCTTCCTTTTAAAATCCATATGTACCCAACAGCCTTACGACCATCAAGTAGTTCTTCCAAAGTCTACACTTTGTTTTTCATACATGGATCCTCTCTCGGATTTTATGGCCTCGGGCCATTTTTCGGAATCCGGGCCCACCATCGCTTCTCCATAGCTCGTAGGTTCATTGTTGTCTAGCAACATGACTTCCAAGACATGATTACGTACCACTCTGAAGTAGTACGCATCCTTGTCGTCCTACGAGGTTTGGTAGTGACTTGATCCGAAGTTTCATGATCACTATCATAAGCTTCCACTTCAATTGGTGTAGGTGCCACAGGAACAACTCCCTGTGCCCTACTACACACTAGTTAAAGTGACGGTTCAATAACCTCATCAAGTCTCCACCATCCTCCCACTCAATTCTTTCGAGAGAAACTTTTCCTCGAGAAAGGACCCGATTCTAAAAACAATCCCTATTGCTTTCGGATCACGAGATGTGAGGTATACCCAACTGTTTTGGGTGTCCTATGAAGATGCATTTATCCGCTTTGGGTTCGAGCTTATCAGCCTGAAACTTTTTCACATAAGCGTCGCAGCCCCAAACCTTTTAAGAAACGACAGCTTAGGTTTCGATGAACCATAGTTCATACGGTGTCGACTCAAACGGAATTGCGTGGTGCCCTATTTAAAGTGAATGTGGTTGTCTCTAATGCCTAAACCATAAACTATAGTGGTAATTCGATAAGAGACATCATGGTATGCACCATATCCAATAGGGTGTAGTTATGATGTTCGGACACACCATCACACTATGGTGTTCCAGGATGTATTAGTTGTGAAACAATTTCCACAATGTCTTAACTGTGTGCCAAACTCGTAATTCAGATATTCATCTCTATGATCATATCATAGATATTTTATCCTCTTGTCACGACGATCTTTCAACTTCACCCTGAAATTACTTGAACCTTTCAATAATTCAGACTCGTGATTCATCAAGTAAATATACTTAGCATCTAATCAAATCATCTGTGAAGTAAGAACATAACGATATCCACCACATGCCTCAGCACTCATTGGACTGCACACATCAAGATTTATTACTTCCAACAAGTTGCTTTCTTGTTCCATCTTACTGAAAATGAGGCCTTTCTGTCATCTTGCCTATGCGGTATGATTTGCATGTCTCAAGTGATTCAAAATCAAGTGAGCCCAAACGATCCATCTGTATGGAGTTTCTTCATGCATATATACCAATAGGCATGGTTCGCATGTCTCAAGTGATTAAAAATCAAGTGAGTCCAAATATCCATCAACATGGAGCTTCTTCATGCATTTTATACCATTATGACTCAAATTGCAGTGCCACAAGTATGTGGTACTATCATTACTATCTTATATCTTTTGGCATGAACATGTGTATCACTACGATCGGGATTCAATAAACCATCCATTTTAGGTGCAAGACCATTGAAGGTATTATTCAAATAAACAGAGTAACCATTATTCTCCTTAAATGAATAACCGTATTGCGATAAACATAATCCAATCATGTCTACGCTCAACGCAAACACCGAATAACAATTATTTAGGTTTAACACCAATCCCGATGGTAGACGGAGCGTGCGATGCTTGATCACATCAACCTTGGAAACACTTCCAACACATATCATCGTCTCACCTTTGGCTAGTCTCCGTTTATTTTGTAGCCTTTTATTTCGAGTTACTAACACTTAGCAACCGAACCGGTATCTAATACCCTGCTGCTACTAGGAGTACTAGTAAAGTACACATTTAATATAATTTATGTCCAATACACACTTCTGTCAACCTTGCCAGCCTTCTCATCTACCAAGTATCTAGGGTGGTTCTGCTTCAGTGACCGTTCCCCTTATTACAGAAGCACTTAGTCTCGGGCTTGGGTTCAACTTTGGGTTTCTTCACTAGAGCAACTGATTTGCCGTTTCATGAAGTATCCCTTTCTTGCCCTTGCCTTTCTTGAAACTAGTGGTTTTACTAACCATCAACAATTGATGCTCCTATTTGATTTCTACTTTCGTGGTGTCGCGAATAGCTCAAGGATCATCATATCTATCCCTGATATGTTATAGTTCATCATGAAGCTCTAGTAGCTTGGTGGCAGTGACTTTGGAGAACCATCACTATCTCATCTGGAAGATCAATCTCCCACTCGATTCAAGAGATTGTAGTACTCATACAATCTGAGCACATGCTCAATGATTGAGCTTTTCTCCTTAGTTTGCAGGCTTAGGAAACTTGTCAGAGGTCTCATACCTCTTGACATGGGCACTAGCCTGAAATCCCAATTTCAGTCCTTGGAACATCTCATATGTTCTGCGATGTTTCAAAAAAAAAACGTCTTTGGTGCCTCAGTTCTAAACCATTTAGCATTACGCACTGAACTATCATGTAGTCATCAAAACGTGTATGTCAGATGTTCGTCCACAACCGACGCTCGAGGTTCAGCTCACTGAGCGGTGCATTAAGGACATAATCCTTCTACGCAGCAATGAGGACAATCCTCAGTTTACGGACCCAGTCCGCATAATTGCTACTATCAACTTTCAACTAAATTTTCTCTAGGAACATATCTAAAACAGTAGAACTAAAGCGTAAGCTATGACATAATTTGCAAAGTCCTTTTGACTATGTTCATGATAATTAAGTTCATCTGATTATTTAATGAACTCCCACTAAGATAGACATCCCTCTAGTCATCTAAGTGATACATGATCCGAGTCAACTAGGCCGTGTCCTATCATCACGTGAGATGGACTAGTCATCATCGGTGAACATCTTCATGTTGATCGTATCTTCTATACGACTCATGTTCGACCTTTCGGTCTTCCGTGTTCCGAGGCCATGTCTGTACATGTTAGGCTCGTCAAGTCAACCTAAGTGTATTGCGTGTGTAAATCTGGCTTACACCCGTTGTATTCGAACGTTAGAATCTATCACACCCGATCATCACGTGGTGCTTCGAAACAACGAACCTTCGCAACGGTGCACGCTTAGGGGAACACTTTCTTGAAATTATTATGAGGGATCATCTTATTTAAGCTACCGTCGTTCTAAGCAAATAAGATGTAAAACATGATAAACATCACATGCAATCAAATAGTGACATGATATGGCCAATATCATTTTGCTCCTTTTGATCTCCATCTTCGGGGCGCCATGATCATCATCGTCACCGACATGACACCATGATCTCCATCATCATGATCTCCATCATCGTGTCTTCATGAAGTTGTCTCGTCATCTATTACTTCTACTACTATGGCTAACAGTTTAGCAATAAAGTAAAGTAATTACATGACGTTTATGTTGACACGCAGGTCATAAATAAATTAAGACAACTCCTATGGCTCCTGCCGGTTGTCATACTCATCGGCATGCAAGTCGTGATTCCTATTACAAGAACATGATCAATCTCATACATCACATATATCATTCATCACATACTTTTTGTCCATATCACATCACACGTCATATGCTGCAAAAACAAGTTAGACGTCCTCTAATTGTTGTTGCAAATTTTTACGTGGCTGCTACATGTTTCTTAGCAAGAACGTTTCTTACCTACGCCAAAACCACAACGTGATATGCCAATTTCTATTTACCCTTCATAAGGACCCTTTTCATCGAATCCGATCCGACTAAAGTGGGAGAGACAGACACCCGCTAGCCACCTTATGCAACTAGTGCATGTCAGTCGGTGGAACCTGTCTCATGTAAGAGTACGTGTAAGGTTGGTCCGGGCCGCTTCATCCCACGATGCCGCCGAATCAAGATAAGACTAGTAACGACAAGTAAATTGACAAAATCGACGCCCACAAAAACTTGTGTTTTACTCGTGCATAGAAACTACGCATAGACCTAGTTCATGATGCCACTGTTGGGGATCGTAGCAGAAATTTAAAATTTTCTACGCATCACCAAGATCAATCTATGGAGTCATCTAGCAACGAGGGAGAGGGGAGTGCATCTACATACCCTTGTAGACCGCGATGCGGAAGCGTTACAAGAACGCGGATGAAGGAGTCAGATCAGAGCGATTCAGATCGCGGTTGATTCCGATCTAAGCGCCGAACAACGACGCCTCCGCGTTCAACACACATGCAGCCCGGTGACGTCTCCCACGCCTTGATCCAGCAAGGGGAGAAGGAGAGGTTGGGGAAGACTCCGTCCAGCAGCAGCACGACGGCATGGTGGTGGTGGTGGAGTGCGGGACTCTAGCAGGGCTTCGCCAAGCACTATGAGAGACGAGGAGGGAGAGAGGTAGGGCTATGGCAAGAGAGAGATCAAATCATGTGTTGGGTAGCCCCATACCTCAAGTATATATAGGGGGAGGGGAGGGGCTGCGCCCCCTCTAGGGTTCCCTCCCAAGGGGGGCGGCAGCCCTAGATCCCATCTAGGGTGGCGGCCAGAGGGGAGAGGGAGAGGGGGGCGCACCAGGATGGGCCCTAGGGCCCATATGCCCTAGGGTTTGCCCCCTTCCCCTCTTGGAGGCGCCTTGGGCCCTGGTGGGAGGAGCCCCAACCCATCTAGGGGCTGGTCCCTTCCCACTATTGGCCCACGAAGGCCTCCGGGGCTGGTGGCCCCTCCCGGTGGACCACCGGACCCTTCCGGTGGTCCCGGTACATTACCGGTAATGCCCGGAACACTTCCGGTGGCCAAATCCTCACTTCCTATATATTAATCTTTACCTCCGGATCATTCCGGAACTCCTCATGATGTCCGGGATCTCATCCGGGACTCGAACAACATTCGGTAACCGCGTACATACTTTCCCTATAACCCTAGCGTCATCGAACCTTAAGTGTGTAGACCCTACGGGCTCAAAGTCATGCAGACATGGCCGAGAAAACTCTCCGGTCAATAACCAACAACGGGATCTGGATACCCATGTTGGCTCCCACATGCTCCACGATGATCTCATCGGATGAACCACGATGTCAAGGATTCAATCAATCCCGTATACAATTCCCTTTGTATATCGGTACGATACTTTCCCGAGATTCGATCGTCGATATCCCGATACCTCGTTCAATCTCGTTACCGGCAAGTCTCTTTACTCGTTCCATAACACATCATCCCGTGATCAACTCCTTGGCCACATTGTGCACATTATGATGATGTCCTACCGAGTGGGCCCAGAGATACCTCTCCGTTACACGGAGTGACAAATCCCAGTCTCGATTCGTGCCAACCCAATGCAGACACTTTCGGAGATACCCGTAGTGCACCTTTATAGCCACCCAGTTACATTGTGACGTTTGGTACACCCAAAGCATTCCTACGGTATCCGGGAGTTGCACAATCTCATGGTGTAAGGAAATGATACTTGACATTATAAAAGCTTTAGCATACGAACTACACGATCTTGTGCTAGGCTTAGGATTGGGTCTTGTCCATCACATCATTCTCCTAATGATGTGATCCCGTTATCAACGTCATCCAATGTCCATGGTCAGGAAACCGTAACCATCTATTGATCAACGAGCTAGTCAACTTGAGGCTTACTAGGGACATGGTGTTGTCTATGTATCCACACATGTATCTGAGTTTCCTGTCAATACAATTCTAGCATGGATAATAAACGATTATCATGAACAAGGAAATATAATAATAACTAATTTATTATTGCCTCTAGGGCATATTTCCAACATTTAGGAGGTTCCCCATCTCCATGAGTAGCAAGTAAACCTAATTTTTTTGGTATTTTGTGTTCCATATCCATAACTAAAGATAGAGAACAACTTACAACAGCAAAGAAAATCTACTTAGTGATAAAGCAAACAAGCACACACGAGAATATTCACCCCACGCTATTGCTCCCCGGCAACGGTGACATAAAAAGGTCTTGATAACCCACAAGTATAGGGGATCAGTTGTAGCCTCTTTCGATAAGTAGGAGTGTTGAACCCAACGAGGGGCTAAAGGTAGAACAAATATTCCCTCAAGTTCTATCAACCACCGATACAACTCTACGCACGCTTAACATTCGCTTTACCTAGAACAAGTATTAAACTAGAAGTACTTTGTTGGTGTGATAGGATAGGTTTGGAAGATAATAAAGATAACGTAAATAGAAAGGGGCTGTTTAGATAAAGAAACAACTAAGTTAGTTTTAGTAGAGAGCTTTTTGTCACAAGAAAATTATTTGTCCCTAGGCAATTGATAACTAAACCGGTAATCACTATTGCAATTTTATATGAGGGAGAGGCATAAGCTAACATACTTTATCTTCTTGGATCATATGCACTTATGATTGGAACTCTAGCAAACATCCATAACTACTAAAGATCATTAAGGTAAAACCCAACCATAGCATTAAAGTATCAAGTCCTCTTTATTCCCATACGCCATAACCCACTTATCCGTGTTTGTGTTTCTATCACTCACGCAACACAGACAATAAGCAAACCACAAACATATTGCAAACCCTAAAGCGGGCATCCCTCATGCTTGCGCGAGACGGAGAGCACCATAGGACAGCACCAATAATAAAACATGCAACTCAAACCAATCATGATCATCAATGAACCCATAGGACAAAACAGATCTACTCAAACATCATAGGATAGCCATACATCATTGGAAAATAATATATAGCGTTGAGCACCATGTTTAAGTAGAGATTACGATGGGGAGAAGAGGTGTTAGACCTCTGCGTAGAGGGGGGGGGGGGGGTTGGTGATGACGGGGCGAAGTTGTTAGTGTAGATCGCCGTCACGATGATGGCCCCGGCGGCGTTCCGGCGCCATCGAGAGAGAGGGGGAGAGAGAGCCCCCTCCTTCTTCTTCTTCCTTGACCTCCCCCCTAGATGGGAGAATGGTTTCCCCTCTGGTCCATGGCCTCCATGGGGGTGGAGGGGCGGGAGCCCCTCCGAGATTGGATCTTTCACTCTCTATCTCTCTGTTTACTTCTGTTTCTGCGCTCCCAAATTCTGGCCTTTCACCGTTTCTTAAATTCCCGGAGATCCGTAACTCCGATTTGGCTGAAATTTTAACACAATTTTTATTCGGATATTAGCATTCTTGCGGCGAAATAAGGCCTTACAGAGTGGCCACAAGGGCGCAGGGCGCGCCCTACCCCCTGGGGCACGCCCCTGCCTTGTGGACTCCTCGGGCATCGTCTCGCGTTGATTCTTTTTCCCAGAAATCACATATATTCCAAAATATCTCCGTAAGTTTTGATCCGTTTGGACTCTATTTGATATGGACTTTTTGTGAAACAAAAAACAGGCAACAAACAGGAACTAGCACTGGGCACTGGATCAATATGTTAGTCCCAAAAATAGTATAAAAAGTTGCCAAAAGTATTCGAAAGTTGTATAATTTTGGCATGGAACAATAAAAAATTATAGATACAACAGAGACGTATCAGTTTCATTCTCCTCGCGAGGCTGGGGGGCCTCTCGAGGGTCTTGTCTTGGAGGCCTTGCCATTGGGCCATTCCAGGCCGTCGAGGGAGCCACGCCATGGGCAGATTTGGGTACCCCCGATCCCAGAACGCCGACAGACAAGACACGTATTTGTATTGTTTCCATTAAGGGAAAAATAATGGGGTTTATTCATATTGATTGGATTTACTTTGTCTACATGATGTCATCTTCCTTAAGGTGTTACTCCATTCTTTACGAACTTAATACTCTAGATGCATGATGGATAGCGGTCGATGTGTGTAGTAATAATAGTAGATGCAGGAAGGAGTCGGTCTACTTATCTCGAAAGTGATGCCTATATACATGATGATTTCCTTGGATATCACCATAACTGTGCGCTTTTCTACCAATTGCCCAACCGTAATTTGTTTATCCATCGAACGATTTTTATTCGAGAGAGAAGCCTCTAGTGAAAACTATGGCCCCTAGGTCTATCTTTACCATATATAAAATCCAATCATACCTTGCTGAAATTGATTTACATTATTTTATTTTGTGTTTTTGTTTATCTATTTATCTATCACTATGAGATTTGATCCTTGCAATTAACTGCCAAGGGATTGATAACTCCTTGTTTGCGTTGGGTGCAACTATTTATTCTTTGGTGTGTAGGTGTTGTTCACGAGGTCTTGTGTGGTTCTCCTATTGATAACATTGGTTCTTAAATGAGGCAAATACTTATCTCTACCGTACTACATTATCCTCTCCTCTTCGAGGAAATCCCAATGCAGCTCACAAGTAGAAGTGCATATACGATAAGATTCCATTATTCCATATCAAGCATCTTTGAGACTTTCTCCTTGTTTTTGTTTGAAGTAAAGGACTTCAAAATCTGGGATAAAGGAGGGATAGTAACACTAGGCATAGCGACGAGCAAACTAACAAAGCAAACCAAATATTTTTTTTGTATTTTATGAGAAGTGGGGGAGATGAAAATGAGAGGCAAAGGAAAATAAAAAGGAGAGCAAGTAGATGATAGTTTGTGCAAAGGTATTTGATAGGTTTTGGTGATGTCTCCCCGACAACGGCGCCAGAAATTCTTCCTTCTACTTGTGAGCGGCATTTTGATTTTCCTCAAAGAGGAGGGGAGATGGTGTACAGTAGAGACAAGTATTTCTCTTAGTGAGAACCACGGTTTATCGAACCAATAGGAGAATCATGCAAAGCCTCGTGAACATCACATGCACACACAAAAGCAAATACTTGACCGAACGCGGGCAAAAGGGTTGTCAATCCCCTTGAACTCATTAATTGCAAGGATCAAATCTCATAATGGTAGATAGATAAATTGCAAAAAAAACCAGCAAGGTATTTTTGGATTTTCTAATATGATAAAGGCAGACCCGGGGGCCATAGTTTTCACTAGAGGCTTCTCTCTCGAACACATAGCATACGGTGGGTGAACAAATTACTGTTCGCCAATTGATAGAAAAGTGCATAAAAGTAGTCCACCGCAACACCGACGACGGTTTCCCAGGGGTGCGAGCGCACCCCCACGGGAATCCGCATTGCCTCTGGCGGCCGTGGGAAGGGCACCTCCCGCAGGAACGGTTGCGGAAGCCGCGGCGGCCGTGGTCAGGGTGGAAGGCCCATGTCGGTCGTCCAGCCATCGTGCATGCGATCCCACACGGCTGACACGACCCAAGAGTTTGTCGTGTGGGTGGAAAGGCCGGAGGCCACTTGGCTCCAGCTCCTGCACTTCTTCACGGAGTTGTTGCCGGTCGGCGGACCTGTCGGCCTATGGCTGCACGCCGACGGCTGCTGCAACAAGGCCTCGTGGGTGATGTCTACTACACAACCTTCTTCTTGTAGACGTTGTTGGGCCTCCAAGTGCAGAGGTTTGTAGGACAGTAGCAAATTTCCCTCCAGTGGATGACCTAAGGTTTATCAATCCGTGGGAGGCGTAGGATGAAGATGGTCTCTCTCAAGCAACCCTGCAACCAAATAACAAAGAGTCTCTTGTGTCCCCAACACACCCAATACAATGGTAAATTGTATAGGTGCACTAGTTCGGCGAAGAGATGGTGATACAAGTGCAATATGGATGGTAGATATAGGTTTTTGTAATCTAAAAATATAAAAACAGCAAGGTAACTAATGATAAAGGTGAGCACAAATGATATTGCAATGCGTTGAAACAAGGCCTAAGGTTCATACTTTCACTAGTGCAAGTTCTCTCAACAATAATAACATAATTGGATCATATAACTATCCCTCAACATGCAACAAAGAGTTACTCCAAAGTCACTAATAGAGGAGAACAAACGAAGAGATTATGGTAGGGTACGAAACCACCTCAAAGTTACCCTTTCGGATCGATCTATTCAAGAGTTCATACTAGAATAACACCTTAAGACACAAATCAACCAAAACCCTAATATCACCTAGATACTCCAATGTCACCTCAAGTATCCGTGGGTATGATTATACGATATGCATCACACAATCTCAGATTCATCTATTCAACCAACACAGAGTACTTCAAAGAGTGCCCCAAAGTTTCTACCGGAGAGTCAAGACGAAAACGTGTGCCAACCCATATGGATAAGTTCACAATGTTACGGAACCCGCAAGTTGATCACCAAAACATACATCAAGTGGATCACGTGAATATCCCAATGTCACCACAGATAAGCACATGCAAGACATACATCAAGTGTTCTCAAATACTTAAAGACTCAATCCGATAAGATAACTTCAAAGGGAAAACTCAATCGTTTACAAGAGAGTAGAGGGGGAGAAACATCATAAGATCCAACTATAATAGCAAAGCTCGCGATACATCAAGATCGTGCTGAATCAAGAACACGAGAGAGAGAGAGAGAGAGAGAGAGAGAGAGAGAGAGAGAGAGAGAGAGAGAGATCAAACACATAGCTACTGGTACATGCCCTCAGCCCCGAGGGTGAACTACTCCCTCCTCGTCATGGAGAGTGCCGGGATGATGAAGATGGCCACCGGTGAGGGATCCCCCCTCCGGCAGGGTGACATAACGGGTCTAGATTGGTTTTCGGTGGCTACAGAGGCTTGCAGCAGCGGAACTCCCGATCTAGGTTATTTTCTGGAGTTTTCTGTATATATAAGAGGTTTTGGCATCGAGAACAAGTCAGGGGGGTCTCCGTGCTATCCACGAGGTAGGGGGACGCCCCCAGGGGGGTGGGCGCGCCTCCCACCCTCGTGGGCAGCCCGGGACTCTTCTGGCCAAACTCTTTTACTCCATGGCCTTCTTCTGGTCCAAAAATAAGCTCCGTCAAGTTTCAGGTCAATTGGACTCCGTTTGGTTTTCCTTTTCTGCGATACTCAAAACAAGGAAAAATGTAAACCGCATCGCGCTCTAGGTTAATAGATTAGTCCCAAAAATCATATAAAATAGCATATAAATGCATATAAATCATCCTAGAAGGATAATATAATAGCATGAATACTTCATAAATTATAGATACGTTGGAGACGTATCAGTGGGTAGAGGTCGAGGTTACCCCCGCAGGCAACATGTTCCTAAACCGCCGGTGGCAGACGTTCGCCCGCGCCCGCGGCCTGCACGGGAGACGTACCCTCCACCTTAAGTATGAAGGGGTGGCGACGCTCTAAATCAAGGTCTTCGGGGAAGACGACATGCGCTTGGGGTGATGCACCAAGGGCGATGATAGCGATAGTGACCACCTCTCTGATGACGACGACCAACGTGGCGGCGGCATCCTCCATGGTGAACTTGCCCTTGGCGACGGCCGCGACACCTCTGACAGCAGCGATGCCTCCCACGGGGGAAGCTCGAGCGACGACGACGACGACTATGACGAGCCACCACGCCGCCTCGCCCGGAACAAGGAGGCTGGGCCGCCGCGCCGTCGCATTCCCGCCCAGGAGGACACCGAGTCTCCATGCCGCCATGCCCCCATCAAGGAGGAGGAGGACTCTGACTGAGCGTGGGAAGCATCGGAACCAGGCCTCAGGAGTAGCGGTCCTCGGGGGTCCGCTTCTTTGCCTTTTTTATTTGCTACATTAAGAACCATGAAGAGCCTTGTGGGGGCATGTAATGAACTGCGGCACTTGTGCCTTTATATCTGTGTTTTCCGTTCGTGTTCTAGCATTTATATTGCTATTAATTGCAAGGTTCCTACCTGGCGTGATTAGGGTAACTTAGATTGGTACGCTCGTGACCCTTGGCGGGCTGCTGCGTCGTGGGGGCATACTCCTCCGGAGCCTTGATCCTAGGTACACCCATGGGGTCCCGAGGAGGCTCCCCCCTTATGGGCTGGGTCGCTCTGGGGCCTCGAGGGGCTTGCAGCCCGCGAGGTCGTTGGGGGGTTTGTGGGGCTACAGAGCCTCCGCAGATGCCCCCGCCAGGTGTCGGATCTTGCGGACATGTAAAGAGCACTCGACGTAGGATTCCTCAATAATGAGTCAGACCGTGCCGCTTTTTGTTTGGCCACCCTTCCTTGGCACCCATCTTGTGTCCAGAGCCCTCGAGCAAGGGGCGATCGTCGCGGGCATGCCGGGTCGCGATGCCCGGCAAGGCCAGGAGATAAACGCTCCTGAGGCCAGGGGCTGAAAGCGATTCGTGCCAGTTGGCTCGCTTGAAAGCATCACGCGAGGATTCGGACGCCACGGCCTTGGCAAGGTGTGCGTGCAGGCGGACCCACGTCCGTTGCAGCCTGGGGCTCCCACGTCGCCGGGGCTAGCCCGAGCTTAACACCGTGCCCGGTCCCCACTTGCGAGACGTGTGGGAGGGAGCAACGAGCAAGCGCCACTTCCTCCAAAAACGAGATTCAAGGAGAGAAAAACACTGGAAGGAGGAAAAAGAAACTCCCACCCCTTTCCAAACAAATATGCGAGAACTTCAAACTTCATTTTAGAAAGTGGAAAATTGGTTACAAGAGCAAGAGAAAGAAAAAGCCGCATATGGCGCCTATGCTAGTCTTCCCACCAGCGCGGAGCATGGGGCCTCCACTAGGCGTGGGCATAGTCGCTGTAAGACCATGTCGTCCACCAGCGCGGAGCATGGGGCTTCCACTTGGGCGTGGGCAGGAGCCCCCACGGGGCCAAGAGGTGGCGCACCGGGAGACTCCAGGGCGTGTACAACCCCACTCATTATTACGTGAGAGTGCCACGGGTAGAGCTTGCAAAGATGCTCGATGTTCCAAGCATTCTGGATGGGGATCTAGTCCAGCGTCTCCAGGCATACGACACCGGGCCTGGAGACGCGGGCGATCCTGAACGGGCCCTCCCACATGGGTGAGAGCTTATGAAGGCCCTCCCTGGAGAGGACCAGCCTCAATACGAGGTCTCCAACATCGAGAGTCCGAGAGTGGATGCTGCGGCATTGGTAACGCCGCAACGCCTGCTGGTACGTCGCCGCGCGAAGTTAGTCTTGGCGACGAGCCTCCTCCCCGAGCACAAGATTCGTTCCCCGCGTGGCATACTGACGCGCCTCGTCGAATGCCAGGACTCGCGGGGAGCGATGCTTGACCTCGTGCGAGAGGACCGCCTCAGCCCCGTAGATGAGGAAGAACGGGGTCTCGTTGGTGGGCTTGGTCGCGGTGGTGCGGATGGACCACAACACTGACTGAAGCTGACCGAGCCAAACCTTGCCGCAGGCCTCAATCTTCTTACTGAAGCTCCTTGTCTTGAGGTCCCTCAGGACCTCCGCGTTGGTGCGCCACTGGTCAAGGTTGCTCCGTGGGTGCACCACCGAAGCGTAATATATCTGCGTTCCAAGGTTAGCACAATATGTCCTAAAGAGGTTGCTTGTGAATTGGGAGCCATTGTCAGTAATGATACAGTTGGGGACACCGAAGCAGCTCATGAGGCCCTTGATGAACTTGACAGTTGAGCCAGCGGGGATGGCGCGCACGGGCTCCACCTCCGCCCACTTGGTGAACTTGTCGATGGCGACGTAGAGGTAGCGGTAACATCCGGCTGCCCGAGGAAACGGGCCAAGGATATCCAGCCCCCAGAGCGCTAAGGTCCATGAGAGCGGGATGGTTTGGAGACCTTGCGCGGGCTGGTGAATCTGCTTGGCGTGGAACTGGCAGGCCTCGCAGGTTCGCACCAGCTCGGTGGCGTCGTGGAGCGCCGTAGGCCAGTAGAACCTGCTGCGGAACACCTTGCCGACGAGGGTGCGCGATGAGGAGTGGTGCCCGCAATCTCCACCATGGATGTCAGCCAATAGCTCGCGCCCTTGCTCCCCGGATATGCACCGCAGCGAGACGTCGTTGGGGCGCCTTCGGTATAGCTCACCGTCCTACAAGCAATAAGCAGTGGCCCGACGAACCACGCGTTCCACATCTTCCTCCTTCTCTTGCAAGGCGCCGCGGAGCAAGTACGCCTTGAGCTCCTCGGTCAAAGAGCCTTCCTAAGGCTCCAACGCTTAGAGCAAAGCGGGCTCTGAGGTTGGGCCACAGGCCGTATGCGCCGAGCAAGGGGCCGAGGCGGTTTCTTTCGGAGCAGCGCTGGGCCTGCGGTAGGGGGCGCCGCCGAAGGCTTGAAGAGCCTTTCCTCGAAGACGCCAGGCTTCTGGGGCTCGTGGCGAGATGCCCTCTTGGCGATGTCATCTGCTTCCTTGTTCGTGCCGCGCGTGACGTGCTGCAATTCCAAGCCCAAGAAGCGATTTTGGATTTTATGCACCTCATCTAGGTAAGCCTCCATGTGTTCGTCCTGCGGTTTGTATTCCTTATTGGAAAAGTTGAGGAGGAGCTGGGAGTCAGCCTTGATGGCGAGTCGCTTGACCCCCAGGGCGGCTGCAGCCCCGAGGCCAGCAATCAATCCCTCGTATTCCACGATGTTGTTGGAGACCTTCTCGCCATGCTGGAAGCAAAGCTGCATCGCATAGTGAGCTTGACCTTGGTCGGCGAGATGAGTACGACTCCAGCCCCCTCGCCATGCCGCGCGAAGGCACCGTCGAAGTGCATGACCCAGCCATCGGGCGCCTCATTGCCAGGCGTGAGGGATTGGCCCTCATCCAGCCCTCGGTCGGAAGCGTCCATCCACTCCGCCATGAAATCAGTGAGGGTCGCACCCTTGACGACCCTGGTTGTGTTGAACTCCAGCTGGAAGGCCTACAGCTTGATGTTCTACTCGGCAACCCTCCTAGCGGTGTTGGGGCTGCATAGCACCTTCTCTAGGGGGTATGCGGAGACGACCTTGATGGGGTGGCCCTGAAATAATGACGCAACTTTCTTGAGGCAATGAGGAGCACGAACAGGAGCTTCCACTGCATGGGCTAGCGCGTCCGTGCATCCCGCAGCACTGTGCTGACGAAGTACACTCAATGCTCAGCAAGGGGCGAGGTATCGACGACACCTTGCTCTATGTGGGGCGTGAGGGACTCGGGAGCCCCGCAGGCTGATGAAGCGATGAGATCCTCAGGAGCGCCGTCCTGAGGCAGGGAAGGTTGCATGACTCCTCGCGGGTCGCCTTGCTTTGCACCTGTGCCGGCATGGCCTCCCAGGCCGCCACGAGTAATGCGCTAGCTGAGTGGGGGTCGCCGCCAAGTAGAGCACCAGGGGCTCACGAGAACGAGGCGCCACCATGACAAGTGGGCTCGTGAGGTATCTCTTGAGGTCTTCGAAGGCCGCCTTAGCTTCTGAGGTCCACTCGAAAGGGCCCTTCCTCTTCATCAGCTTGAAGAAAGGGAGGGCGCGCTCGCCGAGCTTGGAGATGAAGCACCCCAAGGAGGTCACACAACCCGTGAGCTTCTGCATCTCTTTGAGAGTCTGAGGCAGGCTCCTCCTTTCTACTGCCTTGATATTCTCGGGGTTAGCCTCGATCCCTTTGTGTGATACCAAGAAACCCAGTAGCTTACCGGACGGAACCCCGAACACGCAGTTCTCCGGGTTAAGCCTCAGGTTCACCTTGTGCAGGTTGGTGAACGTCTCCTCCAGGTCTTCGATTAGGGTCCTTGCCTCCCGCGACTTGACCACGTGTCATCGATGTATGCCTCTGCATTTCTCCCCAGCTGTAGCCCCAACGCGATATGCATCAGCCGTTGGAAGGTTGCACCGGCATTCCGCAGCCCGAAGGGCATGCAGGTGTAGCGGTACATGCCGCACGGGGAGATGAAGGCTGTTTTCTCGACATCCTCTGTTGCCATCTTGATTTGATTTTATCCGGAAAAAGCATCCAGGAAGCACAACAGATCGCACTCAGCGGTGGAGTCCATGATCCGGTTAATGCGCGCGAGCGCAAAGGGGCCCTCAGGGCAGGCCTTGTTGAGGATCGTGAAGTCGACGCATTACGCGCCCTTCCCTTTTTGGGGACAACCACTGGGTTGGCCAGCCAATCCGAGTGCTGTACTTACCGAATAACACCAGCCTCTTGCAGCTTCCGGACCTCCTGGACGATGAACACTTGCTTCTCTTGTGCTTGAAGTTGCGCCTTTTGCTTCACCGGGCGTGCATTGGGGCATACCACCAAGTGGTGCTCGATCACCTCCCTCGGGACACCGACCAAGTCGGACGCTTCCCACGCAAATACGTCTTTGTTGGCTTGGAGGAAGCCAACCAATGGCTCCTCTTGGTCCGGGGGAAGACCGGCGTCTATGGTGAAGGTGGGGCCCGATCCCCCGCTGTCGATAGGCACCTGCTTCGTATTGGCCCAGTTCTGAGAGAACAACTGCTTTTTCTTTGCGGGCGCGGCCTCCAGAGCCTCCAGGGCATCCCTGGCATTGGCGCACGAGGCCAACGCGGTCTTGTAGACGAGCTTGAGGGCCCGGACCGCATCCTTTGTGTGTCCGGCCACCGTGATGATGCCATTGCTGCCCGACATCTTGATGACGTTTTAGCCCAGATGGGTTGCCGCCATGAACTTGGCGAGGGCTGGATACCCCGGGATGGCGTTGTACGGAAGGCCGATGCGGGCCACGTCGAAGTTGATCAGCTCGATGCAATAATTGTCGCGCTACCCGAAGGTGAGAGGGAGGCACACCTGCCCAGGGGGTGGCCGAGCCCTTGACCACCCCCGAGAAGGGCTTGGTGGGCGCGAGCTGGTCGTAAGGCACCTGGAGCAGGTCAAATATCTCCACAGAGAGGATGTTGAGGCCGCTGCCGCCATCGATGAGGATCTTAGTGACCACGACGTTGCTAATGGTGGGCGTGCAAACCATGGGAAGCGCGCCCGCAGTGCCCATGGTCTTGGGATGATCTCTGAAGTTGAAGATGATGTCGGCCTCAGGCGCTGCATGGCCTCGAGAAGCCTCATGTCGCGGCCGAGTAGCACTCGCCCGACGAAAGAGCTGCTTGACGTGGCGGCCAGAAGCAGGCGCCTGTGTGTCGGTGTACTAGAGTAGGGGTACCCTAGTATCCCGAACTTGTGCACGGGTAGTTGAAGCCCTCCGCGGCAAGGCTTGCCGGGTGACCGCCAAGGTCCTCCGTGGTTCCTTTGGAGCCATTCAAGAACAAAGTATTCAAGCCAAGGAGACAAGGCCCCGGCAAGAGGAGCTTGCCGTGAAGGCCACCCAAGGCACCTAGGAGACAAGGCCCCGGCAAGAGGAGCTTGCCGAGAAGGCACGGTGAGCGACAAGCTTCCGGACGCAACAAGACAACAACCGCGGCAAGGCGCTTGCCGCGGCAGACCACCACTCAGACCAAGGCCCAAAGACATCCACTAACGTGTCGCCTCGACCTTTCCAGCGCCAAGGTGGCAAGAGGTCAGGCAGCCGCCGGAGCGCCGGTGGCAAGCGGCTGACAAGATTGCCATCGTGGCAAGCGGTGGCGCCCGACGGTCCCTTTTTCGCACCGTTAGGGCGACGTAGATGGGCATTTAATGCCTTTGTCCCCGCCGCCGTGGTTAGGTATGATACATCGCATAAGAAGTCAGATTACTTTCTTTTTCATTTTACTTGTTGTTTGACTAGGAGGCCCATGCGCAACGTAGAGGGGAGGTCTGGGTTCTGGTTACGTGAAATTGCTGCTGCCTGCTGGTTCTGTTCATAGGCAGGTTGCGATCAGCCATCCGCGCCAAAGATGTCGGGATGGCTGATCTCGCCCATTTAACACCTATGGGACCGCGGACCGAGCCCTTTCGGTTCAAGCGGGGGCGGAGGTCGCACGAAGAGCAGATCGAGGCGGCACACGAGCGGTTTACCCAGCTTCGAGCTCTCCTGAGAGATAACACTCCTACCGCTGCATGTCCGAAAGTGTATTGAGTGGTTCTTGCTCGAGCGCTTTGAGTGCTACAAGACACACAAGTCGCTAACGAGACCGAAGCGTGAGTGTTCTCTCGCTTCAACCTTTCAACCTCTCTCTTCCCCCACGCTATGCATGGGCCTCCTTTTATATGCTCAAGGGGTCTCCAACAGGTGGCAACGTAGACAAGGGTAAAAATGGAAAAGGAGTGGTTGGTGGCAGTGGCGAACGGCGCGAGGAGCGGGATATGCTCGGACTTCTAACTATGTTAGAAGGAGCAGTATCCCGTCCAGGCGACCGTGCCTCGCTCGCGCCGGCATGTTGGCGTGCATGCTGGTCTTGAGCGTCCCGAGATCCACAACCTCGATCTTGGTCCAACGAGCATATGGCGTCGTGAATACCATGACGCTGTCGGTCCCGCACCTCCTGAGACGGGCGCGGTGCATGTACGGACACCGAGGTCTGTGCAGCCTTGTCCTTGGACTTGGCAGCACCGTGGCCTCTGCCGACGTCCATTTCGCCCGGGCGTTTACCCCACCACCCGCTTGCTCCGGTGGTGGTGGGTTCGACGCGACGGAACATCCGCCGCCGGCCTTCTTCTTCGGTGGCATGTCGATGAAGATGATGAAGATCTAGCTCGTGGATGCCGGATCAGGTTCACACAATCTCGACGCCTACACCTGGCGCGCCAAAGATGTCGGGGAGGCTGATCTGACCCACGAACACCTATGGGACCGGCGGACCGAGCCCCTTTCGGTTCGGTGGGGGGCGGAGGTCGCACGAAGAGCAGATCGAGGCAAAGCACACGAGCCGTTTACCCAGCTTCGGAGCTCTCCGGAGAGATAACACTCCTACTGTTGCATGTCTCGAAAGTGTATTGAGTTCTTGCTCGGGAGCGCTTGAGTGCTACAGTACACACAAGCTGCTAACGAGACCGAGCGTGAGTGTTCTCTGGCTTCGAACCTTTCGAACATGGCTAACCTCTCGAACCCCGAACCTCCCCCCCACGCTATGCATGGGCCTCCTTTATATGCTCAAGGGTCTCCGGCTGTGGCAACGTAGACAAGGGTAAAATGGAAAAGGAGTGGTTGGTACAACTACTTGTACAAAGGTATCATACCTAACCTCGACGGCAGGGGACAAAGGCATTAAATGCCCGCTTCACGCCGCCTCTAACAAAGGCGTAAAGGGACCGTCAGGGCGCCACCGCTGCCACGATGGCAATCTTGTCGCCGCTTAGCCATCAAGGCTCACCGGGCTGCACAGCCTTTCTGCCACGCCGCTACCGAAAGGTCCTGTATGGCACGTTAGTGGATGTGCCGGAGCGCAGGTACAGTAGTGGTCTGCCATGCAAGCGCCTTTGCCGCGGTTGTTGTCTTGTCGTGTCCTAAGCTTGTCGCCATCAGCCTTCCCAAGAAGCTCCTCTTGCCGGGCCTTGTCTCCTAGGTGCCTTGGTGGCCTTCCCGGCAAGCTCCTCTTGCCGGGCCTTGTCTCCTTGGCTTGAATACTTTGTTCTTGAATGGCTCCAAAGGAACCACGGAGGACCTTGGCGGTCACCCGGCAAGCCTTGCCATGAGGGTCAGCAGAATCGCCCGTGCACAAGTTCGGGATACTAGGGTACCCCTACTCTAGTACACCGACACTGTGACCCACCGATGATGCATGCGAGTACTTGGGGCGCCGGCACCACGAAGTGCGTGATACGTCTGTGTCTTATCTACTTTTCCAAACACTTTTGCCCTTGTTTTGGACTCTAACTTGCATGATTTGAATGGAACTAACCCGGACTGACGTTGTTTTCAGCAGAATTGCCATGGTGTTATCTTTGTGCGTAAATGTAAGTTCTCGGAATGACCTGAAACTTCAGGGAGATTATTTTTGGAAATAATAAAAAATACTGGCGAAAGAATCAAGGCCAAGGGCCCACACCCTTTCCACGAGGGTGGGGAGCGCGCCTGCCCCCCTGGGCACGCCCCCTGCCTTGTGGCCCCCCTGGAGCTCCACCGGCCTCAACTCTAACTCCATATATTCGTGTTTGGGGAGAAAAAATTAGAGAAAAAGATTCATCGCATTTTACGATACGGAGCCGCCGCCAAGCCCTAAACTCTCTCGGGAGGGCTGATCTGGAGTCCGTTCGGGGCTCCGGAGAGGGGAATCTGTCGCCATCGTCATCATCAACCATCCTCCATCACCAATTTCATGATGCTCACTGCCGTGAGTGAGTAATTCCATCATAGGCTTGCTGGACGGTGATGGGTTGGATGAGATTTATCATGTAATCGAGTTAGTTTTGTTAGGGTTTGATCCCTAGTATCCACTATGTTCGAGATTGATGTCGCTATGACTTTCTATGCTTAATGCTTGTCACTAGGGCCCGAGTGCCATGATTTCAGATCTGAACCTATTATGTTTTCATGAATATATGTGAGTTCTTGATCCTATCTTGCAAGTCTATAGTCACCTACTATGTGTTATGATCCGGCAGCCCCGAAGTGACAATAATCTGGACCACTCCCAGTGATGACCATAGTTTGAGGAGTTCATGTGTTCACTATGTGTTAATGCTTTGGTCCGGTACTCTATTAAAAGGAGGCCTTAATATCCCTTAGTTTCCGCTAGGACCCCGTTGCCATGGGAGGGTAGGACAAAAGATGTCATGCAAGTTCTTTTCCATAAGCACATATGACTATATTCGGAATACATGCCTACATTACATTGATGAATTGGAGCTAGTTCTATGTCACCCTATATTATGATCATACATGATGAACCGTGATCCGCATAATTCTCCATCACCGATCCAATGCCTACGAAGCTTTTCACATATTGTTCTCGCTTATTTACTTTTCCGCTACATCATACAATCACTACAAAACCCCAAAATATTACTTTTTCTACTGCTATCAAGCATTTCCATACTACTTTGCTACTAAATACTTTGCTGCAGATACTAAGTTATCCGGTGTGGTTGAATTGACAACTCAACTGCTAATACTTGAGAATATTCTTTGGCTCTCCTTGTGTCGAATCAATAAATTTGGGTTGAATACTCTACCCTCGAAAACTGCTATGCGATCCCCTATACTTGTGGGTTATCAAGACTATTTTCCGGCGCCGCTGTCGGGAGTATAGCTCTATTCTTTGAGTCACTTGGGATTTATATCTGCTGGTCACTATGAAGAACTTGAAAGACGCGAAAACAAAATTTATCCCTCAACTACGAGGGAGGTAAGGAACTGCCATCTAGCTCGCACTTGATTCACCTTATGTTTTGAGTAATCTTACACGCCTAAACCTCGCTTCGCTATTAATTCTGATATGTCGCATGTTATTGACGATGCCACTTCTGCTATGCACGATACTTATGATGAAACTACTTCTATGCTTGATACTACTGTGCCACTTGGTGAATTTCTTGATGAACAACTTGCTAGGGCTAGAGAGAATGAAATTAATGAAACTGATAATATTGATGAAAGTGATGATGAAGATTCTCCCCTAGATATGAATTACCCCACAGCTCGAGGGCTATGTTATGGATGAAGAAACTGCTAGAGACTTTCTTGCTTGCAATGATAGATGTGATCTTAAGAAATTATTAGCTAAGTTGAAACAAAAAACTCAATGCTAGAATGAAATATGATCCTGCTTATGCTACTTCACCTATCTTTGTTATCGATAAGGATTATGAATTCTCCGTCGAATTCGATATAATTACTTTGGTTGAATCTGATCCTTTCTATCGCTATGAATCTAAAACTGTTGTCGCACATCTTACTAAATTAAATGATATAGCCACCCTGTTCATTAATGATGAGAAAACTCGCTATTACTATATCCTTAAAATATTTCCATTCTCATTAAAGGGTGATGCTAAGATATGGTTTAATTCTCTTGACCTGGTTGTGTGCGTAGTCCCCAGGATATGATTTATTACTTCTCTGTTAAATATTTCCCTGCTCATAAGAAACAAGCTGCTTTCAGGGAAATATATAATTTTGTGCAAATTGAAGAAGAGAGTCTCCCACAAGCTTGGGGGAGGCTTCTCCAATTACTTAATGCTTTGCCTAATCATCCTCTTAAGAAAAATGAAATACTTGATATCTTTTATAACGGACTAATCGATGCTTCGAGAGACCACCTGGATAGTTGTGCTGGTTGTGTTTTCAGGGAAAGAACACCAGATGAAGCTGAAATTCTATTGAATAATATGTTGACCAATGAAAATAATTGGACACTTCCTGAACCAACTCCTAAGCTAACTCAAGAAAAGGGGTGTTCTATTTCTCCGTCTCAAGATATGCAAGAGGCAAAGAAATCGATGAAAGAAAAAGGTATAAAAGCTGAAGATGTTAAGAATTTACCTCCGTTGAAGAAATACATGGTCTTCATTTACCACCGCTGAAGAAATACATGATTTTAATCCATTACCTATTGAAGAAGTACACAGCCTTGATAACCCGGCTACGTAGTAAAGGTAAATTCTCTCTATAGATATGATAAGGCTGAAATCCCTCCCACTAAATTTGCTAGCCAATGCTTAGATGAGTTTGATGATTTTATGGTCTAGCAAGAAAACTTCAATGCTTATTTTGGTAGAGAACTAAAACACAATGCTCATATGATTGAACACTTGAGTGATTATATGTCTAGAGTTAAAGGTGAACTTAAACTCATTAGTAAACATGCTTCTATGGTTACCACTCAAGTAGAACAAGTACTTAAGGCTCAGAATGATTTGCTCAATAAATTGAATAGTAACAATAATGATTTTGCTGTTAGAGTGGCTACTAGAACTGGTAAATGACTCAGAACCTCTCAGATCCCGAAGGCCATCCTAAGAGAATTAAGCAGGATTCTCAGAGAAATAATATTGATGCACCTAGTCCTTCTAAAAAGAAGAAAAGGAAAAATGATAGGACTTTGCATGCTTCTAGTGAACCTGTTGTAGACACACTTGAGAATCCCAATGATATTTCTATTTCTGATGCTGAAACACAATCTGGTGATGAACATGAATCTAGTGATAATGTTAATGATAATGTTCATGTTGATGCTCAACCTAGCAATGATAATGATGTAGAAACTAAACCTGTTGTTGATCTTAATAACCCACAATCAAAGAATCAACATTATGATAAGAGAGACTTTGTTCCTAGGAAACACGGTAAGGAAAGAGAGCCATGGGTTCAGAAAGCCATGCCTTTTCCTCCCAAACCATCCAAGTAAAAGGATGATGAGGATTTTGAGCGCTTTGCTGAAATGATTAGACCTATCTTCTTGCGTATGCGTTTGACTGATATGCTCAAAATGAATCCTTATGCTAAGTATATGAAAGAAATTGTCACTATAAAAGAAAGATACCGGAAGTTGAAATTTCCACCATGCTTGCTAATTACACTTTCAAGGGTGGAATACCTAAGAAACTAGGAGATCCAGGAGTACCAACTATACCATGCTCCATTAAAAGAAACTATGTTAAAACTGCTTTATGTGATCTTGGAGCCGGTGTTAGTGTTATGCCTCTCTCTTTATATCATAGACTTGACTTGAATAAGTTGACACCTACTGAAATATCTTTGCAAATGGCTGATAAATCAATTGCTATACATGTCGGTGTTTTTGAGGATGTGCCTGTTGTGGTTGGAAATGTTACTATTTTAACAGACTTTGTTATTCTTGATATTCCCGAGGACGATAGTATGTCTATTAGTCTTGGAAGACCCTTTTTGAATACTGCAGGGGCTGTTTTTGATTGCAACAAAGGTAATGTCACTTTTCATGTTAATGATAATGAGCATACAGTACACTTTCCGAGGAAACAACCTCAAGTTCGTAGTATAAATTCTATTGGAAAAGTTCCATCGATTATTTTTGGAGGTTTTGAATTTCCTCTTCCTACTGTCAAGAAGAAATATGATATTCTTATTATTGGGGATGTGCATATCCCGCTGAGGTAACATAGTGTTATTCAAATTTCTCCTGCTTCATGCGATTCAGAAGAGTTTGTTAACAAGACCTGATCAACCTTGTTAGTGGATTCCTTTTGATGAGCATGAGGTGGATGAAGTTAGAAGGCACAACCTTCTGTACCCTCCTTTTACTTTCTGTTATTTAGTAGAAATAAAGCAAAAATAGTATTTTTTGTCTGTTTTCTGAATTATCCGTGCAATAAAAAAATACCCCAAAAATAAAAGTTCTCCAAATGCCCTTAAATTGAAATACAATTTTTTCTGGAATATTTGAGAATATCTGGCACTGAGAACACATCAGGGGAGCAAGCACCTGGCCACGAGGGTCCAGGGCACGCCCCCTGCCTCGTGGGCCCATGGTGGCTCCCCTCCACTTATTCCTACACCCACACACTCCTTCTTCCTTCCAAAAAAATCACCAACCAGCTCAAGCACGAGTTCTAGCTCATTTTGCTGTGATTTTCGATCTCCTAGCTCAAAGCACCTCTCACAAAACTGCTTTGGGGGATTGTTCCTTGGTATGTAACTCCTCCAATGGTCCAATTAGTTTTTGTTCTAGTGATTTATTCATTGCAAATTTGTGCTGCCTAGGTGACCATGTTCTTGAGCTTGCATGTCAAATTTATATGGTCCCAAGTAATTCTAATGCATGATATAGTCCCTAGGCACTTGTGGGAGTAGTTTCTATCAATTTTGTTGAGTTTGATTCACTTTTATTTGAAGTTACTAAAATTTTCAAAAAAAATTCAGAGGAATAAATATGTTTAGGAAAATGTACCAAGGTGGCCCTTCAAGGAAGCAAGGACCCAGGCTCGCAATGCGTGATGCCGACGATGAACCACAAAGGGACACTCAAGTGCGGGCTTGTGAATGGCCTTCAGAGGACTTCATGGATCGAGCAGGAATCAAGGAAGAATATAACGCATATGTGTGTAATGCTGATCTTGTGAGCTTCGAGGCAGATAAGTGCCGTCAGTACCACTATCTCCCTGATTCCTTTGTTAGGAGGTTTGAATTTTCATCTTCACGCAATTCTCAAACTGTCCTGTTTGATCTTTATTAAAATTCTTATACTATGGACTTAGCGGATTTCAACACTGCTTGCAAACTTCCACAATGGGGTAGCACTAGTGAGCATCGCAAATCTGAGTTTAGAGATTTTCTTGCTAGTATAACTGTGGGGCAGTCTAGAGATGTAACACAAGCTACCATGGGGAGCATTTATTTTCCTGCTATACATTATTTTGCTCTCTTCATAGGTAGGTGCGTAAACGGTAAGGATGAAGCATGTCACATATGTGTCCCTGACCTCAGTGTTCTCAGGAGTGCTGTATTAGGAGATAAACATTATAATTTGGGAGCCATTGTTGCACGTAGGTTGGGTAATAATAGATTTAATGGAGATTTCTTTGGTGGAATTTATGCAACCCGTTTAGCTAATTTTCTTAATATACCCATACATGAGTATGATATTGAGTTGCCCCTGCTTATTTAGATTATGAGGCTATGGTTCGCCATCGTATTGTTGGAGAGGAACGATCGCCTCCTCCAAAGGCTCGCTAATCGATGCACGACGCACCTATCACGCCGCCTCCCCTCGCTCCTACTTTCTTTGACTTTCAGGCGAAGGGGAGATATTTCATAACCAGGGAGGAGGTGAACGAGTATGAGAGGAGGGCTGAGATAACTCGCCTCCAAGCTACAGCCCACGATGCAATAACTACTGCTTCTCAGTACGACCCCAACTATAACTTTGGATATCCGCCAGGACATCCGTGGCAATAGACCAACTTAGGCCAAAAGCCTAAGCTTGGGGGAGTACGTATTTCTCACCGACATTACATTTACGTTCACACACTCATTGCTAGTTGTCGGTACTCATACTTTTTCACTGTAATATCCATGCTAGTTTATTTTCTTTTTATGCTTTCTTCTTGTGTGTTTGAAAAATCTTAAGAAAACCAAAAAAAAATAGTTGTAGCGTTTAGCTAGTTTACCTTTCTTGCTGTAGTAGTAATAATTAAAAGAAAACCCAAAAATATTTCCTGTTCTTCTTTTGCTTGTTGGGAACTTTCCCGTGTAAATAGTTTTATTTCTTTTCTCTTCTTTGGGGGTCGATAGGAGAAGACCATAATAAAATTGTTGAAGTGGCTCTTATATGCATTATTGTTGATTTAACCAAGAGCCCATATTGCCTTTGTCATATTTCGGGTTCCGGCAGACCCTAGAGGTTCGAACACTGGGGTGCGCGCGGAGATATCTCCCCTACCGATCTACGTCCGATCCTCTCGTGCGAACTAAGATGAAAACGATGAACAACACAAGGGACACGAGGTTTATACTGGTTCGGGCCACCGTTGTGGTGTAATACTCTACTCCAGTGTGTGGTGTGGTGGAGTGCCTCTGGGGCTAATGATGAACACTACGAAGGAAGAACAACCTCGCGAGGGGTGTTCTTGAGCTGGTGCGGTGTGTTCTACTTGGTCTAGATCTCTCTCTCCCTACCAGCTCGTTGGATTCCTCTACTTTGTGGTGGCTAGCCCTATTTATAGAGGCCCTGGGCCTCTCCCCGAATAATTGAGCGGGAAGGCCGCCAACAATTGGCCATTTTGAAGGGGAACATCTAGTACAAGTTATCCTGACCAAAGGTGGTCTTCTACCGCCAAAAGCACCGGTGGTGACGCCTGCCTTGGGCTCCATGGTGACCTCCGTTCGGCCGTCCGGCTGGTCTTGGTCTCGTTGCACCGGAATGGTAACCTTTGCCTGATGCCTTGGCCTGTGCTTGCCCCCTTTGCATCAAAGGGGAAACAAGGACTCTGTGCAGGCCGATACCCGCCTGGTGCCCGCCTGGCCTTGATCGCCATGGCTTGCGTCACGGGATCCTCACGAGGTACCCTTGCATTGATCTCTCCGCCTCCTCGTGAGCCTGCCTGAGGAGGCCGCTCCTGAGGAATCTTTCTGTCGTCCGCCCCGCGAGGCTTGGCCCCTCGCGAAGGTCTTGAGCTTGAGCTGATGAAGATGGGCCGCGCTGGGGCCCCACTCGAGGCACACCGCAGCCGCAGTGTGCAAGTCTGGGACCCCTGCTCCTGCAACGCCGACAAGAGCCCCGGCCCAAGATGCTGCTGGCTTGGCTTAGCAAAGAAGCGAAAGGGCAAGCGCGAAGTGCCGCGGGCCCTAACAGCCTGCGATCTTGGGCGCCGCGTGGCAGTTGATTGGACGTGGGCGTCTACACTCCCAACGATGCCTCGGCAACTGCACGACTGACAAAAGGGGATGCCCGGGCCAGGCTTACTTACCGTGCTCTCGTCTGTCTTGCCCTAGATCCCCTATCTCGCTCTTCTTCTTCCTGCTCCCGAAATCCTCCAGATCCGTTCTCAATCCTTCGCATCCGACACGCCATGGTGCCTCGCAGGTATCCGGCTGATGCTTGGTACTCGCCGGCCCTGGATTCCCCGAATTTTTCGGAGAAGAACCTCGCCCTCACGCGCCTGATGACGGTGGCGCAGGGCGGCGAGGGGGCGACTGTGCTCAAGGTCGGCTCCGACCAGCCTGAGGGCAAGGGGAGCACCTTCTATCCGTTCTTCGTGAGCGCCATTGTCGCCAGTCTGGTGCCTCCTTTCTCTAAGTTCTTCCATGCCATTCTCCGCAAATACAACTTGCAGGCTCTGCACCTTCAACCCAACTCTGTCCTTCTCCTGGCGATTTTCGCCTATTATTGCGAGGCTCATGTTGGTGTGAAGCCCTCAGTGGCTTTGCTGCGCCACTTCTTCTCCCTCCGGGTTTCTGGCGCTCAAGTCTCACAGATGCGCGAGCTTCATCACAGACTCCAATTCCAACGCCATCTCAAGCTCGAAGAGGATCAAGGCTACCGGAGCAAGTGGGTCATGATGGATGTTGGGCGCCCATCTCGTTCTGCACGCCCATGGGGCAGCCTAAGTCCGTTGACGCGTGGTCCCGCATGGAGCTTGTCGACCCTCGCGCGAAGGCGGTGCTGAGGAGGATGAACGCGGACCTGAAGCCAAGCAACTTGGGGGCGGTGAAGCTGACCGGGGCCTCGCTCCTCAGGGAGTTCTTGGAGCATCGGGTGGCTCCGCTCCAGGAGCACTCGCTCCCACTATGGAGGCTTGGAAGGGTGGACGCCGCCATGCGCCTGAGCTCTGAGGCGCTGACCGACGAAGATCTGGCCGCGGCCCTCCATTCCTTGGTCGGGGGAGACGAGGCGAGCCCGGTGGGCGCCCCCGTCCCCATGTTCCTTCGTGATGATTGTGAGTAGGTGGTGAATTCCATGCCCACCTTCAACGGCGAGGGGCTGGTGCCCGCGGCAGCTCCTGAAGATCTGGCGGTCCTGGCGACGGTGAACTTGTCCTCCGGCAGCTCCTGCGGGGGAATGGGGGAAGAAGAGGTGGAGAAGGCAGCGTCTGACTCGGAGGAGACTGGCGAGGATTGGGGGGAGTCCTTCCCTCAGCGCAGGTCCCGGGCCCTCCGCTCCATGCCGGACGACGATGAGGCCGACGCCAGGCGAGGAGGGGAGGGTTCTTCCTCGGTCACGAGGAAGGGCAGGTCGAGCCTGGTTCCCCCAGGGTCTGCTCTGGACCCTAGGGGGTCCAAGGCTGGCTCCATCCCTCCTGACGCGCCTTCTGCTTCTGGGCCCCCCAAGGCTGACCCCCGCTGCAGGCTCTCGGGCTTCAAGTTTGGTCGGAGGTTGCTTGAGTCCACGGACGACGTCTAGTAAGTGCTCGATTTTTGCTCCGCTTGGTTTCTGCTGCTAAAACTTGACGCTTTTCTTCTTTACCAGCCGCACCGCGCCAAGAGGTTGAAAGAGGCTTCATGCCTTGCTTGGGGCGAACCCGTCCGCCGGGGCGGCGCCTTTGGCCGCTGGGGGAGGGGACGGTGAGACCCGCACCTCTCCGATCCAGCCGCCCTCGCGAGGCCAACCGGAGTGCCCCGGCGAGGATTCAGCCCCCGTGGCCCCGCTGGACCTGGAATCGACTGTGCCTGACGCTGTGGCCGAGGCGACCAACTGAGGGAGGATCTCCTGAGCTCGGACCCTCGTCTGGTGGCTGGGCGCCTGGAGTTGGCTTCTGGCTGGGCTCGCTCCGCTGCCTCCGTTCGAGCGGTGCTGAGCCAGGCTGTGTCGTCCTCCGACGAGGAGAAGCGGGCCGCTAACCAAGCCAAGGCCGCTCGCGATGCTGCCCTGGGCGACGTTGCAACCGCCCAGGGCCGCTGCAAGACGCTTGAGGCCGAGCTGCAGGGCCTGCGCGACGAGCTCGCCAAGGAGGTGCACAGCCGGAAGGAGAAGGAGAAGGAGATGAAGGCTAGGGAGGCCGCCGCTAAGGACCGAGACGCCAAGCTCGACGACCGCCACAGCCGGCTGGAGACGCTGGAGCGGTCGCTGAAGGCGGAGAGGACCGAGCTGGACGCCAAGGCGAAGGTCCTGGCGGAGGACCGGGTGGCCTTAGCGAAGCTCGAGAAGAAGGCCCGGGGCATACTTAAGACGCTGTACGAGAGCGGCCTGGAGGAGCCATTGGCTGGTGCAGAGGATGGCCCCGCCAAGCTGCTCCCCTTCCTGGTTGATGCGCTTGAGGATGTCGCAGACGGCCTTGGCCCCACGGTCGAGGCCGAGGCGCTGCGCCCTGCTCTTCCGCGGGCGCCGACGCATGTCCTCGGCCATGTTCACCGCTACACCCCAACGCCGACTTCGACACCGGCTGGAGCCCGTGAGCGGCGACTGCCGCCGTGCCGCTGGCCGAGGCCGTGAAAGGCCTAGTCGAGGTTATGCTGGGAAGTTCCGCCCCGCAGTTGTCCTGCCTGGCGCGCGCCGCCGCCTTATGCGACCGAGAGGCGGCCGCCCAAGATGACTCCACCACGGTGACGGCGTTATCGGGAGTGATCCTTCATGATTTCCATCCTGTTTTATTCCTGCACATGCATCATGCCTCGCGGAGGCGTTTAAATTTGCGTTTGGCGTTGTGGAACAATCTTATGGCTTGTAATATTTGCTTTGAGTTTTCTGGAATTTGCATTTTCCTCTCCTACTTGCTTGCGCCCACGCCGGTAGGTCTGCCCCTGCTGCATTCACTCCAGCCGTTAGCCCCGACCGGAAACCAAGGACGGGACTAAGGAGTGAGGGGCTACGTGGCAAGTTAGGCTCCTGAGTCGCGATGCTCAGGAGTCCCCAATTGACGCGCGAGCAACAAATAGGGAAGGGGGGAGGCGAGGAGTGAATTGACCGTTCTACGTCGGCAGGGCGCTGCCCTGCTGCATTCTCACCCAAAGACTAGCCCCGACCGGAAACCAAGGATGGGACTAAGGAGTGAGGGGCTACGTGACCAGTTAGGCTCCTGAGTCGCGATGCTCAAGAGTCCCCCTTGACGCTCAAACGGCTTCCGTACCTTGGCTCCACTCGGGGAGTGGCGCGCGACGACCAGGTCCGAGGGACCTGGCTGGGTGGCGTGCTCGAGCGAGGCCCGGGCGTAGCCCCCGTGTCCAGCCCCCTCGTGCGACACTCCTGAGGGGAGGCGTTGCGATGGTGCCGGACACTGAGCGCTGGGCTCCCTGAGGTTGGTACGGCCGTGGGCCGCCCTCAGTTGTTTATCACCAGCGCGGAGCATAGCGTTTCCGTATGTATACGGGCATAGCCGCTCCTCGGCAGTGTCGTCAGCCAACAAGGAGCATGGTGCTTCCATCAGTGCGTGGGAGGGGCTCCTCCCGGAGGAGCCCCTGGCGCAGGCAGCCCACTCGACACGTGGCCGGCACGGTAGGGCTATGAGAGGTGTATCTGGGCACCCGTGAGCCAGCGCGGGACTCACGAGGCCCTACCTCGAGGCGGGTTGCACCTGGCTCTGAGCCTTTTATCAACTCGTGTGTTCCTGCAGGGTTGTTAGAATGCAAATGCTCTACGTCCTCAGGTCCCGGCCCTCGAGCGAGCTCAGCCGCCACTGGTATGATAGGTCGCGATGCCGTGGGTCAAGGCCAGGGGGTGAGGGCTGGAGAGCCAGTAAGAGCCCATGAGTCACGATGCTCAGGCACCCCCTTTTAACGTGCAAGTGCTTTGCATGGCAATAAGCAGTAGGCGATAACTTACGGGAACCGGATTTAGCGTGAAAGAACACTTCATCCTAAGGCAAATACTAGAAAGGCAGCTGCCGCTGGGTCAGGCCCGAGCAGCGTGGGGGTGATGCAGCCCGAGGGGCGCCCCCAAGGTAAGTAAAGAACATAAGAAAAATGGACACATGCCGCGGGGATGGACCTACGCGGCCTGGGAATGGTGCAGCCCTGCGGGCGCTCCCAGCCGAAGGTAGACCTCTGAAAGATGTCACCTGATGCTGTTGAAGATGAAGTGATGCTGGGGAAGTGAGCGATGCACAGTCAAGACGTCGGCCCTAACGAGCCCCCAGGCCCAGGGGCCTCGGGAGGCTCTATGGGCTCAAGCGGGTCCTCAAGAGCCATCTCCATCTCTGCCAGGACCGTATGGCGCCTGACCTCCTGAGCCTCTAGAATGCTCCTCATCAGGCGCTGGCGAGTGGCGGCCGCATTCGGCAGGACGAAGGGCATGCGAACGTAGCTGTGAGGTGGCCCCTCACAACGCCCCACGTGCGAAGGCCAGAGGCGCTCCTGAGACGCGGCTCGGTTGAGCCCCGGGACATCGATGCAGACACGCAGCCCACCATCCTCGCCTGGATGTGGGGCTACGGCCGCAAGCCGGGCGGCCGCCACAGCATGACTCTTGACTCTTGTAGCTCCTGAGTGTTTATTGCGACGAACTCCTGAGGGTTTGGTCTTCCTTGCCTTGTACCTTCCTGAGGGAAACATGCCTGAAAGCACCCCTCCAAGTGATGCCCGAGCGCCTCCCTCGCGACCTTGGCAAAGTCGGTGGCTCTCCCAGAAAGAGCCCCCGAGCCCTGCCCGAGGAGGGCGCTGGGCGCGTCTTCCTATGCGTGAGAGGGTGGCGCTCCCTGATCGAGCGCAGAGCCTGACGCAACACCTCTGGAGGCGTCAGCCCCCTTGTGGCTTGAGCCTGGCGAGGTATTCTTCTTCTTGAGGGCCGCTTCGAGAAGTCTCCCGCCCCTGTGATTGTTGGGGAACGTAGCAGAAATTCAAAATTTTCTACGCATCACCAAGATCAATCTATGGAGAAACCAGCAACGAGGGAAGGAGAGTGCATCTACATACCCTTGTAGATCGCTAAGCGGAAGCGTTCAAGAGAACGGGGTTGAAGGAGTCAGACTTGCCGTGATCCAAATCACCGGAGATCCTAGTGCCGAACGGACGGCACCTCCGCTGCTCAACACACATACAGCCCGGTGACGCCTCCCACGCCTTGATCCAGCAAGGAGAGAGGGAGAGGTTGAGGAAGACTCCATCCAGCAGCAAAGCACAACGGGCGTGGTGGCGGTGGAGGAGCGTGGCAATCCTGCAGGGCTTCGCCAAGCACCGCGGGAGAGGAGGAGGAGGAGAGGCAGGGCTGCACCAAGAGGGAGAAGTTCTCATGTGTTAGGCAGCCCCAAAACCTCCACTATATATAGGGGGAAAGGGGAGGGGAGGCGCCCTAGGGTTTCCCCTAGGGGGGCGGCGGCCAGGGCAGATGGGATCCCCCCCTTGGGTGACTTGGCCCCCAAGCCGTGAGGTGGGAACCCTAGATGGGGCGCCCCAAACACCCTGGTCACGTGGCAATAGGTGAGGGGGCGACAGCCCCTTAGTGGGCTGGTTTGCCCCTTCCCTTGGCCCATGAAGCCCCCAACACTTGCCGGGCTCCCAAACACCTTTCGGTCATGCTGGTCATCACCCGGTACCTCCGGAACACTTTCGGACTCCAAAACCCTTCGTCCAATATATCGATCTTCACGCCGGACCATTCCGGAACTCCTCGTGACGTCCGGGATCACATCCGGGACTCCGAACAACCTTCGGTAACCACATACTATTTCCCATAACAACTCTAGCGTCACCGAACCTTAAGTGTGTAGACCCTACGGGTTCGGGAACCATGCGCATATGACCGAGATGTTCTCCGGTCAATAACCAACAGCGGGATCTGGATACCCATGTTGGCTCCCACATGTTCCACGATGATCTCACCGGATGAACCACGATGTCGAGGATTCAATCAATCCCGTATTCAATTCCCTTTGTCTAGCGGTATTGTACTTGCCCGAGATTCGATCGTCGGTATCCCGATACCTTGTTCAATATCGTTACGGCAAGTCTCTTTACTCGCTCCGTAACACATCATCCCGTGATCAACCCCTTGGTCACATTGTGCACATTATGATGATGTCCTACCGAGTGGGCCCAGAGATACCTCTCCGTCACATGGAGTGACAAATCCTATCTCGATTCGTACAACCCAACATACACTTTCGGAGATACCTGTAATGCACCTTTATAGCCACCCGCCACGCCAGGACGCTTTGGTACACCCAAAGCATTCCTACGGTATCCGGAGTTGCACAATCTCATGGTCTAAGGAAATGATACTTGACATTAGAAAAGCTTTAGCATATGAACTACGATCTTTGTGCTAGGCTTAGGATTGGGTCTTGTCCATCACATCATTCTCCTAATGATGTGATCCCGTTATCAACGACATCTAATGTCCATGGTTAGGAAACCGTAACCATCTATTGATCAACGAGCTACTCAACTAGAGGCTTACTAGGGACATGGTGTTGTCTATATACCCACACATGTATTTGAGTTTCCTATCAATACAATTATAGCATGGATAATAAACGATTATCATGAACAAGGAAATATAATAATAACTAATTTATTATTGCCTCTAGAGCATATTTCCAACAGTCTCCCACGTGCACTAGAGTCAATAATCTAGTTCACATCGTCATGTGATTAATGATCGATAGGTCACATCGCCATGTGACCAACATCCAAAGAGTTTACTAGTGTCTCAGAACTAGTTCACATCATCATGTGATTAAGACTCAATGAGTTCTGAGGTTTGATCATGTTTTGCTTGTGAGAGAAGTTTTAGTCAACGGGTCTGCAGTATTCAGATCAGACCCGTATGTACTTCGCAATTCTCTATGTCATATTGTAAATGCTGCTTCCACGTTCCACTTGAAGCTATTCCAAATGGTTGCTCCACTATACGTATCCGGTTTGCTACTCAGAGTCATTCGGATAGGTGTTAAAACTTGCATCGACGTAACCCTTTACGCCGAACTCTTTATCACCTCCATAATCGAGAAATGTTTCCTTATTCTTCTAAGGATAATTTTTGACCGCTGTCCAATGATCCGTTCTCGGATCATTCTTGTACCCTCGACCGACTCATGGCAAGGCACACTTCCGGTGCGGTACACAGCATAGCATAATATAGAGCCTACATCTGAAGCATAGGGGACGGCCTTTGTCCTTTGTCTCTCTTCTTCCGTGGTCGAGCTTTTAACTCTTAACTTCATACCTTACAACTCAGGCAAGAACTCCTTCTTTGACTGATCCATCTTGAACACCTTCAAGATCATGTCAAGGTATGTGCTCATTTGAAAGTATCATTTAGCGTTTTCGATCTATCCTCATAGATCTTGATGCTCAACGTTTAAGCACCTTATTCCAGGTTTTCTATTGAAAAACACTTTTCAAATAACCCTATATGCTTTCCAGAATTCTACATCATTTCGATCAACAATATGTCAAGAACATATACTCATCAGAAATTCTATAGTGCTCCCACTCACTTCTTTGGAAATACAAGTTTCTCGTAAACTTTGTATAAACCCAAAATCTTTGATCATCTCATCAAAGCGTATATTCCATCTCCGAGATGCTTACTCCAGTCCTTAGAAGGGTTGTTGAGCTTTGCATACTTGTTAGCGTCTTTCAGATTGACAAAACCTTCTCGTTGTATCACATACAACCTTTCCTCAAGGATATCGCCGAGGAAACAATGTTTTGACATCCTATCTGCAAGATTTCATAAATGCAGCTAATGCTAGCATGATTCCGACGGACTTAAGCATCGCTACGGGTGAGAAAATCTCACCGTAGTCAACTCCTTGAACTTGTGAAAAACTCTTCGCCACAAGTCGAGCTTCATAGACGGTAACATTACCGCCCACGCCCTGTCTTCTTCTTAAAGATCCATTTATCTCAATGGCTTGCCGATCATCGGGCAAGTCCACCAAAGTCCATGCTTTGTTCTGATACATGGATCATATCTCGCATTTCATGGCTTCTAACCATTTGTCGGAATTTGGGCCCACCATCGCTTCTCCATAGCTCGTAGGTTCATTGTTGTCTAGCAACATGACCTTCAAGACAGGATCACCGCACCACTCAAGCAAGATGCATCCTTGTCACCCTCCGAGGTACGGTAGTGACTTGATCCAAAACTTCATGATCACTATCATAAGCTTCGACTTCAATTGGTGTAGGTGCCACAGGAACAACTTCCTGTGCCCTGCTACACACTTGTTGAAGTGACGGTTCAATAACCTCATCAAGTCTCCACCATCCTCCCACTCAACTTCCCGAGACAAACTTTTCCTCGAGAAAGGACCCGATTCAAGAAACAATCCCTATTGCTTTCGGATCTGAATTAGGAGGTATACCCAACTATTTTGGGTGTCCTATGAAGATGCATTTTATCCGCTTTGGGTTCGAGCTTATCAACCTGAAACTTTTTCACATAAGCGTCGCAGCCCCAAACTTTCAAGAAACGACAACTTAGGTTTCTCCAAACGGTGTC
Organism: Aegilops bicornis; assembly: GCA_021605145.1. NCBI lineage: Eukaryota > Viridiplantae > Streptophyta > Magnoliopsida > Poales > Poaceae > Aegilops > Aegilops bicornis. The sequence goes on along the minus strand of CM038675.1, from coordinate 379,474,799 downwards.
GTCTCAACGGAATTACGTGGTGCCTCATTAAAGTGAGTGCGGTTGTCTCTAATGCCTAACCCATGAACGATAGTGGTAATTCGATAAGAGATATCATGGTGCGCACCATATCCAATTGGGTGCAACTATGATGTTCGGACACACCATCACACTATGGTGTTCCAGCGGTATTAATTGTGAAAAATTTGCACAATGTCTTAATTGTGTGCTAAAACTCAGAATCTCAGATATTCATCTCTATGATCATATCATAGACATTCTATCCTCTTGTCACGAAGATCTTAAACTTCACTCTGAAATTACTTGAACCATTCAATAATTCAGACTTGTGTTTCATCAAGTAAATATACTCAACATCTCCTCGAATCATCTCGTGAAGTAAGAACATAACGATATTCATCTGCATGCCTCGGACTCATTGGACCGCACACATCAAAATGTGTTACTTCCTACAAGTTGCTTTCTTGTTCCATTTTACTGAAAACGAGGCTTTCACTCATCTCACCATGTGGTATGATTTGCATGTCTCAAGTGATTCAAAATCAAGTGAGTCCAAACGGTCCATCTGCATGGAGTTTCTTCATGCGTATACACCAATAGACATGGTTCGCATGTCTCAAACTTTTCAAAATTAGTGAGTCCAAAGATCCATCAACATGGAACTTCTTCATGCTTTTATACCAATATGACTCACATGGCGAAAGGCCACAAGTAAGTGGTATTATCATTACTATCTTATATCTTTTGGCATGAAAATGTGTATCACTACGATCGAGATTCAATAAGCCATTCCTTTAGGTGCAAGACCATTGAAGGTATTATTCAAATAAACAGAGTAACCATTATTCTCCTTAAATGAATAACCATATTGCGATAGACATAATCCAATCATGTCTATGCTCAACGCAAACACCAAATGCAATTATTTAGGTTTAACACCGATCTCGTTGGTAGAGGGAGCGTGCGATGCTTGATCACATCAAGCTTGGAAAAACTTCCAACACATATCGTCAAATTTCACCTTTAGCTAGTCTCCGCTTATTCCGTAGCTTTTATTTCGAGTTACTATCACTTAGCAACCGAACCGTATCTAATACCCTGGTGCTACTAGGAGTACTAGTAAAGTACACATTAACATAATGTATATCCAATATACTTCTATCGACCTTGCCAGCCTTCTCATCTACCAAGTATCTAGGGTGGTTCCGCTTCAAAGGTCCGTTCCTCTCATTACGTAAGCACTTAGTCTCGGGTTTGGGTTCAACCTTGGGTTTCTTCACTAGAGTCAAGAACTATTTTGCCGCTTCATGAAGTATCCCTTGTTGCCCTTGCCCTTCTTGAAACTAGTGGTTTTACCAACCATCAACAATTGATGCTCCTTCTTGATTTCTACATTCGCGGTGTCAAACATCACGAATACCTCAAGGATCATCATATCTATCCTCGATATGTTATAGTTCATCACGAGGCTCTAGCAGCTTGGTGGCAATGACTTTGGAGAAACATCACTATCTCATCCGAAGATTAACTCCCACTCGGTTCAAGTGATTGTTGCACTCAGACAATCTGAGCACAAGCTCAACGATTGAGCTTTTCTCCCTGAGTTTGCAGGCTAAGAAAATCGTCGGAGGTCTTATACCTCTTGACGTGGGCACGAGCCTGAAATCCAAATTTCAGCCCTTGAAACATCTCATATGTTCCGCGACGTTTCGAAAACGTCTTTTGGTGCCTCAACTCTAAACCGTTTAACTGAACTATCACGTAGTTATCAAAACGTGTATGTCTGATGTTCGCAACATCCACAAACGATGTTTGGGGTTTAGCACACTGAGCGGCGCATTAAGGACATAAGCTTTCTACTATCCGCATAATCGCTACTTTCAACTTTCAACTATATTTTCTCTAGGAACATATCTAAACAAGGAACTAAAGCGCGAAGCTATTTACATAATTTGCAAAAGGTCTTTTGACTATGTTTAGGATAATTAAGTTCATCTTATGAACTCCCACTCGAATAGACATCCCTCCGGGTCATCTAAGTGATTACATGATCCGAGTCAACTAGGCCGTGTCCGATCATCACGTGAGACGGACTAGTCATCATCGGTGAACATCTTCATGTTGATCGTATCTACTATACGACTCATGCTCGACCTTTCGGTCTCTGTGTTCCGAGGCCATGTCTGTACATGCTAGGCTCGTCAAGTTAACCCTAAGTATTTCGCGTGTGTAAATCTGTCTTACACCCGTTGTATGTGAACGTAAGAATCCATCACACCCGATCATCACGTGGTGCTTAGAAGCGACGAACTTTAGCAACGGTGCACATTTAGGGGAGAACACTTCTTGAAATTGTTGTAAGGGATCATCTTATTTACTACCGCCGTTCTAAGTAAACAAGATGCATAAACATAATAAACATCACATGCAATTATATATAGTAGTGACATGATATGGCCAATATCATATAGCTCCATTGATCTCCATCTTCGGGGCTCCATGATCATCATCGTCACCGGCATCACACCATGATCTCCATCATCATGATCTCCATCATCGTGTCTTCATGAAGTTGTCTCGCCAACTATTACTTCTACTACTATGGCTACCGGTTAGCAATAAAGTAAAGTAATTACATGGCGTTGTTTAATGACACGCAGGTCATACAATAAATAAAGACAACTCCTATGGCTCCTGCCGGTTGTCATACTCATCGACATGCAAGTCGTGAATCCTATTACAAGAACATGATCAATCTCATACATCACATATCATTCATCACATTCTTCTTGGCCATATCACATCACATAGCATACCCTGCAAAAACAAGTTAGACGCCCTCTAATTGTTGTTTGCATGTTTTACGTGGCTGCTATGGGTTTCTAGCAAGAACGTTTCTTACCTACGCAAAACCACAACGTGATATGCCAATTGCTATTTACCATTCATAAGGACCCTTTTCATCGAATCCGTTCCGACTAAAGTGGGAGAGACTGGCACCCGCTAGCCACCTTATGCACCAAGTGCATGTCAGTCGGTGGAACCTGTCTCACGTAAGAGTACGTGTAAGGTCGGTCCGGGCCGCTTCATCCCACAATACCGTCGAAACAAGATTGGACTAGTAACGGTAAGCATATTGAACATCATCAACGCCCACAACTACTTTGTGTTCTACTCGTGCAAAGAATCTACGCAATAGACCTAGCTTTGGGGAACGTAGCAGAAATTCAAAATTTTCACGCATCACCAAGATCAATCTATGGAGAAACCAGCAACGAGGGAAGGAGAGTGCATCTACATACCCTTGTAGATCGCTAAGCGGAAGCTGTTCAAGAGAACGGGGTTGAAGGAGTCAGACTGTCGTGATCCAAATCACCGGAGATCCTAGTGCCGAACGGACGGCACCTCCGCGCTCAACACACATCCAACCCGGTGACGTCTCCCCCGCCTTGATCCAGCAAGGAGAGAGGGAGAGGTTGAGGAAGACTCCATCCAGCAGCAGCACAACGGCGTGGTGGTGGTGGAGGAGCGTGGCAATCCTGCAGGGTTTCACCAAGCACCGCGGGAGAGGAGGAGGAGGAGAGGCAGGGCTGCACCAAGAGGAAGAAGTTCTCATGTGTTAGGCAGCCCCAAAACCTCCACTATATATAGGGGGAAAGGGGAGGGGAGGCGCCCTAGGGTTTCCCCTAGGGGGGGCGGCGGCCAGGGCAGATGGGATCTCCCCCTTGGGTGACTTGGCCCCCAAGCCAGGAGGTGGGAACCCTAGATGGGGCGCCCCAACCCCCCTGGTCACGTGGGAATAGGTGAGGGGGCGCACAGCCCCTTAGTGGGCTGGTTTGCCCCCTCCCCTTGGCCCATGAAGCCCCCCCCAACACTTGCCGGGCTCCCAAACACCTTTCGGTCATGCTTTGGTCATCACCCGGTACCTCCGGAACACTTCCGACTCCAAAACCCTTCATTCAATATATCGATCTTCACCGCGGACCATTCCAGAACTCCTCGTGACGTCCGGGATCACATCCGGGACTCGAACAACCTTCGGTAACCACATACTATTTCCCATAACAACTCTAAGCGCCACCGAACCTTATGTGTAGACCCTACGGGTTCGGGAACCATGCAGACATGACCGAGATGTTCTCCGGTCAATAACCAACAGCGGGATCTGGATACCCATGTTGGCTCCCACATGTTCCACGATGATCTCACCGGATGAACCACGATGTCGAGGATTCAATCAATCCCGTATTCAATTCCCTTTGTCTAGCGGTATTGTACTTGCCCGAGATTCGATCGCCGGTATCCCGATACCTTGTTCAATCTCGTTACCGGCAAGTCTCTTTACTCGTTCCGTAACACATCATCCCGTGATCAACCCCTTGGTCACATTGTGCACATTATGATGATGTCCTACCGAGTGGGCCCAGAGATACCTCTCCGTCACACGGAGTGACAAATCCCAGTCTCGATTCGTACAACCCAATGTACACTTTCGGAGATACCTGTAATGCACCTTTATAGCCACCCGATTGCCAGTGACGCTTTGGTACACCCAAAGCATTCCTACGGTATCCGGGAGTTGCACAATCTCATGGTCTAAGGAAATGATACTTGACTTTAGAAAAGCTTTAGCTTATGAACTACGATCTTTGTGCTAGGCTTAGGATTGGGTCTTGTCCATCACATCATTCTCCTAATGATGTGATCCCGTTATCAACGACATCTAATGTCCATGGTTAGGAAACCGTAACCATCTATTGATCAACGAGATAGTCAACTAGAGGCTTACTAGGGACATGGTGTTGTCTATATACCCACACATGTATTTGAGTTTCCTATCAATACAATTATAGCATGGATAATAAACAATTATCATGAACAAGGAAATATAATAATAACTAATTTATTATTGCCTCTAGAGCATATTTCCAACAGTGATCTGGGTCTTCGACTGCTTCGGCTTGGAACGCGCGCTCAAGTGAACACATTGCATCTCTTTCTTCACAGGGCACGGTGATGACTCCACCACTTCCAGGCATCTTGAGGACATTATAACCATGGTGAGTCACTACCATGAACTTGGCTAGGGCCGGGTACCCGAGGATGGCGTTGTACGGTCGGTGGATGTGAGCGACGTCGAAGTCGATGAGCTCAGTGCGGTAGTTGTTGCGCTGCCCGAAGGTGACTGGAAGGCGCACCTGCCCAATTGGAACAGTAGAACCATCGGTGACTCCTGAGAAAGGCTTGGTTGGCTGAAGCTGATCGTACGGCACTTGGAGATCGTCGAACGTCTCGACGGACAGGACATTGAGTCCAGCGCCGCCATCGATGAGGGTCCTGGTGACCTACACATTGCTGATGACTAGGGAGCAAAGCATCGGGAGGACTCCGGCCATTGCCGCGCACTTGAGCTGATCCGCTGAGCTGAACGTGATAGCGCATGTAGACCATCTGAGAGGGCGCGTGGCCTCAAGCTTGGGAAGAACTGCATTCACGTCGCGAGCAAACTGCTTGAAGATGCGCTGTGAGGCTGGGACCTGGGCGCCACCCAAAGATGCAGGCAATTGTGCGCGGCTCCTGGAAGCCCCCAATCTCATCGTCTTGACGTTGGTCTTCATTCCTCCTTGGCGGTGGCGGCAGAGGAGGGAGCCCTGCGTTGCCGTGCGGGCGGTCCTCGCGAGGCTGGTCCCTCCAGCCTCCCTCGTGAGGCTGGTCCTGCCAGCGGTCCTCGCGACGGCGGTCACGCCATCCCTGGCGTGGGCCACGGTCTTCCCATCATCCTCCACCTCTTCCTCCTCCTCGGCCATAGCCCCTGTCGTTGCGCTCGGGGCGTCGGCCGGTCGCGAGTGCCCTGGAAGTTGGCGATGAAGCGGGTGCGCATCTCGCTCCAGGAGGAGATCGTGCCAGGGGCTAGGTTCAGGAGCCAGGTGCGGGCACCGTCCTTGAGCGCCATGGGGAACCAATTCGCCATGACCTTTTCGTCCTTGTTGGCGGCTACGATGCCCAGCTCGTAGAGCTGTAGGAACTCTGCAGGGTCCGCCGTGCCATCATAGCGAGGAGGGAGGTCAGGCTTGAATTTGCCTGGCCATGTGACGCCGTGCAGCTCGGGGGTGAAGTTAAGGCAGCCCGCTGTGGCTGCCGGCGCCCTTGGCTGGTGCCGGACTTGCTCTTGTAGGTCATCACACGCCACCGCTCGGAGCAGCGCGGGGTCTTGTCGTGGAGGCGCTGGGACGCGATCTTGGCGCGCCGGTGCTGGGAGCACACGAGCACCTTCTCGGGGACGTGGGATCTCTTGGCAGCTCCTTTCTTGCTGCGCAGGCGCTGGACGTGGAGGGTCTCGCCCGGGGCTGCATGCCTTGCAGCCAAGGTGCCTTCTTGGGAAGGAGGTGGCGGAGGCACCTCCTGATCATCGCCTCCTGCGCGGAACAAAGGGCGAGGCAGCGAGGGGGACCGCAAGGGGGAGCCCCCTGCGGTGCTGACGAGCTCGGTGACGCGGGCGAGCCAGCCCTCGTAGAGGTCGTCGACGGGGCGGTAACGAAGAAGCTCTTTTGCCAAGAGCAGCGAGGCATGCGCATCCATGGGGGCGCCGGGCGTGGGACGACGAGCCAGCTGGGGTTAGTGACGGGGTGGCAGTGTGGCCATCCCGCCGCACCGAAGGATGCTGGGACGAGGCCTGCTGCTCGTTCCCCGCCGGGCCGGTGGTGGCGTTGGTGGCGGGCGACGAGGAACGACGAGGGGGACTGCCTACGGGCGCTGTCTGGGTGACGCGGGTGGCGAGAGCAGCCTAGCACTCGGTCTACGTCCGATCCTCTCGTGTGAACTAAGATGAAAACGATGAACAACACAAGGGACACGAGGTTTATACTGGTTCGGGGCACCGTTGTGGTGTAATACCCTACTCCAGTGTGTGGTTTGGTCGATTGCCTCTGGGGCTAATGCTGAACAGTACAAAGGAAGAACAATCTCGCGAGGGGTGTTCTTGAGCTGGTGCGGTGTGTTCCACTTGGTCTAGATCTCTCTCTCCCTACCAGCTCGTTGGATTCCTCTACTCTGTGGTGGCTAGCCCTATTTATAGAGGCCCTGGGCCTCTCCCCGAATAATTGAGGGGGAAGGGCGCCAACAATTGGCCATTTTGAAGGGGAACATCTAGTACAAGTTATCCTGACCAAAGGTGGTCTTCGGCTGCCAAAAGCACTGGTGGTGACGCCGTCTTGGGCTCCATGGTGACCTCCGTTCGGCCGTCCGGCTGGTCTTGGTCTCGTTGCACCGGAATGGTAACCTTTGCCTGATGCCTTGGCCTGTGCTTGCCCCCTTGGCACCAAAGAGGAACCAAGGACTCTGCGCAGGCCGGCGCCCGCCTGGCGCCCGCCTGGCCTTGATCGTCATGGCTTGCGTCACGGGATCCTCGCGAGGTACCCTTGCATTGATCTCTCCGCCTCCTCGCGAGCCTGCCTGAGGAGGCTACTCCTGAGGAAGCTTTCTGTCGTCTGCCCCGCAAGGCTTGGCCCCTCGCGAGGGTCTTGAGCTTGAGCTGATGTAGATGGGCCGCGCTGGGCCCCCACTCGAGCCACGCTGTAGGCCGTAGGCAGGCAAGTCTTGGGACCCCCGTTCCCAGAACGCCGACAACCTTGTCTTCTCCTGTTTATTGAATGCTCGCAGATTACAGCTTAGTCCAATGCACGTGCACTATTATTATTATTCACATCGTTCAGTCGTGGAAGTGAAAGGCAATTATGACGATCTATGATGGACTGATTGAGATGGGAGAAGCTGGTATGAACTTGACCTCTCTTGTTTTTGTAAATATGATTAGTTCATCGTTCCTGATTCAGCCTATTGTGAATAAACATGTTTGCAATGACAATTAGAGATTATAGTTACTTATGGTATGCTTAATTAGCTAGAAGCTTATAATGGTTTACCTTGCGTGCCAACATGCTATTAAGATGGTTGTGATGTGGTATGATGGGGTGGTATCCTCCTTTGAATGATTCAAGTGACTTGACTTGGCACATGTTCACACATGTAGTTGAAACAAATCAACATAGCTTTCACGATATTTATGTTCATGGTGGATTATATCCTACTCATGCTTGCACTCAATGTTCATTAATTTTAATGCATGTTCATGACTGTTGTCGCTCTCTAGTTGGTCGCTTCGCCTTTTTCTAGCCTTCACTTGTACTAAGCGGAATACCGCTTGTGCATCCAATCCCTTAAACCCCAAAGTTATTCCATATGAGTCCACTATACCTTCCTATATGCGGTATCTACCTGCCGTTCCAAGTAAATTTGTATGTGCCAAACTCTAAACCTTCAAATGAAATTCTGTTTTTATGCTCAAATAGCTCATGTATCAACTAGGGCTGTCCGTATCTTCCATGTTAGGCTAGTTATTGTCAAGAGGAGTGGACTCCGCTCCTCACTCACGAGAAAAAGGCTGGTCACCGGGATGCCCAGTCCCATGCTTTATGCAAATCAAATCAAAATAATTGCAAACAAAACTCCCCCGGGACTGTTGTTAGTTGGAGGCACTCGTTGTTTTGAGCAAGCCATGGATTGATGCTTGTTGGTGGAGGGGGAGTATAAACTTTACCATTCTATTTGGGAACCGCCTATAATGTGTGTAGCATGGAAGATATCGCCATCTCTTGGTTGTTATGTTGACAATGAAAGTATGCCGCTCAAAATATTATTTATCTCTATTTCAAAATCGAGCTCTTTGCACCTCTACAAATCCCCGCTTCACTCTGCGAAGGGCCTATATATTTACTTTTATGTTGAGTCATTACCCTCTTATTAAAAAGCACCAGCTGGAGAGCACCGCCGTCATTTGCATTCATTACTGTTAATTTATATTGGGTATGACTATGATTGGATCTCTTTTACCATGAATTACAATGTCTAGTCAGTCCTTTGATCTTTAAAGGTGCTCTGCATTTATGTTTTGCGGTCTCAGAAAGGGCTAGCGAGATACCATCTTGTTATATCATATCATGATTGTTTTGAGAAAGTGTTGTCATCCGAGATTTATTATTATTGCTCGCTAGTTGATTATGCCATTGATATGAGTAAACATGAGACCTAAGAGTTATTGTGAATATGGTTAGTTCATAATCTTTCTTTGAAAACTTGAATGTCGGGCTTTACATATTTACAACAACAAGAGCAAACAGAGTTTGTAAAAGTTTTTCTTTATCACTTTCAGTTTGTCAACTGAATTGCTTGAGGACAAGCAAAGGTTTAAGCTCGGGGGAGTTGACACGTCTCCGTCGTATCTACTTTTCCTAACACTTTTTCCCTTGTTTTGGACTCTAACTTGCATGATTTGAAAGGAACTAACCCAAACTGATGTTGTTTTCAGCAGAATTGCCATGGTGTTATCTTTGTGCAGAAACAAAAGTTCTCGGAATGACCTGGAACTTCACGGAGATTATTTTTGGAAATAATAAAAAATACTGGCGAAAGAATCAAGGCCAGTGGGCCCACACCCTTTCCACGAGGGTGGGGGGCGCGCCTGCCCCCTTGCCTCGTGGGCCCCCTGGAGCTCCACCGACCTCAACTCCAACTCCATATATTCGTGTTCGGGGAGAAAAAACCCACAGAAAAAGATTCATTGCATTTTACGATACGCAGCCACTGCCAAGCCCTAAACTCTCTCGGGAGGGCTGATCTGGAGTCCCTTCGGGGCTCCGGAGAGGGGAATCCGTCACCGTCGTCATCATCAACCATCCTCCATCACCAATTTCATGATGCTCACCACCGTGCGTGAGTAATTCCATCGTAGGCTTGCTGGATGGTGATGGGTTGGATGAGATTTGTCATGTAATCGAGTTAGATTTGTTTGGGTTTGATCCCGGATCCACTATGTTCTGAGATTGATGTTGCTATGACTTTGCTATGCTTAATGCTTGTCACTAGGGCCCGAGTGCCATTATTTCAGATCTGAACCTATTATGTTTTCATGAATATGTGTGAGTTCTTGATCTTATCTTGCAAGTCTATAGTCACCTACTATGTGTTATGATCCGGCAACCCCGAAGTGACAATAATCGGGACCACTCCCGGTGATGACCATAGTTTGAGGAGTTCATGTATTCACTATGTGTTAATGCTTTGGTCCGGTACTCTATTAAAAGGAGGCCTTAATATCCCTTAATATCCGCTAGGACCCCACTGCCACGGGAGGGTAGGACAAAAGATGTCATGCAAGTTCTTTTCCATAAGCACGTATGACTATATTCGGAATACATGCCTACATTACATTGATGAATTGGATCTAGTTCTGTGTCACCCTATGTTATGACTGTTACATGATGAACCGCATCCGGCATAATTCTCCATCATCGATCCAATGCCTACGAGCTTTTCACATATTGTTCTCCGCTTATTAACTTTTCCGTGGCTACTATTACAATCACTACAAAACCCAAAAATATTGCTTTTTCTACCGTTACCGTTACTTCCATACTACTTTGCTACTAAATACTTTGCTACAGATACTAAGTTATCCAGGTGTGGTTGAATTGACAACTCAACTGCTAATACATGAGAATATTCTTTGGCCCCCCTTGTGTCGAATCAATAAATTTGGGTTGAATACTCTACCCTCGAAAACTGTTGCGATCCCCTATACTTGTGGGTTATCAGTGCGCGACAAATTGACCATGGAGCTCCTCGCAAGAAGATATCGAGGCGTCTGGGAGGCTGCGAAGCCAAGATCGGGGGGGGGGGGGCTCCATGAGGGCCAGGGGAGCCAGTTTGCCATGGCCTTGTCATCGCCACCCACTACTTGGATGGCATGTGTGTACAGCCGAAGGAAGTCCTCAGGATCTGCAACGCCGTTGTCGGCGTCCTGGGAACGGGGGTCCCCAGACTTGCATGCCTGCTGCCCACGGCGTGGCTCCACCAGCGGCCCTGTATGGCCCATCTTCACCAGCAAACACTCAAGACCCTCGCGAGGGGCCAAGCCTCGTGAGGCGGACGACACAAGACCTCCTCGGGACGGCCTCACTAGGCTGGCTCGCAAGGGGCAGAGGGATCAAGGCAAGGGATACCTCGCGAGGTTCCTATGACGCAAGCCATGATGGCGGAGCAGTGCGGGCGCCCGGTGACGCGATGTCCTCGTTTTCTCTTTGGTGCTAAAGAGGCAAGCACAGGCGAGGAGTCCCGAGGCATCAGGCAAAGGTTTCCATATCAATGCAACAAGACCAAGACCAGTAGGACGACAAGACGGAGGTCACCGTGGAGCCCAAGATGGCGTCACCACCAGAGCTTTTGGCAGGCGAAGACCACCTTTAGTCAGGATAAATTGTACTAGTTGTCTCCCTTCGATTTTGGCCATTGTTGGATCCCTTCCCGTGAGAGGACCAATGCCTCTATAAATAGGACTAGCCACCACCATAGAGGGGGACGGATCATTCAGATCATCCTCATCCACACAAGTGCAACAAGCACAAGAGCACCTCTCCTCAGGAGGCTGTTCTTCCCTTGTAACTGTTCATCCTCAGCCCAAGAGGCAATCCACCACACCACACTGGAGTAGGGTATCACACCACATCGGTGGCCCGAACCAGTATAAACTCTTATGTATCTCGTTCTTCGGGTTCGTCGAGCTAGGCCTTCTGATTTGGCGACAACGATCTAGGGAGAGAGAGATCTTCGTGCGCACCCCAGTGTTCGAACCTCAAGGGTTTTGCCGGAATCCGAAATCTGACATTTGGCGCGCCAGGTAGGGGTGCGCCGGAGCCTCTCTTCCGCCAGTTGATCTGCCGACGCTCCGCGGTTCCGATGTCCGGCGACCCGAGGACCAACGCCGACCGCTGGGCAGCTTGGCCTAGCTCGGGCGGCATCGTCCGCCCAAGAAGACCTCTACCCTGCGCCCCAGGCGGCACGCCTGCCGCCAAACGCTACGGGGTGCTGGCGGCGTGGCCAAACTTCATCCACACTAACTCCATGACAAGCATGGGCAGCCGCGAGGGCCTCAAGCTACGCTGCGGAAATGGTGCCACACACCCGACGGGAACAAGCAAACATGAAGGCCGCGCTCACGGTAGCTCGGGAGCTGCTGCGATGCCGGCTGATGGAGAGCGGCCGGGATGCATTGCTGGAGCGCGTCGCCGAGCTACTGGACGCCGCGGCCTCGGGAGCACCGCCCTTCTGCTCCCTGCTTACGCCTCAGGCCGCGGCCGGATCGCATGGCGGGCCTCGCCGTGCCCGCGTGCCCCCGGGCGCGCCAGGAGGTTTCATCGACACCGGCGCGACCAGCAGCACCGGACGCCCAATCGCACCGCGCCACCTCCGATGAGCGCGGGTCGAGCGTTGCCACCCGCGGCCCCAGCGGGATGCCGCCCTACCATCCTCAGGGTGGCACGCTGGGCCGGGCAACGTGGAGCGTGGGGCACTTCGGCGAGGTCTTCGGGGCGGCGGCCTCGGAGGCCTACGTGCTCCGCATGATGGACAAGGAGTACATGCTGGAAGATGACCTTGGCTCGTTCCTCGAGCCAGGCTGGGAGGTGGAGGCGCTAGAAGCTGAGGCCTTCCAGGAGCCTCCCGTGAGCCTCACCAACCATGTCGGCGACAACAGCTACAGGGTACCACTAATCCCTCAGGAGCAAGCTTACGCTAACCATGGGTCGCAAGAGGATCAGGTCATGTCGGCGGACGGCAGCCCCAGCTCGACAGCCTCCCTTCCACCAGGAGGAGCGCACTGGGGGCTGTAGGGAAGGGGCCAGGAGCAAGGCCCCTCCCCGCATCGCGCGGAGCAAGGCGTCCCCCGGAGGTAGGCCCTCTGCCGGGGAGGTGCCGGTGAGCCTTCCCCCGGCAGAGGACCCGTGGTCGCCGAGGGCGCCGCTGGCGTCCCCTTTGCCCCTTGGCTTCGTCCTGGTTTTTGGACGCCCCAATGGTGGTCGAGGGTGGTGCAAGGCGGGGCCCTCGTCTGGCGATATGAAGTAAGGCTCACGCCTGTGAAGGTCTCCGCTCGTGATACTCTCACGTAATAATGAGTGGGGCTGTACATGCCCTGGAGTCTCAGGAGTGCCGCCCTCGGGCCTCGGGGCTCCCTACCACGTCCCAGTGATAGCACTTAGCTCCGCGCTTGTGAGAAGACAAGAAGACTAGACTAGGCACCCGACACGGCCGTTTGCTTTTAACCGCTTTTTCTGTAGCCCTGCTTTCTGGCTTTGGATTTAAGTTTGAAGTTGAATTTTCATTGGTGTGCGCGGGGGTGCCTTTTCTCGTTCGTGCGATTTCTTGCAATCTGGTTCCTTGCCTTGATTCGGAGTTTGCTCCTGTTGCCTCCCCCTCGCGAGCCCCTCGCGAGCGGGAGGTGGGCATAGTGCATGCTCGCAGCGCGCATTTCCTGCGATGGCCAACGCTTGCTTCTCGCGAGGCCCTCTCGGATGGATCGGCAGGCTCCTCAGAAACTCACAACCTCATGAGCCGGTTTGGGACCTGTCCTGGCTAAGGTAAATTATAGCAGCAAACTCGCAGCGGGACTCGGGGGTTCATGAAGACACATATCCAGCTTGGCCTAAAGAATAGAGGCAGTAATTTGTTTATATGAGGGGCTTCCCCTCCTAAAATGCTCTCACAACTTCCAGGGCCATGCCCGAGCTTTCTCATGCAGGGACAACGACAAGGAAGCACGGGCTCAATCAGACATGCCACTCACCGCGTCCTCCGGGTCTCCCCCAGATGCAACGCTAGCATCGCTGTTGTTGTCGCTGGCGTCACCATCGCCATTACCGGCGCCGCACTCACCGTCGTCGACCACGTTGCCTTCATCCGCAGCGACCACCACCACGTCGTCCTCGAAGGTGAAGGCCCTGACTAAAGCATCCACATTGTCTTCTACCCAGTGCACCAGGTCGCCCCGGATGGCCCCGGACATGGGGGCAATGGCGGCGTCAAAATCAAAGTTGGGGTAGGAGTTCTGGAGATGGCTGAAGACGCGGGAGAACGCGCGCCTGAGCAGGCCACGGCTCCTCTCTTCGACAAGCCCGCGAGCCCTCTCGGATCGACTCTCTAGGTGTGTCACCACATCGGTGAAGAAAAGGAGGTGACTGGCATAATCGTTCGAGTGGGGATGAGGGGCGTCCTCGTCGCAAATGGCGCCTAGTGCCGCGTTGGCTCTGATCCTGAGGCTTTGGAGCATGGGGGCGTGCACGCGCTCCAGCGTCTGTCGCCGGAGCGCTTCCCCCCTGCTCTGCTGCACGAAGGACTCGGTGCTGGTGACCCGCCGTTGAAGGGAAAGCAACTCGGCACGGGCGGAAGCCAGCTCAGTTTGCACTGAGACCAGGGCTGCTGTGGCGGCTCTCTCGCGCTGCTCCACCTCAGACAATTCTGTCCTGAGGGCAGTAGTCCGGACCACGGCTTCGGCTTCCACAAGCTCTAGCTTCAGGTCATACCTGCCAACAAGATCTGCGCGAACCTCGGCCACCCTGCTGTCGACCTCCTTCTGGATCCTCACCTCACGCGCGTTAGCGGCATCCTCCGCTTGGGCAACCTGGCGCTCCCTTGTCTCCAACCTCTCAAGCTGAAGGCTGCGCTCCATGGCTTCCAGCGCCAGTGCTTCCTCGTGCTTCAGGATCTCTTCCTCCTCGTTAGGCGTCCCCTTCATCGACGCTAGGGCGGCTTTGCGCGCCTCCAGTTGCTGCTCCAATGAGGCGCTCCAGGCTTGGAGCTCCCAGACACGTTTCTCTGCAATCTCGCGGCGACGATCCTCTTCCCTGGCTTCTTCCAAGGCTCGAGTGCAGGCCTCACACGAGGTCGCTAGAGACGCCTCGGCCTTCGCGTTATCAAGCTCACACTGGTGGCGCCCGAGGTTGATGGCCACCTTCAGTTTATGCCACTCCTTCATGAGCCGAAGACCCTCGGCCCTGAGGCGCGCGTCTACCTCCATGAGTTGTCCGCCGAGCCAGCTCAGCGCGCCCATTGCCTCCTGAAAGAGCTCGTGGAGGACGACACCCCGTTCGTGCACAAGCTTGAGCGGGCGGCCAATTCCGTCCTCCAAAGCGGGGGTCGCCGACGGGATCCGAAGCGGCTCACCCCCTCTCGGTAGGGGGCTGGGGGCTGGCGCCCCCCAGTCGCCGACTGGACTTCGGCGGGAGCCCGGTCGAGTGGAGGCTCGCTGCTTGAAGAGGAAGCCAAGACCGAAGCCATCCAGCCGCCGTCCACAACCAGGGGAGGAGCCCTTGGCACGCTCGTCGCACCCTCGGCGAGACCACGGAGAAGAGACGGCAGGAGCGAGGGCTCAAGACGCCAAGCTGGCGCGTCTGTCTCTCCGGCCGACCCCGCGCCAGAGGCGGCATGCTGGCTCGGGACGCTCAAGGCCAGCGGGAGATTTGAGGCAGGAGGAGGTTGTTTCCCGGGAGGCTTCACAGCCTTGGCAGAAGGGATCCTGAAAAGCCACCAGTAGGAGAGGGAGCAGTACTCGAGGAATTACAAAGATAAGGAACTTACTCATCCTTGACGATGTACTTCGCATGTTTCAACGGCCGGAAGGCGCCACGGCTGCAGCTTGGGGACCCCTTCCTCTTGCGGAGCGCATCGAAGTCTACACGGAGCCGGCCAAAGCGTTGGACGTGGCGACCAGTCCAGGGTGCGGCTGGCGAAGCGCCCGAGGAGGCGACCTCGGGAGTGCCAGGCTGGGGAGAGCCATAGGGCTCCGCCTCGCGATGACCTGGTAAGGCCTCGAGAGCTTCGACCTCAGGAGCAGCGGATTGCGTCGCCCCTTCAACTGCCACGTCAGGGCGAGAGTCACGGGCTCCCAGAGATGGCGCCTCAGGAGCCACAGGCGGCGTCGACACCTCAGCACCCGCGCCTCCGGCCTCCGGAGGAGCTTGCCCCCTGCGTCCACTCTTGGGGCAAGTTCGGCGCTGGTGACAAGGAGTGGAACCATGGTGACGGGGTTCCCACGGGGCCCCTCAAGGCCAACTAGACGTAGCCCCCATTCGTCAAAAGGGGGCATCCGTCTCGCGAACTCCACCCTGTTTGAGCAACAGCACAAGAGACAGCCCTCCAGTGGCAAATCGGCTGGCGAGGGATCGCCCGTCAGGACCTCGAGCACCGTTCTTCGTGCCTCGAGCGGAAGCCCTGAATCCTGAAGCCTCATACGATCTTGACCGTCAGTCAGGGCCCACATCGGCTAGGAATGGTGCTGGAGTGGGGCGATGCAGCGTCAGAGGAACTCCTTCATCACCATGGGCGCAGTCAAACCAAGATCTTTCAGCCTATTCAACCGGAACTAGACGAAGGTGATGCGGGGGCTCGCAAGCTCCTTGTGGTCCCAGCCGGAGCTGGGGACGGCGGGTGCTGACGGAGGCAAGAGCAAGGGGTTGAGCACTCCGACATCCACATACACCCACCTCGTCCGAAACCCGCTCGCAGAGGGCGGGAGTTCAAAGTTAATCCCCGAACCGGCCGTCGCCGCCACGACCTGGAAACTCGGGCACCCCGAGCATTGCCGGGGGTCGGTCAGGTGCAGCAAGAAGAAATGGTGCTGGAGGGCCACGGAGGGGGCAATGCCCACCGTGGCCTTGCAGACAAAGGCAAAGATGGCAAGAAGGGCGGCTGATTGGGGATCCAGGTGCAGAATATGGATCTGGTAATGGGAAAGCCCGATGTTGAAGAAGTCGGAGAAGGGAGGGACCAGGCAGGCCCACAGGGCGTCGATGAAGAATTGGACCTCAGTGGCTATTTTGTCCATAGAAGCTCGGGACACAGGCCAGGCCACCGTCCCTCCCCATTCGTTGAAGCTGGTGGCGAGCTTAGGGCGGACCTTAGCCATGGCCTCCGAGCACCCGCGATCGGCCGACGGCGGGCTCGACGGCCAGGGGAGGGCTGGCTGAGGACATGGGCTTCTTCCCTTTCTCCATTCGGTTCAGCGCCATGGCGATGGAGAAAGCTGAAATTAGGTCAGATTGGGAGAGGAAGCTGAGGTTCGAAGAAGCGGAGGAGTTGGGGAGTGCGTTGCCAGCAATGGGGAAATAACTGTGTACGACGCCGTGGCTGCCAAGCCAGGCGGATATCAAGGCTGACTGGGGAAGCGGAGCCGCCCACGTCCAATCCACCGCCACGCGTCAAGCGGGGCCACGGGCTGTTGGGGCCCGCGGCACTTTGCACTTGCCCTTTGATTCGCCTCGAAGCCAAGCCCGAGCGCGCCTTGGGCCTGGGGGCTATTGTCTGCGTCCTGGGAATGGGGGTCCCCAGACTTGCCTACCTGCGGCCCACGGCGGGGCTCCACCGGCGGCCCTGTACGACCCATCTTCACCAGCAAACACTCAAGACCCTCACGAGGGGCCAAGCCTCGCGAGGCCGATGACACAAGACCTCCTCGGGACGGCCTCACTAGGCTGGCTCGCAAGGGGCAGAGAGATCAAGGCAAGGGATACCTCGCGAGGTTCCTATGACGCAAGCCATGATGACTGGAGCCAGGCGGGCGCCAGCGCGCATAGTGTCCTCGTTTTCTCTTTGGTGCTAAAGAGGCAAGCACAGGCGAGGAGTCCCGAGGCATCAGGCAAAGGTTTCCATATTGGTGCAATGAGACCAAGACCAGCAGGACGGCAAGACAGAGGTCACCGTGGAGCCCAATACGGCGTCACCACCAGGGCCTTTGGCAGGCGCAGACCACCTTTTGTCAGGATAACTTGTACTAGTTGTCTCCCTTCGAAATTGGCCACTGCTGGATCCCTTCCCGCTCAATATTTGGGGAGAGGACTAGGGCCTCTATAAATAGGACTAGCCACCACCATAGAGGGGGACAGATCATTCAGATCATCCTCATCCACACAAATGCACCAAGCACAAGAGCACCTGTCCTCAAGAGGCTAATCTTCCCTTGTAACTATTCATCCTCAGCCCAAGAGGCAATCCACCACACCACACTGGAGTAGGGTATTACACCACATCGGTGGCCCGAACCAGTATAAACTCTTGTGTCTCTCATTCTTCGGGTTCGTCGAGCTAGGCCTTGCGATTTGGCCACAGCGATC
Organism: Aegilops bicornis; assembly: GCA_021605145.1. NCBI lineage: Eukaryota > Viridiplantae > Streptophyta > Magnoliopsida > Poales > Poaceae > Aegilops > Aegilops bicornis. Next base: position 379,456,806 of record CM038675.1, on the reverse strand, counting down.
TAGGGAGAGAGAGAGATCTTCGTGCGCACCTTAGTGTTCGAACCTCAAGGGTTTTGCCGGAACCCGAAATCCGACATTTGGCGCGCCAGGTAGGGGTGCACCGGAGCCTCTCTTCCACCAGTTTATCTGCCGATGCTCCTCAGTTCCGATGTCCGGTGACCCGAGGACCAACGCCGACCGCTGGGCAGCTTGTCCAGCCTGGGCGGCATCGTCCGCCCAAGAAGACCTCTACCCTACGCCCTAGGCGGCACGCGTGCCGCCAAACGCTACGGGGTGCTGGCGGCGCGGCCAAACGCCATCCACACTAACTCCACGACAAGCATGGGAGCCACGAGGGCCTCAAGCTATGCTGCGGCAATGGTGCCACACACCCGACGGGAACAAGCAGACATGAGGGCCGCGCTCACGGTAGCTCAGGAGCTGCTGCGATGCCGGCTGATGGAAAGCGGCCGGGATGCATTGCTGGAGCGCGTCGCCGAGGTATTGGACGCCGCGGCCTCAGGAGCACCGCCCTTCTCCTCCCTGCTTAGGCCTCAGGCCGCGGCTGGATCGCATGGCGGGCCTCGCCGTGCCCGCGTGCCCCCAGGCGCGCCAGGAGGTTTCGTCGACACCGGCGCGACCTGCAGCACCGGACGCCCCATCGCACCGCGCCACCTCCGATGAGCGCGGGTCGAGCGTTGCCACACGCGGCCCCAGCGGAATGCCGCCCTACCATCCTCAGGGTGGCACGCTGGGCCGGGCAACGTGGAGCATGGGGCACTTCGGCGAGGTCTTCGGGGCGGCAGCCTCGGAGGCCTACATGCCCCGCATGATGGACCAGGAGTACACGCTGGAAGACGACCTGGCTCGTTCCTCGAGCCAGGCTGCGAGGACGAGGTGCTAGAAGCTGAGGCCTTCCAGGAGCCTCCCGTGAGCCTCACCAACCATGTCGGCGAAAACAGCTACAGGGTACCACTAATCCCTTAGAATCAAGCTTACGCTAACCATGGGTCGCAAGAGGATCATGTCATGGTGGCGGACGGCAGCCCCAGCTCGACAGCCTCCCTTCCACCAGGAGGAGCGCACTGGAGGTTGTAGGGAAGGGGCCAGGAGCAAGGCCCCTCCCCGCATCGCGCGGAGCAGGGCGTCCCCCGGAGGTAGGCCCTCTTGCCGGGGAGGTGCCGACGAGCCTTCCCCCGGCAGAGGACCCGTGGTCGGCGAGGGCGCCGCTGGCGTCCCTTTTGCCCCTTGGCTTCGTCCTGGTTTCCGGACGCCCCAATGGTGGTCGATGGTGGTGCAAGGCGGGGCCCTTGTCTGGCGATATGAAGTAAGGCTCACGCATGTGAAGGTCTCTGCTTGTGACACTCTCACATAATAATGAGTGGGGCTGTGCACGCCCCGGAGTCCCAGGAGTGCCGCCCTCAGGCCTCGGGGGCTCCCTCCCACGTCCCAGTGGCAGCACTTAGCTCCGCGCTGCAGAGAAGACAAGAAGACTAGACTAGGCGCCGGACGCGGCCGTTTGCTTTGAACCTCTTTTTCTGTAGCCCTGATTTCTGGCTTTGGATTTAAGTTTGAAGTTGAATTTTCATTGGTGTGCACGGGGGTGCCTTTTCTCGTTCGTGCGATTTCTTGCAATCTGGTTCCTTGCGTTGATTCGGAGTTTGCTCCTGTTGCCTCCCCCTCGCGAGCCCCTCACGAGCGGGCTGGGCATAGCGCACGCGCGCAGCGCGCATTTCCTGCCATGGCCAACGCTTGCTTCTCGCGAGGCCCACTCGGATGGATCGGTAGGCTCCTCAGAAACTCACAACCTCATGAGCTGGTTTGGGACCTGTCCTGGCTAAGGTAAATTATAGCAGCAAACTCGCAGCGGGACTCGGTGGTTCATGAAGACACATATCCAGCTTGGTCTAAAGAATAGAGGCAGTAATTTGTTTACATGAGGGGCTTCCCCTCCCAAAATGCTCTCATAACTTCTAGGGCCATGCCCGAGCTTTCTCATGCAGGGACAATGACAAGGAAGGACGGGCTCAATCGGATATGTCACTCACCGCGTCCTCCGGGTCTCCCCCAGATGCGACGCTGGAATCATTGTCGTTTTCGCTGGCGTCACCGTCGCCATTGCCGGCGCCGCCCTCACCGTCGTCGACCATGTCACCTTCATCCGAAGCGACCACCACCGCGTCATCCTCGAAGGTGAAGGCCCTGACTAAAGCATCCACATTGTCTTCTACCCAGCGTGCCAGGTCGCCCCGGATGGCCCCGGACACGGGGGCAATGGCGGCGTCGAAATCAAAGTTGGGGTAGGAGTTCTGGAGATGGCTGAAGACGCGGGAGAACGCGCGCCTGAGTAGGCCGCGGCTTCTCTCTTTGACAAGCCCGCGGGCCCTCTCGGATCGACTCTCTAGGTGTTTCACAACATCGGTGAAGAAAAGGAGGTGACTGGCATAATCGTTCGAGTGGGGATGAGGGGCGTCCTCGTCGCAAATGGCGCCTAGTGCCGCGTTGGCTCTGATCCTGAGGCTTTGGAGCATGGGGGCGTGCACGCGCTCCAGCGTCTGTCGCCGGAGCGCTTCCCCCTGCTCTGCTGCCCGAAGGACTTGGAGCTGGTGACCCGCCATTGAAGGGAAAGCAGCTCGGCGCGGGTGGAAGCCAACTCAGTTTGCACTGAGACCAGGGCTGCTGTGGCGGCTCTGTCGCGCCGCTCCACCTCAGCCAATTCTGTCCTGAGGGCAGTAGTCCGGACCACGGCTTTGGCTTCCACAAGCTCTAGCTTCAGGTCATACCTGCCAACAAGATCTGCGCGAACCTCGGCTACCCTGCTGTCGACCTCCTTCTGGATCCTCACCTCACGCGCGACAGCGGCATCCTCCGCTTGGGCAACCTGGCGCTCCCTTGTCTCCAACCTCTCAAGCTGAAGGCTGCGCTCCATGGCTTCCAGCGCCAGCGCTTCCTCGTACTTCAGGATCTCTTCTTCCTCGGCAGGCGTCCCCTTCATCGACGCTAGGGCGGCTTTGCGCGCCTCCACTTGCTGCTCCAATGAGGCGCTCTAGGCTTGGAGCTCCCACACACGTTTCTCTTCAATCTCGCGGCGACGATCCGCTTCCCTGGCTTCTTCCAAGGCTCGAGTGCAGGCCTCACACGAGGTCGCTAGAGACGCGTCGGCCTTCGCGTTATCAAGCTCACACTGGTGGCGCCCGAGGTTGATGGCCACCTTCAGTTTATGCCACTCCTTCATCAGCCGAAGACCCTCGGCCTCGAGGCGCGCGTCTACCTCCATGAGTTCTCCGCCGAGCCAGCTCATCGCGCCCATTGCCTCCTGAAAGAGCTCGTGGAGGACGACACCCCGTTCGTGCGCAAGCTTGAGCGCGCGGCCAATTCCGTCCTCCAAAGCGGGGGTCGCCGACGGGATCCGAAGCGGCTCACCCCCAATCGGCAGGGGGCTGGGGGCTGGCGCCCCCCCGGTCGCCGACTGGACTTCGACGGGAGCTCGATCGAGTGGAGGCTCGCTGCTTGAAGAGGAAGCCAGGACCGAAGCCATCCAGCCACCGTCCACAACTAGGGGAGGAGCCCTTGGCACGCTCGTCGCACCCTCGGTAAGGCCACGGAGAAGAGACAACAAGAGCGAGGGCTCAAGACGCCAAGCTGGCGCATCTGTCTCTCCGGCCAACCCCGCGCTAGAGGCGGCATGCTGGCTCGGGACGCTCAAGGCCAGCGGGAGATTTGAGGCAGGAGGAGGTTGTTTCCCGGGAGGCTTCACAGCCTTGGCAGAAGGGATCCTGAAAAGCCACCATCAGGAGAGGGAGCAGCACTCGAGGAATTACAAAGATAAGGTACTTACTCATCCACGACGATGTACTTCCCCTGTTTCAACAACCGGAAGGCGCCACGGCTGCAGCTTGGGGACCCCTTCCTCTTGCGGAGCGTATCGAAGTCTACATGGAGCCGGCCGAAGTATTGGATGTGGCGACCAATGCAGGGTGCGGCTGGCAAATCGCCCGAGGAGGCGACCTCGGGAGTGCCAGGATGGGGAGAGCCTTCGGGCTCCGCCTCGCGATGACCTGCTGAGGCCTCGGGAGCTTCGGCCTCAGGAGCAGTGGATTGCGTCGCCCCTTCAACTGCCACCTCAGGGCGAGAGTCACGGGCTCCTGGAGATGGCGCCTCAGGAGCCACAGGCGGCGTCGACACCTCGGCACCCGCGCCTCCGGCCTCCAGAGGAGCTTGCCCCTGCGTCTACTCTTGGGGCAAGTTCGGCACCAGCGACAAGGAGGGGAACCATGGTGACGGGGTTCTCACGGGGCCCCTCAAGGCCAACTAGATGTAGCCCCCATTCATCAAAAGGAGGCATCTGTCCCGTGTACTCCACCCTATTTGAGCAACTGTACAAGAGACAGCCCTCCAGTGGTAAATCGGCTGGCGAGGGGTCGCCCGTCAGGACCTCGAGCACCGTTCTTCGTGCCTCGAGCGGAAGCCCTGAATCCTGAAGCCTCATGCGATCCTGACCGACAGTCAAGGCCCACATCGGCTGGGAATGGCGCTGGAGTGGGGCGATGCGGTGTCGGAGGAACTCCTTCATCACCATGGGCGCAGTCAAACCAAGATCTTTCAACGTCTTCAACCAAAACTAGACGAAGGCGAGGCGGGGGCTAGCAAGCTCCTCGTGGTCCCAGCCGGAGCTGGGGATGGCAGGCGCCGACGGAGGCAAGAGCAAGGGGTTGAGCACTTCGACATCCACATACACCCACCGCGTTCGAAACCCGCTCGCAGACGGCGGGAGTTCAAAGTTAATCCCTAAACCGGCCGTCGCCGCCACGGCCTGGAAACACAGGCACCCCGAGCATTGCCGGGGGTCGGTCAGGTGCAGCAAGAAGAAATGGCGCTGGAGGGCCATGGAGGGGGCAATGCCAACCATGGCCTCGCAGACGAAGGCAAAGATGGCAAGAAGTGCGACGGCTTGGGGATCCAGGTGCAGTATATGGATCTGGTAATGGGAAAGTACGGCGTTGAAGAAGTCGGAGAAGGGAGGGACCAGGCAGGCCCACAGGGCGTCAATGAAGAATTGGACCTCAGTGGCTATTCTGTCCATAGAAGCTCGGAACATAGGCCAGGCCACCGTCCCTCCCCATTCGTTGAAGCTGGTGGCGAGCGCAGGGCGGACCTTGTCCATGGCCTCCCGATTGAGCACCCGCGATCGGCCGACGGCGGGCTCGACAGCCAGGGGCGGGCTGGCTGAGGACAGGGGCTTCTTCCCTTTCTCCATTCGGTTCGGCGCCATGGCGATGGAGAAAGCTGAACTCAGGTCAGATTGGGAGAGGAAGCTGAGGTTCGAAGAAGCGGAGGAGTTGGGGAGTGCGTTGCCAGCAATGGGGAAATAACTGTGTAGGACGCCGTGGCCGCCTAGCCAGGCGGATATCAAGGCTGCCTGGGGAAGCGGGGCCGCCCACGTCCAATCCACCGCCACGCGTCAAGCGGGGCCACAGGCTGTTGGGGCCCGCAGCACTTCGCACTTGCCCTTTGATTCGCCTCCAAGCCAAGTCCGAGCGCGCCTTGGGCCCGGGGGCTATTGTCGGCGTCCTGGGAACGGGGGTCCCCAAACATGCCTGCCTGCGGCCCACGGCGTGGCTCCACTAGCAGCCTTGTATGGCCCATATTCACCAGCAAACACTCAAGACCCTCGCGAGGGGCCAAGTCTCGCGAGGCGGACGACACAAGACCTCCTCGGGACGGCCTCACTAGGCTGGCTCGCAAGGGGCAGAGAGATCAAGGCAAGGGATACCTCGCGAGGTTCCTATAGCGCAAGCCATGGCGACTGGAACCAGGCGGGCGCCAGCGCGCGCAGTGTCCTCGTTTTCTCTTTGGTGCTAAAGAGGCAAGCACAGGCGAGGAGTCCTGAGGCATCAGGCAAAGGTTTCCATATCGGTGCAAGGAGACCAAGACCAGCAGGACGGCAAGACGGAGGTCACCGTGGAGCCCATGACAACGTCACCACCAGAGCCTTTGGAAGGCGAAGACCACCTTTAGTCAGGATAACTTGTACTAATTGTCTCCCTTTGAATTTGGCCATTGTTGGATCCCTTCCCGCTCAATATTTGGGGAGAGGACCAGGGCCTCTATAAATAGGACTAGCCACCACCATAGAGGGGGACGGATCATTCAGACCATCCTCATCCACACAAGTGCACCAAGCACAAGAGCACCTCTCATCAGGAGGTTGTTCTTCCCTTGTAACTGTTCATCCTCAGCCCAAGAGGCAATCCGCCACACCACACTGGAGTAGGGTATTACACCACATCGGTTGCCTGAACCAGTATAAAATCTTGTGTCTCTCATTCTTCGGGTTCGTCGAGCTAGGCCTTGCGATTTGGTGACAGCGATCTAGGGAGAGAGAGAGATCTTTGTGCGCACCCCAGTGTTCGAACTTCAATGGTTTTGCCAGAACCTGAAATCCGACAGCCGTCGTACCGCGGGGGCAGTGCCGGCCTGAACCTCGTGAGCCACCTTACCCGACACAGGCCAGGGGTGAAGATTGGGCTGCCCGCAGTGCTCTCGTAGGCTTCGGGCGGCCATGCCTGCAGGGCGACAGCCACCATAGGGACGACGAAACAAGGGCGGAGCGTGGCTGGTGAAGAGGCGAAGCTTCGACACGCGCCTACACTACAAAAAAAAGACACATCCATGACATTTTGGGCCAAACAAATTTTTTTCCTGTCATGCTTATGACACTTCTATGACGATAATTGTGACAAAAACCTGTATCATCATAGATGTGGTGGGCTCCTACTTCTATTACAAAAAATCATGACAGAAAATGGGCTTTTCGTCCTGGGCGGGTCAGAGACGCAGCTGCATGACATTCTTTGGGCCGTCCATGTCGGAAAAAACTGTGGTAGAAGCGAGGGCGCAGAAAATATCGGGGAGTTCCTGGTTACGGTGGGTGGTCGGGGGCCGAGCGATGCGCGTTTCTCTCGTACGTACGCGCGTGTGTGCGAGGCGTTGGGCTCTAACTGAACCCAAGCGAGGCATTGGGCTCTAACTGAAACCGAGTGATTGCACTGCAGGCTACGCGTTACTGAACCCGAGCGATCGATCGATCCCTTTGCCGTTAATCGAATCCGTAGTGATTCGCCGCTACTGCTGCTAATGGAAGCGGATCGAACACTGCTGCCTCCTTCCCTTGATGAACAATGAGCGTTGTTGGGGGGGTTGGATGAACAGTTGCCGGTGGGGGTTTGGATGAACATGACCCCGTGGTAGTAGAGGCCGTTGCCGCTGGATGAACAGGACCCCGACCGATCGAGCCGGTGGATGAACAGGACCCCGTGGAGGGCTAGATGAACAGGACGACCCCGTGGAGGGCTGGTTGAACAGTAGCCGGTGGAGGGCTAGATGAACAGTAGCCCGTGGAGGGGTGGTTGAACAGGACCCCGTGGAGAGGGCTGGTTGAACAGTTGCCGGTGGAAGACCGGAGGAGGCTGGATGAACAGGAGCCCGTGGATGAACAGTGGCTGGTGGAGGCAGGAGGGGAGACACCGTGGATGAACAGTCGCAGGTGGAGGCTGGAGGAGGTTGACGATGGCTGAACAGTATCCCGTGGAGGCTGGACGAGGTCGACGGTGGAGATGAACAGTATCCCGTTGAGTCCCGTTTTGCGGTACGCCACACCCCTCCCGATGAACATGACCCCCGTTATGACCGTCGCGCTCCAACACAAGTCCGTTTTCTCTATTTTGCGGTACGCCACACCCCTCCAGATCAACAGGACCCCGTTTTGACCGTAGGAGGTCCAACAGAAGTCCGTTTCCTCCGTTTTACAATACGCCAGACCCCTCCCGATGAACAGGATCCCGTTTCGACCGTGGCCGGTCGAACACAAGGATGTTTCCTCCGTTCTGTGGTACGCCAGGCCTCGTTTCTATCGGCTGTTCCGTCCAAGCCGGTTGGCTCGTGATGAACACGACGACGCATTCCGTTCCAACCCAGCTAGTTGGCTCCCCATGAACATGACGACGACGCAGTTTCTCCGTTCCGACCCAGCCATGTACATGAGCCCTGGCCATACGTATGCACGAGTAGGCGTTCGATACCCCGCCCGTATGTACGTACGTGGCCGTATTTTCTTTCTTGCACCCTGGCCGTTGTACGTACGTGTACATGCTACGTGTGCGCCTCTACTACGACACGTGCGTGCCTCTACATCGACCAGTATGTACGTACACGTTCGCGACCAGAATGACAGCGCTACTCATGCTTCGACCAGGTGGGTCCTAACTGTCGGGCACTTCCTTCCGTGCGAAGATGTAGCTGGTGTGTCCTAGCAGCCGGGGGGGGGGGGACATTTTTTTCGTGAAATACGGTGGCCCGTCCGGTGGGTCCCTGTTGTCAGGTGGAGGAATAATTATTTTGCGCGTAATAAGGAGGCACTTCCTTGCTGCTGCCGTGGACCCAGCTGTCAGCCTCTCCACATACAGTACTCTTCCGATGCAAGTCGTTCCTTGACCACGTTGACCACGCCGCGCCGAGAGCACCAGGGCGGTGGACGACGGTGAGGCCTTGGAAGGGGACGACGCGGAGCCGGGGAATACATGGCAGTGGATGCCCACGCGGAGGGGAGTACGTGGGTTGACTGCTTCGGCTGCGGTGTGAGCCTGCCATCGTCGGAGAATAACAGGAGGTGTGGGTGAGTATAGAGGGATGGCATGGCTAGCGGTGGTAGCACAGCCGGACACGGGAGGCAGCAGCAGGCGCACGGCCGATGCTTGTTTGGGCGGTTGGAGCAAGAAGACCAGAGGTTGAAGAAGCACTACGGCCGTTGGATGGAATCATACCGTCACTAGAGCTAGAATCGTTCATATTGACTAAGTTGACAAAGCCCTCCGTCCGCGTCAACTTAGTAGGCCCACAAGTCAGCCTCCCACTATGGTGGGTCCTAGCTAGCAGGGGGAGTATTCATTTTTTTGTGCGTAATAAGGAGGCACTTCCTTGCGTGCGAAGATATAGCTGGTGGGTCCGAGCTGTCAGTGGTAGTATTCATTCTTTTTGGCGTAATAAGGACGCACTTCCTTGCATGCGAAGATGTAGCTTGTGGGTCCCAGCAGTCAGGGGGAGAAAACATTATTTTTCAGTGTAAAAAGGATGCAGTTGCATGCATGCATCCATGGGCGTGGTGCGTCCCCACTGTCAGCCTCTCATGTACAGTCATGTTCTGATGACTCTCGTTTGTTGACCACGTTGACCACACCATGCCGAGCACACCAAGGCCGGTGGACGACGGCGAGGCCCTAGACTGGAACGACCCAGAGATGGGGAAGACGCGGGAGTGGAGTCGCAGATGGAGAGGAGTGGGAAACTTGACTGGTACGGGTGCACGGCAGCTTTGCCGCCCACGGGAGACAGGAGCAAGAACATAGGTTGAAGAAGGAGCACGGCTGTTGGATTAACATCCAACGGTCCAGCTGCTAGAATCATTTGTTGATTAAGTTGACAAAGCCCTGCATACACGTCCCCTTAGTAGGCCCACAAGTCAGCCACCAAATCTAACGGGTCCCAGCTGTCAATGGGAGGAATAGTTTTTTTCGCATAACAAGGAGGCAATTCCTTCCGTACGAAGATACAGCCAATCGGTCCCAGCTGTCAGGGGGAGGAAACATTTTTTCAGCTTAATAAAGAGGAACTTTCCTTGCGTGCGACCATGGACCTCGTGGGTCCCAGCAGTCAGGCTCTCCACGTACAGTCCTCTTCCGATGACTCTCGTTTGTTGACCATGCCGCGCCGAGCGCAGTGAGGCGGTGGACGACGGTGAGGCCCCGGACGGGAGCGACCCGAAGATGGGAAGACGCGGCAGTGGATTCTTAGATTGAGAGGAGTACAAGGGTTATAACTGGTTCTGGTGCGGCATGGGGTTACAGTCGGTGGAGAATAATAGGAGGTGTGGAGGGGTGGAGGGATAGCCTGGCCGGCGGTGGGGAAGCGCTTCACAGTGATGCGTGCTAAGCAGAGCCGCTAGCCGCCGGAGGCCGGACCATGCAGTCCCGGCGATGCTAGAGGAAGAAGACGAGAGATTGAAGGTGCATGTCGGCCGTTGGATATAAATCCAATGGCTGTAGATGTCCTAACCATTTGTTGATCAAGTTGACAACGCCCTGCGTAGGCTTCGACCTATTCTCCCACATGTCATCCTGCAAAAATGTGGCATATATTTAACCCATGTTTTCTAGAATGTATAGTCCATTTGCTGGGCTGGGTGAACAAATAATTTCGCATCAATGCGGCCCATTTAATATTTTCTAAGAAATCCCAACCCATTTGCACTTTCTTGAAATACACGAATTAGCTGGGCTCGTTCTATATATAATGTTAGGTTAGAAGGAGCAATTAATATAAAAAAATAAACCGTTGCGACACATTTTTTATATATAAAATTAACAAATTAGCGAGTTATTGCTCAAAATAAAAATGAGCGCGTTATTACATTAGTCCTTAAAATCTTCGCAAGCTTTTGTACGCAATCACCAGGATTTTCCTACCCGTGAGTAAAAAACAACCAGGATTTTCCTTGCCAACTTCTGTTAAACATATACTTTTATAAGTTAGTAACACGTGGGATGTTTTTTATAATGTATATATAAGTCTCCATAAAATATACAATAATAGTAATAATATAAATATATATAATGTGGTTAGAAGGGAAAACATAAATTGGACACAACATTATTATTCTTATATATAGATAAATAGAACAGAGATCTGCGTTTTATTTGGAAAATACATTGGGTTGCCGATCTTTAAGAAAAAGTAAAACCTACTCTGGGAGGCCCATAGGCCGGTATGGAACTCAAAATATAAGTTGAAACCACTGTCTCCGTATGTCGTGGGCTACGCATACCTAGGCCTAGCTGATACTTGTTCGCCCTCTGGAAAAAATGATAGTACCAGCTAGATCCTCGAGCGAACTGGATTAAAGAGGGGGCCGGCGGCCCGACTGAAGAAGCACATTAGACACGATTTTTTTTGTTCAGTGGATGGCTCTCGATGGCGTTTTTTTACTTGCCTCTGCACCATACAACTTTTATTTTTAGCCACCCAGTCCGTGGTGGACCAGCAGCCCATTTGCTGGGCGGGCCAACCTACAGAAACCAGCACTCGATTTTTCATCAAGCCCCCAAAACAACACAGTACTATGCTTGTTTTGAGGCTGAAAATATTACGGCAGGGGCTGAGCGGGGGAGGGGGAAAGACAGAGCAAAAATATTAAAAAGAGCTGATGCGCCGTTGCTACCCTATAAAAGCAGGTGCAATTCTTCTTGGGAAGAAGGTGTGCCGTTGACACCCACACGTCACAAATCCCATAGTAGACATACTAACAAGTTCACAGACAAGTACAACAGAACAGGTAAACATTCATATCAAACTCAGGTTCACAGGACACGTTCATATTCATAGCCAACATTCACAATCAACAACTCAAAAGATTCATATATACATAAGTTCAGTATGTCTATGCATCCAAATGATTGATAGATCACACGATAATATTCATAGATAATTCATAAAAATATTCACATATACACATGTTCAATATGTTTATGCAACTAAATGATTGAGATCACAACCAATATCATCCATGGACGAACTTTAATTACCTAGGGTATAGACTGGTAAATGGTGTTCAGTCGGAGGTACTTCTTGCTAAAATTAATGCTTGTACGAGCAAACTTTCGAGTACATAAGAGGAAGCACAGACAATTTGAACTTTCCTTGTCGGTTTATCCTCAAATAGTGGCCTCGTGCCGAGGGAGGTTTGAGCAACTTGGCCACTACTTTCATCCAACTAGTTTACTGGCTCATCTTGGTCCTGTAGCTCGCCAAAATTCTACATTGCAGACAAGAAAGGAGGCGGCTGAGAAAATGAACCACCCAATTTTTTTTGTGCAGTTAAACTGAAATGGAGCATCCCTGGCATGTGATACGTCTCCAACGTATCTATAATTTTTGATTGTTCCATGCTATTATATTATCCATCTTGGATGTTTATGGGCTTTATTATGCACTTTTATATTACTTTTGGGACTAACCTATTGACCCAGAGCCCAGTGCCAGTTCCTGTTCTTTTCCTTGCTTCAGTGTTTCGAAGAAAAGGAATATTAAACGGAGTCCAAATGGAGTGAAGCCTTCTGGAGAAGTTATTTTTGGAAGGGAAGCAACCTGATAGACTTGGAGTGCACGTCAGGAAAGAAACGAGGGAGCCATGAGGTAGGGGGCGCGCCCTCCACCCTCGTGGGTCCCTTGTGGCTCCCTTGACGTACTTCTTCTTCCTATATATATCTCGATATACCCTAAAAACTTCGAAGAACAGAATAGATCGGGAGTTCCGCCGCCGATAGCCTGTGTAGCCACCAAAAACAAATCGGGACCCTGTTCCGGCACCCTGCCGGAGGGGGGGAACCCTCACCGGTGGCAATGTTCATCATCCCGACACTCTCCATGACGAGGAGGGAGTAGTTCACCCTCGGGGCTGAGGGTATGTACCAGTAGCTATGTGTTTGATCTCTCTCTCTCTCTCTCTCTCTTGTGTTCTTTATTTGGCACGATCTTGATGTATCGCGAGCTTTGCTATTATAGTTGGATCTTATGTTTCTTCTCCCCCTCTACTCTCTTTTAATGGATTGAGTTTTCCCTTTGAAGTTATCTTATCGGATTGAGTCTTTAAAGATTTGAGAACACTTGATGTATGTCTTGCCGTGCGTATCTGTGGTGACAATGGGATATCACGTGATTCACTTGATGTATGTTTTGGTGATCAACTTGCGGGTTCCGCCCATGAACCTATGCATAGGGGTTGGCACACGTTTTCATCTTGACTCTCTGGTAGAAACTTTGGGGAACTCTTTGAAGTACTTTGTGTTGGTTGAATAGATGAATCTGAGATTGTGTGATGCATATCGTATAATCATACCCACGGATACTTGAGGTAACATTGGAGTATATAGGTGACATTAGGGTTTTGGTTGATTTGTGTCTTAAGTTTTTATTCTAGTACGAACTCTAGCGCTGTTTGTGACAATTATAGGAATAGCCCAACGGATTGATTGGAAAGAATAACTTTGAGGTGGTTTTGTACCCTACCATAATCTCTTCGTTTGTTCTCCGCTATTAGTGACTTTGGAGTGACTCTTTGTTGCATGTTGAGGGATAGTTATATGATCTAATTATGTTATTATTGTTGAGATAACTTGCACCAGTGAAAGTATGAACCCTAGGCCTTGTTTCAATGCATTGCAATACCGTTTATGCCCACTTTTATCATTAGTTACCTTGCTGTTTTTATATTTTCAGATTACAAAAACCTATATCTACCATCCGTATTGCACTTGTATCACCATCTCTTCGCCGAACTAGTGCACCTATACAATTTACCATTGTATTGGGTGTGATAGGGACACAAGAGACTCTTTGTTATTTGGTTTCAGGGTTGTTTGAGAGAGACCATCTTCTTCCTATGCCTCCCACGGATTGATAAACCTTAGGTCATCCACTTGAGAGAAATTTGCTACTGTCCTACAAACCTCTGCACTTGGAGGCCCAACAAAGTCTACAAGAAGAAGGTTGTGTAGTAGACATCAGCGTGCAGACTGATTAAGTGCCAGATGAATATACACGTCAACCAACTTGTCTAGAATCTTTAGACTCCATGCCATGCAGTTCGCTACCATATGTGCCGATAACCAAAAGGCACAAGTTGGGACGAAAGACTGGATTGTGTTTTTCTGGGCTATGAGCCAAGCAATATTTTTGGCGTTCACTCTCCTAATACTTGGAGTTTGACAACTGGTTGACGCTGGTTGATACTCTAATGAATATAGGCACTTCTTCTTGTCAACATCGATGCTTGTCTGAGTGAACTTTGGAGTACATAGCAGCAGCATAAGTACCTGTCCATCTGATCTTTTTGTGCAGTTCTACTGAAATAACCCAATGTAATGATTTGCCAGCGAGTTCAGGCTCCAAGTTACTCCTTTATGAAATCAGCAAACAGTAGCACAATACCAAATTACCAATACATATGACAAGCACAATAATCAGGATAAAGACCAATACCAACCTGTGTGAGGTAACATATCAATTACTATTTCCTGTGACTGGAAGCCGAGATAAGCCAAGCGACTAACAACAAAGGAAGGAAGCAAGCCCAGATTAGCGACTGACGGGAAAGGAAGGAAGCTGTCGAGGCAATGAAGCACCCAATGTTTTTGTGCAGTTCCACCAAAATCGAGCATCCCTGTTGGCACATATATTGATAGAGTGAGATTGCTATAATAGTGGGACTAGTTGATGAAACATACACTAACAAATGAAGCACCCTCATTATCTTAATGGGTAAAGTTAGCAACATAGTACCCCGCAAAAAAAAGTTAGCAACATAGTAGTCTTGCTTAAAGAGAGGTATTAGTTTATTTAATTAGTGCCAATTAGCTCAACACTCAAAGCATTGCCATGTATCATAGGTTGCAATACTTTAACGTGCAAAGATAAAGGAGTTTCTCATGACAGTAGCATGATACAAATAGAGATGACAACAAACTAATATGGATGAAGGCCTTAGGCCGGTACCAACCTAAGCAAAAAAGCTTATTCATGTAGTCCCAGAAGAGATGATAAAGCACTCACTGGAATCACTCAATAGTATATGTTTTTGTGCACTTCAAATGTATGGTTGAAATCACTCTTGTTTACCAGTGCTAAGATTATATCGAAATATTATCGAGAACTTCCAGCAGAGTTAAAGCACTGGCTGGGATACAGTTCATTGTATTGTCTTGTGTAGTTCCACTAAAATGTATGATTGGCACAACATGATCCCTGTTTGCACAAGTAGGAACAAGGTGAAACCTTCATTAGCTTAGTGAGAAAGGATAGAAGGACATTAGCATATCATTCTAACAGTAGCATCAAATTCATCATGGACAATATGCAGAAGTGGAAGGGCTCCCTGGAGGATCGTCTCACATGTAAGGTAGACGTTGCCAAAGCCCTTGAATGGCCTCGACTGAGGCCTCGGCTTCAGCAATTTCACCTTGGCACTGTTTATTCTTCTTCCTGCTCTTCATGCTCTGTTTCTCTTTCTCCTCAACAGTTGGTGAAACCAAGTACATGATTGGCCTTCTATTTCAGAATTGGTTTTGTTAGTGAGGGAGTACAAGTGTACTAAGACACAATAGCATTATTTTCTCATGGCAGTCGCAAAATAGAAATGAACACATGCATTAAATATCATTCTTACATAAAGGAAGGTTATGGTGCCAATACGGATGATGAAGATTGGAACACAGATCTCCCTTTGTGCAGTTCCACCAAAATGAACCAACTGTTCCATTCTGACATTCCAGTTAAATAGTACAAAAGTCAGTTATTTTAAGAAGTGTTTTGTGCAGTGCACCAAAAGGTCACAACAACAACCAGGTGAAATGGATATCCCTGTTTGCACAAATAGCTACAGGGAAATAGTCAGAGTCTCAAACAATTACAGGAAAAAACATTTGGCTAAACTTGTCATGGCTTATAACAGTGGCATGGCTTCATTTTATGAGGGGCATTAGGTTAAGAACAGCTAAATATTTGGTATAAGGGCATGGGACAGTGGGTGCACCAGTAGTCCAGCACCATGTACCTAAACTGGGGCATAAAGTGGTGATTCAGAGTTTGTTGCCCCGAGAAATAAACATCCAAGAAACATGTCTGGGTTGGTCCCATTTTTGTTCACTCTAGCCACCTACTCCTATGTGTTTTTTTGGAAATGGAGGCGTGCCCCCGGCCTCTGCATCATAATGATGCATGCAACCATCTTATGTGTGGATAGCAAATCTAGTCCTGGTCATACCACTGTGTACAGCGTTTCCCCTATATTTCCCTTTTTGACCAAGAGACCGGTTGGATGACCAGTCTGTACTACTTTCACCCCCTATCCTTCCTGTTTGTACCAAGTCCGATGTACATACTAAATTCCCCCACCCCCACTTTATTTATTTTTTGAACCAAGTACAAGATTCGACTCCATGAAGTAGCTTTACCTCTAACAATAGAACAAAAAAATATGTGTCGTTTGACCAACCGATCAAGAGGGGCTGAGAGGTAGAAAATGATGCACATGCAGCGACGTAGCAAGCTGGGGAAGTAGAGCTAGGGCGGTTTTGAAGGAAGACATACCTGAAAGTCGTCGGGATGTGGATAGGTGGGCGGCAGGAGGCCGGATCCGCCCACACTAGGGCAACGATGAAGGGTTTGGAGGACCTCCCGCATCGGCGCTCAGCCAGAGATAACGGTGCAGCCGGCAGTGGGTCTCCTCCCTCGCCGTCAACGACGGCCTAAACGCTGCCCCTCCCCCCCTTCATCGGCAGAGGGGGATACGTCCGGATCTGTAACCAGCGGTGAGGATAGAAAGACAGTGTTTTTTGAAGGGAGAAAGATAGTGTTACCACCGCTATCTTGTTTAGATCTGGAGAGGATGAGAGTGTGTGAATAGAGCAACCCTAGCAAGCAAGCATGGAGGCTCCGGCCTATATATGCGTAGTGGGAGAGTTTTCCTTTTTCACTCCATCGAAACAATCGTTTAAAATTGTGTACGTGCTAGGTCGCTGTTTTTTTTGACTTGTTGATTGGTGTTTGAGATAGCTACCCACTTATTCCAAGTGGTGTTACGGTGTGCCAGGTCGCACTTTGTATCGTTCAAGTCTGGTACAAGACCCTCCATTAAATGAACAACCACCCCCTCGTAAAATTTGTGAACAAGCCCACGGCTAAAATTATCAAAAACATGGGCTGCCCCAACATGCATTATTATTTATATTTTCTATGTGGGAGTATCCTCAAAACAAATGTGAGAGTACAATATTTATTGGGCCCCTTTGTTATTGGTGCTAAATTTTGACCAAAGATTTAACTGACAAAATGTTAGTGCATGTTAACAAAAATCATATCGTTTGATTCGTATTTGAACATAGTTTTCAATTATGTAATTTTTTGTGACATGCATGAACATTTGGTTAGGTAAATTTATAGTAAAAATTTGGCAAGGTGCATTAAATCAACACATGCAAGTATAAAAAGGAGAGTCCCGGCATGCATGCATGCGTTGTAATTAGTGCACCGGTAAACGCAAATTATTGAAATATATTGAGTGCAGTGCTTTGATGTGTCGCGTCAACTCGTACAAGACCGAGAAGTTTGATTACTACAACGCCCTCTCCCTCGAGCACCTGCCTTTGGCTGCATGACGGGTGAGCCACCCACCTGTTGGGCCTACTTGTCATACACGCAAAGGCAGGAGCAGTAAGTCAATGAATCTGTGTCCCTCCCTCGTGCATGAGCGTGGTGGCTGGCAGGACTGGGAGAAGCTTTCGTTTGCTACAGGCTCTCCCTCCCGCACGCGGTGGACATGCAGCAGTTCAATCGGTGTCAAATGGCCAGAAGCATACTGTAGTACTCCTCCACTGCAGTAGTACTCCATCATTGTTCGACTTGCCGAAGAGGCGAAGAGACAAGCGCAGCCCGGACGCTCGTGTGGCAGTTTCATGTGTAGAGTAGTCTAGGATAGCGTGTACCATGCTTGTAAGCTTAAAATCGTTGGGGTCGGCTCCATGCTTTTTTTATTAAAATATCTTTTGGCCCTACCTGTCATCCTGGTGATTGTAGTTTGCACACTCATCTGGTCAAGACAGGAATATATATTTTAATTTTTGGTGGGGTAAATGTTAGTGGTTGCAGCAAATATAGAGTATACAGCAAGTTATATATCCCTCCCGCACATGGTGCAAGGACATGCAGCAGTGGATTGGATACTATAGAAGTAGTAGTAACATCGTTGTTCGTCATCTCAAAGAGGTGAAGAGCCAAGCGCAACCCAAACGTGGTAGTTGCGAACGCTCGTCACAGTGTGTTTCATTGCATTCTCATCTCAGCATAGTTGTTCCCTCTTCGTGCATGCTCATCCTAGCACCCCTCTTCATGCATGCTCTTCTCATTCATGCTCCTAGTGTATTTGTGTTAAGCTAGTGTGGACTCATGCACCCTTCATACACCCTACCAAACATCAAAGCATCAAAGCATATCACAAAGCATCCGGGCCCGCATGCCATCCATCAAATCACAGTGAGGTGCTATAGTCGAGACTCACCAGTCACCCCGGTGTGGCCGTCATGACCCATCATATCACAAAACCCACACCTTTACCAGCAGTGGTAAAGTGGCCTCGAAGTTGGACTGGACGGAGCAACCATCATTTCACTGGAACGCTCGTTGAAGCCCTTGTTCCCCTTTCTTGAACAAAACCTCACTCCAGGCTACTCACTTCTGCCATTTTTCTTCTGTACCGACGAAGGAAAGGTGGACGAATCAGTGATGCTACTATATTTTCATACCAAGAATCAATTCTCACAGCCTATTCTTCTCTCGTTTTCATTGCGATTGTAGTTTCCTTTCGATTGCTTTTTGTTTGTCAGTTCATTGATGGATCCTAGAGCACTAGGCAAAGAGTTGCCGGCAAACAACCCACTGGAGACAGCGCTCTCCAGGAAGCGAGCACCGACAAACGAGTTGACCATGTTGGCGGGCCAACCCATGGAGACGAAGAACGCCAAGAAACAAGCACTGGCCAAAGAGTTGACGACATTGGAGGACGAACTCCTCAAAGAAAGTTGGATGAACAACAAGGGCCCCACCGTGCCTACCCCAGAAACTCTAATGGCCACCTATGCGAGGCTCAAGGCCGAGTTTGAGGAGATAGTCGATGTTGAGAAGTAGTATTCCCCTGGCAAGGTGATGGTCCCCATCGAGGACGAGGAGATGGCCCCCGGAGGGATGGGATCCCCCGGTGAGCTGCACAAGGTAAAAAATAATGTCTTACCATAGTTGTGGTTTTTGATTATTTGCAATGTGCTTGCTAATATGTTAGGGTTGTGCAGGTGCCGGTGGACGTCCTTGATGATTCCAATGTCGCGGCCCGTCCTATGGACAACACCCCAGAGATTGCTTTCGATGTCGCGGTCCGTCCTGTTGACAACGCCCCGGAGATCGATTTCGATGCCGCTGTCCATCCTGTGGACATCGCCCCAGAGATCGATTCCGATGTCACGGTGGACATCGCCCCAGAGATCGATTCCCATGCCGTTGTCTGTGCTGTGCTCACTGCCCGAGAGATCGATGACAAGAAATAGTTGGTCGCGCTAATCCTTCAGGGTAGTTTGCATTGTTTTTAATTACCAGAACGATGCGTGTTATGAAACCATCTTAGGGATAGTGCACTGTCTTGTGTGGGCGGTACTTGCTACTTTTATTTGATAGTGAATCATGCGAACCCTCTCCAAGTTGTGGAAACAGATGTATCCTCTCCAGGCTTTGACGTAATATATGGCATGCTTAGATGTAAGTTTGAACTTTTTATCATATCAGCAGGGCTTGTTTGATGATTCTTGGTGTTAGTAGGCTAGCTACTGTGCGAGCTATAGTACTTGCAAAACACTCACCAAAGAGAAACGTTTGGGCTGATGAGCTCGTGGTACGCTTATACTGATCCGTCGTCGATCGGCCAATAGCCCAAGCTCCTAAAATTGTAGGCTTAGCGATCGATCAGACAATAGTCGACACAGATACATTCATGCCTCATTTGGTTCATAGGGTAGGAAAATCGTAGCAAAAGTACAGAGACGTACAACACAAAATCATAGCAGTACAAAGACGTGCTCCCTCCGTTCCAAAATAGATGACTCAACTTTTTACTACTAACTTTGAAATGGAGGGAGTACAAATCCTAGGCAGGCTAGTTTGGCCTAGTGGGTTTCAGTGATATGATGTGGTACAGTGCCGTCCAGTCTTTGCGTGTGGTAGCAATACTGCGGGTACAGTAAGTTTTCTTGAAGAAGCGGAATTCAACAAAGTCATGATGGTTCCTTCATCCGACCAACTTACAGTGGGAAAGGTCGGGCCTGTGCTACGATCGAGGTGGGCCAGGATAATTTTGTGCATGGTAGGTGGACCAGGATGGTCGACGTCCCACATGTCAGTGAATGAAAGTATTCTTTCCGATATAGTGGACGAGCAACGAGTATTCATTGTTTGTTTTTGATGAAAGCTATTGTCTCCACTGTTACGACGGAGGAGAGTGAAACACGGCAACCCAGTGAACTTGGCATGTGCACCACTCCCTCCTTCCTCATGTAATACTACCATAGCGTTGACTATAAGGTTGGCTATAAGGTTACAACTTTTCTCACTTTCTCTCTATCTATTTCCTCTCAAATGTTTTTACCTTTATTTTTTTAGACACAATTGTTTTTATGCCTCTTTTTTATAGAATTAGTTTTTTATACCTAGGAGCACGTGTAGAGACGGGCTCCTGCAGATCCCACTCCTTGACTTTGTCAATGCCTCTCTCTCCTCCACATAAGCAGGCTTAGGGCATGCACAATGGTTCTATTATAGGGATACCACACAGGATAAATGATGAGGTGGAGGAAAGAGAAATCATAAGAAAAGTCTTGTCTTCTCTTATTTAAGAGAAGACAAGAGATGATCTCTTAGCACAATATGTCTCACCATGTTTTTAGGAATAACTAGTTATTGATGATAAGGCTAAGAGATGATCCATTGTACACATGTTTTTTTGTCATCTCTAAATTACATGCAAGACTTATGATAAGACTATGTTATCAACCATTGTACATGCCCTTATAGCCCAGAATTTTACTGGTACTACTTGCTATGAATGCGGGCAGCTGGTGTCTGAGGGGGGAGCGCACGCGGGGAGGTGGTGGGGAGGGGGGGGGGGTTCTGGTGGGCCAGGGCGGTCAGAAGCGGGCTTGGAAGCGGTCTGGACTCTCGCATGGCCCACCTCACATTATCACCATATATATTTCTTGGAGTCCATGCACGGCGGGCGGGTGATCTCTTCTCCCTCCCCCGTCTCTGTCTTCTCAGCCGACGCCCGCCGAGCGATTAGATTTCGGCTATCGACGGTTTAATCAATTGCAGTCCCACATGTTAGTGAAAATGCAAGACAATGTGTGTCCCCTCTGGTGAGCAGCGTGCGAGCCGGACTGACAGGGGTGCGACGCGTACGAGTGGTAAGTGTGCCGTCTTTTCCTTTTGAACTTGCAAAGCGTAACATTTGCGTGCGATCGATCATAGAAATCCAGAACAAAATGACGATGGCAATACTGCGGGTACAGTAAGTTTTCTTGAAGAAGCGGAATTCAGCAAAGTCATGATGGTTCCTTCGTCTGACCAACTTACAGTGGGAAAGGTCGGGCCTGCACTACGACCGGGGTGGACCAGGATAATTTTGTGCATGGCAGGTGGACCAGGATGGTTGACGTCCCACATGTCGGTGAATGAAAGTATTCGTTCCGATATAGTGGACAAGCAAGGAGTATTCATTTTTTGTTTTTTATGAAAGGTATTGTCTCCACTGTTACGACGGAGGAGTGTGCAACACGGCAACCCAGTGAACTTGGCATGTGCACCACTCCCTCCTTCCTCATGTAATACTACCATAGTGTTGACTATAAGGTTGGATATAAGGTTACAACTTTTTCTCACTTTCTCTCTATCTATTTCCTCTCAAATGTTTTTTACCTTTCTTATTTTAGACACAATTGTTTTTATGCCTCTTTTTTATAGAATTAGTTTTTTTATACCTAGGAGCACATGTAGAGACGGGCTCCTGCAGATCCCACTCCTTGACTTTGTGAATGCCTCTCTCTCCTCCACATAAGCAGGCTTAGGGCATGCACAATGGTTCTATTATAGGGATGCCACATAGGATAAATGATGAGGTGGAGGAAAGAGAAATCATAAGGAAAGGCTTGTCTTCTCTCATCTAAAAGAAGACAAGAGATGATCTCTTAGCACAATATGTCTCACCATGTTTTTAGGAATAACTAGTTATTGAAGATAAGGCTAAGAGATGATCCATTGTACACATGTTTTTTGTCATCTCTAAATTACATGCAAGACTTATGATAAGACTATCTTATCAACCATTGTACATGCCCTTATAGCCCAGAATTTTACTGGTACTACTTGCTATGAATGCGGGCAGCTGGCGTCTGAGGGGGAGCGCGTGCGGGGAGGTGGTGGGGAGGGGGGGGGGGTTCTGGTGGGCCAGGGTGGTCAGAAGCGGGCTTGGAAGCAGTCCGGACTCTCGCATGACCCACCTCACATTATTACCATATATATTTCTTGGAGACCGTGCACGGCAGGCAGGTGATCTCTTCTCCCTCCCCCGTCTCTCTCTTCTCTGCCGACGCCCGCCGAGCGATTAGATTTCGGCTATCGACGGTTTATTCAATTGCAGTCCCACATGTCAGGGAAAATGCAAGACAACGCATGTCCCCTCTGGTGAGCGGCGTGCGAGCCGGACTGACAGGGGTGCGACGCGTATGAGTGGTAAGTGTGCCGCCTTTTTCCTTTTGAACTTGCAAAGCGTACCATCTTCATGCGATCGATCATTGAAATCCAGAACAAAATGACGATGCCAATACTGCGGGTACAGTAAGTTTTCTTGAAGAAGCGGAATTCAACAAAGTCATGATGGTTCCTTCGTCAGACCAACTTACAGTGGGAAAGCTCGGGCCTGCGCTACGACCGGGGTGGACCAGGATAATTTTGTGCATGGCAGGTGGACCAGGATGGTCCACGTCCCACATGTTGATGAATGAAAGTATTCTTTCCGATATAGTGGACGAGCAACGAGTATTCATTGTTTGTTTTTGATGAAAGCTATTGTCTCCACTGTTACGACGGAGGAGTGTGAAACACGGCAACCCAGTGAACTTGGCATGTGCACCACTCCCTCCTTCCTCATGTAATACTACCATAGTGTTGACTATAAGGTTGGCTATAAGGTTACAACTTTTTCTCACTTTCTCTCTATCTATTTCCTCTCAAAATTTTTTACCTTTCTTTTTTTAGACACAATTGTTTTTATGCCTCTTTTTTATAGAATTAGTTTTTTATACCTAGGAGCACGTGTAGAGACGGGCTCCTGCAGATCCCACTCCTTGACTTTGTCAATGCCTCTCTCTCCTCCACATAAGCAGGCTTAGGGCATGCACAATGGTTCTATTATAGGGATGCCACATAGGATAAATGATGAGGTGAAGGAAAGAGAAATCATAAGAAAAGGCTTGTCTTCTCTCATCTAAAAGAAGACAAGAGATGATCTCTTAGCACAATATGTCTCACCATGTTTTTAGGAATAACTAGTTATTGAAGATAAGGCTAAGAGATGATCCGTTGTACTCATGTTTTTTTTTGTCATCTCTAAATTACCAGCAAGACATATGATAAGACTATGTTATCAACCATTGTACATGCCCTTATAGCCCAGAATTTTACTGGTACTACTTGCTATGAATGCGGGCAGCTGGCGTCACGAGGGGAGAGCGTCTTGTGAGGAGGTGGTGGGGAGGGGGGGGGGTTTGGTGGGCCAGGGCGGTCAGAAGCGGGCTTGGAAGCGGTCTGGACTCTCGCATGGCCCACCTCACATTATCACCATATATATTTCTTGGAGTCCATGCGCGGAAGGCGGGTGATCTCTTCTCGCTCCCCCTTCTCTCTCTTCTCAGCCGACGCCCGCCGAGCGATTAGATTTCAGCTATCGACGGTTTATTCAATTGCAGTCCCACATGTCAGTGGAAATGCAAGACAACGTGTGTCCCCTCTGGTGAGCGGCGTGCGAGCCAGACAGTCAGGGGTGCGACGCGTACGAGTGGTAAGTGTGCCGCCTTTTCCTTTTGAACTTGCAAAGCGTAACATTTTCGTGCGATCGATCATAGAAATCTATAACAAAATTACGATGGCGGTGCTTTCCCACGCGTTAGGCGGGCTAGTTTGAGTGATATGACGTGCTACAGTTCCGTCCACTTGCTCCATTTTTATGTAAGCAAGAGTCTACACTCTTACGTGGGAGGAGTGCGAAACACGACGGATCTGATTTTGATCGAGGGATAACTGTTCCATGCAAAATAATGGAGCACTGTTAGCGATTATAGCATGATAGTTAGGGCATCTCCAGCGCTGGCCCTCAAATTTACACCGGCATCTGTCCGAGGACACTGATGGATGCCATCCAATGCTTCCCGCATACCTTTCGACAACTATATGAACTAACCGGACGAAATTTGTGCAAGCAAAGCAAATTTAAAATTAACCGGTTGAAATTCATTACATTTCGAAAACTTTTCCTATAAAATGGACGAAATTCATTACATATTTCGCACAAACCATACTAAAACCTACTGTAAACCTAATCTAAATGATCGCCAGCGCCCGATCACCATGTCCGGCCATGAACCCGAGAAAGCCGGCCATTGATTTTGCCTCCTCCTCATCACCTCGATGACCTTCTCCTCCGGAGCACAAGGTTCTGAAGATTTCCGCCTCCACGTCGCCATCAAGCGGCTAATCGGCCGCCGATGTTTATCCCACCAAGCTTGGCGTCGACTGAGTGGAGGAGCGGTGGCCTTCCTGGGACTAGAGCGGCGGCGACCTACCGCGTACTACTCTTCCTCGCTACCGGCTGCGCCCACGCACGCGCGCCGGCCTCGTGGTCGTGGCGGTGGAGGGTGGCTCGGGCGGGACAGCGATCTCCTTCGCTCTGCTCTCTGACGAGACGTCCAAGAGAGCTTTGGAAGCGCGCCGAGCGGAGCCGCCGATGTCGCCGTCGCTCCTGCGACAGTACGTCCAAGAGGGATTTGGAGCGCCAGGAGGCCATGGTTGGAGTGGTGCCGACAGAAGGAAGGGACCGGAGGAGAATGAGTGTGGGTCTTTGGCTATGGCTGGGAGCTGGGGCTGAAGTTAATATAGCGGGCGAATGGCAATGAGCCGTGGTAGACGGATGGACGGCTGGCGCCGGAGTAGGTTCGCCGGCAACCGCGTGTCATTAATGTGGGTGGTGGACGGAAGGATAGCCGTGGTGTCGTTAACACGGAACAGTCGCTTGCACCGGGATGCCGCGCGGGTGGTGCTCTCTTGGCCGTCGCGCTGCTGCAATGCCGGCGCCAGTGAGAGGTCGCATCGGGCGTCAATGCGGACGCTGCTTCACTGACTTAACCGCAGGTGCGTTGGATCACTGACATGTGGGCCCAACGGGCATCTCGTCCGCATGTCAGTGACACACCAACTGCACCTGCAGTTAAGTCAGGTGAATGCGGCATTGACGTTCTGGAGAGATGGTGACCGTTTTAGGCGGGAAGCGCGCGCTAGCGATGGAAGGGGTTTCGGTAGGCCAGGGTGGTCAGACGCTGGCGTGGTGGTAAAATGTGAACTCATGGATGACGAGTCTTTGAAGCGTATGCGGCACGTATTGACAACCAGGCGTCCATGCAATCGCTCTTGTCGCTAGCTAGCCTTCGACGATCACCATTAGACAACACACAACCATGCATAACTTACGAATAATGGACGAATCGATCAGACACACACTCGTGTGCAGTGGCACTATGATCGGTTGCTCATGATAGTACATACTCCGTACCATAGTACCCTCTCTAGCTAGGCTGTTTTATAGATTGTCGTTGTGATGGACGATATACATGAGCAAGGCGCTGAGTCACAAGTATGACCGTTGGTGTTGAGCCAGGTGAATACATGCTCGGTGCTCGCGAAGGCCTCCAGCAAACATCTAAACAGTAATGTCACGCACCGCTGTGGCGTATAGGTGACGGGCTCGCCGTTTGCGTTGCCACATGAGCAGGACTTTGATTGAGAGGGCGACATGCATGCATTAGCATGGTTTGACAGCGTTAGCATGAGTGTCTGGCTGTCTGCACGCCTACATGCTAGTTGCCTCTATGGACGGTGTGCGCTAATGTGTGCATCATGTATAATATAAAAAAATCCATTTGTGCATTTAACGCAAAGTATTTCATTTTCATTTGGCTGAAGGGTGTGCGTTGCAGCGACGAGTCCATGGTTTGATTCCTCACATACGCATAATTTTGGTTTTTATTTCTTTCTCCACAGACAAGTAGGACCGCATAGATAGATAGATAAAGAGCATGAGCTGATGAGGCGCATGCAGACTGTTTGACTGGTCAACCAGACAAATACAAAGCTATACGTCGAGCCAGTGACCGTATAATCACCATATCTCATATACAATGATCAAAGTGAGCTAAGACAAGTTCGATCACCGCCAATGCATTTTACTCAGTAATAAATGACCAGGATTGCAGGGGAATCCAAATTTCCTTTGTCTTCTATCCTTGAGCTCTTGACAAACCAATGCACTTTACGGTTGTCCGGCCACTCCACCCCAGAGCTGTCACCAAGCGTCGTTCATGCCACCGCGCCGCACACTAACCGGTAAGGAAGCTATGGCATCCCGCCGCACCGAGTTCCTCGCCGCCCACGACCGCACATAGAATGGTATGGAAGCGATGGCATCACACCATGCCGAGTTCATCGCCGCTCGCGACCTCACACCTATGTGGGCGGAATTTGAAGCTGCCAAGGCCGAATGGGCGGTAGAGCAAGAGGCAGTCAAAGCCGCACAGAGGGAGCGGAAAAGACAGAAAGCACTCAAGAAAAGAGAGGCCTGCCGCCGCAAGAAAGAATATGACGCACGTGCTGTTGCGGAGAGGCCGGCGGAGATCCAAGCACGGTGGGGTGTCGCCGAGAAAGCCGGGAAAGAGAACGACGGCGTCTGGCCAGCATGTGAGAAGTAGTAGTACTAGTAGTTACTGTGTGTGTGTCTGTGTCGCCCGTACGTTTGTTTAATTAAATACGAGCATGTACCAGTACTACTAGTTAATACTGTAGTTTTTAGAGCAAATTACCAGTACATTAGCGTAGACTCAATGAAAAAATTCCTATCCTATGCATCAAATGGCATCTCTTTCTCTATAGGAATTGAGATGCATGTCATCTCACTTCATATGATTTTCATATTCCTATAAAATTCCTATCCTATGAACCAAAGGAGGCCTCTGCTGGAGTAACTACTATAGCTAGCAGTACTGCCGGTACAGTAGTTTTCTTCAAGAAGCGGAATTCAACGAAGTCATGATGGTTCCTTCATCCGAGCAACTTCACAGTGGGAAAGGTTGGGCCTGTGATTTGATGGCTCATTAGTAATTACTGCGGCGCGACGACCGGGGTGACTCTCCCTTGGAGTTCTGCGGGCACGGCAAGTGGACCAGGATGGTCGACGTCCCACATGTCGGTGAACGGAAGTATTCTTTCCGATATCGAGGAGCAAGGAAACCGCATGGTATAGTATCACTGCTGATTTATGTTTATTTTTTATTTCTAATGAATGCTAGCGTTTCAACTCTTACGATGAAGGAGTGCCAAACACGGCACGTGCTGGATGTCCCACACGTCAGCGAAAGAAGTGGGACATGAACATCATGGTAGAGCGTCTCCACTTCTGGGTCAGAGACCACACGTAGTAGTACTAGTGGTATGAACGATACAAAGTGCGACCCGGAGAGAAAGACACGTCTAGTTGGAAGGTCTCGAGGCATACACGTAAACAAATATAAAACCTAATATGTGCCTCCAATTAATATAGTAGTAGTAGAGTACTTAGGCACATACTCCATAACATCACCGGGCATTGCTCACACAACATTTAGTGGTAGTAAGAGACAAATGCCTATATGCCACGCACGTTCATACTATTTGTGCCTTTCTACTTCACTTACTGCGCTACATTACTCAGATTCATACGTCCACTCCTGGGTACATGTCCGTGTCGTAGTTCCAGTCCCAGGTGTTCTTCATAGATGGTACGATCCATAACTGTGGGCAATGGGAGTCCATATCATCACAATTAGTGTGGCTCCCCATGATGAAGACTCATCCAAACTATGGCCAGCCTCGACACGGAGCAGTAGC
Organism: Aegilops bicornis; assembly: GCA_021605145.1. Lineage (NCBI taxonomy): Eukaryota > Viridiplantae > Streptophyta > Magnoliopsida > Poales > Poaceae > Aegilops > Aegilops bicornis. Next base: position 379,428,939 of record CM038675.1, on the reverse strand, counting down.
ATGCACTGGGAAGCGGCGCTCTCTCGGCCGTCGCGCTGCTTCAAAGCCGGCGCCAGTGAGAGGTCGCCTCCGCTCTGGCCAGGCATTAATGCGGCACTGACATTCCGGGGAGATGCTGACGTTTCACGCGGGAAGCGCACGCCGACAAGGGACGGTGGTTGGGTCGGCCAGGGCGGTCAGACGCAGGCATGGTGGTGCTATTGGGTTTGAACCGTTTCAGGTGTAGTACTGGTAGTTTGCAAAACTACTCAATTATTGCACTCAGTTTCCTAAGAAAATGTGGTAAAAAATGTTACTCCACAGCCCACTTCCCTTTTCCTTCCTCTTCCACCGCCCGCGCACGTCCGCAGGAAGAGACCGGTCAACCCTTATATAGGAGTGCTAGCACAAAAATATGCATGCATGACCACTAAAATTTCTAGATTAAAGCGCTGCTCCGGCGGGAGTATGGCGTATATCGTTACCTTCGGCCGGGCCATGGCTATCGGGCTACAGCGACCAGAGAAGAGGCGGCGGGAGGGGAATGAATGCAGCTACTGTTTGGGTTCGCCGTCCGGCTTAAATAAATGCGCACCATCACGTGTACCCGTGGGTGCACAAATTGTAACGTACGTGTCTGCTTAAGTGTGTGTAAGAGATTCTGAGAGACAGAGTGTGTGTGTGCGACTCTACTCTTCGGACATGTACTCCACCTTTTGCATCGGGATATAAGTAGAATGGTATTACACTTTAGCCAGTGATTTATGTGGCCATGTTAACGTGGTTGTGTAAAAAAATATTACTTCCTGCTCGTGATTTGCATTATATAATTACTACCAAGATGCTCGTGCATTACATGGAACATCAATATGCATTTTTTTACAAAACACCTGTTGTGATTGACCCATGCAGGAGTAATCCCATGTGTAAAAACTAATGATATCTCGAGAATTTATCGGAAAACTGGTGTCTTGACAATTTCATCGAAAAAATGAAAGATGAGAGAGAAGGTGGGGAGCAGTGGAGCGTGGTGGTGACTGGTGGTCGGACTGGGCGGAGGCATGGGGATGGACGGTGCCGGCAGGCGGCAGCGGCCACCATGCTAGATTGTTCCAGGGACTTCCTTTTTTAATTGCTCAATAATGAGGTTCTGGGAGATAAGGACGATGAACGAGGCAAGACCTTGTCTATAAATGTGGAGAGAGGTGCGGTTATGTTTTGTAAAATTGTCATAGTTTTCTTTCTATCCGTCAGATATAGATCGGACAATCTATATTACAAGATGGCAGGCACACCATCATCACCAACTCGTTTTTTATAAGAGTAGAGATGATAAGTTTGCTAACTACTAAAGTAAAGTGGAATTTGTCGATGTTATACAAGTAAATTAAGGTGATTGCTTATCATACGGGTAAGGTTGGACGAAGGGTGGTAGGAACAAATGCTCCGCCTAGAGAATGTGTGCGTGAGATGGAGTCTTAGTGTGTGGGGGGAGGGGTGGAGGGTGAGGGAGTCCTGGATTAGGGGGTATCCAGACAGCCGGACTATATCCTTTGGCCGGACTGTTGGACTATGAAGATACAAGATTGAAGACTTCGTCCCGTGTCCGGACGGGACTCTCCTTGGCGTGGAAGGCAAGCTTGGCAATACGGATATGTAGATCTCCTTCCTTGTAACCTACTCAGTAACCCTAGCCCCTCCAAAGGTGTCTATATAAACTGAAGGGTTTAGTCCGTAGGACAACAACAATCATACCATAGGCTAGCTTCTAGGGTTTAGCCTCTACGATCTCGTGGTAGATCAACTCTTGTAATACTCACATTATCGAGATCAATCAAGCAGGAAGTAGGGTATTACCTCCATCGAGAGGGCCCGAACCTGGGTAAACATCGTGTCCCCTGCCTCCTGTTACCATCCGCCTTAGACGCACAGTTCAGGACCCCCTACCCGAGATCCGCCGGTTTTGACACCGACATTGGTGCTTTCATTGAGAGTTCCACTGTGCCGTCACCGTAAGGCTTGATGGCTCCTTCGATCATCGTTAACGATGTGGTCCAGGGTGAGGTCTTCCTCCCCGGGCAGACCTTTGTATTCGGCGGCTTCACACTGCGGGCCAACTCGCTTGGCCATCCAGAGCAGATCGAGAGCTATGCCCCTGGCCACCGGGTTAGGTTCGGAAACTTGAATTATACTGCCGACATCCGCGGGGACTTGATATTCGACGGATTCGAGCCCTTGCTAGGTGCGCCGCACGATCACGACGAGCATGATATAGCTCTGCCATCGGATAGTGTTCGGGAGATCACACCTGCAATCACTCCGGCCCCCGATCCGGAGCAAATTGCGCCATCCGAGGACGGACGGGTAGACCCCGCCTTGGAGGCCGCACTCTCAGCGGTGATAGAGACGAGTACTGACTTTACCCCTCGCGAGAGCCGTGCTGCCGAACAATTGGATTCGTCCCCGGCCACAGGCTCCGAGCCGCCTGCGCCCATACCTATCGAATCCGATTGGGCGCCGGTCATGGAGTTCACCTCCGCGGATATCTTTCAACACTCGCCCTTCGGCGATGTGCTAAACTCGTTAAGGTCTCTCTCCTTATCAGGAGAACCTTGGCCGAACTATGTACGGCTAGAATGGGATGCGCATTTACGAAGAAATTCGCTCCCCACCCACCACCCACTTAGTAGCCACTGTCGACGATTTAACCGACATACTCGACTTCGACTCCGAAGACATCGATGGTATGGACGATGATGCAGGAGACGAACAGGAACCACTGCCCACAGGGCACTGGACCGCCACCTCATCATATGATATATACATGGTGGATACACCCAAAGAAGGCAGTGGCGATAAGACAACAGAGGATGATCCCTCCAAGAAGCATCCCAAGCACCGACGTCAGCGGCGCCGCTCTAAGTCTCGCCACACCAAAAGTGGTGATACAGGCACATGAGATAATAGCACTCGGACAGTGCCGAAGACGACGACAATCCCCTCCAACAAGATTTAGAGCCGGAGGATGAACAAGCCAGCCCTCCTGAGCAAGCAGCAGACGAAGAAGCGGAGGATGACAATTACATGCCTCTCTCCAAAGACGAGGTGAGCCTCGGCAATGAAGAATTTATCGTGCCTGAGGATCCCGTCGAGTAGGAGCGCTTTAAGCGCCGACTTATAGCCACAGCAAATAGCTTGAAGAAAAAGCAGCAACAGCTTCAAGCTGATCAAGATTTACTAGTAGACAGATGGACTGAAGTCCTTGCGGCCGAGGAATACGAACTCGAACGCCCATCCAAGGGTTACCCCAAGTGCAGGTTGCTACCCTGACTCGAGGAGGAAGCATTGAAACCTACATCACCAGCGTATGATGCGGCTAATCGGCCACCTCGTGGCCAAGACAGAGAGGCATTACAACCTGAAACCCAGCCTGCACCCCACCGCCACTCAAACAAAAATACCAAGGCACGGGACAACACGGGGGACCTGCGAGACGTATTGGAAAACAGGGCAAAATACGCAAGATCGATCTACGGATCACGGGGGCGCCCACCTACACGGGACGATGATCGTCATGCCGGATACAGTAAAAGTAAATCCGGCCGGGCCAAACACAGCAGACAAGACTCATATGAACTGCGTGTGATATAGCCCAGCACAGAGGCGCCGCACACCCCCTATGCTTCACTGACGAAGTAATGGATCATGAATTCCCAGAGGGTTTTAAACCCGTAAATATCGAACCATATGATGGTACAACAGATCCCGCGGTATGGATTGAGGATTTCCTCCTCCACATCCACATGGCCTGCGGTGATGATCTACACACCATCAAGTACCTCCCACAAAACTCAAAGGACCAGCTCGGCATTGGCTGAATAGCTTGCCAGCAGACTCCGTTGGCTGTTGGGAGGATCTGGAAGACGCATTCCTTGACAACTTCCAGGGCACTTATGTGCGACCACCGTATGCCGATGACTTGAGCCATATAACTCAGCAGCCGGGGGAATCGGCCAGGCAATTCTGGACACGGTTCCTAACCAAGAAAAAACAAATTGTTGACTGTCCAGATGCAAAGGCCCTAGCGGCATTTAAGCATAACATCCGTGACGAGTGGCTCGCCCGGCACCTCGGCCAGGAGAAGCCGAAGTCTATGGCAGCCCTCACTACACTCATGACCCGCTTTTGTGCGGGCGAAGATAGCTGGTTGGCTCATAGTACCAATACAGCAAGCTAACCTGGCATATCAGAAGCCAGGGATAGCAACGGCAAACCACGACGTAACAAACACAAGCGCCACAAGTATGGTGAAAACACCGAAGATACGATAGTCAATGCCGGATTCAGGGGCTCAAAGTCCGGTCAGCGGAAAGGGCCACCCAAAAATAATAATCCGGGTCCATCCAGTCTGGACCGCATACTAGATCGCCAATGCCAAATTCATGGCACCCCAGAAACGCCAACCACCCATACAAACAGAGAATGATGGGTCTTCAAACAAGTTGGCAGGGCAGGCACTAAAGATGAAAGGGGGTTTCAAAGCGACGATAGCGACGAGGAGCACAGACCACCGAACACAGGAGGGCAAAAGAAATTTCCCTCGCATATTCAATCGGTGAACGTGGTAAATACCACCCAAATTACCAACTCAGACCGGATATGCATCCTTAGGGATAGCGACTCAATGGAAAAAGCCGTCCCACAATATAAACTGGGGCCGGTCACCTTCAACCGCACGGATCATCCGGCCAACGCCAATCAAGGCAATCCGGCCACATTAGTCCTCGACCCAATAATAGACGGGTTCCACCTCACTCGAGTCCTTATGGACGGCGGTAGCAGTCTAAATCTGCTTTACCAGGACACAGTGCGCAGGATGGGCATCGATGATTCAGCGATCAAACCCACTAAAGCCGCTTTTAGAGGCATTATACCAGATGAGGAGGCTTGCTGTATAGGCTCCATCACCCTTGAGGTAGTCTTCGGATAACCAGAAAATTACTGTACCAAAGAGTTAATCTTTGAAACCGTCCCTTTCCGCAGTGATTATCAAGCACTGCTCGGACGAACCGCATTCGCTCGGTTCAACACGGTGCTGCATTATGCCTACCGTAAGGTCAAGATGCCCGGTCAACACGGCGTCATCATGGTTAATGGCAAGGCCGGACCTTCCCTCGGCACCAACACATATGCCACTGCCTTAGCAGCAGAACCAACGAGCAGCACCTTGCAGCCGAACCACGAGCGGACGTCCAGACCTCCGGATACCGTCTAGGGACTCCGAACTACTTCATGGAAGGATAGCACAACCCGTCCAGGGCTCAACTAAAACACTCCGGCGAAGGCCAGGACTGGCCATACTCAGCGGCTCAACCGCCCTCCGGCACATAAATATTTCTTACGTTTCCTTCGCAGGTTCACCTTTGCACCGACCAGGACGGACTACACGGAAGCAACTTGAATGGATAAGGGGATCCTTAGTCATCCCCCACGGTGACCATCCAGCTATATTGCGGATCCGCACTCAGCCTCTTCCCCCTGGTCTCAGCAGGTTCCGCAATCATATTCCTTTTTTTACCACATTACTTCTACCGATACGCATAGACGTACTATTCAAATACATCATGTGGATTTATATAACGCTTACCTGCTATTATTTCTTATCGAAATCATTCTGTGAAGTGGCATCCGTACATAGGGATATGCCGTAAAATATGCCACGGGCTTCATTTTACCCATAACACGGCAGTAAAGTCCGAACACCTTCACGGAAGTTCGGCACCCGAACTTATAGCATTATATGCATCAGCTCCGAATCATGTCTTGGGTCAATAGTTGGGTTTGCCCGGCTCCCATGTTTTGGTACCTTACATTCCGCTATAGCGGCTAAGGTAGCACTGGGAGAACTACTGCGATTGTGTCCCGGTTCTTCCGAACGAGCACCTCAGTAGAGAAAGCCAAAACTGACAGTCATGATGCGGCAAGAGCTGGTCAGCTGTTCGAGAGGTCATAAAATATTTTAAGGATTTCTCCCGCAAAATGCCATAACCAATGTAGTGTGCGATGGTTCGTTTTTTTTCCGATCAGGTGCTCATAGAGCCCTTAGTACGGTATTCCGGAAACCAGGGGCTGCGCCGACCATACTAAAGCTCCTATGGCTAAGTGAGAGTGATAAAGCCCTATAGTCCGATTGCCTGGTTCGTTGTGCCGAGCACCTCCTTCGGAGGACCCAAAACTGGGATAAAGAGTGCTCAGGTTTATCTCAACACCCCTGCATTCATACGTGGCAGAGGTAGGCCGGGCCAACTCTCAGATTTAACATATAAAACGGCCGCGCAGGAGGGTAAATTTTCATATATAATAGGGAGTAAAAGATATAATTGGCCTTGTTTAAATGTTACAAAGGACAACATGATTCGAATTCATGGAAATATAAAGTCCTTTGTGCACCGCTCTGCGACAAGGTAGGATCCTTTCAGGACATTCTCATCATATAACTCGGTCTTGTGGTGCTCCTTCCCCTTCGGCGGTCCTTCGGTCATCAGCTTTTCAGCATCCATCTTCCCCCGGTGCACCTTTGCACGGGCGAAGGCCATTCGTGCACCTTCTATACAGACCGACCGCTTGATTGCATCAAGTCGAGGACAAGCACCCACAAGCGGCTTCACGAGTCCGAAGTAGCTCGTCGGGATCGGCTCAGCAGGCCATAGCCGGATAATTAAATCCTTCATGTCTTGTTCCGCCGCCTTCTGTAGTTCGATCAGCTATTTCAGTTGATCGGCAAAAGGCACCAGATAATTCGGTGCCAAATACTGCGACCAGAAGAGCTTATCCGTAGTATTCCTTTCTTCGGCTTGGTAGAATTGAGCGACATCTGATATGCTGTGAGGTAGCTCGGCAAATGCCCCTGAGAAATCCAGATTCAAAATTAGAAACACAAGTCTTCCCCCCAAATACTTACTCTGCAGAGAAAAAGCCTTACCAGCCGCGGTCTTTCTCGCCTCTTGGATCTCCTGCAGGGCGCTTTGGGTTTCCCCCCGGGCATCACTCGTGGCCTGATGAGCCTTGGCGAGTTCGGATTCTTTCTCCATTAAACTCTGCTCCAAGATCTCGCATTTCCTTACGGCCTCTTGTAGCTCTTGCTCAGCTTTAATAACCCTGGCCTCGTGTTTCTCACGAAGCACCTACTCAGTGGCTGCCTTTTTCTCGGCCTCGGCCACAGCCTTCTTGAGGGCTTCGACTTCGGTCACGATTCCTACCGCAATGTCATAAAGCTCAGTTCATACTGAAAACTCACTCGCAATAGATGCGAACGATACTTGTGCATACCCTGTTTATCCCTCAACTGCATTTTCAAATGGCCAAGTTCTTCCTTAGCCCACTCCAGACTTTGCTTCAGTCCGGAGATTTCTGAAGTACGGGAGGCAGCAGCCGCTTCAGACGCCTGCTTGTAACTGAAGAGAAATAACTGTCATTCAATGAGTCTTCCTGCGAATATATATTTGATCCTCTGTCCGGTTTCTTCACCGAACAATGTATCAGGGGCTATTGTTCATACCATGACACTCTTCCAAAAACATACCTCAAAACCTTTTACGAGGCTGATACAGGCTCCATTCAGTCCACTCTCAGTAGAATGAATCATCTCAATCACCGCACCCATAAGGGCACGATGTTCATCAACGATGGAGGCGTCTTTCAATGCCACCAACAAAGCATCCGACACTTCTGGATAGACAGAGGTTGCCGATGGAACAGGCACCGCCTTCACGGCTTTTTCCTTTCCTCCTTGGCCGGGGTCCTTCTGGGACGAAGCCTTGTTGTTATGCACCTGTTTGGAGGAAGGGGCCCTTGGGGGCGTCCCGCTCTCCATAGTGTTTGAGCTCTGCAAGTCCTCTGATGAGGATTGTCTGGTACGGGACCTCGCTGGACTGTGAAAAATATGGCTTAGGTTAAAATACTAAGCCGCGATGAGTCCGGATGCCTAAAACATACTCGGATCTTATACACTTACGTGTTCACCAGGGGCTAGGCCCTGGGATCCCAGGCCGGGTCGCTGTCGGCGGCGGCAGTGGACTTCTTCGGAAGAAGAGCCTTTCCCCTTTTGGGCAGCTCGGCCTCCAAGTATACGGAGGCCGTCCTCTTCTTTCCTCCCCCCGCAAGGGATCCATCTTCCTCCTCCTCCTCGTCCTCTTCGGAGGCGGAATGGGCATTGGAGCCTTCAGATATTGGGTCCGAAGTGCCGCGGCAACGAAGGCCACCACGGGTCTTTTTGGCCTCCTTCCCGGCCATCTTCTTCGGCACCTTGTAAGGTGCCGGGACCAACATCTTCGTCAGAAGTGGGATGGCCGGTTCTTCAGGCAGCGGGCCGTACAATGGATCCGCTCCGCCTTCTTCGTCCAGCCCTGGGAGAGTTGTATAAAACACGTTAAGCGTTTCTTTTGGGTTACGCGGATAAGAAAAGTTTGATAACTCAACGAACTTGCCGGGCGGGACAGTTGGTACCCACGGTCTTCGGCAGAGTCCGGCCACGATTTGCTAGACTTGAAAAGCACCTTCCAGATGTCCTTGCGTGAGGAGCCGAAAAGCTCCCGCAAAGTTTGGTGCCGGGCCGGATCGAATTCCCACAGGTTGCAAGTCTGGTGCTGACAAGGCAAGATCCGGCGAATCAACATCACCTAGACAACATTGACAAGCCCAACGTTCTTGTCTCTCATATCTTCAACGCGCGTCTGGAGCACGGACAGTTCGTCGGACGAAGACCAGTCCAGGCCTCTCTTGACCCAGGATGTAAGCCGTTGGGGGGCGCCGGATCGGAACTCGGGAGGGGCGGTCCACTCTGTGCCGCGTGGCTCAGTGATGTAAAACTACTGTTGTTGCCACTCCTTGACAGAATCATTAAAGGTTCCTGTTGGCCATATGACGTTGGGCATCTTGCTCACCATGGAACCTCCACACTCGGCGTGCTCGCCGCCCACTACCTTGGGCTTCACATTAAAAATCTTCAGCCATAAGCCGAAGTGTGGAGAAATGCGAAGAAAAGCCTCGCACACGACAATGAATGTCGAGATGTTGAGGAAGGAATTAGGGGACAGATCATGAATATCGATCCCATAATAATACATGATGCCGTGAAAAAACGGGTGGAGGGGAAACCCCAGCCCACGGACTAAATGAGGGATGAATACAACCCTCTCGTGGGGTTCCGTAGTAGGGACGATTTGTCCCGCCGTCGGAAGACGGTGGCTGATTTTCTTGGCCAGGTACCCGACCTTCCGAAGCTTTTTAATATCCTTCTCTTGGATGGTAGAGGCCATCCATTTTCCTCCCGCTCAGGATCCGGACATCTTCGGAGGTCCTCTTGTAGGCAGAGAAAAGGAACGCTTGAGCGTTGGAGCTTGAGCGGAAGGGAATGAGCTGGGAGGAAGGCATGGGTTAGAAGAATAAATCCTTGTCCCCTTATAAGGACGAAAAAGGCGATGTGCCTCCCCGCTTACCAGGTAAAACCTCTTATTCCCCAGACGCCGTAATTGATGGTGTGGTTGGGTTACCCACACCCGTATTGATGAGAATCCCGTGATAAGGGGACACAGTCTCTACTTCGACAAAGACGTGCCAGGAAAACCACCTCGCGATATGTGTGGGGGCTGATTATGAAAAAACGGTTCGAATAACGACCGGGCCGTGGTGTGATGTCATACTACGAAATGCATCAGCAGATTAGATATGTGGAAGTATTATTCTCTCTACGGTGGCATGTGGAACTTGTTTTGCAGTGCCGGACACTATCCTTGTGTTCAAAATATTTTACGGAGTATTCGGAGGAGGAACCCGCCTTGCAATGCCGAAAACAATCTGCGCGCCGGACTCATCCTCATTGAAGCCTGGTCCAGGGGCTAATGAGGGAGTCCTGGATTAGGGGGTATCCGGATAGTCGGACTATATCCTTTGGCCGGACTGTTGGACTATGAAGATACAAGATTGAAGACTTCGTCCCGTGTCCGGACGGGACTCTCCTTGGCGTGGAAGGCAAAGCTTGGCAATACGGATATGTAAATCTCCTTCCTTGTAACCGACTCTGTGTAACCCTAGCCCCCTCCGGTGTCTATATAAACCGGAGGGTTTAGTCCGTAGGACAACAACAATCATACCATAGGCTAGCTTCTAGGGTTTAGCCTCTACGATCTCGTGGTAGATCAACTCTTGTAATACTCATATCATCAAGATCAATCAAGCAGGAAGTAGGGTATTACCTCCATCGAGAGGGCCCGAACCTGGGTAAACATCGTGTCCCTCGCCTCCTATTACCATCCACCTTAGAAGCACAGTTCGGGACCCCCTACCCGAGATCCGCCGGTTTTGACACCGACAGGGGGGTGCGTGTGTGTGTGAGGCGGGGTCCTCGGTGGCGGATGTAATTTAAGTGTGCGTGGCTTCATCATAGTGTATGATAGGGGCCACCAACGAGGGGGTGCGAGAGTGAAAAGGCCCGTAGAGAGGGAAGAGAAGGCGTGTGCGCGTGAGAGGAGTTGACATCGAGAGAACGTGTTTGTTCGAGAGACACGGAGGAAGACTACTATGTATCGATGGTGCATGTAGGCGGGAATTAAATGAAGGGATGGTCTTACTGGTTTCAGGGATATAGGGGAAGAGTGAGAGAGGGGGGGTAGCTAGAAGGAGATTGTTAAGTGTGAGTTTGTGCTTTATGCATCCAGGCGGAAGTTATGTGCACACAAGAAGAGAACGATTCGATGTGGCATTAGGGTTGAGGGTAATTAACTATGTATGGAGACATAGGAGACCTTGAACATGCATGTGCGAGAGGTATACATGTATACGTGGAATGTGTGTGTGTGCGCGCGAGCTTGATCGAGATAAAAGAAAGAAGACATAAGTCATAAGATCAATGCTATGGGAGAGATCGGTATGACAATATGCATGCATGTGAGAGTGCAGGGAAGAAGGCTCGATAATTGAGCATGTGTTCTTGTCTTTAAGAGATAGTGGCGTGGGCTGGAGCATGCATCTATGGCGAGCAGAGGGAGCGAGACACAATGATTGTGCAAAAGAGATCAACCTATAAATGCATGTATGGAGAGACATATATAGTGTGGGTGATAGGAAGCAAAAGTGTATGCGAGAAAGAAATGTTGACGGAGAAACTACAGATAGATACAGAGACAGAGATGCTAGATAGAGGGACATCGGCTAGTTTGAGTGTTGGAGTTGACCGCCGGGTGGTTCAGAGGGTGAAGTTATGTGTGTGTGAGAGAAAGATAAAAAGAGGGCACTTGACTGCATGTAGAGAGAAACATATATAGTGTGCGTGATAGGAAGCAAGAGTGAGGGCGAGAAAGAAGGTTGATGGAGAAATAGATAAATAGAAAGATAAAGATTCTAGCTAGCTAGTGTGTGTTAGAGATAGGAGTCGAGTGGCTCAGAAGGCTGAGTTATGTGTGTGGGTGTGAGATAGATAGATTGAGTGTGCATGTGAGTCACATACAAACAAATATCAGAGAGAAATGAGATCCCGAGAGATGGAGTTTTGTGTGTGCGAGAGAGAAAGATATTTCACAACGAGAGTGATAGCTAGAGAGACATATGAGGGAACACAAGATATCTGTCACGATCGGTTTTTCAATAAAAATATTTATTGAACAACCGACCTGTGAAGTCCAATATGAGGAAAATCCTTCATACCGGTTGACAAAACTTTGATACAAGAAGCCAGTAGCATTACAATATTACAAGGGTCGGACTGAAGATGCCCAACCAATTATTACAACACGCCAATGATTAAACATAGTGGCGGATTGTCGGTGTACTAGAGTAGGGGTACCCTAGTATCCCGAACTTGTGCACGGGCAGTTGCAGCCCTCCGCGGCAAGGCTTACCGGGTGACCGCCAAGGTCCTCCGTGGTTCCTTTGGAGCCATTCAAGAACAAAGTATTCAAGCCGGGAGACAAGACCCCGGCAAGAGGAGCTTGCCGAAGGTCACCCAAGGCACATAGGAGACAAGGCCCCGGCAAGAGGAGCTTGCCGGAAGGCCACCCTGCACTTACAAGACAAGACCCGGCAAGAGGAGCTTGCCGGAAGGCCCGTGAGCGACAAGCTTCCGGAGCGATAAGATAACAACCGCGGCAGGCGCTTGTCATGCGGACCACCTCTTCAGACCTACGCTTCCAACGCATCCACTAACGTGTCGCCTGGGCCTTTCCAGCGCTGCGTGGCGAGAGGTCAGGCAGCCAGCGGTGCTAGGTGGCAAGCAGCGCTAACAAGTTTGCAATCGTGGCGAACGGTAGCGCTCGATGGTCCTCGTTTGCACCGTTAGGGCGACAAGATGGGCATTTAATGCCTTTGTCCCCTGCCGTCGAAAGTTAGGTATATTACATCGCATTAATCGCATAAGTAGGTGTACCAACCACTAGTTTTACATTTGTACCCTCGTCTACGTTGCCACCTGCCGGAGCCCCTTTGAGCATATAAAAGGAGGCCCATGCGCAACGTAGAAAGGGGTTGGTTAGTGGGTCGATCAGTTCCCTCCACGCTCAGTCTCGTTAGCAGCTCGTCTGCATCAGAGCATTCGAGCGCCCGAGCAAGAACGCAATACACCTAGACATGCAGCAGTAGGAGTATTATCTCCGGAGAGCTCCGGTTGGGTAAAACCTCTCGCGTGCTTCGCCTCGATCTGCTCTTCATGCGACCTCCGCTCCCCGCCGAACCGAAAGGGGCTCGGTCCGCCGGCCCCATAGGTGTTCGTGGGCCAGATCAGCCTGCCCCGACACGGATATAACTCAAAGGTGTGGGGTGGAAATACTACTGACTCGAACTATGAGTGGTTGGTGGAATAACACAGCGGGGTGGTTAATAAGTTCATCAGATTGGCGGCTCATCGAAAGGCCGAGGTGAGGCTCGATGAATTTATTTGGGTAGCGGAAGCGGATATATCACAATGACTGATCCAGGGGTCGCACGAGACTGACTCGGATTCCTCTAGGCGTCGGACTCGCTATCGAACTCTTCATCCATGAGATCGCCTTCGTCAGCATCTTGCCAAATCAACAAGCCAGGTGAGTATATGAAAGTACTCGCAAGACAGTTCGGACAAAAGATATAACAAATGAATGGATGAATGCAACATGGTTAATCTCAACATTTCTCAATTAAAACAGCATAGCAAAAATAACCAAGAAGGGAATCGGCGGTAGTCCGCTCAAAAACCCATAGAAGATAAACTCAAAACCGATCGGGTGTCCAAGCGACGTCGAAGGGTGAAGAAATAAGCAAAACATGCCACGATCCGCGTCGAGCGACACCTCATAAAGGGCTTATATTGAAAATAAAGATACATGCGTGTCGCAGTTGGACGTCTGAGCGACATCACAGAAAGGGCTTATAATGAAAATAAATAATAATAATGCCGCAGTCGGACGTCTAAGCGACATCACAGAAAGGGCTTATAATGAAAATAGATAACAACAATGCCGCAGTCGGACGTTTGAGCGACATCACAGAAAGGGCTTATAATGAAAATAGATAACAACAATGCAGCAATGGACGCCAAGCGACATCACGTAAAGGGCTTATAATGAAAATAGATAACAACAATGTCATGCAATGGACGTCCGAGCGACATCACGTAAAGGGCTTATAATGAAAATAGATAACAACAATGTCAGCAATGGACGCCTAAGCGACATCACGTAAAGGGCTTATAATGAAAATAAATAACAAAATGTCAATCGGACGCCTAAGCGACATCACGGAAAGGGCTTTCATCACAAAGATATAGCACTCATAATAAATATTCAACATATGAATATAAACGGGTTAGTCCATCCACAGAATAAACATTTAACCGGACTTAGTACTCATGTGAATCACCGAGTATCTGTCACCAAAACCGACACTTGTCAGATAAGATAATACAGAACTTGGAAATGGATAAGATGATTTGAGGATATATGACACTGCAGAGTTTGAACTAAAATTTACTCACAGCCAACGGATTTCCGTAGTCCTGAAGGACTAGTTCCGTTAATTGTATTTCGTAAGAAAAACAGCTAACCAAGACACACCCATCCTACCTCACGAATGCCAGGAATCACCCTAGACATCGTCCGAGAAAAACTTTTGAGACGGGGAGATCACAATCTCGAATAACATGGGATCAAATTTATATTCGCGCGCTCTAAGGGGTGCCCCCCTCTCGGTCCCAACCGGAAACACCCATGCCCCCTGACCGAATGACTGGCTTTAATCCAGGGCCATAGAACCATCATCACGGCCTCTCCATTTGGTGTGTACGAGGAAAGCGGTTTGCAACTTACTAAGCCATATCCCTTGCGGAAAACATGTGGTAGTACGGGAAGGGAAATGGATGGAAACCGAACTGATATGGGTTGACATCAAGTCAAAATGGTATGGCATAAGACTGGCATGCTACGACACTGCCATCTTACCCATCCTCATGCCAACACATGGCCATGCACATTCACATCCATCACGTATGGATTATCGAACTCACTTGCCTCAACTTGCATGAAAATAGCCTTCATCGGTATGCTCACAAACTTGCCATGAAACTACTTAATGCAAACTTGCCAGAACACTCATGATATCAAATGTTCAAACATGCTTGCCAGGTTCAGAGTAGTCGGGGTCTAGCTCGGCGATGTTCGCGGTTCCGTCACCTCCTCCGGAACCTACGGTATAGCGAAAAGGCATACTAACGTGAAAACCAACGCGTACATAAAAGTTGTTCCAAAAACTTTTCCAAATAAATCCCATAAAAAACTAGACAAAATTATAAGACTGTCAGAAAAAGAATCACTCAAAAATCACTTTTTATTAAAGAGTTATAAGGCTTTTCATCTGTGGACTCATCTCAGAGTGAAACAGAAAAGTTCCAGGGTTTAACCGAGAAAACAGAAAACAGTTCGAATAGAAACGCCGCAAGCTCACAGGAAAACGTACTCTGCTCAAGGCGCCAACGGAAAACGGTTCAAGGGAAAAGAAGAGAGGCTGACATGGGGGTCCACATGTCAGGTTTAAAAGACTCGCCG
Source organism: Aegilops bicornis (assembly GCA_021605145.1). Classification (NCBI taxonomy): domain Eukaryota; kingdom Viridiplantae; phylum Streptophyta; class Magnoliopsida; order Poales; family Poaceae; genus Aegilops; species Aegilops bicornis. The sequence goes on along the minus strand of CM038675.1, from coordinate 379,413,895 downwards.
CCTCGGTTGTCATGCGGTGGTCGCCAAGGCCGAACCACGGCGAGTCGTGAGATCGGAGTGTACCAAGAGTATCAGCGTGTCCTTCCGCTGGGCCGGTGGGTGGTGGACTTGGGCGTCGGGGAGCACCACGCCGACGGTGACACTTTCTCCCATGGACGGCGGCTCGGGCGATGGTGGATCTCACGAGGAGGGCTGCAAGGACCGAATTGAGGTGGGGTTAGAGCACTAGGTGTAAGAGGAGGCTGCGGACGAGGTTTGAGCACCGGAGATGGCCTCACCACTGAATCAAGCTGGTGGCCGAGGCGGATCGGGCGGCCGGAGTTGGGGAGGAGACCTCCTCGAGGTCCTCCCTGGCTAAGGCAGGGTCTTGGTTAAGTGCAGGGTGGTGTGTGCACGAGAGCGCAGCTCGGGCCTTTTTATAGGCGATCCGAGGCGGTGGCCGTGAACGGACTTCTCTGGTGATGGTTACGGCGGCGCAGAGCTTGGTCGGGGAGGTTTAGGGAGTGGGGCGTCAGCGTGGAGTTCCACTGGTGCCATTTTGACGCTAAACCAGCTTGGATTAGGAGCCCTGGGTGGATTCGACGGAACGGGGCGGCTCGGGTCCGTCGGCGGCAGAGAGCACGCTCTGTGCGTGCCACGCCACGGCGACTGTGCTGCATCCGCGTGCTGGCGAGGAAGTGGCCACGCGGAGCCACTAGATGGATTGGGCGGCGCCGAACGGTGTTACGCCGCCATTCTGCTCCCGGTCGGCCGCTACGGTGGTTCGGCCACCGCAAGACACGCCGGCGCAGCGGGCTGTATGCGCCACCGACGCCAGAACGCGCCAAGCACGCGTGTGAGGCTCCTGGACAGGCACGCTTAGGTCGTGAGCAACGTGCCAAAGGCACTGTGAACATGTGACTGAAAGTTAATCGACGAAGATTGACATCAAACTCTGAACTTTCTCGAATTTAATCAAGATGCATGTAAACAAAGGTATGCAAGGTGTTCGATGTAATGGTTTTGGCACGTGGGAAATTTTTCTTGAGCTGATCTTTGGTGTGGTGGTCTCTCATTGCATCCGAGGGCTGCCTGAATTTTGGTAGAATTTTTGGAGAAGTGTAGATATGAATTTCACCAAATTTGGCAAATCTGGTCCAAACTTGCAAAGGAGTGAAATTTGAAATATTTGAAAAGGAGAAGAGTGGATCAAGATGGTTCTGGGTTGTGGGTACCAAGGACTATCCAAGGGAGTTGGTTTGAGGTCAAAACTCAAAAGCATTAGGGTACTTGCTTTGCAAATCACTTAGGCTCAAAAGAAAAGACAGGATTATTTTGGGAGAGGAAATAATTGGAATAGAGTCCAAAAATGGATTTTACTAGTTTGGACAGAATGTTTGAGTGGTACCAAAGTGGAAGGAGGGTTTTGGGAGAAATTTACCACAAGAGGCATGGTAAAATCAAGGATGGATCAAAACCAAAGAATAACCCAAAACCAAAAAGGTTTCTTGTTAGAAGAAAATAAATCCAAGAAATGCTTTTTGAGAAGAAAACTCAGAAGAGAGGTTTTAAGAAGGGTTTAAATGACCTTCTTCAAACCAAGCAAGGCTTTTGCTGAAAACAAAAACAACAAAAAATTTGGAGTGTCACAGCACCTACCCCCTTAGGAAAAATCTCGTCCCCGAGATTCCAGTTGATTTTCAAATAATTGTGGGTGCTCTGCTCGAAGGAAATCCTCTCTTTCCCAAGTGGCTTCATTTTCGGTGTGGTTGCTCCACTGAACTTTGAAGAACTTTGTGGTTTTCGTCGGGTTCTCCTTTCTCGACTCTTCCAAGATTTTTATCGGATGCTCCCGATATGTGAGATCTGGTTGCACGCCAATGTTTTTATGGGGTACTTGTTTCTCCGGGTTGCTTATGCACTTCCTCAATTGGGAGACGTGGAATACGCCGTGGATGTCGGATAATTCTTCGTAAGTCTAGTCGGTAGGCCACCGTGCCTCTTCGTACTACTATGCGTAAAGGCCCGATGAATCTCGGTGCTAGTTTTCCTTTAATCTTGAATCGGTGCAGGCCTCTCATGGGTGATACTCGTAGGTACACAAATTCACCGGTTCAAAATGGACCCCACGATGCTTCGATCGTAATAACTCTTTTGTCGACTTTGGGCTGTCTTGAGCCGGTCCTTAATTACCTTGACTTTATCTTCACCTCCTTGAGCAGTGTCTGGGCCAAGATATGATCGCCTCCGGTTTCCAACCAATTTAGCGGGTACGACATCTTCGTCTGCAGACAGAGCTTCAAATGGTGCCATTTGCAGGCTGGATCGATAGCTGTTGTTATATGCGAATTCTGCTTATGGTAAGCTCTCCTCCCAACTGGTCCCATAGGAGAGGACACATGCTCTCAAAGCATATCTTCTAGTATTTGATTTACTCGCTCAGCCCATCATCCGTCTGGGATGGTATGCGGTAATCAATGGTAGCTGAGTTCCCAGAGCTTGTTGTAAGTGATCCCAAAACCGGAGACGAATTGAGTGCCTCTCGTCCGAGATTATTTTCTTTGGGACTCCATGTAGGCAAACGACACGGGAGAGGTAGAGCCTAGCAAGCTTCTCGAGTGGTGTGTGTTGTCTTCACGGGATGAAGTGAGCTACTTTAGTCAGCCTATCTGTGATTACCCATATGGCATCATGTCCGTGTCATGACCGAGGTAGTCCAACAATAAAATCCATTCCAATTTCGTCCCATTTCCACTCGGGTATCTTATTCGGTTGCAATAGTCCGCCGGTTTCGTGCTCGGCCTTGATGCGTTGACAAGAGTCACAACATGCAATAAACGTGGCTATATCTCTTTTATACCATGCCACCAAAATGTCTCTTGAAGATCTTTGTACATTTTTGTTCCTCCAGGATGGATTGAATATGGAGCGGTGTGGCTTTCAGCCAGGATTTGCTGTTTAAGGTCATGAATATTTGGTACGCAGAGCCTATTCCCATAACACAATATTCCTTGCTCATCAATACTGAATTCTGAGGCCTTGCCCAATTTCATCTTATGCTTTATGCCTTCAATGCTGGGGTGTCCATGTTGAGCCTCTTTAACCTTCTCTATCAGGGTAGGCTGTACTTCTAAGTTTGACACACTGCCTTTGGTGACCACCATCGTTGAGCCTTGCGAATTCCTGCTGGAATTCAGGTCTTAAGTCCGCATGCCGTCGTTGTCTGGACTGGGATTCCGACTCAGAGCGTCTGCTACAACATTTGCTTTGCCCGGGTGGTAGTGGATCCCAACATCATAATCCTTTACTAATTCCAACCAACGTCGCTGCCGTAAATTCAGTTCTGGTTGTGTGAAATTTACTCTAGGATTTTGTGGTCCGTGTATATTTCACAACGATTACCAAGTAGAAAGTGTCTCCATTCCTTGAGTGCATGTATCACTGCTGCTAATTCCAGGTCATGGGTAGGGTAATTTTCCTCATGCTTGCGGAGCTGTCTGGAAACATATGTGACAACCTTGCCTTCTTGCATTAATACGCACCCGAGGCCCTTTCGAGATGCGTCACAAAATACTTCAAAATTCTTGTGTATATCTCGCACAATTAGTATCGGTGCTGTTGTCGGGCTTCTCTTTAGTTCTTGGAAACTTTTCTCGCAGGCTTCCGCCCATTCAAACTTCCCTGTCTTTCTTGAGTAGTTGCGTCATTGGCTTTGCTATGGTGGAGAATCCTTCAATAAATCTTCGGTAGTATCCTGCCATTCCCAAGAAACTTCGTACATCCGTCACACTGGCTGGTGGCTTCCAGCCAAGTACGGCCTTGACTTTTTCCGGGTCTACGGCGATACCTTCTTGAGTTAGTACGTGGCCCAGAAAACCTACTTGCTTTAGCCAAAATTCACACTTGCTGAATTTGGCGTACAACTGATGTTTCCTGAGTTCTCCTAGTACAATCCGGAGATGTTCAAATGTTCTTCTGGTGTTTTGGAGTATACCAGAATATCATCGATAAATACCACAACAAACTTATCCATAAACTTCATGAATACTTTGTTCATGAGGTGAACAAAATATGCGGGGGCGTTTGTTAGTCCGAATGGCATTACGGTGAACTTGTACAATACGTATCTGGAGGTGAAGGCGGTCTTGGGAATATCCTCGGTTCGTACTTTCAGTTGATGATATCCCGATCTTAAGTCAATCTTTGAGAATACCTTGGCCTTAGCGAGTTGATCGAATAAATCATTTATTCGAGGCATCGGATATTTGTTATTGATTGTGACCATGTTTAGCGCCGATAGTCTATGCACAATCTCGTTGTTCCATCCTTCTTTTGGCGAATAAAATTGGTAAACCCCATGGTGAGGAACTGCTCAGATGTACCCTTTTTCCAATGGTTCCTTTATTTGCTTCTTCAGCTCCACCAATTCGGATGGTGCCATTCTCAGAGGGTTTCTTGTATATGGGAGCGGTTCCGGGTGCTAGCTCAATGCTGAATTCTATCTCTCGATCTGGTGGCATGCCTGGTAGTTCTTCGGGGAATACATCTGGAAATTCACACACTAGTGGAACTTTGCTCAATTCAAAAATATCTACCTTGTTCAATCTCGGTTGCCTGGATATCTTTCTTTCCTTGGCTGAAACTTTTATGGTCTTCCCGTGGTGATGGGTGAGAATTACAGTCCTGTTGAAGCAGTCAATAAAACCTTTGTTGGTGGTTAACCAATCCATCCCTAAGATGACATCCAAATCCTTTATTTTCCAATACGATAAGATTTGCGTGAAACTTCAATCCTTCAAACTAGATAACCACACCTGGCAATAATTCTGGGTAACTTGCTTAATTCCGTGGGACTTGACGATCATAGATTTTCCCATGGGAAGCATCGAAAAATTATTTTGCAAAGCAAAACTTTTCAAACGAACGAGTGAGAAGCTCCGTAATCAAACAAAACCATGGCAGGTATTGTGTTGACAGAAACGTACCGAGTACGATATCTGGGGCATTTTGCGCTTCCTCTTTGGTCACGTGGTTCAAATGACCCTTCCTGTGGTTGTTATTTGGGTTGAAATTGTTGCGCTTTGGTGCCGAAGTATTGCTTCCGTTGTTCGGCTTTGGGGTCGAAGTTCCTTGGCTTGGGGCACCGCTTGGCGTAGTGTCCTTCTTCTCCACAAGCGTAACAGGTAACGCCTGGGCGGTATGTGAACTCCTTGTTCCCTTGCGTGGAAATTCTTGATTGGGCGTGAGATGCTTGTCGTGGGTTTGGGTGTCCAGTTCTTGACATCCGTCTTCTTCTGCGGTGGTTGCGGGTGTGTTTAATCTGGTCCCTCTTCCGCTTACGGAAATCTTCTAAGCTGCCTCTCATTTTCCAATGAAATGGCCTTATTTACCAGCGTCTTAAAATCTGGAAATGTGTACGACCAATTGACATTTAAGCGCGGGTGTCGTAATCGCCTAGGAATTTCTCCATCTTTTGTTTTTCGACATACGCTCCTCGTTGGCATAGCGAGATAGCAGGGTAAACTGACTGTTGTATTCTGACACTGTCATTGTACTTTGCTTGAGGTCATCAAATTCTCTCTTTTTGATCTTCATAAGGCTCTTAGGAATATGTGCCCCATGAAAACCTTCTTTAAATTCCTCCCATGATATATCATTTTCGTTGGGGTGCATGTGCAGGAAATTTTCCCACCACGATGCGGCTGCTCCAGTGAGATAGTTTGGAGCATAAAGTACTTTCTCAAGGTCTGAACACTGGGCGATAATTAATTTTCTCTCCATGTCTCAAGCCAGTCCTCGGCTTCCAGAGGTTTGTCGATGTGAGAAAATGTTTGGGGACGCGTCTTCAGAGCTCAGATAACTTGGATTGCTGCTGATACGGTCCGCGGTGATTTCCCATATTAATGACTTGGTTCAGTATTTCCTGATGTTGCTGCTGACTTTGTTCATAAAGACGACACATTTGGGAAAGTGTCGTTTCACTGTCCTGCTGATTTGTCTGTCCCTGTGTGAAATTGTTGCCTGGGGGTGTGTCATAATTTTCCTCTGTCGGAGTTGGCATGGAGCGCGTCCAAGGACGAGACATAGTTCACTCTGGGGATATATTTTGGAACACTCATAAGAAAAGAAATTGAGCTGCAAAAATCAATAAATTCAAGAAGATGCAAAAAGTTGCGAATGCTCCAAGATTTTTCAAGAGAAAAATACGCTTGCATACGGAGAATGACTGTTCATTACATATCTTACACGCAAGCAGTAATTATATTAAAGACATCACTCAGTATATGCGTACATAAATCCTGACATGTTATTTAGTCTAGTGCACTTCTCCAGATCCTACATGATGCGCAAACAGACTACTTCTCACAGCCTATTTACATATAAACATATCGCACAAGTCGGTACATCGCATGGCGGCTAAGCGCACTTAGTCGGAGATGGTAAGGATTTCCCTTGGCCCGCCAAGGGTGAGGCGAGAGAGGCTGGGGACTCAACCTCCTCCTCGTAGATAGGCTCCAACGAGAGGTGCTACGCGGAGTTGGTGGAGCAGGTGCCTGTCTTGGGACAACACGAATCTGAAGGCGGCACGAGGGGTGGTGCGTAATCTAACCGGAGTAGGCGCAATGACGTGGTTGCATTCCTCCCGTGGTAGGCAGGCGGCGAGTAGCGGTGCGAGCAGTAGGAGCGAACGATGCTGATGATGAGACGAAAGTCGGTGGTGGTGCAGCACGCAGAGCTCCCTCCTGCTGGCGGTACAGCCATGGACTGAGTTCATGCGCGGCAGCTACAAAATCGCCCACCAGGTTGTCGAAGGCTGCCTCCAAAGCCCAAGATACTCGGCGAGCATCTCCAAAGCTTCATCCCGTTCTCCTCTCGGGGCAAGAGAACGCGTAGTGGCAAGTGTATGGCACGTGACATGGCAGGTAGCGGTAGCGACGAAGTCTTCATCGGGCGCGTGATATCCTCGAGACGTGCTATCGCTTCACGGGCTGCCATCTCAGTAGCGCTGCTTCTCTGTGGGCATGGCTCTCCCCACGAACCGTAACGCCAACTCGTCCTCTCTTGAATTCCACCGTGGCTTGGTGCATGGTTAGACGGTCATTGACCTTGTGCCGAGAGAGAGAGAAGACTGGCGCACATCCGCCCCATCGCGACTTGGACGATGAAGGAGAGAAGCTTGACAAACCCATCGGGCATGTTGGCGAACATCTGCGACTTGCAGTCGTTGCTGGCCATCTACGAAAGTAGGCAAAATTCCTGAGAAGTCAAATCATAAATTTATGCTGACTGTCAGAAATTGACTACATTTGTAAAAATAATAAATAGCTCTACTATGCTAATAACCGATTAGCGATCGTACCTAGTGGCTTCAGACAAATACCGCTCGTACCAAGCTTGTCACGACCGGTTTTTCAATAAAAATATTTATTGAACAATCGACATGTGAAGTCCAATATGAGGAAAATCCTTCATACCGTTGACAAAACTTTGATACAAGAAGCCAAGTAGCATTACAATATTACAAGGGTCGGATCAAGATGCCCAACCAATTATTACAACACGCCAATGATTAAACATAGTGGCGGATATAACTCAAAGGTGTGGGGTGGAAATACTACCGACTCGAACTATGAGTGGTTGGTGGAATAACACAGGGTGGTTAATAAGTCTCATCGCATTGGCGGCTCATCGAGCGTGGAGGTGAGGCTCGATGAATTTATTTGGGTAGCGGAAGCGGATATATCACAATGATCGATCCAGGGTCGACGAGACTGACCGGATTCCTCTAGGCGCCGGACTCGCTATCGAACTCTTCATCCATGAGATCGCTTTCACAAGATTCCGCCAAATCAACAAGCCAGGTGAGTACTATGAAAGTACTCGCAAGACAGTTCGGACAAAAGATATAACAAATGAATGCATGAATGCAACATGGTTAATCTCAACATTTCTCAATTAAAACAGCATAGCAAAAATAACCAAGAAGGGAATCGGCGGTAGTCCGCTCAAAAACCCATAGAAGATAAACTCAAAACCGATCGGGTGTCTGAAGCGACGCCTCGAAGGGTGAAGAAATAAGCAAAACATGCCATAGTCGAGGCCCGAGCGACACCTCATAAAGGGCTTATATTGAAAATAAAGATACATGCGTTAGCAATGGACGTCTGAGCGACATCACATAAAGGGCTTATAATGAAAATAAATAATAATAATGCCGCAGTCGGACGTCTAAGCGACATCACAGAAAGGGCTTATAATGAAAATAGATAACAACAATGCCGCGATGGACGTCTGTGCGACATCACGTAAAGGGCTTATAATGAAAAAGATAACAACAATGCCGCAATGGACGCCCGAGCGACATCACGTAAAGGGCTTATAATGAAAATAGATAACAACAATGCCGCAGCAATGGACGTCCGAGCGACATCACGTAAAGGGCTTATAATGAAAATAGATAACAACAATGTCACAATGGACGCCTAAGCGACATCACGTAAAGGGCTTATAATGAAAATAAATAACAAAAATGTCAATGGACGCCTAAGCGACATCACGTAAAGGGCTTTCATCACAAAGATATAGCACTCATAATAAATAATCAACATATGAATATAAACGGGTTAGTCCATCCACGTGAATAAACATTTAACCGGACTTAGTACTCATGTGAATCACCGAGTATTCATCACCAAAACTCGACACTTGTCAAGATAAGATAATACGTAACTTGGACATGGATAAGATGATTTGAGGATTTATGACTCTGCAGAGTTTGTACTAAAATTTACTCACAGCCAACGGATTTCCGTAGTCCTGAAGGACTAGTTCCGCTTATGGTATTTCTAAGAAACACAGCTAACCAAAGACACACCCATCCTACCTCACGAATGCCAGGAATCACCCTAGACATCGTCCGAGAAAAACTTTTGAGACGGGAGATCACAATCTTGAATAGCATGGGATCAAATTTATATTCACTGCGCTCTAAGCGGTGGCCCCTCTCGTCCCAACCGTAAACACCCATGCCCCCGACCGGATGATCGACTTTAATCGAGGGCCATGGAACCATCATCACGGCCTCTCCATTTGGTGTGTACCAGGAAAGCGGTTTGCAACTTACTAAGCCATATCCCTTGCGGAAAACATGTGGTAGTACGGGAAGGGAAATGGATGGAAACCAAACTGATACGGGTTGACACTGAAGTCAAAATGGTATGGCATAAGACTGGCATGCTACAACACTGCCATCTTACCCATCCTCATGCCAACACATGGCCATGCACATTCACATCCATCACGTATGGATTATAGAACTCACTTGCCTCAACGAAAATAACCTTCATCGGTATGCTCACAAACTTGCCATGAAACTACTTAATGCAAACTTGCCAGAACACTCATCATATCAAATGTTCAAACATGCTTGCCTGGTTCAGAGTAGTCGGGTCTAGCTCGCGAAGTTCGCGGTTCCATCACCTCCTCCGGAACCTACGGTATAGCGAAAAGGCATACTAACGTGAAAACCAACGCGTGCATAAAAGTTGCTCCAAAAACTTTTCCAAATAAATCCCATAAAAAACTAGAAAAAATTATAAGACTGTCAAAAAAAGAATCACTCAAAAATCACTTTTTATTAAAGAGTTATAAGGCTTTCTATCCAGGGACTCATCTGTAATGAAACATAAAAGTTCCAGGGGTTTAACTGAGAAAACAGAAAACGGTTCGAATAGAAACGCGCAAGCTCACAGGGAAAACGTACTCGTTCAAGGCGCCAACGGAAAACGGTTCGCGAAAAGAAGAGAGGCTGACATGGGGGGTCCACATGTCAGGTTTAAAAGACCTCGCCGCGCCCGGTTGGCGGTGGTCGCCGGCGTCGAACCACGGCGAGTCAAGGAGATCGAAGTGTACCAAGATTATCAGCGTGTCCTTCATCGTCGGTGGGTGGTGGACTTGGGCGTCGGGGAGCACCACGTCGACGGTGACACTTTCTCCCGCGGACGGCGGCTCGGGCGATGGTGGATCTCGCCGAGGAGGGCTGCAAGGACCGAATTGAGGTGGGGGTTAGAGCACTAGGTGTAAGAGGAGGTCATGGACGAGGTTTGAGCACCGGAGATGGCCTCACCGCAGTTGAATCAAGCTGGTGGCCGAGGCGGATCGGGCGGCCGGAGTTGGGGGAGGAGACCTCCTCGAGGTCCTCCCAAAGTGGCTAGGCAGGTCTTGGTGAAGTGCAGGGTGGTGTGTGCACGAGAGCGAGCTCGGGCTCCTTTTATAGGCGATCCGAGGCGGTGGCCGTGAACGGACTTCTCCGGTGATGGTTACGGCGGTGCAGAGCTTGGTCGGGAGGTTTAGGGAGGGGCGCCAAGATGGAGTTCCACCGGTGCCGCTTTTGACGCTAAACCAGCTTGGATTAGGAGCCCCGGTGGATTCGACGGAACGGGCGGCTCGGGTCCGCTGGCGCGTAAAGCACGCTCAGGCGTGCCGCCACGGCGATCGTAGCGCATGCGCGTCTTTGGCGAGGAAGTGGCCACGCTGAGCCACCAGATGGATTGGGCGGCGCCGAACGGTGTTACGCCGCCGCTCGCTTCCCGGCCGGGCCGCCACGGTGGTTCGCCACCGCAAGACACGCCGGGCGCAGCGGGCCGTGGCGCCACCGATGCCGTGAACGCGCCAAGCACGCTGCAGGTGAGGCTCCGGACAGGCACGCTTAGGTTGCGTGAGCAACGTGCCAAAGGCACTGTGAACATGTGACTGAGTTAATCGACGAAGATTGACACCGAAACTCAACTTTCTGAATTTAATCAAGATGCATGTAAACAAAGGCATGCAAGGTGTTCGATGTAATGGTTTTGGCACGTGGGAAATTTTTCTTGAGCTGATCTTTGGTGTGGTGGTCTCTCATTGCATCCGAGGGCTGCCTGAATTTTGGTAGAATTTTTGGAGAAGTGTAGATATGAATTTCACCAAATTTGGCAAATCTGGTCCAAACTTGCAGTGAAATTTGAAATATTTGAAAAGGAGAAGAGTGGATCAAGATGGTTCTGGGTTGTGGGTACCAAGGACTATCCAAGGGAGTTGGTTTGAGGTCAAAACTCAAAAGCATTAGGGTACTTGCTTTGCAAATCACTTAGGCTCAAAAGAAAAGACATGATTATTTTGGGAGAGGAAATAATTGGAATAGAGTCCAAAAATGGATTTTACTAGTTTGGACAGAATGTTTGAGTGGTACCAAAGTGGAAGGAGGGTTTTGGGAGAAATTTACCACAAGAGGCATGGTAAAATCAAGGATGGATCAAAACCAAAGAATAACCCAAAACCAAAAGGTTTCTTTTTAGAAGAAAATAAATCCAAGAAATGCTTTTTGAGAAGAAAACTCAGAAGAGAGGTTTTTAAGAAGGGTTTAAATGACCTTCTTCAAACCAAGCAAGGCTTTTGCTGAAAACAAAAACAACAAAAATTTTGGAGTGTCACAATATCTCTAGGGAGAGAGAGCGTGTGTGAGCTTCACACAAGAGAATGGTGGAGAGATATGAGACCCTGGGAGACAGAGTTTGTGTTTGTGTGTGAGAAAGAGATATTTAACGTGAAGAGTCGTAGCTTCTCATATCTAAGGAGCGAAAGACATCTCTGTGTTAGAGGGGGTGTGCGAGTGGCACACAGGGGAATAGTAGAGAGAAATGAGACCCCGGGAGACGAAGTTTGTGTTTCCGTGAGAGAAAGAGATTTCACATGGAGAATCATAGTTAGAGACACATAGCAGGGAGCGAGATATACTTAGAGAGAGATAGAGTGATGAAGGTCGAGGGAGAGAGTACTGTCAGTGTGTTGCAAAGATAAAAGATCATTGTCGACATACAGGTAGCACGAGAGATACCCGAGAGACGATGAACACGTATAGGTCCAGAGAGAGACTCCTATATAAGCATGAGTGATAGCTATATGAGACGAATATCTGGATTAAAGGGGATTCAAATATTTAAACTGGAGATCACGACACCGATAATATCATAACGCAAATTGGTGTATGAAACATGCATATTCATTTGAAATTGGGGACACATGTAATGTTTTATAGTTTATCAATATTAGTGATCCATAGATTCTTTAATTAGATACAATGCATGATTTATATGCATTTAATGTCTAAACGAGATTACACTATATGTTGCGTGTGTGAAACACATTATACATGTTTGAGAAGTAAAAAAACCGCATGAAACACACATTAATTGGAGACCGTTAGCAAGGAATGCATACATTGGATTTCAACATAAAGTGGTTTCAAATATTTGGAAATCCAAATTAAGATGGATACACCCTTATGAATCTGACATCATGCCATTTGTACACCATATTTATGTATAAAGGGTGTTGTGCTTTTGAAAGTATATAAAAAATGACGTATATAGAATTTTATTCCAATCACAGATGGATCCTGAAAAAATAGAATACAAACTGGATTCGAATTGAGTTCGCACGGTAAATGTGCACTCTTGGTCTGCAAAAATTTGAACGAAGCGGGGTAAGTCGTAGTAACTGCCCGAAACCAAAATCTGCGAGATGGAAATTACTGCCTTTCCCTGCCACGCAAAGCCTATCGGCTTGATTTCTATAGGTTTTGATAGGGGTAGGTTTGTAATTTCACTCAAATGTGACATAACCGCCTCTCACCCGGATTCATACATGGTGGGCGCCAAAACACAGTGTCTCCTCAGCCAAAAACAACTCCCTCCCCGATTCATACACGGTGGGCGCCAAAAACAAACTCTCGTCGGCAAATATTCGGTGTATGCGAGATTGCCGTCCTATCCCCAACCGACTAATATTGCTGTGATGTAGGAAATTTTAAACGGGGGCTAGTTTTGTAAATTTCCTCGCATTTGAGACAAGCGCGCCCTAAAGACATGGTTCCCCCCCTTCCTCTCTCCCTCCATTTCCCCATTCGTACTTCGTGGACGCCAAAACACCCTCTCCACCCGAGCCTCCTCCGTCCGCCACCCCATCCACCGCCGTCCTCCTCCACCATGCCGGAGCTGATACCCCGACGCCGTCGACCATTACAAGAAATCGACCTCTCTCATCCACGGCTTCGGACCGGGATCCTTGCATCCCGTCCTCTCGCTTCATCCTCGCTGTCGTCCACCTTGCCGGCGCCGCTCCTACAATCGTCTAGTCCACCGCGCCCCGCCGCCATAGTCTACCCTCCTAGATTTGCTTCCACGCCACAGACAGCCATTGATACGTCCATTTTGCATCATGCTTTTTTATCGATATTGATTGCATTATGGGCTGTTATTACACATTATGTCACAATACTTATGCCTATTCTATCTTATTTTACAAGGTTTACATAAGGAGGGAGAATTCCTGAAGATGTTATTCTGGGCTGTAAAAGGAGCAAATATTAGAGACCTATTCTGCACAACTCCAAAAGTCCTGAAACTCCACGAAAGTTTTTTTTGGAAATAATAAAAAATACTGAGCGGAAGAAATACCAGAGGGGGCCCACGCCCTGGCCACGAGGATGGGGGCGCGGCCTACCCCCCTGGGCGCGCCCCTGCCTCGCGGGCCCCTTGTTGGCCCTCCGGTGCCCATCTTCTGCTATATGAATTCTTTCGTCCAAAGAAAAATCATAAGCAAGCTGATGAGACTCCGCCACCACGAGGCGGAACCTTGGCGGAACCAATCTAGGGCTCCGCAGAGCTGTTCTCATAGGGACACTTCTCCGGAGGGGGAAATCATCCCCATCATCATCACCAACGCTCCTCTCATCGGGAGGGGGCAAATCTCCATCAACATCTTCACCAGCACCATCTCCTCTAAAACCCTAGTTCATCTCTTGTATCCAATTCTTGTCTCTAAGTTTGGGATTGGTACCTGTAGGTTGCTAGTAGTGTTGATTACTCCTTGTAGTTGATGCTAGTTGGTTTATTTGGTGGAAGATCATATGTTCAAATCCTTTATGCATATTAATACCCCTCTGATTATGAACATGAATTTGCTTTGTGAGTAGTTACATTTGTTCCTGAGGACATGGGAGAAGTCTTGCTATTAGTAGTCATGTGAATTTTGTATTCGTTCAATATTTTGATGAGATGTATGTTGTCTCTCCTCTAGTGGTGTTATGTGATGGGTTGCTAGAGTGACAGAAGCTTAAACCCTAGTTTATGCGTTGCTTCGTAAGTGGCTGATTTGGATCCATATGTTTCATGCTATGGTTAGGTTTACCTTAATACTTCTTTTGTAGTTGCGGATGCTTGCAATAGGGGTTAATCATAAGTGGGATGCTTGTTCAAGTAAGAACAGCACCCAAGCACTGGTCCACCCACATATCAAATTATCAAAGTACCGAACGCGAATCATATGAACGTGATGAAAACTAGCTTGACGATAATTCCCATGTGTCCTCGGGAGCGCTTTTCATTATATAAGAGTTTGTCCAGGCTTGTCCTTTGCTACAAAAAGGATTGGGCCACCTTGCTGCACTTTATTTACTTTTGTTGCTTGTTGCTCGTTACAAATTATCTTATCACAAAACTATCTGTTACCTATAATTTTAATGCTTGCAAAGAATACCTTGCCAAAAACCGCTTATCATTTCCTTCTGCTCCTCGTTGGGTTCGACACTCTTACCAATGGAAAGGACTACGATAGATACCCTATACTTGTGGGTCATCAAGACTATTTTCTGGCGCCGTTGCCGGGGAGTGAAGCGCCTTTGGTAGGTGGAATTTGGTAAGGAAAAGTTTATATAGTGTGCTGAAATTTCATCATCACTTGTTACTATGGAATGTAATCCTCTGAGGGGCTTGTTCGGGGTATCTTCACCCTGACCAGTAGAGCAAAGAGTTGCCCCTCAACCTACTGAACCTACTAAAAATGAAAATGTCTACTTTGAAATTCCTTCGGGTATGGTAGAAAAACTGCTAGCTAATCCTTTTGCAGGAGATGGAACATTACATCCTGATGAGCACCTAATATATGTGGATGAAGTTTGTGGATTATTTAAGCTTGCAGGTATGCCCGATGATGTTATGAAGAAGAAGGTCTTCCCTTTATCTTTGAAGGGAGATGCATTGACATGGTATAGGCTATGTGATGATATGGGACCATGGAACTACAAGCGATTGAAATTGGAATTTCATCAGAAGTTTTTGTTGGAAATATGCCCTAGAGGCAATAATAAATTAGTTATTATTATATTTCCCTGTTCATGATAATCGTTTATTATCCATGCTATAATTGTATAGATAGGAAACTCAGATACATGTGTGGGTACATAGACAACACCATGTCCCTAGTAAGCCTCTAGATGACTAGCTCGGTGATCAATAGATGGTTACAGATTCCTGACCATGGACATGAGATGTCGTTGATAACGGATCACATCATTGGGAGAATGATGTGATGGACAAGACCCAATCCTAAGCCTAGCACAAAGATGCGTAGTTCGTATGCTAAAGCTTTTCTAATGTCAAGTATCATTTCCTTAGACCATGAGATTGTGCAACTCCCGGATACCGTAGGAATGCTTTGGGTGTACCAAATGTCACAACGTGAATCGGGTGGCTATAAAGGTGCACTACAGGTATCTCCGAAAGTGTCTGCTGGGTTGGCACGAATCGAGATCGATTTGTCACTCCGTAAACGGAGAGGTATCTCTGGGCCCACTCGGTAGGACATCATCATAATGTGCACAATGTGACCAAGGGGTTGATCACGGGATGATGTGTTATGGAACGAGTAAAGAGACTTGCCGGAAACGAGATTGAACAAGGTATCGGGATACCGACGATCGAATCTCGGGCAAGTACAATACCGCTAGACAAAGGGAATTGTATACGGGATCGATTGAGTCCTTGACATCATGGTTCATCCAATGAGATCATCGTGGAACATGTGGGAGCCAACATGGGTATCCAGATCCCGCTGTTGGTTATTGACCGGAGAACGTCTCGGTCATGTTCAGCATGGTTTCGAACCCGTAGGGTCTACACACTTAAGGTTCGATGACGCTAGGGTTATAAATGAAGTTTGTATGTGGTTACCGAATGTTGTTCGGAGTCCCGGATGAGATCCCGGACGTCACGAGGAGTTCCGGAATGGTTCGGAGGTAAAGATTTATATATGGGAAGTCCTGTTTTGGTCACCGGAAAAGTTCCGGGTGCTATCGGTAATGTACCGGGACCACCGGGAGGGTCCCGTGGGTCCACCAAGTGGGGGCCACCGGCCCCAGAGGGCTGCATGGGCCAAGTGTGGGAGGGACCAGCCCTGTGGGCTGGTGCGCCCCACCAAGGCCCAAGGCGCCTAGGGCTTGGGAAACCCTAAAGGGGGGCGCCCTTGCCTTGGGGGCAAGGCAACCCCCTGCCGCCGCCTCCTCAGATTGGATCCGAGGGGCCGCCCCCTCCTTTGCCCCTATATATATGTGGGGGTGGGAGGCAGCAGCAGCCCATGTTCTCGGGCGCAGCCTCCCCTCTCCCAAGTCCCTTCTCCTCTCCGTGGTGCTTGGGCGAAGCCCTGCAGATTGCCACGCTCCTCCATCACCACCAAGCCGCCAGCTGTTGCTGGATGGAGTATTCCTCAACCTCTCCCTCTCTCCTTGCTGGATCAAGGCATGGGAGACATCACCGGGCTGTACGTGTGTTGAACGCGGAGGTGCCGTCTGCTCGCACTAGGATCTCCGGTGATTTGGATCACGACGAGTACGACTCCTTCAACCCCGTTCTCTTGAACGCTTCCGCTTAGCAATCTACAAGGGTATGTAGATGCACTCTCCCTCCCCTCGTTGCTGGTTTCTCCATAGAAAGATCTTGGTGACACGTAGGAAAATTTTGAATTTCTGCTACGTTCCCCAACAATGGCATCATGAGCTAGGTCTATTGCGTAGATTCTTTGCACGAGTAGAACACAAAGTAGTTGTGGGCGTTTATTTTGTTCAATATGCTTGCCGTTACTAGTCCAATCTTGTTTCGACGGTATTGTGGGATGAAGCGGCCCGGACCGACCTTACACGCATTTTACGTGAGACAGGTTCCACCGACCGACATGCACTTGGTGCATAAGGTGGCTAGCGGGTGCCGCCTCTCCCACTTTAGTCGGAACGGATTCGATGAAAAGGGTCCTTATGAAGGGTAAATAGCAATTGGCATATCACGTTGTGGTTTTATGAGGTAAGAAACGTTCTTGCTAGAAACCCATAGCAGCCACGTAAAACATGCAAACAACAATTAGAGGACGAATAACATTTTTTTGCAGGCTATGCTAAGTGATGTGATATTGCCAAGAATAACGAGAAGAATGATATGTGATGTATGATATATAACATGGACTTGTAATAGGATTCACGACTTGCATGTCGATGAGTATGACAACCAGCAGGAGCCATAGGAGTTGTCTTTATTTATTGTATGACCTGCGTGTCATTAAACAACGCCATGTAATTACTTTACTTTATTGCTAACCGTAGCCATAGTAGTAGAAGTAATAGTTGGCGAGACAACTTCATGAAGACACGATGATGGAGATCATGATGATGGAGATCATGGTGTCATGCCGATTTATGATGATCATGGAGCCCCAAGATGGAGATCAATGGAGCTATATGATATTGGCCATATCATGTCACTACTATATAATTGCATGTGATGTTTATTATGTTTATGCATCTTGTTTACTTAGAACGACGGTAGTAAATAAGATGATCCCTTACAACAATTTCAAGAAGTGTTCTCCCTAACATGCACCGCTGCTAAAGTTCGTCGCTTCTAAGCACCACGTGATGATCGGGTGTGATGGATTCTTACGTTCACATACAACGGGTGTAAGACAGATTTACACACGCCAAACACTTAGGGTTAACTTGACGAGCCTAGCATGTACAGACATGGCCTCGGAACACGTAGACCGAAAGGTCGAGCATGAGTCGATAGTAGATATGATCAACATGAAGATGTTCACCGATGATGACTAGTCCGTCTCACGTGATGATCGGACACGGCCTAGTTGACTCGGATCATGTAATCACTTAGATGACCAGAGGGATGTCTATCTGAGTGGGACTTCATAAGATGAACTTAATTATCTTGAACATAGTCAAAAGACCTTTTGCAAATTATGTCGTAAGCTCGCGCTTTAGTTCCACTGTTTAGATATGTTCCTAGAGAAAATACAGTTGAAAGTTGAAAGTAGCGATTATGCGGACAGTAGAAAGCTTATGTCCTTAATGCACCGCTCAGTGTGCTGAACCCCAAACGTCGTCTGTGGATGTTGCGAACATCGGACATACACGTTTTGATAACTACGTGATAGTTCAGTTAAACGGTTTAGAGTTGAGGCACCAAAGACGTTTTTTGAAACATCGCGGAACATATGAGATGTTTCGAGGGCTGAAATTGGGATTTCGTGCTCGTGCCCACGTCAAGAGGTATAAGACCTCCGGCGATTTTCTTAGCCTGCAAACTGAGGGAGAAAAGCTCAATCGTTGAGCTTGTGCTCAGATTGTCTGAGTGCAACAATCACTTGAATCGAGTGGGAGTTGATCTTCCAGATGAGATAGTGATGTTTCTCCAAAGTCATTGCCACCAAGATGCTAGAGCCTCATGATGAACTATAACATATCAGGGATAGATATGATGATCCTTGAGGTATTCGTGATGTTTGACACCGCGAAAGTAGAAATCAAGAAGGAGCATCAATTGTTGATGGTTGGTAAAACCACTAGTTTCAAGAATGGCAAGGGCAACAAGGGATACTTCATGAAACGGCAAAACAGTTGCTGCTCTAGTGAAGAAACCCAAGGTTGAACCCAAACCCGAGACTAAGTGCTTCAGAATGAGAGGAACGGACATCAAGCGGAACCACCCTAGATACTTGGTAGATGAGAAGGCTGGCAAGGTCGATAGAAGTATATTGGATATACATTATGTTAATGTGTACTTTACTAGTACTCCTAGTAGCACCAGGGTATTAAGATACCGGTTCGGTTGCTAAGTGTTAGTAACTCGAAATAAAAGGCTACGGAATAAACGGAGACTAGCTAAAGGTGAGCTGACGATATGTGTTGGAAGTGTTTCCAAGTTTGATGTGATCAAACATCGCACGCTCCCTCTACCATCAAGATTAGTATTAAACCAGAATAATTGTCATTTGGTGTTTTGCGTTGAGCATAGACATGATTGGATTATGTCTATCGCAATGCGGTTATTCATTTAAGCGTAATAATGGTTACTCTATTTATTTGAATAATGCCTTCAATGGTCTTGCACCTAAAGGAATGGTTTATTGAATCTCGATCGTAGTGATACACATTTTCATGCCAAAAGATATAAGATAGTAATGATAAGTACCACTTACTTGTGGCACTGCCATGTAAGTCATATTGGTGTAGAACGCATCAAGAAGCTCCATGTTGATGGATCTTTGGACTCGCTCTTTTTGAAAAAGTTTGAGACATGCGAACCATGTCATTGGTGTATACGCATGAAGAAACTCCATGCAGATGGATCGTTTGGACTCACTTGATTTTAAATCACTTGAGATATGCAGATCATACCACATAGGCAAGATGACTGAAAAGCCTCGGTTTCAATAAGATGGAACAAGGTAGCAACCTGTTGGAAGTAACACATTTTGATGTGTGCAGTCCAATTAGTGCTGAGGCATGCAGTGAATATCGTTATGTTCTTACTTCACGGATGATTTAAGTAGATATCGAGTGTATTTACTTGATGAAACACAAGTCTGAATTATTGAATGGTTCAAGTAATTTCAGAGTGAAGTTTAAGATCTTCGTGACAAGAGGATAGAATGTCTATGATATGATCATAGAGATGAATATCTGAGTTACGAGTTTTGGCACACAATTAAGACATTGTGCACATTGTTTCACAATTAATACGCTGGAACACCATAGTGTGATGTTGTGTCCGAACATCATAGTTGCACTATATTAGATATGGTGCGTACCATGATATCTCTTATCGAATTACCATTATCGTTCATGGGTTAGGCATTAGAGACAACCGCACTCACTTTAATGGGGCACCACGTAATTCCGTTGAGACGACACCGTTTGGAGAAACCTAAGTTGTCGTTTCTTAAAAGTTTGGGGCTGCGACGCTTATGTGGAAAAGTTTCAGGTTGATAAGCTCGAACCCAAAGCGGACAAAATGCATCTTCATAGGACACCCCAAACAGTTGGGTATACCTCCTAATTCAGATCCGGAAGCAATAGGGATTGTTTCTTGAATCGGGTCCTTTCTCGAGGAAAAGTTCGTCTCGAAAAGTTGAGTGGGAGGATGGTGGAGACTTGATGAGGTTATTGAACCGTCACTTCAACAAGTGTGTAGCAGGCACGTGAAGTTGTTCCTATGGCACCTACACCAATTGAAGTCGAAGCTTATGATAGTGATCATGAAGTTTTGGATCAAGTCACTACCGTACCTCGTAGGGTGACAAGGATGCATACTGCTTCAGAGTGGTACGGTGATCCTGTCTTGAAGGTCATGTTGCTAGACAACAATGAACCTACGAGCTATGGAGAAGCGATGGTGGGACCAAATTCTGACAAATGGTTAGAAGCCATGAAATCCGAGATAGGATCCATGTATCATAACAAAGCATGGACTTTGGTGGACTTGCCCGATGATCGGCAATCCATTGAAATAAATGGATCTTTAAGAAGAAGACGGACGTGGACGGTAATGTCACCGTCTATGAAGCTCGACTTGTGGCGAAGAGTTTTTCACAAGTTCAAGGAGTTGACTACGATGAGATTTTCTCATCCATAGCGATGCTTAAGTCCGTCGGAATCAGATTAGCATTAGCTGCATTTATGAAATCTGGCAGATGGATGTCAAGACGCAGTTTCCTTACCATTTACGTAAGGAAAGGTTGTATGTGATACAATCGTAAAAGTTTTTCGATCCTAAGGATGCTAAAGGTATGCTAGCTCCAATGATCCTTCTAAGGACTGGAGTAAGCATCTCGGAGTTGGAATATGTACTTTGATAGGATGATCAAGGATTTTGGGTTTATACAAAGTTTATGAGAAACTTGTATTTCCAAAGAAGTGAGTGGGAGCACTATAGAATTTCTGATGAGTATATGTTGTTGACATATTGATGATCGTAAATGATGTAGAATTTCTGGAAAGCATATAGGGTTATTTGAAAGATGTTTTTCAATAGAAAACCTGGATTAAGCTACTTGAACATTGAGCATCGAGATCTATAAGGATAGATCAAAATGCTTAATAATACTTTCAAATGAGCACATACCTTGACATGATCTTGAAGGTGTTCAAGATGGATCACCAAAGAAGGAATTCTTGCCCGAGATGTAAGGTATGAAGTTAAGAGTTAAAGCTCGACCACGGCAGTAAAAGAGAGAAAGGACGAAGGTCATCCCCTATGCTTCGCACGTAGGCTCTATAGTATGCTATGCCGTGTACCGCACCGGAAGTGTGCCTTGCCATGAGTCGATCGAGGGTACAAGAATGATCCAAGAATGGATCATTGGACAGCGGTCAAAATTATCCTTGGAGTAAATAAGGACATGTTTCTTGATTATGGAGGTGATAAAGAGTTCGTCGTAAAGGGTTACGTCGATGCAAGCTTTAACACCTATCCGAGTGACTCGAGTAGCAAACCGGATACGTATAGTGGAGCAACCATTTGGAATAAGGTTCAAGTGGAGCGTGGAAGCAGCATTTACAATATGACATAGAGAATTATGAAGTACACACAGATCTGAAAGGTTCGCACCCGTTGACTAAAACCTCTCACAAGCAAAACATGATCAAACCTCGTAACTCATTGAGTCTTAATCACATGATGATGTGAACTAGTTTACGACACTAGTAAACTCTTTGGATGTTGGTCACATGGCGATGTGACCTATCGCCGTTAATCACATGACGATGTGAACTAGATTATTGACTCTAGTGCAAGTGGGAGACTGTTGGAAATATGCCCTAGAGGCAATAATAAATTAGTTATTATTATATTTCCTTGTTCATGATAATCGTTTATTATCCATGCTATAATTGTATTGATAGGAAACTCAGATACATGTGTGGGTACATAGACAACACCATGTCCCTAGTAAGCCTCTAGTTGACTAGCTCGTTGATCAATAGATGGTTACAGCTTCACGACCATGGACATTAGATGTCGTTGATAACGGGATCACATCATTGGGAGAATGATGTGATGGACAAGACCCAATCCTAAGCCTAGCACAAAGATCGTAGTTCGTATGCTAAAGCTTTTCTAATGTCAAGTATCATTTCCTTAGACCATGAGATTGTGCAACTCCCGGATACCGTAGGAATGCTTTGGGTGTACCAAACGTCACAACGTAAACGGGTGGCTATAAAGGTGCACTACAGGTATCTCCGAAAGTGTCATTGGGTTGGCACGAATCGAGATCGATTTGTCACTCCGTAAACGGAGAGGTATCTCTGGGCCCACTCGGTAGGACATCATCATAATGTGCACAATGTGACCAAGGGGTTGATCACGGGATGATGTGTTATGGAACGAGTAAAGAGACTTGCCGGAAACGAGATTGAACAAGGTATCGGGATACCGACGATCGAATCTCGGGCAAGTACAATACCGCTAGACAAAGGGAATTGTATATGGGATCGATTGAGTCCTTGACATCGTGGTTCATCCGATGAGATCATCGTGGAACATGTGGGAGCCAACATGGGTATCCAGATCCCGCTGTTGGTTATTGACCGGAGAACGTCTCGGTCATGTCTGCATGGTTCCCGAACCCGTAGGGTCTACACACTTAAGGTTCGATGACGCTAGGGTTATAAATGAAGTTTGTATGTGGTTACCGAATGTTGTTCGGAGTCCCGGATGAGATCTCGGACGTCACGAGGAGTTCCGGAATGGTCCGGAGGTAAAGATTTATATATGGGAAGTCCTGTTTTGGTCACCGAAAAAGTTCCGGGTGCTATCGGTAATGTACCGGGACCACCGGGAGGGTCCCGGGGGTCCACCAAGTGGGGCCACCTGCCCCAGAGGGCTGCATGGGCCAAGTGTGGGAGGACCAGCCCTGTGGGCTGGTGCGCCCCACCAAGGCCCAAGGCGCCTAGGGCTTGGGAAACCCTAAAGGGGCGCCTCCCTTGCCTTGGGGGGCAAGGCACCTTCGCCGCCCCTCCTCAGATTGGATCCGAGGGGCCGCCCTCTCCTTTGCCCCTATATATATGTGGGGGTGGGAGGGCAGCAGCAGCCCATGTTCTGCACAGCCTCCCCTCTCCCAAGTCCCTTCTCCTCTCCCGTGGTGCTTGGCGAAGCCCTGCAGGATTGTCACGCTCCTCCATCACCACCAAGCCATTGTGCTGCTGCTGGATGGAGTCTTCCTCAACCTCTCCCTCTCTCCTTGCTGGATCAAGGCATGGGAGACGTCACCGGGCTGTACGTGTGTTGAACGCGGAGGTGCCGTCCGTTCGGCACTAGGATCTCCGGTGATTTGGATCACGACGAGTACGACTCCTTCAACCCCGTTCTCTTGAACGCTTCCGCTTAGCGATCTACAAGGGTATGTAGATGCACTCTCCCTCCCCTCGTTGCTGGTTTCTCCATAGATAGATCTTGGTGACACGTAGGAAAATTTTGAATTTCTGCTACGTTCCCCAACAGTTTTATCCTATGCATCTTGTTCATCGTTATCGCGATTATATATATAATTTTTGGCCTCGCGAAGGAGAAAGCATTGCTCAAGCTTGGGGGAGGCTTAAATCAATGTTATATTCATGCCCCAATCATGATCTCTCAAGAGAAATGATTATTCAAAAAAATTTATGCTCGGCTTTCTGATAACAATCGCACCATGCTCGATACTTTTTGTGCTGGCTCTTTTATGATGAAGACTATTGAACTCAAATGGTATTTATTGGAAAGAATTAAACGCAACTCTGAAGATTGGGATCTTGACAAAGGTAAGGAGTCAGGTATGACACCTAAGTTTGATTGTGTTAAATCTTTTATGGATACCGATGTTTTCCGTAAATTTAGCACTAAATATGGACTTGACTCTGAGTTAGTAGTTTCTTTCTGTGGATCTTTTGCTACTCATGTTGATCTCCCTAAGGAGAAGTGGTTTAACTATCACTTATAATGATCCTATTGTTCCTACTGCTTATGTTGAGAAACCACCTTTTCCTGTTAGGATAAAAGATCATGGTAAAGCTTCAATCAGTGGTTAAATAAAAGCAATATTAGAACTTATACACCGCCTGAGCAAGTTAAAGTTGAACCTAATATTGCTATGGTTAAAGATCTCTTGGCTGATAAT
Organism: Aegilops bicornis; assembly: GCA_021605145.1. Classification (NCBI taxonomy): domain Eukaryota; kingdom Viridiplantae; phylum Streptophyta; class Magnoliopsida; order Poales; family Poaceae; genus Aegilops; species Aegilops bicornis. The sequence goes on along the minus strand of CM038675.1, from coordinate 379,389,604 downwards.
ATTGATGGGCATGTTATTTATTTCTGTAATGAAATTGCTAGAATTGCTAAACCTTGTGCTAAAGATAAACATAGACCTGTGGTAGGCATGCCTCTTATTTCTGTTAAAATAGAAGATCATTGTTATCATGGCTTATGTGATATGGGTGCTAGTGCTAGTGCAATACCTATTGACTTATACAAAGAAATTATGCATGATATTGCACCTGCTGAGTTAGAAGATATTGATGTCACTATTAAGCCAATAGAGATACTATATCACCAATTGGAATTGTTAGAGATGTCGAAGTCTTGTGTGGGAAAACTAAATATCCTACTGATTTTCTTGTTCTCGGTTCCCCACAAGATAGCTTTTGTCCCATTATATTTGGTAGGCCCTTCTTGAACACTGTTAATGCTAGGATAGACTGCGAAAAGGATGTTGTTACTATTGGTTTGGGTGATATGTCTCATGAGTTTAATTTCTCTAAATTTCGTAGACAACACCGTGAAGAGGAATTACCTAGTAAAAATGAAATTATTGGTCTTGCTTCTATTGCCGCATTCTCCCAAAGGATCCTTTAGAACAATATTTGCCGGACCATGAAAATGATATGTTTATGAATGAAAGAAGGGAAATAGATGAAGTGTTCTTTAAACAGGGACCTATTCTCAAATGTAACTTGCTCAAGTTGAAATCTTAGGGGATCCTCCTCCACCCAAGGGTGATCCTGTTTGAGCTTAAACCATTGCCCGATACTCTTAAATATGCTTATCTTGATGAAAAGAAGATATATCCTGTTATTATTAGTGCTAACCTTTCAGAGAAGGAGGAAGAAAAATTATTGAAAACTCCGAAGAAGCACCGTGCTGCTATTGGATATACTCTTGATGATCTTAAGGGCATTAGTCCCACTCTATGCCAACACAAAATAAATTTGGAGAAAGATGCCAAACCGGTTATTGATCACCAATGACGGCTGAATCCTAAGATGAAAGAAGTGGTAAGAAAGGAAATACTAAAGCTCCTTGAGGCAGGTATAATTTATCCCGTTGTTGATAGTCAGTAGGTAAGTCCTGTCCATTGTGTTCCTAAGAAGGGAGGTATTACTGTCGTTCCTAATGATAAAGATGAATTGATCCTGCAAAGAATTATTACAGGTTATAGGATGGTAATTGATTTCCGCAAATTAAATAAGGCTACTTAAAAAGATCATTACCCCTTACCTTTTATTGACCAAATGCTAGAAAGATTATCCAAACATACACACTTTTGCTTTCTAAACGGTTATTCTGGTTTCTCTCAAATACCTGTGTCAGCTGATGATCAAGCTAAGACCCCATTTACTTGTCCTTTTGGTACCTTTGCTTATAGAAGTATGCCTTTTGATTTATGTAATGCACCCGCTACCTTTCAAAATGCATGATGGCCATATTCTCTGACTTTTGTGAAAAGATTTGTGTGGTTTTCATGGACGATTTCTCCGTTTATGGATCCTCATTTGATGATTTCTTAAGCAACCTTGATCGAGTTTTGCAGAGATGTGAAGAAACTAACCTTGTCCTGAATTGGGAAAAGTGCCACTTTATGGTTAATGAAGGTATTGTCTTGGGGCATAAAATTTCCGAAATAGGTATTGAAGTTGATAAAGCTAAAGTTGATGCTATTGAAAAGATGCCATGTCCCAAGGACTTCAAAGGTATAAGAAGTTTCCTTGGCCACGCTGGTTTTTATAGGAGGTTCATTAAGGACTTCTCAAAAATTTCTCGGCCTCTGACTAATTTATTACAAAAAGATATACCATTTGTCTTCAATGATGATTGTGTAGAAGCATTTGAAATACTTAAGAAAGCATTGATCTCTGTACTTATCGTTCAGCCACCTGATTGGAATCTACCTTTTGAAATTATATGTGATGCTAGTGGTTATGCTGTAGGTGCTGTTCTAGGGCAAAGAGTTGATAAGAAATTAAATGCTATTCAATATGCTAGTAAAACTATAGACAATGCCCAGAGAAATTATGCTACTACTGAAAAAGAATTCTTAGTAGTTGTTTTTGCATGTGATAAGTTTAGACCTTATATTGATGATTCTAAAGTAACTTAAATATCTTATGGAAAAGAAAGATGCTAACCTAGACTTATTAGATTGGTTCTCTTGCTACAAGAATTTGATTTGCATATTATTGGTAGAAAGGGAGCTGAAAACCCGGTTGCAGATAACTTGTCTAGGTTAAAAAATGTTCTTGATGACCCACTACCTATTGATGATAGCTTTCCTGATGAGAAATTAAATATCATAAATGCTTCTCATACTGCTCCATGGTATGCTGATTATGCTAATTACATTGTTGCTTAATTTATACCACCTAGTTTCACATGCCAGCAAAAGAAAAAGTTTTTCTATGATTTGAAACATTACTTTTGGGATGAACCACATCTTTATAAAGAAGGAGTAGATGGTGTTATTAGACGTTGTGTACCTGAGCATGAACAGGAATGTATCCTACGCAAGTGTCACTCACGAGGCTTACGGAGGACACCATTACCGGAGATAGTAATCGCACATAAGGTATTGCAATCTGGTTTTTATTGGCCTACTCTCTTCAAGGATGCCCGTAAGTTTGTCTTATCTTGTGATGAATGTCAAAGAATTGGTAATATTAGTAAACGTCAAGAAATACCTATGAATTATTCACTTGTTATTGAACGATTTGATGTTTGGGGCTTTGATTATATGGGACCGTTTCCTGCCTCCAATGGATATACACATATTTTAGTTGCTATTGACTACGTTACTAAGTGGGTAGAAGCTATTCCAGCTAGTAGTGCTGATCATAATACCTCTATTAATATGCTTAAAGAAGTTATTTTTCCGAGGTTTGGAGTCCCTAGATATTTAATGACTGATGGTGGTTCACATTTTATTCATGGAGCTTTCCGTAAAATGCTTGCTAAGTATGATGTTAATCATAGAATTGCATCTCCATATCATCCACAGTCTAGTGGTCAAGTAGAATTGAGCAATAGAGAGCTCAAATTAATTTTGCAAAAGACTGTTAATAGATCTAGAAAGAATTGGTCCAAGAAACTTTATGATGCATTATGGGCCTATAGAACTGCATATAAAAACCCTATGGGAATGTCTCCGTATAAAATGGTTTATGGAAAAGCATGTCACTTACCTCTCGAATTAGAACATAAGGCTTATTGGGATATTAAAGAGCTCAATTATGATTTCAAACTTGCCGGTGTGAAGAGGTTATTTGACATTAGCTTACTTGATGAATGGAGAACCCAAGCCTATGAAAATGCCAAATTGTTTAAAGAAAAAGTTAAAAGATGGCATGACAAAAGAATACAAAAGCGTGTGTTTAATGTAGGTGATTATGTATTGCTATACAACTCTCATTTAAGATTTTTTGCAGGAAAACTTCTCTCTAAATGGGAAGGTCCTTACATTATCGAGGAGGTCTATCGTTCCGGTGCCATAAAAATCAACAACTTCGAAGGCACAAATGCGAAGGTGGTGAACGGTCAAAGAATCAAACATTATATCACAGGTTATCATATAAATTTTGATACCAGTGTTATTGAAACCGTAACCCCGGAGGAATACATAAGGGACACTTTCCGGAACGTTTCAGAATCTGAAAAGGAATAGGTATGTGGTACGGTAAGTAAACCGACTCCAAAACAGTTCTAATGGCAAATTTTCCCCGTTTTGGAATATTTAGAAAAATAGAAAAATAAGAAGCAGTCCGGGAAGGACACGAGGGCTCCACGAGGGTGGAGGGCGCGCCCTACCCCCTGGGCGCACCCCCTGCCTCGTGGGTACCTCGTGTGCTCTCCGGACTCCGTTTTCTTGCATGTTACGTATTTTGGTCGGTAAAAATTCATTATATATTCTCTCGAAGGTTTTGACTCCTGTATCACACAATTGTCCTCTGTTTTCGTTTCGAGTTGTTTTTCTGACAGATCTAGATTATCATGACGTCTCCAAGCGCCCCCAAGGACAAGTTCTTCGAGAAGGTCATCAACCCTTACCTCGCGGAGGTGCTACGACACCCTCAAACCATTGACATGCGTGATGGGTTGCTGCACATCCGCGATGTTGAGGGACCGAAGGGGACCGGAAGCATGGAGACGAGGCTCGAAGCAATGGAGCAACAAGTTTTCATGTGCCAGGGGATGTTGGAACGTGGACTCAACTCCAACCACATGATGATCGCGGAGTTCACCAACAACCACAAGCTGGATGCCAAGAACATTGGGGAGACCATCTTCAAGCTTCACGAGAAGATCGAGCACCTCCAAGCCCAAATCTATGACCTGCAAAACGAAAACTGTGAGTATGAATATAGATTCAAGAGGATGAGTTTTCCTACAGATTTGAGGATCCCGGAGACTCGATCATCCTTATATGATGGTGAGCCTATGCCTTGGAAGATGGACGACAAGCCCACATCATCAACAACTCAACCATCTTCTTCACCAGCAAAGGAGACATGATCACATGGGTATGGGCACTCCCCTTGGCAACTGCCAAGCTTGGGGGAGGTGCCCCAGTATCGTATCACCATCACATCTCTATCTTTACCGTCTTTCTTAGTTCGATCCTTTTAGTAGTATTTTGATCTAGTAGAATAAAGTTTTATTATGATCTAGTTTTGAGTTTTCTTTATGATCCCTCTATGTAATCGAGTCCGTGAGCTATATAATAAATATTAGTGTTGAGTCAAGGGCTTGATTATCTTGCTATGATCTTGAGTGAATAAAAGAAAAGAGAAAAGAATAAAAGGAAACAAACAGATCATATTGATCTTATGAAGAGTAATGACTTCACATATAAAGAGTATGATAATTAAAAGTTGTTGAGAGTTGGCAAACATAGCTTTGGTCATCGTTGCAATTAATAGGAAGTAATAAAGAAAGAGAGGTTTCACATATAGATATACTATCTTGGACATCTTTTACGATTGGGAGCACTCATTAAAATATGACATGCTAAAAGAGTTGATGTTGGACAAGGAAGACAACGTAATGGGTTATGTTTTCTTATATCTGAGATAAAGTATATTGTCATGGATCATCCAACATATTGAGCTTGCCTTTCCCCCTCATGCTAGCAAAATTCTTTGCACCAAGTAGAGATACTACTTGTACTTCCAAATACCCTTAAACCCAGTTTTGCCATGAGAGTCCACCATATATACCTATGGATTGAGTAAGATCCTTCAACTAAGTTGTCATCGGTGCAAGCAATAAAAGTTGCTCTCTAAATATGTATGATTGATTGGTGTGGAGGAAATAAGCTTTATACGATCTTGTGATGTGGAAGAAATAAAAGCGACAGACTGCATAACAAAGGTCTATATCACAAGTGGCAATATAAAGTGACGTTCTTTCGCATTAAGATTTTGTGCATCCAACCCTGAAAGTGCATGGCAACCTCTGCTTCCCTCTACGAAGGTTCTATCTTTTATTATTATCTTCTACCTTATGCAAGAGTCATGGTGATCTTCACCTTTCCTTTTTACATTTTATCCTTTGGCAAGCACAGTGCGTTGGAAAGATCCTGATATGTATACCTAATTGGATGTAAGTGAGCATGAGTTATTATTGTTGACATTACCCTTGAGGTAAAAGGTTGGGAGGTGAAACTATAAGCCCCTATCTTTCTCTGTGTCCGACTAAAACTCCGTAACCACAAGTATTGCGTGAGTGTTAACAATTGTGAAAGACTAAATGATAGTTGAGTATGTGGACTTGCTAAAAATCTCTGACATAGACTCTTTCAGACGTTACGATAAACTGCAATTGCCTCATTGACTGAGATTATAGTTTGTTAGTTCTCAATGAAGTTTCTGATTCATACTTTGCACTGTGAATAGATTATTACTTGAGCATAAGAAACCATATGACATTATCCGTATATGTTGTTGTTATGAGAATAATCATAATTCCCTCATGTCCGTATTTTATTTTATCGACACCTCTACCTCTAAACATGTGGACATATTTATCGTTATCGGCTTCCGCTTGAGGACAAGCGAGGTCTAAGCTTGGGGGAGTTGATACGTCCATTTTGCATCATGCTTTTATATCGATATTTATTGCATTATGGGCTGTTATTACACATTATGTCACAATACTTATGCCTATTCTATCTTATTTTACAAGGTTTACATAAGGAGGGAGAATGCCGGCAGCTGGAATTTTGGGCTAGAAAAGGAGCAAATATTAGAGACCTATTCTGCACAACTCCAAAAGTCCTGAAACTCCACGAAAGTTATTTTTGGAAATAATGAAAAATACTGAGTGGAAGAAATACCAGAGGGGGCCCACACCCTGGCCACGAGGGTGGGGCACGCCACCCCTACGGCGCGCCCCCGCCTCATGGGCCCCCTGTTGGCCCTCCGGTGCCCATCTTCTGCTATATGAAGTCTTTCGTCCGAAGAAAAATTATAAGCAAGCTTTCGTGATGAGACTCCGCTGCCACGAGGCGGAACCTTGGCGGAACCAATCTAGGGCTCCGGCATAGCTGTTCTGCCGGGGACACTTCCCTCCGGGAGGGGGAAATCATCGCCATCATCATCACCAATGCTCCTCTCATCGGGATGGGGCCAATCTCCGTCAACATCTTCACCAGCACCATCTCCTCTAAAACCCTAGTTCATCTCTTGTATCCAATTCTTGTCTCTAAATTTGGGATTGGTACCTGTAGGTTGCTAGTAGTGTTGATTACTCCTTGTAGTTGATGCTAGTTGGTTTATTTGGTGGAAGGTCATATGTTCAGATCCTTTATGCATATTAATACCCCTCTGATTACTCCTTGTAGTTGATGCTAGTTGGTTTATTTGGTGGAAGGTCACATGTGAGAAGTCTTGCTATTAGTAGTCATGTGAATTTGGTATTCGTTCGATATTTTGATGAGATGTATGTTGTCTCTCCTCTAGTGGTGTTATGTGAACGTCGACTACATGACACTTCACCATTATTTGGGCCTAGAGGAAGGCATTGGGAAGTGATAAGTAGATGATGGGTTGCTAGAGTGACAGAAGCTTAAACCCTAGTTTATGCGTTGCATAGTAAGGGGCTGATTTGGATCCATATGTTTCATGCTATGGTTAGGTTTACCTTAATACTTCTTTTTTAGTTGAGGATGCTTGCAATAGGGGTTAATCATAAGTGGGATGCTTGTTCAAGTAAGAACAAAACCCAAGCACCGGTCCACTCACATATCAAATTATCAAAGTACCGAACGCGAATCATGTGAACGTGATGAAAACTAGCTTGACGATAATTCCCATGTGTCCTCGGGAGCGCTTTTCATTATATAAGAGTTTGTCTAGGCTTGTCCTTTGCTACAAAAAGGATTGGGCCACCTTGCTGCACTTTATTTACTTCTGTTGCTTGTTGCTCGTTACAAATTATCTTATCACAAAACTATCTGTTACCTATAATTTCAGTGCTTGCAGAGAATACCTTGCTGAAAACCGCTTATCATTTCCTTCTGCTCCTCGTTGGGTTCGACACTCTTACTTATTGAAAGGACTACGATAGATCCCCTATACTTGTGGGTCATCAGCCATCACTAACGTAGCACCGTCAAATTCTCAGCAGATGCATACACAACGCCGCACCAGAGGCGGTACTCTTTCGTATCTGCTCAACTTATTTATCGTAGCAAGAAAATAGATCGCCACTACTTTACTCTGATTTGTTTTCCATCACTTACTTGCTAGTTTAAAGCAAACATTGGTTGCGAAGTTGCCTTTGTCTGGTGTGCACCTTTAGATCCGCCATGGCATGCTCAACACTATACTCGCAATGCTTATGGTTTTCCCCTTTTATATTCCACACTAGTTAAATGACAGTAGACTAAATTTCAAAATTGGGTCAGTAGATTTTTGAGAGCTCTCCGGAGTTCACCGGCGCGAAGGAAGGGGCTCGGGTGGGAACGGTGGTTGTGGGGGGCGGTGGTGGGGCATCGCCATATGAAGAAAACTCGACGGGGGTGGGGCGGGGGTGGGGCTGGCGGAGGAACACAGGCGATGGGGGCCGGTGGTTCGGCCAGCGGCCCGTGCAGTGTTCTGTATGGGAAGAATCAGAGACGAGGAAGAAGAAGGGTTAGGAGACGTAGGATCTTCATCCAACCGCCTGAAATGGTCGACTGACCCAAATGACAAAAGTCACGCGACTTGCATGCAGACATGCAGAATATGCTTCCTCTTCTGTTCTTTAACATGTTCCTCTTCTGTTCTTCTTTAGTAAGCACAGTATGTTCCTTGTCAGGAAGGGGAGCAGGGACATCTGCAGTCGACACCTCTATTGGGCCGGTTCTGCTAAATGATTTCGCACTTTGAGTGGGTCTGCCATAATACCCCAGAAATGGTGGGAGCCGCGTGGTATTTGATAGACTAAACTGATAGTAACAGCTGTGCTCCTTCAGATGAATAGAGCTGGCCTGTAGGTGATCGATAGGCTGCATATTAGTAGCGGCAAAACCCTATGTTTTCCAGCCAGTTCCGCTTTCCAGATTTATTTATGGTGGTTATGGTGTACCCCTATTATCTACACTATGATCTGCCTACTGGCTCTGCACTCTCGTTATCATGGTTTGGCAATAAACTTTCTATACGGTATATTATGAACCTATCATTTGCCAACTATCCTTACATCTGGGGCCCCCAACAGGGAGCTTATTTTTTGTGTAGTTGTGCCAAATTATATTAATCTACTCACCATATTACAGCACACATGGGCTCTCTTATCAGAATCCAGTGATAGCACACAAGGGTTTACAGTGAGCCTCTATTATATTACAATATTCTCTGCATTACAAAGATAATCTCACTACTATTTGTGTTTTCATGCTTTACAAATATTGTACATAATCACAATCAATATAAGAATGCGCACATTAGAAGAATATTGCGGAACAATTCAGTGGGTAACAAACTTGGCATCAAGGGATTGAGGTCCATTGTGGATGCAATGAAACCCACATGCTCCCGACCTATGGATTCGTATTCAGAATATGATCCTAATGACTATTCTGAGCTCAAGGAGTCAAAGGCAGATGGCCTATCCTGTTCACCCAATAAGGTTCCTGTTCTAATTTGGCATGGTTTTATTGGTTGCACATATCTTGCATAAGCTGTCTTGCGTTTCTTTTGCTTCGTTGCACCACCATCTTCTTAGTTTACTCATGATAAAGGTGAAGATGCCGTGCCCATCCCTTATCAACACCTATTCCATTTGTCGTCATACCATGTTTTTCCATTCAAATGTTGTTCTTGTGTTTCAGACATCCAAAAGGAAGAGGGTGATTGCAGAACCTGAAGGAGTACAAGCAAAGTCCTTGAAAAAGGTGGTGCTACCGGAGAAATCACATAGCACCCAACGTATATTGGCGATCGAACGAGCGCCGCAAAACCTAGGATATCGCAACTATGCTGGTCGCTGCTTTGCTCTTGTGAGTACCTATTGTCCTATCGCTGTCCTTACATTCATACCTGGTGGATTATGTGACATCATTGTGCATTATAGCTTGCTTATCCACTGTTCGCTCAAAATTATCAGATCTATATTAATGTAGAATAAACCCAATGCCTATGAAGAAATTTAGTTTTACATTGTTCTTGTAAGTATATATTGTCCTTCATCACTGTACTTATATTTGTCAGCTAGTTCTTCATGTACACTTTGCAGCTTATTTTCCCTTGTCCTCCATTTTTCTACACATCATATCTACATTTACTCTTGCCAAATTATTGAATAAAACCAATGTTACTGAAGAAGTTTAGCTCCGCATTGCTCTTGTCAGTGCCTTCTGCCTGTATTCTATATTTACATTTGTACTCAGCATCTTAAGTTAAATAATCGCCATTTGTTCCTCTATTTTCACATCTATATTTACTCTTAACAAAATGTAGAATAAAGGCAATACTCTTGAAGAATAGTGTGCGGTAAACTTCTTGAATTGCCCCCCCCCCATCAATATGGACAAGGCCTTTATAGAGCCTGTCTTCACTACTAATGTAAGTTTGTCCTCCTCGAGCCTTCAATCTTTGTTGTTTATATTTGGATAACTATGAGTGCAATGCTGTTTATTTTTGTCGTCTGCATCAAATTGCTTGTTCAAAGTTTATAAAGTAGAAGTACATAAACATAAGTTTGTCCTTCTCAATTTCAGTCTTTAGTTGTACAATCTAGTTCCTTATTTGTACCATGTAAATTAAACTAAACATAGCAAGTTATCTTCTTTAGCACTATGTGTATGCTTGTGTTCTTGATCTGTAATCCAGTGGTGTGGTGAGACTACCAACAACAACACAATGTCATATCCTGCTATGTCTCAACTATGAACCATGCCTTATTATATTAATGTAATTTAAATCGTGTCTCTTTATTTACCAATCTGAAATGGTATAAATTGATAGTGCACTCACCATTCATGCTTATACGTTGTTCAGAACTACATCTAGGCTTGTGTTCTTGATCTGTAATCTAGTGGTCTGGTGAAGCTGGCCGCTCCTACACAATGCCATTTCCTATCGTCTTAACTATGAACGATGCGTATTATGTTAATCCTATTTAAAACCGTGTCTCTTTATTTATGACAAAGAAATGAGATGAATTGACAGCGCGGATGCTTATACGTGCAACACCTACTATCTACCTACTTGTTTCTCTTTCAGGGTGACAACACTGCTGCTAGGAAGAACTGCCACAATGATAGTGAGACGAACCCATTGTTTGTCCCTCTAACACATATTCCAGAGGAGAAGGCAACACATATTGAGGGTAGGGATACAACCACAAAGTCACATCTTGATGTAGTGTCAAACTTACTCAGTGACACAAGCTCGATGAAGTCACCGCCTAAATCTGTTCGACTTCTTCAGTCTGAAATTCAAGCAGAAATACATGCTTCCACTCAAATACGACTGGAGCTCCAATCTCTATGCAAGATTAATCGTAAGTAAAGGACGTTTATTGATGCTATGTAGCTTAAGTTGGTGGATATGAGCGCCAAAGAAGCACAGTCTCATCAGGTTGCTAAGCTGCTTGCGCTGCAGCTCCTGAGCGGGGCTAATCTTTCTTGAACTGTGTTGAAGTGTTGTCGGTTCTGTCTATTATTTTGTTTGCCTATTAACTTCCACTGGTGGCGACCTACCCAGTTTATGTAATCTTTTGTCTGGTTGCCCTTTATTATCACTGGGGCCGAACTTTGATGCCGAGGGGATGTAATATGCTATAATTTCTTTGTTGTATAGTCTAGGTTTATTCTTGGTCGGTATGCTGTAATTTAGGCCGGAAGGTTCAGTGGATCTCAGTGTTGTCGGTCTTCAGGACGGCTCCTTACTCATATGGGCCAAAACCCGGGCCTATAATCATCTTGGGCCATTAGCAGGTCTAAACCTATAGTTGTTTCCCACCTTTAACAGGCCGAGTAAAGTTCTATCCAGCTGGGTCAGAGAATACCATGGGCTTTTAACAGGCTAAAACCTAGACTGGGCTAGCGTTGAGCCAAAAAAATCACGGGCCAATACAGGCCGAAATTGCCTAAGGCCCATGTTTGGCCCAAATAGGACGAGCAGTTAACAGGCAAAAATATATCTCGGGCCTGTTTGGCCCAATAAAATTATGGGCTTTAAGTAGGCCGGTATCTACGCGGGCCATGTGCCTAAAAGTGTCACGGGCCATTATTTGATGGGCTATAAGCAGGCCGGATTCAACGCGGGCTGTAATTAGGCCCAACTGTTACACGGGCCATTAACGGGCTGATAGGCTAGTTGGGCTAAAATTTATCCACGAAGACTATGTGCCGTTAAGAGGCCTAAAATTACTTCAGACAAGAAATAGCCCAGTTTCTGCATGGGCCGTTAAATAGCCTAAAGTTAAACTGGGCCGACAACGTCCCAGATGCCCCATGGGCCGCTAATAGGGCATTTAACAGGCTGAAATACAAACATGTCTTAGTATGGGCCCAAAAGAACAGTGGCCTGTTAACGGGCCTGATCCGATATGGGCCGTAATTCGGACCAAAACACGACAGGCTATGAATGGGCCTAATCTGGTATGGGCCTCAATTTTACCCAAAACACGGCAGGCTATTAATGGGACAGCCCACTAGTGTCTGAAAAATATGGTGGGCCTTTAGCTGGGCCGGCCTTTTCACCGGAATGGGCCTCTGTTGGGCCGTGCCATGTGTCGACGTATCATAGGGGAATGAGTGGATGACATCTGTCCGAACATTGAGCCAACACGTGTTTCCTCCGGCCAATAAGAATTTTACACGTGGAAAATCCCCATTGGTCCGCGCTGTTAACGGGTTATCGGATCCAAAACCGGACCTGATAGCTTAACGGCGACCCGTTATGGTCGATGCCACGTGTCGGTCACCCTTGACGAAAGCACTTCTAGGATGCGCGATTTATCGTCATGGAAGTGGACACTTCCGTGATGATAATTTTGGTAATGTCATTGAACACTTCTATGACAGCACAGGTATGACTATCTTGATTCTGTCATAAAATTGTCATGGATGTACATGCATGACAGAAAACGTGACCTACTATGACAAACACGTCATCAAGGAAGTGTCTTTTTTTTGTAGTGCTACCTGGTGCGCCAAATGTCGGATTTAAGGCTCCGCAAACCCAAGAAGGTTCAAACTCTGGGGCATGTGCGAAGATCTCAACCAGCTCAAGTATCAAGCTCGCCACCCCACAGCCTAGCCTCGTCGAATTCGTGTGAGCGGGGAACAAGATGAACACAACAGTTTACCCAGGTTGGGGCCACCTTGCGGTGTAAAACCCTGCTCCGGCTTTGTGGTCGATTGGCCTCACGAGGAGGCTGAGGATGAACAAGTACAGTGGATGAGCGGCCTCGCAAGGGCTCGGATGGTGAAGGTGGAATCGATCTATCCCCTCTACGGTGGAGGCTAACCTATATTTATAGTGGCCTCGGTCCTCTTCCCTCATAACTTAGGCGGGAAGGGATCCCACAGTGGCCAATTTGAAAGGGGACAAGAAGTACATCTAATCCTGATGAAAGGTGGTCTTCACCTGCAAAGCTTCTGGTTGTGACGTAGCGGTGGGCTTGGCGATGACATCCGTCCTGCCGAGCTCGTGGTCTTGGTATTGTTACACCAGAATGGAAACCTTTGGGGGATTCCTTTGGAACCCACGTCTGTCCTTCCCCCTTAGCACTGAAAGGGAAACCGTCTCCTCTACTCCTGATGACGCCCGCCTGGCCTTGGTCATCATGGCTCACATCAACGCAACCTCGTGAGGCTGGGTACCTGCATGGAAATCTCCGCTCCTCGTGAGGCAGGCTCAGGGAGCTACTCACTCGGGAGGTCTTGGTGTCATTCTCCTCGCGAGGCTGGGGGCCTCTCGAGGGTCTTGTCTCGGAGGCCTTGCCAGTGGGCTGTACCACGCCATCGAGGGAGCCACGCCTCTGGCCGCAGGCTGGCAGATCTGGGTACCCACGATCCTAGAACGCCAATAGACAAGACACATATTTGTATTGTTGCCATTAAGGGTAAAATGATGGGGTTTATTCATACTGATTGGATTTACTTTATCTACATCATGTCATCTTCCTTAAAGCGTTACTCCATTCTTTATGAACTTAATACTCTAGATGCATGTTGGATAGCGGTCGATGTGTGGAGTAATAATAGTAGATGTAGGAATGAGTCGGTCTACTTATCTCGGACGTGGTGCCTATATACATGATCATTGCCTTGGATGTCATCATAACTATGCGCTTTTCTACCAATTGCCCAACCGTAATTTGTTTATCCCTCCCTCGTTTTTGTTCGAGAGAGAAGCCTCTAGTGAAAACTATGGCCCCTAGGTCTATCTTTATCATATATAAAATCCAAACGTACCTTGCTGCAATTTATTTATCGTTATTTTATTTTGTGTTTTTGTTTATCTATCTATCACTATGAGATTTGATCCTTGCAATTAACTGCCAAGGGATTGATAACTCCTTGTTTGCGTTGGGTGCAAGTATTTGTTCTTTGGTGTGTAGGTGTTGTTCACGAGGTCTTGTGTGGTTCTGCTATTGATAGCCTTGGTTCTTAACTAAGGGAAATACTTATCTCTACCGTACTACATTATCCTCTCCTCTTCAAGGAAATCACAACATAGCTCACAAGTAGCAGCGCATATACGTTAAGATTCCATTATTCTATACCAAGCATCTTTGATATTTTCTCCTTGTTTTTTTTTGAAGTAAAGAACGTCAAAATCTGGGATAAAGGAGGGATAGTAACACTAGACATAGCAACGAGCAAACTAACAAAGCAAATCAAATATTTTTTGTGTTTTTCTATTTTATGAGAAGTGGGGGATATGAAAATGTGAGGCAAAGGCAAATAAAAAGGAGAGCAAGTAGATGTAGTTTGTGCGAAGGTACTTGATAGGTTGTGGTGATGTCTCCCCAGCAACGACACGAGAAATTCTTCCTGCTACTTGTGAGCTATGTTGGGATTTTTCCCGAAGAGGAGGGGAGATGGTGTACAATAGAGATAAGTATTTCTGTTAGTGAGTGAGGGAGTCCTGGATTAGGGGGTCCTCGGACAGCCGGACTATATACCTTGGCCGGATTGTTGGACTATGAAGATACAAGATTGAAGACTTCGTCCCGTGTCCGGGTGGGACTCTCCTTTGCGTGGAAGGCAAGCTTGGCAGTTCGGATATGTAGATCTCCTCCCTTGTAACCGACTCTGTGTAACCCTAGCCCCCTCCGGTGTCTATATAAACCGGAGGGTTTAGTCCGTAGGACAAGAACAATCATAATCATAGGCTAGCTTCTAGGGTTTAGCCTCTACGATCTCGTGGTAGATCAACTCCTGTAATACTCGTATCATCAAGATCAATCAAGCAGGAAGTAGGGTATTACATGCATCGAGAGGGCCTGAACCTGGGTAAGCATTGTGTCCCCCGCCTCCTGTTACTATCCTCCTTAGACGCACAGTTCGGGACCCCCTACCCGAGATCCGCTGGTTTTGACACCGACATTGGTGCTTTCATTGAGAGTTCCACTGTGTCGTCACGATAAAGGCTTGATGGCTCCTTCGATCATCGGCAACGATGCGATCCAGGGTGAGGTTTTTCTCCCCGGACAGATCTTCGTATTCGGCGGCTTCTTACTGCGGACTAACTCGCTTGGCCATCTGGAGCAGTTCGAGAGCTACGCCCCTGGCCGTCATGTCAGGTTTGGATACTTAAACTATACTTCCGACATCCGCGGAGACTTGATCTTCGACGGATTCGAGCCCATGTCAGGTGCGCCGCACAATCACGATGAGCACGACATAGCTATGCCGTCGGATGGTGTTCGGGAGATCACACCCGTGGCTACTCCGGCTCTCAATCCGGAGCAGATCGTGCTGTCCGAGGATGGGCTGATAGACCCCGCCACGGAGGCCGCACACTCAGTGGCGATAGAGCCGAATACTGACTTCACCTCCTATGAGACCTGTGTTGCTAGACCCTTGGATTCGTCCCCGGCCACGGGCTCCGAACCGCCTGCGTCCGTGCCTATCGAATCTGATTGGGCACCGATCGTGGAGTTTTCCTCCACGGATATCTTTCAACACTCGCCCTTGGGCGACGTGCTAAATTCATTGAGGTATCTCTCCTTGTCAGGAGACCCTTGGTCGAACTATGTCCGGCTTGAGTGGGAAGCGGGCGATGAAGAAATTCATTCCCCACCCACCACCCACTTAATAGCCACTGTCGACGACTTAACCGACATGCTTCATTTCGACTCCGAAGACATCGACGGTATGGATGGCGATGCAGGAGAAGAACAGGAACCACCGCCCACAGGGCGCTGGACTGCCACCTCATCATATGATATATACATGGTGGACACCCCTAAAGAAAGCGATGGCAATAAGGCAACGGAGGATGATCCCCTTGAGAAGCAATCTAAGCACCGGCGTCATCGGCGCCGCTCTAAGCCCTGCCATAGCAAAAGCAGCGATACCGGCACAAGAGACAGTAACGCTGCGGATAGTGCCGAAGACGAAGACAATCCCCTCCAGCCAGGCTTGGAGCGGGAGGATGGGCAAGGTAGCCCTATGGAACAGGCAGCAGACGGAGAGTCAGAGGATGACAATTACATGCCCCTCTCCGAAGACGAGGCGAGCCTCGGCGATGAAGAATTTATCGTGCCTGAGGATCCCGTCGAGCAGGAGCGCTTCTAGCGCCGGCTTATAGCCACAGCAAAAAGCCTGAAGAAAAAGCAACAACAGCTTCAAGCTGACCAAGATCTGCTAGCGGATAGATGGACTGAGGTCCTGGCAGCCGAGGAATACGAACTCGAGCGCCCAACCAAAAGTTACCCAAAGCGCAGGTTGCTACCCCAACTCGAGGAGGAAGCATTAAAGCCTACACTACCAGCGTATGATGCGGCGGACTGGCCACCTCATGGACGAGACAAAGCGGCATCTCAGCCTGAAGTCCAGCCCGCACCCCGTCGCCAGTCAAACAAAAACACCAAGGCCCGGGGCAACACGCAGGACCTGCGAGACGTATTGGAAAACAAAGCAGGACATACAAGATTGATCTACGGAATAGGGGGGCACGCCCCAACGCGTGACGACGATCGTCACGCCGGATATACTAAAAGCAAATCCGGCCGGGCCGAATACAGCAGACAAGACTCGTATGAACTGCGTCGTGACATAGCCCGACATGCAGGCGCCAGACACCCCTATGCTTCACCGACGAAGTAATGGATCACGAATTCCCAGAAGGATTTAAACCCATGAACATGGAATCATATGATGGTACAACAGACCCCGCGGTATGGATTGAAGATTTCCTCCTCCACATCCACATGGCCCGTGGTGACGTTCTACATGCCATCAAGTACCTCCCACTAAAACTCAAAGGGCCGGCTCGTCATTGGCTGAATAGCCTACCGGCAAACTCCATTGGCAGTTGGGAGAATTTGGAAGATGCATTCCTTGACAACTTCCAAGGCACTTATGTGCGACCACCGGATGCTGATGACTTGAGTCACATAACCCAATAGCCAGGGGAATCAGCCAGGAAATTCTGGACTCGATTCCTAACTAAAAAGAACCAAATTGTCGACTGTCCGGATGTCGAGGCCTTAGCGGCATTTAAGCATAACATCCGCGACGAGTGGCTCGCCCGACACCTCGGCCAAGAGAAGCCGAAGTCCATGGCAGCCCTCATGACACTCATGGCCCGCTTTTGTGCGGGCGAGGACAGTTGGCTGGCTCGCAGCAACAACAATCAAGAAATCCTAGCAATTCAGATGCCAAAGATAGCAATGGTAGGCCACCTCGCAACAGACACAAGCGTCGCAACAACGGTGACAACGCCGAAGACACGGCAGTCAATGTCGGATTCAGTGGCTCTAAATCCGGTCAGCGGAAAAAGCCGTTCAAAGAACCAATCCGGGCCCGTCTAGTTTGGACCGCATACTCGATCGCTCGTGTCAAATTCACGGCACACCCGATAAACCAGCCAACCACACCAACAGAGAATGCTGGGTGTTCAAACAGGCCGGCAAGTAGAATGCCGAAAACAAGGAAAAGGGGCTGCATAGCGACGACGAGGAGGAGCACCGGCCGCTGAACACAGGAGGACAGAAGAAATTTCCTCCCCAAGTGAAAACGGTGAACATGATATACGCAACCCATATTTCCAAGCGGGAACGGAAGCGTGCACTAAGGGACGTCTATGCGATGGATCCAGTCGCCCCAAAGTTCAACCCATGGTCTTCTTGTCCAATCACTTTCGACCGCAGGGACCACCCCACCAGTATCCGTCATGGCAGTTCTGCCGCATTGGTCCTTGACCCCATCATTGACGGATTTCACCTCACTCGAGTCCTTATGGATGGTGGCAGCAGCCCGAACCTACTCTATCAGGATACATTGCGCAAAATGGGTATAGACCCCTCGAGGATCAAACCCACAAAAAACACCTTTAAAGGTGTCATACCAAGTGTAGATGCCTATTGCACGGGCTCAATCACACTGGAAGTGGTCTTCGGATCTCCGGACAACTTCCAAAGCGAGGAGTTAATCTTCGATATAGTCCCCTTCCGCAGTGGCTATCACGCACTGCTTGGATGAACTGCATTCGCCAGATTCAATGCGGTACCGCATTATGCATACCTCAAGCTCAAAATGCCAGGACCTCGTGGGGTTATAAAAGTTTATGGAAACACAGAACACTCGCTTTGTACGGAGGAGCACACTGCGGCCCTCCCAGCAGAAGTGCAAAGCAGCCTTCTGAGACAAACCGCCAATTCAGGGAAAAATCCCCCGGACACCTTCAAGCGAGTCCAGAGTAGCCTGCAACAGGATCACCCGGCATGTTCAGAGCTTGCCTAGCAATTCGGCCTTCGTCCTAGTCCCAGTCAAGCGGCAAACTTTTCCCCGCGCGTATATAATTATGCACTCAAGATACCATGGGCATAGGCGGAGGCACGGCTATGGCACGGCCCACAATGCGGCTCAACCGCCTCAGGACCCGTATATCTTTAACATTTTCTTCCTTTCAGGGCCTTATTCTCTGAAGCCCTCTCCGATCGCCTGATTATCGGACCTGTCACGGGAAAGAAACACCAAGGAAGCAAGAAGCTTTGACGTACAAGGGAATCCCCAGGTGGTCTCTGATAACGATCGCTATACCTATTTTACATACCCACACGCAGCTTGCCCTTGCATAGGACATGTCAAATAGTCATATTTTTACTTATTGCATTACTTGTATACATACGCTTTGATGTATCATGATGAGGACATGACTACCTTGGATACGACCAAAAATATTGCATACATGCATATTTGTCAGGTGATTTCTAGTGCAAACTATTAAATAATCTAGTTATATTATCCAGAACAAAAATACTTCACACGCTTTTTGTGTTTTTTTTCTAATTGCAGGTTTATGGGACATTTGTATAATCCACATATGAAGATAAGGCAAAAGGAGAAGTTTAGGTTCTGTTCAAAAAGTCCTCTCACGTCACTTTTGGGCCAATAGAAGATAGAGTCCAAGTCTCTCACGTTCTGGATTCAGATTCAGACTGCACAGACATACCTGACTCAAAACGCCAACAACTTTTTCATACGGACTCCGAATTGGGTGATTCTTCTGTTGTTGGAAAGTAGATTTCGTCCTCTTTCCAACCCAATTGGATTCACCTTTAAATTCGTCCGGAGCATTGAGATATGGACGAAACAATCTGACGCTGCAGCAGAATTCGAGTCAAACAACAAGTCCAAAGGTGTTGCATCACCTCCACTTGGGCCCATGAGCCTTGTACGACCTATGGTTGGTTTTAGGCTGCCTTGGGACGTCCTCCCACCTCCTTGGCCGCCACCCCTTGCTCCTATATAAGTAGATCCATCTAGTATCTTTTTCCTTGGGATTTGTTTAGTTGAAAGTTAGCCATTGCAACTTCGTTTACTTCGTTTGTGTCCAACGAACAGACCAAGACCGCTTCCGGATCCCCACCTTTATCAATACTGCATATATAGTCGCAATATTCAGATTGCTTTTATCATATTCTTGCTTGTTCTTCAATTGCTTGCAGGAATAGACCTTCGTGGTCAGGTTGATTGTGCTCCAGCATGGTCAATAACCTCTCGGAGTTGGTTTAGCGATTGCTAAGGCGCAATGTCATCCACGTTTGTAGTCGGATCGTCAAAGTCATCTTCACCAAATCGATAATTATCATCTCATCGAAAGATCGGGACACCCTCGCCTCTATCAAGTGGTATCAGTTTTCAGGCTGCTCGGTAAGAATTTCCAGTTATCCGTAGATTATATTTATTTTCTTACCTATTATCCAAGAAAAAGCCACAAAAAAAGTTAGATCTATTCATCCTTTGTCCTAGCCAGTCTGAGCCTTTGCAATTTTCTTTTCATTGTTTGCATTATTGAATATCGCGTGCATCATCGTGTCGAGTTGTTGGTCTTAGTGTCTATTTCGTTTAGAGTTTCGAGATCTGTTCATATTAGTCACGCCACCGCTGCATCATTGTTCCTTCCGTTGTCCACCATCCCATCCATCAATTTCCACCATGTGCTACCCACCATTCATTGTCTTCATTATAGTTGAGGTCGTTCACATCTTCGCTTGATCCAATCTGCATCTTATCTATTTTTTTTGGAAAGAGGGAGAGAGAAAAAGAGAGAGAGAGAAAAAAAGAAAAAAGTCAGAGAAAAAAAGAGAGAAATAAAAAGAAAAAAGTGTGAGGAAAAGAAAAGAGAAATAAAAAAACAAAATTCGGATCTATCTAGACTCAATCTCGTAGTTGAATTCGGATTGGAATCTGTTTTGCACACTGTTTAGTAAAACAGACATAACTTCCTCATACGAAGTCCGTTTTGGCTCCACAAGTACTCAAATGAAAGCTAGCGAGGAGCGCATCTAAATAGTGGCAGAGGCTAGTTCAATATTTGACACCTCAAAATCGGCTTCTAAATAGGTCTTTTTGCCCTCCGAAGTTCGAGGACACAGCTTATTCCAGTTTTTCAGGCCAGTTTTAGAATTCTTTGACTCCTCATATCAATTCGGAATTGAGTGATTCTTGTTGCATTGGAAAGCTTGAGTTAGTAGCATTCTTTGAAAAAAGTTATCAGAAAATTGGCTCAAACTTTTCAAGAGGAAAGTTGGAGAGAGAGTTGTTGTATATCCTGCTTGGCAGCTGTTTTTCATCATTATCTTTACCGCTGCCATGATCTTCACGTATATCTTGCTGTCCAGAGCTACTTAGTATCCTTCATTGATGCTAGTTGTGCTACGCCGTGACCTCATTAGTGTTCTAGGCTCGCGTCTCTAGTACGGTCTAGCCTAGGACCAAGACAAGACCGTCGTTGAGCGTTTATTCAACATTGCATCTCTGAATTGATTATTGCTAATATTTTGCTACCATATATAGCCAACCCAGCTCCACATATTTCTGCACTTTGTGTATACGTCGTTTCCAGCAATCGCTCTGCACAATCTTCAGAGTTATTTGACACCGCTGGTTGCCTGTCACCACCTGCTGCATGGTAAGAACTTGTAAGATATTGATTTTTGCTTTACTGTGAGCGCTTTACCACCACATCCTAGTAGTTCATAGGAACATTATTCTTGAATTTTGTTTCTTGTTTCTACTAATCATGACAGGATCTAGAGTCAATTCATGGGGTTTGTCGATCGTGGGAGATGTGCCATCACCTATGCAAATACCACAACTGTCACGAGTGGTGCACAAACATCCAAATGCACATGATCAGATTAATGTTTCGATACGACAATTTTATGGCCATTTTAGACCTGCTTTATATATTGAATGGGAGTTTGACATAAATAATATATTTGCTTCAAATAATTTTTATGTACGTAAACAAGTTAAGGTTGCGGTTGGTTCTTTCACTGGTTATGCTGTAGTTTGGTGGAGTGAATATTGTCGGTTACACCCTAATGATATACCTACTACTTGGGATGATTTTAAACTTGCCATGTGACATACATTCGTTCCCGCTTATTATACTCGTGACATGATTACAGAGTTGCAACATTTAAAACAAGGTAGTGACACCGTAACGAAATATTACGATACTTTGCAAACTACCTTGCTGCATTCCTCTTTAGAAGAAAGTGAAGAACATTTTATGGATAGATTTTGGGGAGGATTAAATCGTGACATTCAGGAGACACTAATTCATGAAGAGTGTTATCCTATGGACCATTTGTTTCATCTTGCTCGCAAAGCTGAACAGGAAATAAAACAACGTGTTGCCCACAAGGAGAACAAGCGCAAGATGCACATTCCAAGAGTTGATACGGTTGTCCCTTCAACTACTAGTCATACTATGACAACCACATCCGTTGTTGTGAGGACTACATCACCTCCACCATGTGACACATCATCACCGAGAGTGCCTACATCATCTGAGTTGATCATAAGAGGTAATGACAAAGGTACTAATCTTCCACTTCCACATGAGTATGATGAATGTCTTGTCAATTTAAGTGCACCATCCGGTGAGCTACCCACTACTTTGATCACACCAGCTACTTTAGAGGACTACGTTGATCATTTGACTTTGCCATGAGATCAAACAATTTTGAGTGAACCCATTGAATTAACTATCGATGCAAAAGAATCAAGTGAATCAGGGAATAAATCAGATTTGGATCAAATATGTTTGAAAATAATTGTGCCAATGTTTAATCATTTTGATATGACCTCTAATCTCGGTGATAGTTCATCAATGTTGGGATGGTTTAATGATAAGCATTTTTAATCATTTGAAATGAATAAGAGCTTCACTTATATGTGCAAACTGATTTGCAATATTTTCATGCATTTGACTTCTTGTGAGAGTATATTGGCTTTACATTTCACGACTTTTGAAGGGTGCTCTTGTATAATTGTCTCACATGTGCACCAAATGAGATCAGTAAAAACTGATGACATATACATATACAACGTGTACACCTTGTCTCTTTTGTTAGCCAGATTTCAGATTAAGCAACGCCGAGGACGGCTTTGTTTTCAAGAAGGGGAGGATGATGAGGACATGAATACCTTGGATACGACCAAAAATATTGCATACATGCATATTTGTCAAGTGATTTCTAGTGCAAACTATTCAATAATCTATTTATATTATCCAGAACAAAAATACTTCACACACTTTTGTGTTTTTTCTAATTGCAGGTGTATGTGACATTTGTACAATCCACATATGAAGATAAGGCAAAATAAGAAGTTTAGGTTCTGTTCAAAAAGTCCTCTCATGTCACTTTTGGGCCAATAGAAGATAGAGGCCAAGTCTCTCACGTTCTGGATTCAGATTCAGACTACACGGACATACCTGAATCAAAACACCAACAACTTTTTCATACGGACTCCGAATTGGGTGATTCTTTTTTTTGTTGGAAAGTAGATTTCGTGTTTTTCCCAACCCAATTAGATTCACCTTTAAATTCCTCCGGAGCATTGAGATATGGACGAAACAATCAAACGCTGCAGCAGAATCCGAGTCAAACAACAAGTGCAAAGGTGTTGCATCACCTCCACTTGGGACCATGAGCCTTGTACGACCCAGGGTTGGTTTTAGGCTGCCTTGGGACGTCCTCCCACCTCCTTGGCCGCCACCCCTTGCTCCTATATAAGTAGATCCATCTTGTAGCTTTTTCCTTGGGATTTGTTTAGTTAAAAGTTAGCAATTGCAACTTCGTGTACTTCGTTTGTGTCCAACGACCAGACCAAGACCGCTTACGGATCCCCACCTTTATCAATACTGCATATATACTCGCAATATTCAGATTGCTTTTATCATATTCTTGCTTGTTCTTCGATTGCTTGCAGGAATAGACCTTCGTGGTCAGGTTGATTGTGCTCCAGCGTGGTCAATAACCTCTCGGAGTTGGTTTAGCGATTGCTAAGGCGCAGCGTCGTGCACGTTTTTAGTCGGATCGTCAAAGTCATCTTCACCAAATCGATATTTATCATCTCATCGAAAGATCGGGACACCCTCGCCTCTATCATATCATATAAATAACAATGTACATCATTAGCTCATTATTGCATTCCTTCATCTATTTTCCTTGTCTGCTTATTTACGACAAATTGCACCCGTACATTATGATACGTCCAGTGCGCCAGGGGCTTCAGTGTACCCCATAACACGGCAGGAAAAGTCCGAACACTTTCGACAGTGCGGCACCCCGAACTTATAGCAATATATGCATCAGCTCCGAATCATGTCTTGGGTCAATAGTTGGGTTTGCTCGGCTCCCATGTTTTTGTACCAAACGTTCCGCTATATCGGCTAAGGTAGCACTGGGAAAACTACTGCGATTGTGTCCCGGTTCTTCCGGACGAGCACCTCAGTAGAGAAAGCCGAGAACTGATTGTCATGATGCGGCGAGATCTGGTCGCTGTCGAGAGGTCTCAAATCCTTAAAGATTTTTTCCGCTTTGGGCGAGGAGTCGGCCTTGTTCGATTTAGGCATACATAGCGCCCCAAGTTTTGCCTTCCAAATACTAGGGGCTTCGCCAAAATTTAAAATTGTAGACTTCTATGGCTAAGTGAGAGTGATAAAACTTTATAGTCTGATTGCCTTGTTCGCTGCGCTAAACACCTCCTTAAAGGACCAATTTTTTTGGATAAAGAGTGTTTAAGATCTATCCCGAACACCTCAGTACTAGTTACATGGGGGCAGAAGCCGACGACTAGTCAACTCTCAGATTTTATAAACGGCCGCACAGAAGGTAACATTTTAAAACAACAAGCATTATATAGCGCACATGAACTCATTTTGATATTACAGGATCACATGAGTACATTCATTCAAATATTACATCCTTAGCACATTCCTCCGCCACAAGGCGAGCACCCTTCAAGACACTGTCATAATACTTTTCGGGGTGGCGATGCTCCTTGCCCTCCGGCGGCCCCTCCTTCACCAGCTTTTCGGCGTCCATCTTCGTCCAGTGCACTTTCGCACGGGGAAAGGCCATGCTCGCACCTTCAATGTAGACGGACCGCTTTATGACTTCAAACCATGGGCAGGCATTCACAAGCCGCTTTACCAGGCCAAAGTAGCTGCCAGGCAGGTGCTCACCAGGCCACATCCGGACTATGAGACCCTTCATGGCCAGTTCGGCCGCCTTGTGAAGCTCGACCAGTTGCTTCAACTGGTCGCTCAAGGGCATCGGATGTTCGGTCCCAGTATACTAAGACCAGAACAACTTCTCCGTCGAGCTCCCTTCCACGGCCGGTAGAGCTCCGCGGCATCCAATACACTGCTGGGTAGATCTGCGAATGCTCCTGGAGAGCTCCAAATTCGGGTAAGTAAAAGGAAAGTTTCCTTCACATGCTTGCTTTGCATAATGAATGCCTTACCCGCCGCTATCTTCTTGACCGCCTGAATCTCCTGGAGGGCCTTTTGGGCTTCGGCCTTGGCATTTTGTGCATTCTCGAGGGCCTTCGCAAGCTCGGACCCCTGCGTCTTAGAGTCACGCTCCAAGGACTCGTATTTCTTGACAAAATCTTGGAGCTCTTGCTGAACCTCGCCGACTCGGGCCTCTTGCTTCTCGCGCTTGGTGCGCTCCTTGGACGCTTTGTCTTCAGCCTCGGACAGCGCCTTCTTCAGGGCCGCCACTTTGTCGTGGCCCCTAGAAAAATTCATGACGATCTTATGATCTAACAACCACCTTCTTTTTTCTTTATCAATATACAGACGGGGTATCACTTACCTTTGTTCTCTTCAAGCTGCCTCTTGGTTAGGTCGAGCTCTTCCTTGGACCGCTCAAGGTCCCGCTTCAGTGCGGAGACCTCCGCAGTACGATCGGGAGCGGCCAGCAGCGAAGCCTGCTTATTCACATAGACATATTCTGATTAGACTCTTGTGATTATTATTTGATCCTCTGTTCCGCCTTTCTTTGCGAACACCAAACAGAGCATCAGGGGCTACTGTCTATGCTGTAAATTTTCTCATAATTTGATTACTTACCTCAAAGCCTGTTAGGAGGCTGGCACAGGCTTCAGTCAGTCTGCTTTTGGCGGACCGAACCTTCTCGACCACCGCACTCATGATAGTGCGGTGCTCTTCATCAATGGAAGCGCCGCGAAGCGCTTCCAGCAAGTTGTCCGATGCCTCTGGATGGAAAAAGGCCATCGGCACAGACGGCTCGCCCCCTTAGCGAGGGGTCACCTGACAAAGTCTGGAACCACTGGAGGATCCGACGCAGTATTCGGCTGGGGGCCAAACTTGCTGGCCCCGTCATTAGAGCCCATGGGAGTCTTGCCCCCCATGCGCCCAGCGTCTGGGATGTCGCCTTGGGCGCCTCGAACTATCTCCCTTGGTTCGGTGCCCTTTGAGACAACACCTCGGCGTCTGTAGGGCGGGGAGGTGGCGGTCGGGAGTGAATCGCTGTTCATCACCGACTGGCCCAAAGACTCATCCGAAGAGGATACGTCGATATGGGCTTTGGATGGACTGCATAATCATGTTTGGCATGATAAGAAGCAATAAAACAAAACATACCAGAACTATTATGGTATCAGGATACTTACGACTTCGCCAGGGGCTTGTCCCCGGGCAACCACTCCTCGTCGCTGTAAGCGGCTGTTGTGGAGTAGTCCGGAAGGAGGGTCCTTCCCTTCTTGGAGCCTTCAGCCTCCCCAGATGGGGCGGCCTTCCTTTTCTTGTCTCCCCCGGCTGGGGGGGGGGACTTTCCTCTTCCTCCTCCTCGTTTTCGTGGGAGGAGGGCGCCTCGGTGTTATTGGACGATAAGTCTGATACAACCTTGCGCGGAAGAACTTTCCTGGTCCCCGCGGTCTTCTTCTTGGCCTTCTTCTCTGGCGCCTCATAGGGCGCCGGAACTAGCATCTCCGTTAAGATAGCCCCTGCTGGATCTTCGGGCAGTGGGACCGGACAATCGGTTCGCTCTGCTGTCGCTACACAGTCCTGTTAAAATGGCGTGGAGGCTCAGATCCCTCACATGATTATACAGGGGAAAGGAACATCTTATGAGATATAAAGAGCTTACCAGATTGGCAGGGCGCTTTGCGCTGAGTCCGCGATCCTCGGTAAGGGGAGGAGGTACCTCGGCGGCCTTGAACAGCACCTTCCAAACGTCTTGGTGCGTCGTGTCGAAAAGCTCTCGCAGCGTCTGGTGCTTGGCCGGGTCGAACTCCCCCATATTGAATGCCCGTCTTTGACACGGAAGGATCCGGCGGAAGAGCATGACCTGGACCATGTTGACAAGCTTGATTTTCTTGCTTATCATGTTTTTAACATAGTTCTGGAGTCCGGTCAGCTCCACTGATGCACCCCAGGATAGGCCCTTCTCTTTCCAGGAGGTGAGCCGCATGGGGATGCCGAATCGAAATTCGGGGGCCGCCACCCAGTTGGTGTCGCGCGGCTCGGTGATGTAGAACCACCCCGATTGCCACCCCTTCACGGTCTCCACATAGGAGCCTTCGAGCCAGGTGACGTTGGGCATTTTGCCCACCATGGCGCTTCCGCACTCCGCTTGCTGGCTGACCACCACCTTCGGTTTCACGTTGAAGGTCTTCAGACAGAGTCAGAATTGGGGCTTGATGCGGAGGAAGGCCTCGCACACGACGATAAACGCCGAGATGTTGAGGATGAAATTGGGGGCCAGATCATGGAAGTCCAGCCCTTAGTAGAACATGAGCCTGTGGACAAATGGGTGGAGGGGAAATCCTAGCCCGCGGACGAAGTGGGTAAGGAATACAACCCTCTCATGCGGTTCTGGAGTAGGGATGATCTGCCCCGCGTCTGGGAGCCGGTGCGCGTTGTTTGCGGCTAGGTATCCGGCTTCCCGGACCTTCGTAATGCTCTCCTCCGTAATGGAGGAGACCATCCACTTGCCTCCCGCTCTGGACATGTTTGGAATGGTTTTGCAGAGAAAATGAGAACTTGGGCGCTGGAGCTCGAGTGCGCGAGAATGGATGGGCAGGGAAGAAGAAGGCGTGGGCGAAAAAGAGGAGTCCTTGTCCCTTTATAAGGGCAGTAGAAATTGTGCGCCTCCCTACTTGCCCCATAAAATCGTTTATTCCCCAAGTGTCGCTATTGATGGCGCGGTTGGGTTATCCATATACGTATTGATGAGAATCCTGTGATAAGGGGAACACAATCTCTGCTTCGACAAGACGTGCCAATAAAACCGCCTCGCAACACGTGCAGTGGCAGGCAGGGAAAAACGATTCGTAATGACCGGGCCATGGCAGGACGTCACGTTATGAAAAGTTGTTAGCAGATTAGATTAGTGGAATAATATACTCTGTACGGTGGTGTGTGGAATTTGTTTTGCAGAGCCGGACACGATCCATGTGTTCAAAATCTTCTATGGAGTATTCGGAGGAGGAACCCGCCTTGCAATGCCGAAGTCAATTTGCGCGCCGGACTCATCGTCATTGAAGCCTGGTTCAGGGGCTACTGAGGGAGCCCTGGATTAGGGGGTCCTCGGACAGCCGGACTATATACCTTGGCCGGATTGTTGGACTATGAAGATACAAGATTGAAGACTTCGTCCCGTGTCCGGGTGGGACTCTCCTTTGCATGGAAGGCAAGCTTGGCAATTCAGATATGTAGATCTCCTCCCTTGTAACCGACTCTGTGTAACCCTAGCCCCCTTCGATGTCTATATAAACCGGAGGGTTTAGTCTGTAGGACAAGAACAATCACAATCATAGGCTAGCTTCTAGGGTTTAGCCTCTATGATCTTGTGGTAGATCAACTCTTGTAATACTCATATCATCAAGATCAATCAAGCAGGAAGTAGGGTATTACCTCCATCGAGAGGGCCCGAACACTGGTAAACATTGTGTCCCCCGCCTCCTGTTACCATCCGCCTTAGACACACAGTTCCGGACCCCCTACCCGAGATCGGCCGGTTTTGACACCGACAATGAGAACCAGGGTTTATCGAACCAATAGGAGAATCACGCAAAGCCTCGTGAACAACACATGCACACACAAAAGCAAATACTTGACCCAACACGGGCAAGAGGGTTGTCAATCCCCTTGAACTTGTTAATTACAAGGATCAAATCTCGTAGTGGTAGATAGATAAATTTCAAAAAATGCGGCAAGGTATTTTTGGATTTTGTAGTATGATAAAGGTAGGCCCGGGGGCCATAGTTTTCACTAGATGCTTCTCTCTCAAACACATAGCATATGGTGGGTGAACAAATTAGTGTTAGGCAATTGATAGAAAAGCGCATAGTTATGATGATATTCGAGGCAATGATCATGTATATAGGCATCACGTCCGAGACAAGTAGACCGAATCCTACCTGCATAAACTACTATTACTCCACCAATCGATCGCTATCCAGCATGCATCTATGGTATTAAGTTCATGAAAATGGAGAATGCCTTAAGCAAGATGACATGATGCAGACAAAGTAAACCCAATCAATATGAATAAACCCCATCGTTTTACCCTTAATGGCAACTATACAAAAATGTGTCTTGTCCCCTTCTATCACTGGGATAAAGAGCACAACAAGATTCAACCCATCACAAAGCACCTCTCCCACTGAAGATAAATCAATCTAGTTGGTGAAACCAAATGATTTATTGGAGAGAAATACAAAGCTACAACAATCATGCATAATAAAGTTTGGAAAGCCTCAATTACTTCTCATAAATATTCAGATCATAAACCCACAATTCATGGGATCCCAACAAACACACCGCAAAAGAAGATTACATCGGATACAAATCCAAGGACATCGAGGAGAACATGGTATTAAAGATCAAAGAGAGATAAGAACGATCTAGATACGAGCTATGGACCCATAGGTCTGTGGTAAACTACTCACGCATCATCAAAAGGCTGCAAAGATGATTGAAGCGGCCCGACCCAATACAGTCATGTCTCTGTGCTTCCTGTGCCATCCCTGGATCAATATGCTGACACACACAGTACTTCTATGAAATACCATAACATCACATGTAAAATAAATACTGTAGATCCAGAATATACCTTATTTATCACATCAGAAACAAATCACGAAGGGTGTGGAGTCCCATCAACGCCAACGGCAAGTTGAGTGTAGACCGTAACCCTAAATCATATCTCTTACTCGTTGTAGAAATATCTGCAACATGATAGGTTGGAGCCATGTAGGTTAGTACATTGAATGTACCTGCAAGATCACAATAAGAAAAGCAGATAATAAAACTGTTCTATATGCACTATCGCTTTGTGGCTTTGTCTCTGAGTTTTTGCGGAAAAGCTGGTTGTATTTTCCTTACATCAAAGAAATATCAAGAGTCTTTACTAAAGAGTTATCTAATATGACATGGTTCCGCCAACCGATGTTTCATAGCCCATAATAATCTATTACCCACAATTAATTATCAGCTCAGTGTTGATAGTTCTGAGATAGATCCAAGTCCAGATGCTCAAATTTTCCGTAATTGGGCACATGGCTAATCAATTAGGTTTAAACACTCTTCAGAGGTTTGTGCACTTTATCCACAAGATTCGATCCCTCCTTTACATTCTCGCACTGCATGGCATTTGAGAACAGGACGAGTGAAACATGGTCTTTCAAGGAGTTTCCCTAACAACTACTAGTGCCCATCCAATCCAACCATTCGTCTACATCTGCTAGCATTGTACTAGTCAGAGTCACTATGATGATCAACCAAGCCAGAGCCCATAATGACTTGTGGCTGCACAGGTACACTTCCGTGCGTGAAGTATTGATCCGTCTCCTTAAGTCTGGGTGGAACTTTCCTCATGAGTACTGGCCTACTCCAGCTCACTAGGCAAATCCACTAGGTACTCCAGGGTGCCTCACAACCAATTTCCACCTAGTAGTGTGTATTGAATTCTTGTCTTGAGTCTCGAAGTCTTGAGGTCTTGAAGATGTAGGCCTTGAAGAGTGCAGGTCTTGAAATTTGCCATCGTGAATTTTTCGTCATTGGCGTCGAATCCTCCTTCTCACACCACTCACAAACACTCATACCAATCCCTGTCTACTGTAGCATAGAATTAAAGTAAATATTGTTGCCGGGGCTTGCTAACAGCGGTGTCATGTTTCTACACAACTACAAGATTCAATATAACTACTGGATGAAATGTTGCAAAAGGTGACACTAAATGCAATAAAACATAGGTATAAATATATGGTCAAGTGAACTTGCCTGGTAAAGTTGATGAAGATTTATATCACTCTCAGAAAACTTGATAGAACTATATGTCACTCTCCGATGAAATCTATATGAAACAAACATTGCATTGACACAAGAAATCACATCTGGTAAGCATTTCTAGAAATCAAAAATAAGATTCAAAACATAAAAGCAATAAAGAACTCAATATCAAAAACCAAATAAAAATTCAAATGAAACTTCAAACAAAACAATAAAGAAAAGCTCCTGAGGAAAACTATAGCACTTAACTACAGACATAAAAATAGCTTTTTGTCCTAATTAAAACTTAACGGAAAAGAAAATATAAAACAACTAAGTAAAAAGAGAGAATTTAACTAATTTTTTACTAGAAAAAAGAAACACTTAAAAGGCTAATATAAATTCCGTTTATGACCTATTCAAGTTTTACTACAAAACTAAAGAAACAAAATATTAAAATTTATTTTAAGTTTTTAACTAACAAACAAAAGTGGCTACTCTTGACTAATAGAGACAAAGCAGAACTTGTCAAAAGTGAAAAAATAAAAATAATTTAAATCAATTATAAACTAAAAGAAAAGGAATTAACTTAACACTAATCAAAATAGTACTATTTTTGCAATAATTAAATTATAAAATAAACCAAAAAAGGTGAAGTGTTACTGGATAAACAACTATTCTAGTGACAACGTGCAAAATGAATCGATTAAAAATCTATTTCTAAACTCTAGATATTCACAAGTTAGGGTTTGAAGCAAATTTGAGTAAATTCAAATTTGAACTATTCAAATTTGAAGACTAATTGCACAAATAGAAACTACATAATTTTGTGAACCTATAGCGAAAAGAATTACCCTATTTGATTAAAAACCTAAAAGTATAGCAAATCAAAACACAAAACTATTTCTAAAAATTAAAAAAAAACTGGAAAAAACATAAAATTGCTACGGATCCGACAATGGGCTACATGGTATGTTCTGATTGGCCTTGGTGGTGTGCGTGTGTGTGGGACCGAGCGCACGACTGAATAGTAAATAAAATGTTTCATAGTTTTAAAATATCTAATCTGGATTGTCCGATCCATATCTAGTGGTGGGGAGGCGTCGGCGCTCACAGGGGCTATGGTGAAGATTCTCCGGCGAGGTGGGATGGCGGCGACGGCTTCGGGTTGACACGTCCAGCTGCTCCTGTGGCCCTCCGGTGCCGGTGACTGCTCCAGGAGATGTAGACGACGGCGGTCACGAGGGTGGCATTGGCGGGGGCCGGGGAGGGCTAGGGGTGATGAGGCAAGCTCGGCGATGCGGTGGCAGAGGCGGGTCACCGACGAGCAATAGTGAGGGTTCGGGTGCACGGGGAGGGATTCTTTTGGGCCGAAACGGCGTGTGGGGCAATCCCTTTTATAGGGGAGTTTGATGGCCCACAAGTATAGGGGATCAATCGTAGTCCTTTCAATAAGTAAGAGTGTCGAACCCAACAAGGAGCAGAAGGAAATGACAAGTGGTTTTCAGCAAGGTATTTTCTGCAAGCACTGAAATAGTCGGTGACAGGTAGTTTGATATCAAGATAATTTGGAACGGACAAGTAACGGTAACGGTAAATAAAGTGTAAAAAGGTAGCCCAATCCTTTTGTGGCAAAGGACATGCCAAAACGGTTTCTTATAAAAATCAAAGTGTTCTTCAGGGCACACGGGAATTTCATCTAGTCACTTTCATCATGTTAGTTTGATTCACGTTCGCTATTTTGATAATTTGATATGTGGGTGGATCGGTGCTTGGGTGTTATTCTTACTTGTACAAGCCTCCCACTTGTGATTATCCCCCTCGCAAGCATCCGCAACTACGAGAAAAGTATTAAGATAAAATCTAACCATAGCATTAAACATTTGGATCCAAATCGGTCCCTTACGAAGTAGCGCGTAAACTAGGGTTTATGCTTCTATCACTCTAGCAACCCATCATCTAATAACTACTCCACAATGCATTGCCTTAGGCCCAAATATGGTGAAGTGCCATGTAGTCGATGTTCACATGACACCACAAAGGGAATCATAACATACATATCATCAAAATATCAAACACATATCAAGTTCACATGATTACTTGGAACATGACTTCTCTCGTGACCTCAAGAGAAAAAGTAACTACTCACAAATGATATTCATGCTAAAGATCAGTGGGGTATTAAATAGCATAATGGATCTTAACATATAATCTTCCGCCAAATAAACCATATAGTAATCAACTACAAGATGTAATCAACACTACTAGTCACCCACAGGTACCAATCTAAGGTTGTGGTACAAAGATTGAACACGAGAGATGAACTAGGGTTTGAGGGGAGATGGTGCTGTTGAAGATGTTGATGGATATTGGCCTCCCAAAGATGAGAGGGTTGTTGGTGATGATGATGGCTTCAATTTGCCCAAAGTTCCCCCTGCAGAATCGCTCCACCAGAGGGAAAAAGTGCTCCTGCCCAAGTTCCGCCTCGAGACGGCGGTGCTCAGTCCCGAAAATCCTCTCCTTTTTTGTTCTATGTCAAAAGACCTTAAGTACCAGAATATGGGCACCGGAGGTGGGCTGGGATGACCACAACCCACCAGGGCACGCTTGGTGGGGCTGGCGCACCCTTGTGTCTTCTGGTCACCGGTGGCCCCCCTCCGGTAGTTATTTGCTCCAATATTTTTTATATATTCCAAAATAATTCTCCGTAAATTTTCATCTCATTTGGAGTTGTGCAGAACAGGTAGCTCCGGCGTAGCTTTTTCAGGTCCAGAATTCCAGCTGCCGGTATTCTCCCTCTTTGTATAAACTTGCATATTATGAGGGAAAATGCATTAGAATTACTAGATAAAGCATTATTATGCATAAAATGGACGTATCAACTCCCCCAAGCTTAGACCTCGCTTGTCCACAAGCAAAAAACCGATATCAAAAAACATGTCCACATGCTTAGAGAGAGAGAGGTGTCGATAAAAACGAAATGCAGACATAGTAGCATCATGCTTATTATTATAACAACAACAAAATTTATTATAAAATTTTATCACAAAACTTTATCATATAACTTCTCATGAACAAGTAACAATTCATCACAACATCGAAGTAAAAAGCATAAACTCTATTGAAAACCACAAACTATGTTCTCAGTCAACTTTGCAACTACAATACATCATCTTTTTAGGAAGGGTCTCATATTGGAGCTTTTTGGCAAGTCCACATACTCTACCATCATTTAACCTTCCATGATTGCTAACACTCACAGTATACACATGAGCAAAAAGTTTCAACTGGACACATAGAAAGATAGGGGCTTATAATTTCGCCTCCCAACTCATTCACCTCAAGGGTCATGTCAATACTAATAACTCATGCTCACTCATATCCAACTGGGTATAATGCCTAGATCTTTCCCCCACCACATGATGCTTGCAGAAAGAGAAAAACAAAAAGGGATAGGGAATAATACTTTGTGTCGGTGTACAGAAGTAGGGGCTCTCTTTGTACCCCTTTATTTGTACATGGGCAGTCAGAGCCGCACCTGCGACCACACTTGGCAGGGAAGAAGAGGGGATCAAAGGCACAAGAATACACTACAAAAAAAAGACACATCCATGACATTTTGGGCCGAACGAATTTTTTTTTCTGTCATACATATGACACTTTTATGACGATAATTGTGACAAAACCCGGTATCATCATAGATGTGGTGGGCCCCTACTTCTATGACAAAAAATCATGACAGAAAATGGGCTTTTCGTCTGGGCGGGCCGGAGACGCAGCTGCATGACATTCTTTGGGCCGTCCATGACGGAAAAACCATGGTAGAAGCGAGGTGAGGAAAATTTCGGGAGTTCCCTACGTGTTGGAGGTCGGGGCCGAAAGCGACGCGCTGCTTTCTCGTGACACGATGCGCTGCAAAAGTAGGCGTTGGCTCTAACTGAACCCGAGCGAGGCGTTGGGCTCTAACGAAACCCGAGAGATTGCACTGCAGGCTACGCGTTACTGAACCCGAACGATCGATCGATGGCTGTTAACTGAACCCGATCGAGCGATTCCTTCGCTACTGCCGCTAACTGAAGCCGATCGATGCTGCCTCTGGATGAATAGTGAGCGTTGTGGGGGGGGGGGGGGTTGGATGAACAGTTCCCGGTGGGGGTGGATGAACAGGACCCCATGGTCTTGCCTCTGGATGAACAGGACCCCGATCAATCGAGTCGGTTGGGGCTGGATGAGGAGGACCCCGTGGAGGGCTGGATGAACAGGACCACCCCGTGGAGGGCTGGACGAACAGTAGACGGTGGAGGGCAGGATGAATAGTAGCCCGTGGAGGGGTGGTTGAACAGGAGCCCGTGGAGAGGGCTGGTTGAACATTAGCCGGTGGAGTAGCGCACGGTGGAGGCTGGATGAACAGGAGCCCGTGGATGAGCGATCGCAGTGGAGGCCGGAGGAGGTCGACGGTGGATGAACGATGGCTCGTGGAGGCCGGAGGGGTCGATGGTGGAGATGAACAGTATCCCGTGGAGTCCGGTTTTACGGTACGCCACACCCCTCCCGATGAGCAGGACACTGGTTTCGACCGTAGGAGGTCCGTTTCCTCCGTTTTGTGGTACGCCACACCCCTCCCGATCAACAGGACCCCCGTTTCGACCGTAGGAGGTCCGTTTCCTCCGTTTTGCGGTACGCCAGACCCCTCCCGATGAACAGGATCCCGTTTCGAACGTGGCCGGCAAAACACAAGGCCGTTTCCTCCGTTCTGCGGTACGCCAGGCCTCGTTTCCATCGCCTGTTCCGTCCAAGCCCTCCCGATGAACACGACCACGCATTCTGTTCCGACCCAGCCGGTTGGCTCCCACGCGTTCTGTTGCCTCCCGATGAACACGGCGCATTCCGTTGCCTCCCCATGAACACAACGCGTTCCGTTGCCTCCCCATGAACACGACGCATTCCGTTGCCTCCCCATGAACACGAGGACGATGTTGTTTCTCCGTTCCAACCCAGCCATGTACACGAGCCCTGGCCGTACGTATGCACGAGTAGGTGTTTGAGACCCCGCCCGTATGTACACATACGTGGCCATATTTTCTTTCTTGCACCCTGGCCGCTGTACTTATGTGTACATGCTACGTGCGCGCCTCTACTACGACACGTGCACACCTCTACTACGACACGTGCGCACCTCTGCATCGACCAATATATATGTACGTACACGTTCGCGACCAGAATGACAACGCTACGTACGCTTCGACCAGGTGGGTCCCGACTGTCAGACACTCCCTTGCGTGCGAAGATGTAGCTGGTGGGTCCCAGCAGTCGAGGCAAACATTTTTTCACGAAATACGGTGGCCCGTCCGGTGGGTCCCCGCCGTGTGGAGGAATAATTATTTTGCACGTAATAAGGAGGCACTTCCTTGCTGCAGCCATGGACCCAGCTGTCAGCCTCTCCACGTACAGTCCACGTCTGATGGAAGTCGTTCCTTGACCACGTTGACCACGCCGCGCCGAGAGCACCAGGGCGGTGGACGACCGTGAGGCCTAGGAAGGGGACGATGCAGAGCCGGGGAAGACGGGGCAGTGGATGCCCACGCGTAGAGTAGTACGAGGGATCACTGGTTAGCTGCGGTGTGAGGCTGCCGTCGCCGCAGAATAACAGGGGGTGTGGGTGAGTAGTGGGATGGCCTGGCCAGCGGTGGGAGTAGTAGGGCGCGGTGAGGCCTCCACCGCATCACAGCCGGCCATGGGAGGCAGGAGCACGAGGCACGACCGGCGCTGGTTTGGGCGGCTGGAGCAAGAAGACCAGAGGTTGAAGAAGCACTACGGTCGTTGGATGGACATCGTACGGTCACTGGAGATAGAATCGTGCATATTGACTAAGTTGACAAAGCCCTCCGTCCCTGTCAACTTAGTAGGCCCACAAGTCAGCCTCCCACCAAGGTGGGTCCCAGCTAGCAGGGGGTATTCATTTTTTGAGCGTAATAAGGAGGCACTTCCTTGCGTGCGAAGATATAGCTGGTGGGTCCGAGCTGTCAGTGGCGGTAACGCTTTTTCGCGAAATACAGAGGCCCTTTCGGTGGGTCCCTGATGTCAGGTGGAGGAATCATTATTTTGCACGATAAGGAGGCATTTCCTTGCGTGCGGCCGTGGACCCAGCTGTCAGCCTCTCCACGTACAGTCCACTTCAGATGCATCGGTCGTTGACCATGTTGACCAGGCCGCGTCGAGAGCACCAGGGCGGTGGACGACGGCTAGGCCTAGGAAGGGAACGACACGGGGGTAGGGAAGACTCGGCAGTTGTTTCCCATGCGGAGGGAGTACTGTTGTCTGAGGGTTTCTTGGTTAAATCTGCCGTCATGCCGGAGAATAACAAAGTGTGGGTGAGTAGAGGGATGGCTAGGCCAGCGATGGGAATGCTGGTGGGGCGGTGAGGCCTGCTTGGCAACCTGACCGGCCTTGAGGAGGAGGAAGCGAGCAGTCCAGCGGTGCTTGTTTGGTAATTTGGACCAGGAAGAGCAGAGATTGAAGAACCACGACGGCCGTTCGATGGACATCCAACAGTCAGTGCTTGTGCGTCAACCTTTTTTTAGGAAAGCCTCAAATCTGTGGAAAACAACATACAACCCATCTGCCATTATATCTAATAATTTACAGCCCATTTGCTAATTCTTAAGGTTTCTTTTGGAGCCCTGCGTAATAAGGAGGCACTTCCTTGCGTGCGAAGATATAGCTGGTGGGTCCGACCTGTCATCGGGGGGAACGGTTTTTTAGTCCATTTGGTGGGCTGGGTGAAACAATGGTGTAGCATCTATGCAGCCCGTTTAAATCCCATTTGCATTTTTCTCAAAATCCGCGGACTTGCTGGGCTGGATGAAAATATCATGTTGGGCTAGACGGAGAAATGTTATAAAAACATAAACACATGATTGCACGTCAGTAAACTCTTTGCAAGCTTATGTACGCAATCACTAGGAGTTAACTTGCCAAGTTATATATAAACAATTATTATTATTATTTTGTAAGAACTTTCAACTTACGAAATAAAATATCATTTTAATTTGATGAGTTAATAGTACGTGGGGTATTATTATTTTGTAGGCTAGGCATTAGGACAATTGCGTTGGTTCTAGGGAAAATCTTTGGGAGAAAACTCAGTTTACATCGAAAAAGAAAGTGGGAGAAAATTCAGAGACCTCTTTGGGTCCACCCGAGGAGGGAATATGTTGGGAGGAAGGAGATTCAAAGCAAGGCAGCCGAGTGAACTAATTTTTTACGGATAAGTGAACTAGTTTACATACATAAGCAAATAGCCACTAAAAAAAGCAATCAGGTTAATGGGTTCTTAAAATAAATATTTGGGACAAAACAGATAATTACGACACATAAGCTAATGCATGAAACACTCAGATGATAAAGGTGCTTATAAACAGATAAAGTACATCATCTAGACCTTCCTGGCATGCTTGATCATGACGCTGCGGCTGTCCGTGTACTCGTCGGTTACGGAAGCGGAACCGCCCTCATGTCCAAGATCTGCCTGTACATGTCGTAACATGCGTGCGTCCTTGGCCGCGTAGGTTATGTAGGCTAGATTCGCAGGTATCTCCCACGTGTTCGTGTCGTCTTCTTTCATGTTGGCGTGTCGTGGGTCGATGATGGTCTCGTGAGGTCAACCACGAGTCCTTCTCCTTCCCGTTCTTGATGATCTTGTATTGCTTCGGATGTCGACAAGCTTGTTGCACCGGATGGCGAATCGTCGCGTTCTTCCTTCTCTCCACCATAGCGAAGGTGCGATCGGTATTGCCGACAAAGCGAATGCTCAAGAACACAGTGCAGCCATTGGTGGCGAGGCGTAGCTTCACCGAGTCCGTATCGTTGGTGTACATCACATTCAACTTGGTGCAGCCATAGGACCGAACGGTGAACTCAAAGGGGAACTCCTTGCTGAAGTCCATATCCAGAAGGCTCACCCCTAGGATCGCCATTGGAGTCTCTTCGAGTGAACGAGTGTGTAGGCGGCGGCAAAGCTTTGTTTTCAGCTCACAGGGGAACCGGATTCAACGATGGTGAGTGTGTACAGTGACAATAGTTACTACCTCCCTCGTCCATTGCCGCCCGATGAAGATGCACCCTCGACCACGTCGGTTCACGAGCGGGTCTCAGATTGGTACTTTGTAATAACAGGAGTTAGTGGTCACTTTACTTAAATTTAATTAGCTTTAATAGAAATTTATACTTAAAACAAGCAATGCATTCGCTCGTTCTATCAGTGCCACAGGATCAACATGCATAACAATTAGAATTATTATTCTCAGGACACACATGATCAACACATTTGTCGCACTTTCACAAAGATAATACTACCAAGTTTGAACTGTTTGTTATGGTTGTTGTCCTCTGCATCATCATGCCGTGTTTCCCAGCTTGCAAGATTCGAAACCAACAAATAAGATCCAAATAATAAGTACAACAAAGATGCCTACACATCTCATTGATTCCCAGCTTGCAAGATTCAGAACCAGCAAATAAGATTCAAATAATAAGTACAACAAAGATGCCTACACATCTCATTGCTTCCTAGCTTGTAAGATTTAGAACCAACAAATAAGATCCAAATAATAAGTACAACAAAGATGCCTACACATCTCATTGATTCCCAGCTTGCAAGATTTAGAACCAACAAATAAGATTCAAATAATAAGTACAATAAAGATGCCTACACATCTCATTGATTCCCAGCTTGCAAGATTCAGAACCAACCCATTAGAGCCTTTTGATAAAGTGAATATCTGGATTAAATCCATGTTGGCTAGCCATGTCATACAATCGAAGAACTTGGCGAATGCTCTTGACCGTCACAACATCTGTAGTTGAGTATTCATGTTTGCATAGCACAAACCAGGAGAGCATGATTTCACTTTAATAGTGGCCTCCTTTACTCAACCTGCAGCTCCACTCAGATGAAGCCTGCCTGGAGTTCCATGATTCAATTCATGCGCCTTTTTCTGCAGTTCACCTGAAATGAAGAAAAGATTGCATCATTCAGCTAGCAAGAGGTACTTGCTCTCGTGAGTGGCGAGTTCTTCTTTAGTAGTTGCACTAAAATTGAGGAACATTAAGGTTGGCTGTCCGGCTCATGTAAGGTGCAACTATAATTTTGTTATCCTTTTGTGCAGTTCCACTAAAATAAAGTGCCATTGTGGTGACAGTGATGGCTCATCTTGCAAAGGCTAATAAAATGTTGCACGAGATTACCAGCAGAACTTGACGGAGATTTTGCTAACTCCAATCACCATTTTGTGCAGTTCCACCAAAATTGAGAGATATAGCCCACGTGACATTTTAGTTGAACTGCACAAGACACCCATTCCAAAAAAAGTGTTTTGTGCAGTTCACCAAAAGGTCACAATAGCAACAAGGTGAAATGGATATCCCTATCTGCACAAAAATATAGAAAGTAAACAGATTCTTTGGTCAATAAGAATATCTGAAACATATAGAAAATGAAAAGAAGCATCTTAATTATGTTCATGGCAATCACACAAGGACAAGAGAAATTTTAAAACGTCGGCAATGCTTCATGTTACCGTAAGCATTACGATCAACAATGAGATTCCTCAAATATGGGATTACTTTAATGGTGGCATTGCTTGTTTACGGAACCACGATAAATCAACAACAGCTAAAGAGTTGGTTTAAGGGCATGGGACCGTGGGGACACCAGGACACTCAGCAGCGTAAAGGAGCAACTTACTTATCATACTAGGGAAAACAGCAGGAGTGCCATTTGTAACACAGTTTAATTGCATCTTATCACTGGAGGCATTAGATTAACAATAACACCGGTTAGACATATCCCTAAGGAAATAGTGTGATCGCTTCATTTTACATGCGCCCTTACATTAACAATAGCAAAAGGTTGGTATAAGGACATGCGACAGTGGACGCATCAGCACAATGTACCTACAAGGAGGCATAAAGTGGTGATGCCGAGTTTGTTCATGCAATGTGAGGGCAGCAAACCTAATCCTGGAGACCTTGTACTATGTGAGGGCAGCAAATCTAATCCTGTAGACCTTTTACTATGTGAGGGCAGCAAATCTAATCCTGGAGACCTTTTACTATGTGAGGGCAACAAATCTAATCCTGAGACCTTTTATTATGTGGAGGCAGCAACTCTAATCCTGGAGACCTTTTACTATGTGATGGTAGCAAATCTAATCCTGGACATACTCTGTTGACTTGTCCACCAGCCGCTACTTTCTGTCCTTTTTTCAACCAATAATAGATCTGTTCCTTATCCAGTTTGTACTGCGTTTTCCCATTATTTCCCTTTTCAACCAAGAGACCTTGTTGGGTATCCGGTCTCTACTACTTTCACCATATTATTTCCTCTTTGAATAAAGTCCTAGATTTATGCTACAACTTTCCCCCCTTTCTTCGTTGTTTGAACAAAGCCCTAGATTCGAATGCATGAAGTAGCTTAACCTCTAATAATACTAAAAATTTAGGTGGCTTTGGAAGACATGATGGGAGTAGAAAAAGATGCACATGCAGACACATGGGGAGCTGGGGCAGTAGAGCAAGGCCGCTTTCGAAGAACTTATACCCGAGGGTCGCCGGGATGTCGACGGCGGCAGGTCGGATCTGCGGACAATAAAACAGGGAGGAAGAAGGGTCGGTGGACCTCCCGAGCCGGCGCTGTGTCGGAGAGAACGACACGGGCAGAGGATCGGGCCCCTCCGGCAGCTGTGGGTTTCCTCCCTCGGCGGCGATGACCGCGTGAACGATGCACCTTTAGTCCTCTACACACACCGGCCGAAGGGATCCAGCCGGATCTGTGACCAGCGGTGAGCATAGAGAAAATGTCGCTACCGCTGTCTTGTTTATATCTGGAGAGGATGAGAGAATGAAGAGAGCAACCCTAGTAAAGCAAGCGCTCAGGCCCCTACGTCCATATATAGTGGAGTGATTATATTTTTTCTCTCCACAACAAGCGTTTCAATTTGTGTACGTGGCATTAAAGAAAAGAAACTCTCTATTTAAGGTGACTACTGTACGACTCCGACTTACTACTAGTAGTACTACAGTATTGTTCACTTGTGCTCCCCGCCCCTCCATTCATTGAACAACCCCACGGGTGAATAAACATACAATACTTACTGTATTTATATAGAACGAACAAGCTCGAACTATTTTCGCGTAGTTAAAAGTTGAGGCGGGGCTTTTCTCAAAGACGTCTGTGGCAGTTTTCGGGTAGGCGGTTTGACAGAGGCGAGGAGGGTGAGCGAGTGGGGCTATGCGATTTGATGGCGCGTTCTTCTTTGGAAAGACTTGTGATATGACCACTCACTATAGTCATGAATTACTGGCGCTCCGACCGGGGTGATGCCCCCCTTCCGGTCCACGCCCTAATCTGGTGCATGACACGTCGACCCGGATGTTGGCTCTCCCACATGTCGGAGTAGTAAGAAGGAGCAAAGAATGATGCGGTATATACTACTATACTACTCCCTCCGTTCCTAAATATAAGTCTTTGGAGAGATTTCACTATGGACCACATACGCAGAAAAATGAGTGAATCTACACATAAAATGCATCTATATACATCCGTATGTGGTCCACAGTGAAATATCTACAAAGACTTATATTTAGGAATGGAGGGAGTACTACTCAGGTCGGAGGAGTGCAAACCACGCAGCCCAGTGAACCAGCAGTGCGAACCACGGTAGCCCAGTGAACCAGCAGTAGAAAACAATGTGGTGATATGGCCATAAAAACAATGTGCTCACGGTCCACACTGTAGCAAGTACAAGAACACTCCTCTTTTTGGATCCCTAAGTTAGAGCTAGTTTGGGTTGAAATAGCCTCAAATTATCAAAACAAGAGGGGTTAGTTTGAGCTAGTTTGCTCTAACCCAGCTAAAAAAACTAGCCCGGTGGAGAGGTTCTAATTGGGTAAGTTATCCTCGGGCCCACTATAAGAGAACTAAAAAAATCTCCCCTGCCCGCACCAGATCGCTCCCCCCCACCTATCACACGACTCCTCTCTGTTCCCCATAGGGTCGCTCGCCCTCTCTCTCCTCTGGCCGCCCTCTCCTTCTGGCCTCCGCCGCCCTACTCCGGCCGCCCTCTCCCTCCGGCCGCCCCGCTCCCCCTTCACCAGTCTTTTTT
This sequence comes from Aegilops bicornis, assembly GCA_021605145.1. Taxonomy (NCBI): domain Eukaryota; kingdom Viridiplantae; phylum Streptophyta; class Magnoliopsida; order Poales; family Poaceae; genus Aegilops; species Aegilops bicornis. The sequence goes on along the minus strand of CM038675.1, from coordinate 379,346,752 downwards.
CTCCCTCTTTCAAGAGGCTGTGGCGGCAAGCATCTACCAGGGAGGTCGCGAGAGGGGTGAGTTTGTTCGTTCCTTCTCTGTCTCACGGCCATATCAGTGATCTTGCTTGCTCTAGCGCTAATTCTGATTTGGAAAAGTAGATCCTGATCAAACATGGTATAATTGTGGTGCACACATGGAATTGTTTGATGCCGCTTGAGGAGGTAATAAATCTTTCTAGAGGCCCAAAGATTCAGGTCACCTTTCTAGGTATTTGAATTTCAGGCTTGCATTATTTCTAGAGGCCCAAAGATTCAGTTCACCTTTTTAGGTATTTCAATTTCAGGCTTGCATTATTTATAGAGTCCCAAAGATTCAATTCACCTTTCTAGGTATTTCAGTTTCAGGCTTGCATTATTTCTAGAGGCCCAAAGATTCAGTTCACCTTTCTAGGTATTTTAGTTACAGGCTTGCATTATTTCTAGAGGCCCAAAGATTAAGTTCCCGATCGTGACAAGCGGCCCCTGCTACCCATGCCGGTGTCGACCTCAACTCATGAGGGCCGTCAAGGGAGGGGTTCCCGGGGCTTGGGCTCTACAGAGCCTTCCTCCAAAGCGACAATGGAGAGCTCCTCCATTGGTGCGTGAGGGGCTCCGGGCTCCCTCCCTATCGTGAATGACTTCCGTGACGAGTTAGCTCATTCTTTATTTCATGAAGTGTTTTTTTATTTTGTGAAGCTTGATTGACGACTTGTATGTTTAAGTGGGATATCTCATTTGTATGGACAAAGTAAAAATTATCATGTTTTGCCTACTTGATTTGTATAGATGGTTCGTTTATGTCAATTGTGAGTGGGAGGAGGCCACAGAAGAGCCGGCCACACCAAGAGGGTGCTTGGATCCAAGGGAATTATTTTAGTCTGACTAAAAATAGTCTCTTTAAGAGGCTAAAAGTTCCAAGCACCACTGACTAAAGAGGGGCTAAAACTAGTCTTGAGACTAAAAAAATTTAGTCAGGGGTACCCCTACTAAAATGTGGATTAGTCATCTCTCTCCTCATTTAACTCCTCTCCTTTAACACAGGCAAGTTCTGGATTGGAGGGTTTGTAGGATAATAAATACTCATTAACTTGATTTTAGTCTCTTTAGTATTTGGATCCAAGCATGGGTGAGGCTAGCAAATTTTAGTCTCACTACTTTTAGTCATGGAACTAAAACGTATCCAAGCACCCTCCAAATCCGGCAGGAAATAGGGTCCAAAGTAGTCAAATGATTGAGATAGAGCATTTATTGTCAATCTAACCCTGCCATCCATACACCTCTTTGGTTTAGAGTTAGTTCAGTGTTAGAATCTAACTCTAACCTCTAAGCGAAAGTTAGAGTTCTCCTCGTCTCGGTTCATCACCATCATACTTTCCCATTCCTGTGTTTTCAGTATCCTGCGAATCAAAGAGGCCCTTTTTTGCGGGAAAAATCAAAGAGGCCCTTAGACTGGTTTTGGTCCAGTCATTTTTCATAAACGTGTTATGTCCAAAATTTAATGAACGTGCTCCGGTTTCCACGAATATAATCCGGTTTCATGTAGTAATTCATTCATTTATTTATTCTTCTGCGGGGGGTTTGCATGAAATTCGTGAGGTCTGAAATGTAAAGTACCCTGGCATATGCTCCGAGTCGTGCATGCACTACGACCCAGATGCTCTATGTCCCACATGTCGGCGAATGGGAGCACGTGGAAATAGCCTAGGAGTACATATAGGAGGATAAATGCATGAAATAATATGTACTGTGAAGCGTAGCCGCGGTTCGAAAAGGAGACCTAAAGTGATGACAGCTATAGGTCGCATGCACCCAACTAGTGGTACTAGACATACAAGAGGCACGAGTGCTCAGTACTACTATTCTATAAACACGAGTCCCATCTGACAACAGCGTCTGTGCTACAGCTAGCTCTCGTCCCTCGTTTCTCTCTTCTAGTTCTAAACTCGGCCGACGCCCGATGGGCAAGGTGGGTTTGCTCAATCATGACCCCCACCTCACGGTGAAAAGCGTTACGACGGAATAAAAAATGCCATATGCTCCCTCCGTTCATAAATATAAGCCTTTTTAGATACTATTTCGAATGGAATACAACATACAAATGTATGTAGACATATTTTAGAGTGTAGATTCACTCATTTTGCTCCGTATGTAGTAGCCACTTGCTGGAATCTTTAGAAGGACTTATATTTGGGAACGAAGGGAGTACTATACTAATAAAACATTAAGGCCATGAGGCGATGCAGTCTTTGATTCTGAGGAGGCAAGAAGAAGAGATGCATCCATCGACGGCGTCCACCTCCTCGACTCGAGGCGCCGCCCACCGAATGGCGCCTAAGTAGCAGCGGCTTTAAGTGGCGGTCGGCGTGCTTGAACAATGGCATCCAAAGATTCCAGCTCTTTGGAAGAAGGCCAACGTCTTTCTATCCTCGCTTGCCTTGTAGTGGCATATGTAGACGATTTCCTCGTGAACGTGGATGTGCAGGTCGACGGTTTCTTGCATGGCGGTATGCCGCGGCGCGGCCTCGAGGTGCACATTCTTCATCGCGACCTCCGGCACCTGCAGGGCCACCAGGGCTTGAAAGAGTTCATCACCATGGAGGCCGATGAGGGTGGCAGGCAATGAGGAGCCTAGGCGCGCGAGCTGGAGTAGTACGGCAAGGTCGTCTGCGTGCGGTGCGGGGCCGCAGGCCGGCGCCTTCGATGATTTGGCACAGCCGACTGCCGCTCGCGTCCATCGCCTCCATAGGCGCTTGTGGCTTCTGGTCACTTGGTCTTGGATTGGAGTGAGCAGTGTTGCGCAGAGACTTGGGAGTAGATGGATTGGAGTGGTGGGGCGCCTTTATTATATGAGAGTCCAAACTCTGTTGCATTCACATCGTGTTGGCTCTATTCTGCTTCTCCAATTAATTCCCTCTGCATGTAACTGAGGATGCATCATTGACCGTTCAACGTCTCGGGAACCGCTACCCTCTCCCTCCTTGGCATTCAAGCACCTATGGACCCGTCGATGATGAGGTGCCTATGGTGACTTCGTAGATTTCAAAATGATAGTGTCGCACGTGTGTGCGTTCATAGGGGTGAGTGTATGTGCGTGTATATGAGCGCTTGCGTCTGTACTGTGTAAAAATATGTAAATGCGTGTCAAAAAGAGACTAGTCAGTATACTCAATATTGTGCACCTCGGAGAGGAAAACGATAGAACTAGTACGTATTTATTTATGGTGCAGATTCACTCATTTTGCTCCATATGTACTCCGTCTCGGTGTACTCTAATCACTTGTTGAAATCTCTAGAAGGGCAAATACTCCTTTCTGGTTTACAGGGCTATACTAGCAAGTAGTTGTAATGCACTAGTACAATAGTGGGCTCACATAGCAATTTTGTCTCATGCAAGAGCCTGGCTATATGCATGCTCCAATGTTACATAGCTGCAACGTTCGGTTTGCACTTGGCTCTTCGCCTCTTTGAGAAGGCGAACAATGATGTTACTACTCGCTTCTACAAAGGTCGAATCCACTTCCGCATGTCCGTCCATCATGAAGCGGGACGGATAGCTTGTTGTAGAAGTACTACTAAGCAAAAGCCTATCCTCGCTTACAGCAACCAAGCTGCATGGGTGAGGGAGAAGGCGTGTAGTAAAATCAAGCTTCTCCTCGTTGTACGAGTTGACGCGACACATCATAGCACTGGCCCCAAATGCTTGCCTCTAAACTTGGCTGAAAGACCCGCAGTGTACAATATATTTGCTGCAACCTCTAACATTTACCCACCAAAAATGAAAATATATGTGGCCGTATGCATCGTTCTGATGCAGAGGTCGGGGAGTCCCCCCTTTTCGAAAAAAAAACAAATTAAAATATATATTCCTGTCTTGACCACATGAGCGTGCAAACTACAATCACCAGGGTGTCAGGTAGGGCCAGTAGACTATTTTTTTAAACTTCGAGACGGCCACATAGCATGGAGCCGACCCCAACGATTTTAAGCTTACAGGAACGGTACACGCTATCCTAGACTACTCTACACATGAAACTACCACACGAGCGTCCGGGCTGCGCCTGGCTCTTCGCCTCTTCGGGAAGTCGAACAATGATGGAGTACTACTGCACTGGAGGAGTACTACAGTACGCTTCTAGCCATCTGACACCAATAGAACTGTTGCATGTCCACCGCGTGCGGGAGGGAGAGCGTGTAGCGAAAGCTTCTCCTAGTCTTGCCAGCCACCACACTCATGGGCGAGGGAGGGACGCTCCTGCCTTTGCGTGTATGACAGGTGGGCCCGGCAGGTGTGTGGCCAACCTGTCATACAGCCAAAGGCAGGTGCAGTTAAGTCGGCGAGGGAGAGGATAATAAAACTTCTCGTTGATGTACGAGTTGACGCAACATATCAAAGCACTGCACTCGATATATTTCAATAATTTGTGTTTACCAATGCATTAATTACAACGCATGCATGCATGCCGTGACTCTCCTTTTGATACTTGCATGTGTTGATTTAATGCACCTTGAAGTAGTATAAAATATGTGACGGTAAAGCTTCATAATACCCTGGCCCAAGTCGAGAGATGGTTGTGCACGAGGAGGGCGAGATCATGCAGACCGAACAGGACCCGACGATGGAGCTCTCTAAGGTCTCGATGGACCTCACCGTGCTTCACTGCCCCTTGTGCCTCCGCCCCTTGACGCCTCCAGTGTATGAGGTTCGAATACACCTCGTCCGTTCGGCTGATTGAGCAAGGTGCAGGTTTTTTGATTGATGTGCTGTTCGATTGATTTTTGCAGTGCAAGGAAGGGCACCTGGCCTGCGCGGACTGCCACGTCGAGCACCACGGGAACTAGCGGCAGTGCCAGAAGTGCGAGCGCGGCGGTGGCTTCGACGTGCGGAACACGGCGGTGGACTCCGTCCTTTCTTCGGTGAGGGTGGAGTGCCCGCACGAAGGCTGTGGGCTCTACGTCACTTACCACAAGCTCGCCGATCACCAGAGCGTGTGTCCGCTCGCGCCCTGCAAATGCCCCGTGCCCGTCTGCGGCTACGAAGGCCCGCTGCCGGCGCTCTACCACCACATCAGCACCGCGCATCCCATGCCCGTGCACAGGATCCAGTATGGCAAGGTGCTCCAGCTGCAAGTCCTTTAGCCGAACCCACGGCTCTTCTTTGTTCGCGGAGGAGGACCGCCACACGTTTTTCTTGGTCGGCGGCGTGCTCGACATCGGCGCGCCTATCGTCGTGTCGGTCATCTGCATCAGAGCGGGGGCGTCCCCACTGCCGCACTACGTGGCCAAGCTGTGGGCGAATGGCCCGCCGGGGGAGCCCAAAGGCACGACCGACGCCGTCAAGGTGGAAATGGAGGTGACAAGCAGCAAGGATCCCGGCGACGTCGACGCAGGAACCGACCTTCTTGACAGTTCCGCCCAAAAGCTGGCAGCCGGGGCTAAGCTTGTGTGCCTCCACATTCAGATTGACAAGCTCACGTCCTAAATGTTTCTCTGATTGCATTACATTTATCTTAGTGATATGCTAATATAGGGATTACCTTGGTCTACTTTAGCTTAAGAAATGGTGGGTTTTGGTGGCGATAAAAAATTATGGTTATCAATGCATTAATTGCAATGCATGCATGCATAAAGTACATGCATTGGTCAATTTTCTCTTAATACTTGCATGCAATGATTTAATGCACCTTGGAATCTGAACATGTGTTGGGGAACAACCAAATTGAGCCTTATAAAATGGAAAAACTAAAATTTTGAGATAAGCCCTATAAAACCGGAAAGGAAAGAGTAGAAAAAGAAGTACTCCATCCGGGAATAGTGCTGCACTTCGAAACTTGAACCGTCAATAAATTTTGAGCTTGCGTCTCGTCACATTCCAAATTACTCCATGCTATATTGAATTGCAAACCTGTTCACACCGATCACAACCTAAACGGTTTCCCACTTAGGAGCATATTAGTACTCGGTTATAAATACTAGTATGCCAAGATGACTGCGCATTCCTCCTCAACTCCTCATCCACAAAAACAAACAAGCCATTCAACATCCTTCCCTTAAATACGCCATGGCCAGCGTGAGTTCTGGGTTGAGAGATTGCCACCAGGGAGAGGCGAGCATGAAAGTGGAAGCACGAGAGATGTCCCGCATCGCTGCGAGAGCAGCCGACATGTCCCGCCGCGCGGAAGTAGCACCACCGAGGTCCCGCTGCGCCGCTGAAGCAACATGGAGGTCCCGCCGTGCCGTCGATGCAGCAGACTGGTCCGGCCGCACCGCGGAAGCAGCAGAGATGTCTCGCCGCGCCACGAATGCAGCAGAGATGTCCCGCCAGCAGCGTGGCTCTGGGAAAAATTTCTCGCGGCAAAGCGGCTATTCACAGGTGCAGATCTCCGGCTGGGCGAGGTTGGAGGACGACATGAAAGCCTCGTTTGAACAGGCTATCGGCATACTAAGGGAGGGAAATGAGAGGCTCCGGGCCGAGTGCGACCTGCTAAGGGAGAAGATCGTCCGAAGTGCAGGCCAGCAGGAGGAGACCAGTGCCTTGTTGAAGAGGACCGCCGTCATCGTGAAGAAACTTATGGACGAGAATGACATGCTCCGCAACGAGCGCCAAAGGCTGGTGGAGGAATCCGTGGATGTTCTCAAGCAGCGTCTTGAGGACACGAAAGAGCTCATCGCCGCTCGCCGCGGAGACTAGTTCCTGCGACTGCAAAGAACGCATCAAGAAAGTAGAGATCGTGAGCGGATCCTTGTCTTCCTTCTTCTTTTGCCCTTGTGTATTTCGGGCGTAGCCGCATGTGGATTTTAATTATCTTTCTAATTATGTAAGACAATTAATCATCCTTATCTTTCTGTGGAAGATCAATGTTGTGAAATTTGGAATGAAGAAAACTCTTGTCGTGGAGACCACGGCGTTCTTTGTTCTTCTAGTGCTGATGGGCTTCCTTCAGTTTCCTGGTTTCTTTTGATGTAACAATCGGTTTAGGATGTGGATTGTGTCATCGGTTGTGAAATGTTGGGTTCTAGCACGGATGTTTGGCCTTTGTTGGCCTCTTGGGATGTTGCGATTTCAATCTGGTACTCCCTCCGTCCCATAACGTAAGACGTTTTTTGACACTACACTAGTATCAAAAAACGTCTTACATTATGGGACGGAGGGAGTAGCTTTTAGTCCTTCGTGTTAGGCTCGAGTTGTGCTGAACTTCTTGTGAATTGTGGTGGTTTTCAGTAATGATAATCGGAAGGGACAAGCCCTTCTTTGATCAAAAAAAATTAATCATTCTTATATATTCACCAGTCTTGCTATAAGTCGCAGTAGATGCTATATAGGTCCGTCGGATCTTACATCAAGATCCGTGCTTTCAGATTTTCTTTTTCTCTCTTAAATCTCAGTCGAAAGTGAGACATAGCCACGCCATTAAGCAGGCTCGGGCGCCATTAGTGGAGACCTTGGGAGAGAGGTGGGCGGCATATGGAGGTCAAAGGGCTCTCCTCCCGATAAGCACGCCAGGGGTCTAATCGCACGCCTCTCGTACTCAAATAGCTACCACCTGCAGCGCCTCCTAGCTAATAAAAATGGGGACGGCGTGGCGGCACGTAAATGGTACTAGTAAGTAGAACGCCCACGGTTTCAAAGTACTTGTGTTTCGATTGTAACGTGACAGACTTGTTCCAAAATGACTTTGTTGATTGTTAATGTGTGCGCCTTTCGCAAATCGTATCGCAAATTTACCACAGCATGTTGGTGCCATGTCATGGCACCAAGCCAAGTTTCATTCTTTTCATGTGTGTTTTGGATTTACATGAATTAAAAACTAAGTTTCTCAATGTTTCCAACCCAGCCACGACGCCCAGAATTTTGAATTTCATTCCCATTTCTTGCATGTAACCTAGAAATTTACCCGAGGACACACATGTGATTTTTCAACCAACTTTGGTGCACTGGAACATGTGCCTGTATTTCAAATTTGAATTATGCACACAAAGGTGACACGTTCCCTCCCAGAACCACGAGCCTTCTTGAGAGAAGCTCCGATTTGCAAGAAGCTTATACCCAAATTTGTTCCTATTCAGCCAATTTTTTTTACCACGGCATGGTACTACCATGACATGACACCATGCCAAGTTTCCTGATTTTAAAACCAAGTTTCTCAATGTTCTCGACCGAGCCACGATGCCCGGATGTTTGAATTTTATTCTCATTTTTTGCATGGGACCTACTCCCTCCTTCCATCTATATAGGGCCTAATGTGTTTTTCAAGACAGCCTTTGACTATTGACAAGATTAATAGCACATGAGATGTATACTATAAAAATTATATTATTGGAAGCTCCTTTGACATACAAATTTGAAGGTATGCTTTGTGTAAGTTGCATGTCATATATTATTGCTCTAACGTTTGGTCAATGTTAGCTTCGAAAAATGCATTAGGACCTATATAGATGGAAGGAGGGAGAAGAAATTCACCCGAGGAAACAAATGTGATTTTTCAACCAACTTTGGTGCACGGGAGCATGTGCTTGTAGTTCAAATTTGAATTATGCACATTAAATGACCAAAAACTCAATTAATGTGTAAATAAGGCCAAACGAAGCCGGAATAATTCCAAAATTTAACAGGGACTCATGTAGTTCTATGTTGCCTTTGTAAATAAACTCAAGGGGGACAACGTATATCGTTTCGCACTCAAAGGTGGCACGTTCCCTCTCAAAACCACGAGCCTTCTTGAGAGAAGCTTGGGTTTGCAAGAAGCTTATACCAAAATCTGTTCCTATTCGGCCAGTTTTTTTACCACAACATGGTAGTACCATGACATGACATCCATGCCAAGTTTCATGATTTTCAGACGTGTTTTGGATTTACAAGAATTTTAAAACCAAGTTTCTCAATGTTCTCAGCCGAGCCACGATGCCCAGATGTTTTAATTTTATTCTCATTTCTTGCATGGGACCTAGAAATTCACCCGAGAACACAAATGTGATTTTTCAACCAACTTTGGTACACGAGAGCATGTGCTTGTAGTTCAAATTTGACTTATGCACATTAAATGACCAGAAACTCAATTAATGTATAAAAAATGACAAACGAATCCGGAATAATTCCAAAATTTAACAGGGCACTAATGTAGTTCTACGTTGCCTTTGTTAAGAAACTCAAGGGGGGGCAGCGTATATCGTTTCACACTCAAAGGTGGCATCGTTCCTCTTAGAACCACAAGCTTCCAAATCGGCCCAATTTTTTACCACAACATGTTAGTGCCATGACATGACACCATGCCAAGTTTCATGATTTCCAGGCAAGTTTTGGATTTACATGAATTTAAAATCAAAGTTTCTCGATGTTCTCGGCCGAGTCATGACGCCCAGATGTTTGAATTTCATTCTCATTTCCTCCATGGGACCTAGAATTTCAACCAAGGACACACATGCGATTTTTCAACCCAGTTTGGTGCACCGGAGCATGTGCATGCAATTCATATTTAGATTATGCACATTAAAAGTCCAGAAACTCAATTAATGTATAAAAAGGCCAAATGAACCCGAAATAATTCCAAAATTTAACAGGGCACTCATATAGTTCTATGTTGCCTCTCTAAATAAAACCAGGGGGAGGCAGCGTATATCATTTCGCACACAAAGGTGACACGTTCCCTCTCGGAACCACGAGGCTTGTTGAGAGAATCTCCGGTTTTGCAAGAGGCTTATACCAAAACTTGTCCCAATTCAGCCAAAAATTATACGTATGAAAACAGGGTTTAGATTATTCCAAACATCTCGCTAACTATACCAATAATGTACTATGATTTGAATTCAACATAAAATGGATACAAATATTTGAATTGGAGAGCGTATGGTACATGTAGTTCATAGTGAAATATGATTACTGCTATATGTATGTTTTTTGTTATCAAGATAATATTTAAATTATTGTATAACTTGACAACAATCGTATTCAAATAAGGAAAATTGATTCAAATTTAGTCCATATGGTAGACGACAATATATATGTTCACATGGTGGAGTAAAATGTTCATATATGATGGAAGATCAAAATGTACGACTACATCAATTATAAACCGCAAGGTCACCTAACGATATATTTGAATTCAACATAACGTGGATTCAAAAATTGAAATACGAGATCATGCTGTAATCATGTAAAAGGGGACATTACTCTTTCTTTGGTGGGAATTGATTTGTTTTTTGTTGTTGTTGAGGGAAGTGCGAATCGATTTGGTACTGTGCAGGGTAATCTTGTTCTCCTGGCTTTTTTACATTTTTCTTGTAGTTTTTTCAATGGCATCTATAGCAATATAGTAAAAGGGGACATGACTCTCTTGTGTCTTGTATGAATTGTTTTTTTACACGTTAAGTTTGTTCTGCCGAACAAGGAATCCGCACCTTGTTATCCCGAAATTTTAAACTCGAGTATCTTTTCTCTCACCTACTTTGAAACTCCCGCTTCTTCAACCCGCGCCGCGCCTTGTTATCCCGAAATTTGGACGCACACGAGAACTCCCTCCTCATCCGAAATCGCTCCCGTAGCCCAAACACGCGAAATCCCCCTTCTACCCCTCAGCCAGAAATGAAGCTCCACGTCGCGGTGTCAAAACCGGTGGGGGTACGCTGGTAACTTACCCTACATTTCGGACAAGCGCGTCCCTAAGCTTGGCTCCCCCCTCCCCCTTCGCCCCCATTCGTACACCGAGGCCGCCAAAACCCGCGAAACCCCATGCTCCTCCGTCGGCCTCCCGACCGCCGCCCAGCCGGAGACTCTTCCCCGACTACGTCGTCCACCGCAACAGCTCGCCGTCCCTCATCCACCGCACCGGATGAGGATCCGTTGTCGATCTCGTCATCCCGCCGGATCAGCCGCCCCGTCCTCCACCTCCAAGGAGCTGCCCCGACGTTCGCCTCGTCTATCGTGCCACCTCAATCCCCATAGCGTCGTCTTGACCTGCCCCATCGGAACCGCAGCACCCTCACCAACTCCTTCAATGAAGCCGAGGCCAACTCGGTGCCACAAAGGAGGTTCTGCACTCGCCGCTGCATTTTATCTTTTATTCAATCTCGCGGGGCTGCCGGTGCTCGATGGCGCCGTTGCCGGCCACATCATCCACGACGTATCTCCTCCATGTCGTTATTTCCTCGACGGCGACTTCCACAATGGCACTAGCTACAGCTGCTCCAGCTCTCGCTCGCGCTGCGGCTCTGTTCAAGCTATCAGTCGCGCTGCTCCTGCTTTCGTTCGTGCTGCTGCTCTGCTCTTGCTCTCGCTTGCGCTGCTGCTGCTGCTGCACGACCTCTGGCAGCTACAGGAGTTGCTGCTTTAGCACTCTCTCGTGGTGCTACTGCATGACTTGCACTCTGCAAGTGCGTTCCCTGCTAGAGCGTCTACTAATTTAGATCACTGGTTCTCTGCTACTAGTGCTCGAACGCCCTAAACATCTATTGCAATGCTCTGTTACTAGTTCAATCAGTTTCGACAGTAAAATTCAGTTTCGACTGTGAAGTTCATTTTCTTGATTAAGTTCAGAGTGAATAGTACTTGACATCTGTCGGAGCGGCCATGGCGCGGCTGATGCGTTTTACATCTAGCACTTTTTGGTGATGTATTTTACATCATCTATTGCAGATGATATTAGGGTCCCACTTCAGATTAACGTTGTCTGTCTTGTCATGCTTCAGCCTCGTCGCCGTACACCTTAGCGGAGCTGCTCCAACGACGGAACCGTCCATCACAGCGGAGCAGTACCCTCGGCGCCGTTTCCAGAGGCCTCGGATCTTCTTCCCCGCCTCCGACAGTCACACCAGCATCATCACCATCCTCCACGTCCAACCCAATGATGTTGAGGTCCACAAGGCTATGCCAAAGAGGTTGTACACTCGTCGCATCACTTTGTCTCTCCATTCCTCTGTTCTTCCAATTCATGTGAGCCAAACACAGAGGTTGACTAAAATCCTATGTTTCCAAATGCTCTATTTTGCACGTGCATTCCTATCTTATTCATGTGTTTTTCCAGTCCCTGCGTTTATAGAATCCTCCAATTCTAAGGAGCCCTTACAGATTTACTTTATTTCCAGATAGGCGTCAACGTAAACTCTGTGTGTTATGTCATGCTCCTGTCGTGCCGTCATCCACCCCACTTGAGGTGCACCATCGACAGAAGCGTTCACTGCAGCAAAGATCCCCCCTGCAGACTTCCTTTCGCCGCCTCAGATCATCTTCCCCGTTGCCGGCAGCCATGCCAACCGCATTACCATCACCGACTGAGAAAATGAACCCGAGGACTACACGATTCAGGAAGAGAGGTCGCGATCTTCGTGTTTGCTTACGTTATACATCGGTTATTATTACCTGCTACTTTATCGTTCAATCTTGAGTTTTGAATTGCCCATGGGTCTCATATCGAGCCAGCAATGAATAGTACCTGTCTACTATCTGGTTCATCTGGGGTCTTCTATGTGGTTCATGTTGGGTGGGCAACAAACAATAGATGATCCATTGTCAACCTTTTTAAACTGAAGCTATAATCTACCTGCTATCATTAGTTTTGGATCCATCCACTCGTTTGCTACAATCAGTCTTGATTTTTGCATGCACCCCTTAGGCCTTACAAAATCTAACTATTTTTTATTATGCATGTCACATATTGTACACCATCGTACTGAACATGTAGAGAAAAAGAGAAGACCGTTGCGTGCGAATATAATGTCATGCAGACGCTGCTCCATGGTGGGCGAAGTGCCCCCCCTCCTGCATTTCCAGATTGTATTCCAGAGGAAGATAACTGTTCAGATGGAGATTCAGAAGGAGCCGACCATGCATGTTTACCACCTGAGGTGTTTGATCTAACCTGGCATGCTGATGCTGGTCATATCATGCATATGCCGCCTTGCATTGCTTACATTATAAATCTTATATGTCATCAGCTTAGTTGAGATTTGCTTTGTGTGAATGCCACCTGTTTGGTTTCTATATCATACTCCCATCATTCCTAAATATTTGTCTTTTTAGAGATTTCAACAAGTGACTACATACGGAACAAAATGAGTGAATCTACACTCTAAAATATGTATTTATACATCCGTATGTGGTAGTCCATTTGAAATCTCTAAAAAGACAAATATTTAGGAACGGAGGGAGTTTATTGGAATTATGCAATGCCATATTCTTTAGCCAGGCATCATATACATGAATCATGCAATGCCATCCTGTTTAGCTAGTCATCGTATATGTGAATTGTATCGTGCCATATTTTTTTCCATAATGTATTCCATTTGTCAACAATGTTTATACATTCATCTACTCTTCCTGTGCATCTGCCATTTGGGTCGGTCATGGAAAAAACTGGAGTGAAAACAAGGTCTTCTAAGCAGTCAATGCTACCTGTTGATGCAGATTTCTTGTTGGTTACAGATAGCTCCTCAGAGGAGGATTTGGAGAGAGATGACCAGTCGTATTCCCCTCCCCCCCCCCCCCGAGGTGCATGATCTAACTTGGCTGGGTTATATTGCTCATATCTTGCATATCTTGCATTGCCATGCCATCTGCTTAGATTAGACATGCTTTGTGTGAATGCCTCCTGTTTGCTTTCTATATCAGATATGTGAATTATGCAATGCCATGTTTTTCAGCCGCTTATCATATATGTGAATTATGCACCGCCATGGAGCCAGCATCATATATGTGAATTATCTCATGCCATCTTTTTTTCATTACGTATTCCATTTTTGTCGACAATCAGGTATATTGAACTACTCTTCATGTGTATCAGCCATTTGAGCGGTTATGGAAAAATCTGGAGGAAAACAAGGTCTTGAGCGAGGCAATGGTACCTGTTTAAGCATATATCTCGATGGTTACAGGGAGCTCCTTAGAGGAGGATTCAGAGACAAATGACCAGTCCTATATCCCACCTGAGGTGTATGCTCTAAGTTGCAATGTTTATATTCATCATATGATGCATATGGTGTCTTGCATTGCTTAGTTTAGACATCATATGCACACTATTGAATTCTATCTGCTTAGTTTAGAGATCATACATGCGAGTGCCAGCTGCTTAGTATATGAATCAATTATGCCAATTATATCATGCCATCCTGTATACTTAGACAACATGTATGTGAATTATTTCATCCCAACCTATTTTTGAAAGACATCATATAGTTTTGTCATGTCATCATGTTTAGGTACTCATCATATGTTGAATTATGCCATTATATCCTGTTAAGTTATCCATCATATATCCTAAACTGTGTCATGCTATCCTGTTTAGTTAGGCATCATATATGTGAAATTGTGTCATCTTTGTCTTGTTCGGTTAGACAACATACATGTGAATTACCACATCTGTCTATCATACAATGTCCATGACGTTCAATTTCTTTTCTTGTTTATCAGCCATTTGAATTGGAGGGGCTGATGGCGGTATCTAAGGGAGCAAAAACCCGTTCTTCACAAAAGACAGTGCTACCCGTCGATGCAGATAGAACCATGGTTGTACTGGCCCACAAACTAGCCCCACCACACATAATCGAGACTCTTCCAGACTACACACTTACACCGTTGGGCAGAAAACCAGCTACAACCCATCTAACCGCAACCCCAGCAGATAGTAACCCACTTATAGTTGACAAAGCACCATGTCCACCACAGAGTACCCCCACACGAGCAGTTTGTTAAGCTCCTACAGTGCCCAAAGCACGAAGACCACCACATCTAACCCAAACTCCACGTTTAAAGCAGAAGAGAAACTGTTCCCAGGTCAGATTCCGTAGCTATGGTCCATACTCCTTTGCTGTTGCATCATTGTATTTACTCATACCAACTACTTTTGAATTGAAGGATTCAATTGAAACTCCTATGGCACAACAGGTATGTTTTAAACCTATTTCTTTAACTGGATTGCTGTTCTAACTTCTTGCTCTATGTTGATTTCAGTTTAAGTTGCATAAACAGTTATGTTCTCATGTGATGCACATTACAAGTGCTGCCAATGCTGTGTAGTTTCTCACACTTATATTCTCTATCTTCTTTGTGTCTTAAAATATATGAGTTGAACTGTGTCTCTATCTTGATTAGGGAACATAAACTAGAATGATATGGACAATACAGTGACCATAGTACATTGATATATGTTTGTTTCATCTTTGTCATATCCTGTCCACCTTACTACTGAACCGGTTTACCAAAAAGAGTTTCGTATACTACAAGCTAAACATGTGATATGTCTGCTTGTTTCTCTTGTAGTATGCAAACAGAATATTGGAGAAGAGCACCCCACTATGCAATGGTAGAGAAAGTAATGCAGATAAGGTTCAAGATAGTGAGACAACGCTGTTAGTCTCCAAGAAAGGTGATAAAAACGATCTTGTAGACAGTGAGAAAACCCCACAGTCCTGCATTGATGTAGTGTTCGAGTTAATCGACAGTACCGTTGGCACAAGCTCTTCGAACCCGCTGCCTGAATCACTTCGGCTTCTTCAGTCTGTGCTACAAGCTGAAAGGCATCGGTCGGTATCTTTGCGGCAAGAAGCCGAAGGACTGAGGAAGTCCCTGCAGAACTCAGATGCGTACTTTCTTGTGCAACAGCAAGCGCTGGAGAATTTAAGCGCCAAACAAGAGTAAGTTAATAAGCTTGCTAAGCATCTTGCCAACATTATGGGTACCCAGGATATTGTTTCTTGAGCTCTTCTGAAGTGGTTTCAGTTCTGGACTTGTTTTGCTGCGGCGTTTATATGCTGATGTTTTCCCTATATTTGCACTAGTGGCGAACTTTGATGCCCAGTGGATGTAATATGTGTAATAGCCATGACAGCCTAGCATAAGTTGCTTGCTTATTTATTTCCTTGTTGTCTTGTTTATTTGTTTGCTTGTAGTCAGTGCAGTTCTTTTTCCACGATTTGCTAGTGGCTGCAATAACCTATTTTTAAAAACTAGGCCACAATAACCATGGGCTAATATTTACTGTAGTGACACTGGGCCTCCTACAGGCCGTAGAAACAGTAGACCCCTACGGGCCGTAGAAACAATGGGCCTTCTACGGGTTGTATCATCAATGGGCCTTATACGGGCCGTATGATCGATTGGCCAAACATGGGCCAATAACAAGCCGCATTATGGCCGTAAACGGGCTAGAGTTGGATCGTCCGTTCATGGGCCGACCATAACGGGCCATTGTTAATAGGCCGTATTTGATGACGCTGTGAAAATGGCCCAACGAATTAACGGACCATAAACGGGCCGACTGTGACCACGGGCTGAATTTGGCCCACAAGCAGAAAATGATAGTAACGGGCCGAAAGTAAACGAATGCTGGAAATGAGCCCCAGAATAAATGGGCTCTGAGAAGGCCGAAAGATAACACGGGCTGGAAATGGCCCAATGGAATAACGGGCCGTTAATGGGTATAAAGTTATACACTGTTCATTACGGGCCAGTTTCACCACGGGCCGTTAATGCGTGTAAAGTGATACCTTTATTCATTATGGGCCGCTTTCACCACGGGCCGTTAATAGGCCAAGAGTTACATAGGGCCTCATATGGGCCGAAGACGTCATGGGCCATACATGGGCGGAAGTGAAAACATTTGGAATCATATTGGATGGCCCGGATGATGGCGCTCTTGGGCCTAATTCGGATAGGGCGAACGGGCCTTGGGTTAGCGGGCTGTAAATGGGCTATATGCGAACATGCCGTTAACAGGCTTTCCATGGGCCGGCTCGCCACCTTTTGACCAAGTCAAACGGGCCGGCCTTTTCACAGGAACGGGCCTCTGTTGGGTCGTGCCACGTGTCGACGTATCATAGGCGCCTATCTGATCCACTAACGAGCTGACACGTGTTTCGTCCGGCCAATAAGAATTTTACACGTGGAAATTTCCCATTGGTCGGTACATTAACGGGTTATCGAATCCAAAAACCGACCCGATAGCTTAACGGCGTTCCGTTACGGTGGATGCCACGTGTCGGTCACCCTTGATGAAAGCACTTCTGTGACGCGCGATTTATCGTCATGGAAGTGGACACTTCCGTGATGATAATTTTGTTAATGTCATGGAACACTTCTCTGACAAAGACAGTATTACTATCTTGATTCTGTCATAAATTTGTCATGGATGTACATGCATGACAAAAAACGCGACCTACTGTGACAAACACGTATCATCACAGAAGTGTATTTTTTTTGTAGTGATACCAGAGCAGTGCTCCAACCAGGGGCGCGTAAGACGGATCAGCAAAACGGGCTTCTCCCCGGCAAGACCCTTGCCGTGGCGTCTTACGCAGCCCCGGCAAGAGCCTTGCCGGGGCAGCTCACTCAACGCCAACATCAAAGCCACCCTTGAGCCTGAGAGTTCCGACACCATCGACAACATTGGAACCAAAGCTCGGGAAGAGCCTGCATGGAGGCATGCAGATCTTTGTGAAGACAGAGAGCCTACAAATCCTAGATGAGGACCAGAAGACGAGACAACCGCAAGGCTCCTTGAAAAGGATGCCCACGAGGCCCCGACAAGGCTCCTTGCCGAAGACACCCGCAAGGCCTTGGCAAGGCTCTTGCCGAGGGGCTCACAAGGCCCCGGCAAGACTCTTTCTGGGAACATCCACAAGACTGCGGCAAGGCCTTTCCGCCCCATCGCCGCCCCAGCTCAGCGGTCGACCCACCAACTAAAGCAAGTACCCACGTGGCGGTACGGGGGTACTAATCCAACTAGTCAAGCACCTACGTGGTGGCATGCAGATCTTCATGAAGACCCTACCACCACGACAACTCAGCAGCTTGCCAGCCTACGTGGCACTGCATGCTCTGTTGGCCTGGACGCGTGTCGGGGCGAAACGGAGCGGCAACGGACGGGACGGGCCTCGTTACCGTCCCCAATAAAGAGAGAGGACACCAAAGTAGTGCATTTAATGCGCCTTGTCCTGTAATGACAGGCGATAAGCTCGTACACTGTATACCTTTCCACCTCCTATGTGCCACACTGGCAGCCCCTTTGGACTATAAAAGGAGGTCCGCAGCGTACTAAGGGGGGATTCGGATCTTTTGGACGACACACACACCGTAGCTAGTTCAAGAGCTCAAGAACACTCAAATAGACACAAAAGCAGGACTAGGGTATTACGCATCCTCGCGGCCCGAACCTGGGTAAACGATCCTTGTGCTGGCTTCTAAACCCGCTCTTTGCACAACCCCGCGCTCGCCAACCATAGAAGGGATTGTAGTGATCCCATAGGTGTTGTTTCCCGCTGACATCTTTGGCACACCAGGTAGGGGGCTTAGTTGTGGAAATCCGGTCTAGCAGTTAGTTTAGCAGCCCTTCATCTCCATGGCTCCCAATAAGAAGACGATCACGGTGATCGGTTCATCCGGAGCCGAACGGCCCGTACCAGTGCGGGCGGGCGACGGGGTGGTCGCGGATGGAAGCCGAGGCGCGGCCCGCGGACACCCACGTCGCGCTGGCATTCAAAGCTTGGCGAACGGCGTCGTTTGTGACAACGAGCCACACGCCACCAAGTCCAAAGACGGAGTCGTGCCCACCGCAGGCGGCGCGGGCCCCTCAAAGGGCGGCGTGCAGGCAGTGCGGCGACTTCCAAGAGGCCTACGCCGGCGCCCACGACGCGCTCTTCCCAGATTTTACGCGACGAGCAGCGTCACCACGCTAGTGACCCCGGGCGCCGCCGCAGGAAGAGTCATGTGCATCATTCATGGGACGTAGAAGACCAGCATGCATGCCGAGGCATTGGCAAAAACAGCGCATTGCCACGAGGCCGTGATAGAGGTCCTTCTAACGTGGTTAGAAGTGGGAGCGCGTCGCGGTCCACGTAGCTTTCGCCGCCACCTACGCCAGCAGAAGCCTTAGCACGCGCAGTCGCTCCTCGACTTCCCTCCTGCTGCGGAAAAGCTCGTCGAGTGGAGAGCCACCATTCGGAGCATCGTCGGCATCGCCAACAAATACGAGCCACGACCAACGGAGCCCTCAGGCCGGCGCTCTGTCGAGCCACCGCACGCTAGTGGTGGAAGGACCGGAGGCGCTGCAGCCACAGTGCATTCTCCTCCTCCTCGCCAGTTACCGCGGGCGCCGGTCCGTCGGGACGACGCTTGTGATAACATTTCCATAGCATCGTCCGACACTCGGACCCACCATGATCAACACCAAGTTCTTCAGGAGCGAGCCCATGAAGACGCTCGAACCACTATCGAGCGATGGAGCGAAGCGCGCCATCAGTCAGATAGGCGAGCAGGGCCCGCTGTGGACCACCCAGCTCCGGGGGGCTCTGGTGGCCTACCTTACGAGGTGGGTTGCCCAGCCTTTACCCGTGAGCAGCGGCAGTTCCAGTGGCCCACTCACCGCACGTTCAAGCCTGATGTCGGCGAGAAGTACAACGGCAAGACTCACCCGTCGGAGTTCCTTAGCATCTACACCATCGCGATGCAAGCCACCGGAGCTCGCGACAACAAGGTGCTTGCCAATTACTTCCCATTGGCGCTTAAACCCAACATCATGTCATGGTTGATGCACTTGCCCGTGGATTCTATTTCTTCTTGGTCGGAGTTGTGCCATGAGTTTGTTGGCGCCTTTACGGGAGGGCACCAAGCTCATGGCCAGGCAAGCGACTTGCATATCATTCCTTAGAAAGAAGGCAAGAACATGCGCAAATACATACAGAGGTTCAGCCGGGTGCAGTACAACATCCCCAACTTTCATCCCGCCGCTATCATCAGCGCATTCCATTAGAATGTGCGCAACCGCAAGATGCATGAAGAGTGGCGATGAACAAGGTGAAGGATGTGGCAGAACTCTGCGTTCTAGCCGATAGGTTTGCTCGGGCTGAAGAAGGAAGGAAGTACCCCGGCAAAGACGCCGGTGTGGAAACCGATTCCTCAGACGAAGACGCTGCCGCCCCGGCAAAGAAGGGTCGACGTCGCAACAGGAAGCGCAAGGGCAAGGCCGTGCTTGACGTCGAGGGATCCGACGATGCTGGCACTGCCAAGAAGACCAAGGCAGACGACCCCGACAAGGAGGTTGCCGGATGCACCGCTTGCCAGGCCTTGGCGGCTGCCGACAAGCCAGGAGGCTCCGACAAGCAATATTGCAAGATCCATCGCACCAAGGGCCACGACCTCCGGAATTTCCGGCAAGTCGAGCAGCTCGCAGAGAAGCAGAAAAGCCGAATATGAGAGGCGATATAAGGAGAAAGGCCAGGATGGTGCTGAAGGATTCGGCAAGAAGCGTGGCGGCCAAGCTGGCCGCCGCGGCAAAGATAATCAGCAAGAAAGGCCTGTCCGAGACCGCGACAAGAAGCAAGAAGACTATGATCATGACGAGGATGACGAGTCCAGCGAGCATGAGTTCCAGAAAGCTACAGAGGCCATGTGCGTCGTCGGTGGCGCCTCGCTGCACACCTCTCACTGCCAGCTCAAGCAGTGGGCACGTGAGATCACAACAGCGGAACCATCGTTCAGTACTCAAAGGCCGCAGAAGTGGTCCAGCACGCCTATCATTTTTGACACCGAGGACCACCCTAATTGCACAACTGCGGTCGGATGTTTACAATTGTTGGTTTCGCCAACAATATGCAACCTCAAGGTGACAAAAATGCTAGTTGACGGCAAGGTCGGTCTGAACCTGATCTCGCCCGTTGTGATTAAAAGGCTGTAGCTTCCTGATGGAGACCTCGAAGAGACAGGCACGTTTCAAGGAGTCAACCCGGGAAGAAGCCAGCCGAAGGGTAAGGTCACGCTACCCGTGACATTTGGAGGCGAGCTGAACTATAGGACAGAGAGGATTGTCTTTGATGTCGCCGAGATCCCCTTGCCCTACAACGAGATCCTCGGCCGCCCAGCACTAGCCAAGTTTATGGCGGCCTCACATTACGCCTACAACACGCTGAAGATGCCTGGGCCGATGACCATCATAATCGTCCCCTCTGACAACAAAGATGCGCTGATCTGCGCCAACCAACTCTACTGGGAAGCAGTTGCGACGACTGCCGCCAAGGCACTTGCTCCTGCCGCCGAAGCCTCAGGAGGGAAGAAGACTGGCAGGAAGAAGACCAGCAAGACCTCTCGCACCCACTCTGGCAAGAGCACCTCTTTGGAGTGCGGTGCTCCCATCGAGGACGTGCCAGAGAGCTCCACCGGCAAGAGCAAGAAATCCAGGGCTGCACCGCCAGAGACCAAGAAGGTGTTCGTCAAGGAGGATGGCACGGGAGGGGCTTTCACCATAAGCTCCACCCTTGACAGCAAATAGGAAAGCGTGCTCATCACCTTCCTGCGGGGCAATGTCGATGTATTTGCATGGCAAGAATCCGACATCCCCGGTGTTCCCAGGGAGGTAATTGAGCACCATCTTGCTGCCTACCCTCATGCGCGACCCATTAAGCAGAAGGTGAGGAAGCAAGCTTTGGAGCGGCAAGAGTTCATCACAGAGGAGATCAGGAAGTTGGAAGCGGCGGGCTTGGTCAGAGGAGTGCTCCACCCAACGTGGTTGGCCAATCCGGTAGTGGTGCGCAAGGCAAATTGGAAATGGAGGCTGTGTATTGATTACACGAACATCAATAAGGCTTGTCCAAAAGATCATTTCCCTTTGCCGTGCAATGACCAGATTGTGGACTCCACTGCCGGGTGTGACATTCTGTCATTACTTGACGCTTACTCAGGATACCACCAGATCTTCATGACAAAAGAAGACGAAGAGAAGACCGCGTTCATCACCCCATGTGGTACGTATTGCTTTATGCGAATGCCTTTCGGGTTGAAGAGCGCTGGTTCGACATTTGCAAGAGCAGTACAAATTGGTTTTGAACCTCAACTACATAGAAATATGGAAGCTTATATGGATGACATAGTGGTCAAAACCAAGGACAGGGCAACACTCATACAAGATTTAGAAGAGACGTTTGCAAATTTGCGCAAGATCAACCTCAAGCTTAACCCTGAGAAGTGTGTCTTTGGCGTTCCGTCCGGGAAAACTTCTAGGGTTCTTTGTGTCACAACATGGGATCGAGGCGAATCCAGACAAGATCAAGGCCATTGAGGGATTGAGGCGCCCAGGCGAATCAAGGATGTGCGTCGGCTTGCTGGCTGCGTTGCCGCCATTAGCGGATTTATCTCCAAGTCTGTTGAGCGCGCCCTTCCCTTTTTAAAAATCTTGAAAAAGGCGGGCCCAATGGAATGGACCCCAGAGGCTGAAGCAGCACTGCAGGATTTGAAGAAATACCTCTCCTCTACGCCAATACTGGTTGCACCTAAACCACAAGAGCCGTTGTTCCTGTATCTAGCGGCAACATATCAAGTGGTCAGTGCTGCGCTAGTGGCGCAGAGAGAGGTAAATGCGGAAGGGATAGCAACGACAGAACTGACCAATGGCAAGACAGAGTGCCCGACAGAATCTGATGCCACTAGAGCAGAAGCGACGCAACCAAATGAAGTAGTGTAGAAGAACAAGATGATGCAACACCCAGTTTACTTTGTCAGCTCCCTCTTGCAGGGGGCTAGATCAAGGTACTCCGGTGTGCCGAAATTTCTCTTCGGCCTCCTTATGGCCTCGAGGAAGCTGCGTCATTACTTCCAAGCACATGAAATCACCGTCGTCACCCGCCTCCCGTTGTGACGGATATTGCATAACCCAGATGCAACAGGGAGGATTGTGGAATGGGCCTTGGAACTGTCGAGCTTTGGTTTGAAGTTTGGAAGCACTTCGACAATCCAGAGTAGAGTCTTGGCAGAATTCACTGCAGAATGGACCTCAACGCCCGACGAAGGAGACCACTCTCCCCAGCAAGGAAACAAGTCACGACTGGATTATGTACTTTGACAGGGCTTTCTCGCTGCAAGGCGCTGGTGCTGGTGTGATGCTTGTTGCACCCACCGGAGAGCACCTCAAGTATGTAGTCCTGATGCACTTTCCCAGCAAGATGTCAACGAACAACACTGCCGAATACGAGGGGTTGCTTGCCGGTCTCAGAATCGCGGCAGACCTTGGAATCAAGAAGCTCATTGTCAGGGGTGATTCACAGCTTGTCGTCAAGCAAGTTAACAAGGATTCTCAAAGCCCATTGATGGAGGCCTATGTAGATGAAGTGAGGAAGCTGGAGGAGTGTTTTGATGGTATACAAGCGGAGCATGTCCCCCGAGTGGAGAACGGCATCGCCGACTACTTGTCGAAACGCGCGGCCCTCAAAATACCTATGGAACCAGGCACCTTTGTGCTTCAATTAACTCAACCATCCGTTGCACCATCGACAGAGCAGAACAAGCGGAGGAAATCAGGCCCCGGCAAGTACTTTCCCACCGAGCTCCCAGGAGCCACCGACAAAGATGTTGCCAAGGACACTGAGCCTGCCGTGGGGCAACACACTCCGGAAGGACGTCCAGCCCTGGCCGTAGAGACAACTGCTCCCATGGCAGAGGAGATGCCTTTAGTCCTTGCTGTCGAGCCTCAGGCTCCAGCATGGGCACAACATACCGTTCGATTCTTCCAAGCAGGGGAGCTTCCTGAAGAGCAGGAAGAAGCAGAGAAAGTAGCCCGCTGGTCTGCCATGTATCAGTTTGTCGACGATGTTCTGTACAGAAAAAGGCCGAACGGTGTGAAATTGAAGTGCATTCCCCGGGAGGAAGGACTGGAGCTGTTGGCAGAGTTACACGGGGGCATATGTGGCTCCCACATAGGGTCGAGGGACCTGACCGGAAAGGCATTCCGGCAAGGTTTCTTCTGGCCCACTGCCCTCCAGGATGCAACGACACTAGTAACCAAGTGTGCAGCGTGTCAGTTCCATTCAAAGAAGCTTCATAAACCAGCTCAAGCTCTCCAAACAATCCCTCTTTCCTGGCTATTCTCGGTCTGGGGGCTCGACATACTGGGCCCCTTTCCCTGTGTCGTCGGGGGCTTTGAGTACTTCTACGTTGCAATCGACAAGTTCACAAAGTGGCCGGAAGTGGAAGCAGTGAGGAAGGTGACAACACAGTCAGCTATCAAGTTCTTCAAGGGGCTAGTCTGTCGTTTTGGTGTGCCAAACAGGTCATCACCGAGAATGGCACGCAGTTCACAAGCCGCACCTTCATGCAGTACATCCAAGACGTTGGCAGCAAGGTCTGTTTTGCCTCTGTTGCACATCCACGAAGCAATGGCCAAGCAGAGAGGGCAAATGCTGAAGTACTGCGAGGCCTCCAGACAAGGACTTTTGAGAGTCTACACAAGTGCGGAAGACGCTGGATTGATGAATTGTCGGCGGTTCTTTGGTCAGTCAGAACGACACCAAATCGAGCCACCGGCTAGACAACCTTCTCCTTTGTTTATGAGGCAGAAGCAATTCTCCCCATAGAACTCACGTATGGGTCACCCCGAGTACTCGCTTATGATGAGCTTGAGTAAGAGAAATTGAGGCAAGATGACGCAATGCACCTCGAGGAAGATCGTCTTTGGGCAACTGTGCGAGCAGCACGCTACCAGCAAGCCTTGCGCCGCTACCATAGCCGCAAGGTTCATGCCCGAAGCTTTGAGGAAGGCGATCTTGTTCTTCGGCGTGTTCAGTCAGCCAAGAATTCCAACAAGTTGATGCTAAAGTGGGAAAGCCCTTATCGGGTAATACGAGTCACCAGGCCTGGCGCAGTCCGCCTCGAGACCGAAGATGGTATTCCAGTAAGCAACTCCTGGAACATCGAACATCTTCGCAAGTTTTACCCGTAAGGCGCGGTTGTCGGAGTTCTGGGAACGGGGGTCCCTAGACTTGCCTGCCTGCGGCCCACGGCATGGCTATGCGAGCAAGCCTGTACGGCCCATATTCATCAACAAAGCATTCAAGACCCTCGTGAGGGGCCAAGCCTCGTGAGGCGTATGATGCAAGACCTCCTCAGGAGCGGCCTCACCAGGCTGCCTCGCGAGGAGCGGAGATATCAAGGCGGAGCAAACCTCGTGAGGCTCTCGTGACGTGAGCCATGACGATCGACACCTGTGTGGCGCCAGCTGCCACAGAGCGTCCTTGTTTCCTCTTTGGTGCCAAGGGGGCAAGCGCAGGCGCGGAGTACTAAGGCATCAGGCAAAGGTTTCCATATCAGTGCAACGAGACCAAGACCAGCAGGCCAGCAGGGCGGAGGTCACCGTGGAGCCCAAGACGGCGTCATCACCAGAGCCCTTTCACAGGCGAAGACCGCTTTTGTCAGGATAGCTTGTACTAGCTGTCCCCTTTCAAATTGGCCGCCGTTGTTGGCTCCCTTCCCGCTCAATATTTGGGGAGAGGACCAGGGCCTCTATAAGTGGAACTAGCCACCATGCTTAGCCACACGCTCAATATCTGAACTGGATCTCATCTGATCAAAAGCCCATCCTTAGCCACACGCCGAACACAAGAACACCTCAAGCTCAGGAGGTCGTTCTTCCCCTTGTATTGTTCATCATCAGCCCAAGAGGCAATCCACCACCACACAGTGGAGTAGGGTATTACACCACAACAGTGGCCCGAACCAGTATAAATCTTGTGTGTTTGTGTTGTTAGTTCGTCGAGTTCGTCCGCGAGATCTTAGCGAGCTAGGGCGTAGATCGGTAGGGAAGAAATCTCCGCGAAATCTTAGCGAGCTAGGACCCAGTGTTCGAACCTTGAGGATTTTGCCGGAACCCGTGATCCGACATTTGGTGCACCAGGTAGGGGTGCGTCGGAGCCTCTTCCCCGCCGATCGGTCCACCGACGCTCCACGCCCCGATGTCCGGCAATCCAAGGCCAGACTCCGACCGCTGGGCAGCTTGGCCAGCCCGAGTGGTGTCACTTGCCCATGAAGACCTCGACCACGCGCTCCAGGCGGCGCGAGCACCGTACAATGCTGCGGGGCGCGGGTGGTGCGGCCAGGCGTCGTCCACCCTCACTCCATGGCAAGTGTGAGCCGCTGCAAGGGCAGCAAGCCATACCGCAGCAACGGCGCCGCACTCACGGCGGGAGCAGTCGAACATGCGGGCAGCGCTCACGGTGGCGCGAGACCTACTGGGATGCACTGCTGGAATGCGTCGCCGAGCTGCTGGATTGGGCGGCATCGGGAGCGCCGCCCTTCTGCTATTAGCTTCTTTCTCAGGCCACTACGGGATCTCACGGCGAGCCTCGCCGCAACCACGCGCCATCGGGTGTGCCTGGGGGCTTCGTCAACACCAGCATGGCCGGCGGCGCCGGGGGCTCCACCGCCCCCATGCCGCCCGCGACAAGCATGGGCACAAGCATCGCCTCCCATGGTTCCAGTGAGATGCTGCGCTACCATCCTCAGGACGCCGCGCTGGGCCGGGCAACATGGAGTGTGGGGCACTACGGCGAGGTGTTCGGGGTAACAGCCTCGGAAGCCTATGTGCCCCGCATGATGGACCAGGAGTACGCACCGGAGGACGACCCTGGCTCGTTCCTCGGAGAAGATTGGGAAGAAGGGACGCTAGAAGTTGAAGCCTTCCAGGAACCAACAGAGAACCACAACGATCACGCCAGCAACAACAACTACAGGGTACCAGTAATCTCTCAGGAGCATGCTTACGCTAACCGTGGGCTGCAAGTGAATCAGGTCACAGCATCGGTCGACGACCCCGACGCAGCAGCATCCCTTCCGCCGGGGGAAGCACACTGCAGGCCACGAGGAGGGAGCCAGGAGCAAGGCCCCTCCCCACTTCGCGCGAAGCCAGGCAATGCCCGGAGGTAGGCTCTCTGCCGGGGAGGTGCCGGTGAGCCTTCCCCCGGCAGAGGACTCGTGGTCGCCGAGGGCACCGCTGGCGTCCCCTTTCCCCCCTTTATGTCGTCCAGGTTGCCGGTCGGCTCAAAGGTGGTCGAGGGTGGTGCAAGACGGGCCCCTCGTCTGGCGGCGATATGAAGCAAGGCCGGTTCCTGTGAAGAAGGCCCAGTGCCTGTGAAGCTCGCCGCCCGTGACACTCTCACGTAATAATGAGTGGGGTTGTACACGCCCCGAAGTCTCAGGAGTGCCGGCCTCGGGCCCTGGGGCTCCCTCCCACGCCTAGTGGCAGCACTTAGCTCCGCGCTGGTGAGAAGACTCGAAGACCAGAAGACTAGACTAGGTGCCGGACGCGGACATTTGCTTTGGATCTCTTCTTCTGTAGTCTTGCTTTCTGGATTTGGATTTAAGTTGAAGTTGAGCTTTTGTCAAGGCGTGCGGGGGTGTGTGTTTTCTCGTTCAAATGATTTCTTGCCATATGGTTCTTGCCTTGTTCTGGAGCTCACGCTCGCCGCCTCCCCCTCGCGGGCCCCTCGCGATCGGGGCTGGGCATAACACGCGCGCCGATCGGCGCAGGAACCTCATGAGGCCCTCTCGGGCGGGTCAGCAGACCCTTCAGGAGCCCCGTGGCGACTCTCGACCGTACAACCCGATTGAGGGCCCGCTCCGGCTAACGTAAGCCGCAGCAGCAAAACTTGCCGTCAGACTCATGATTGGCCAAAACGCACCCTCGGTTCGGCATAAAGGAGTAGAGATCATGATTTGCTTACATGAGGGGCTCCCCCTCCCAAAATGCTCTCACAATCTTTAGGGGCCATGCCCGAGTTTTGCATACAGGGTGAAGCAGTAAAGAGATCAGGACTTAGCCAGATATGTCGCTCGCCGCGTCCTCCGCATCGTCTTCGGACGCGCAGCTCACGTCGCTATCGCTATCGTCGGTGTCACCGCCATCGTCACCAGTGCAGACGTCCCCATCATCGATCACGTCGCCTCCGTTTGCAGTGACCACCACCGTGTCGTCCTCTGAAGTGAAGGCCCTGACCAACGCGTTCATGTTGTCCTCTACCCACCGCGCCAGGTCGTCCCGGACGATCGTAGGTACGAGGGCGATGGCGGCGTTGAAATAGAAATCGGGGTTGGCGTTCAGGAGAAGGCTGAAGACACGGGAGAAAGCGCGCTCGGGCAGGCCGCGACTCCTCTCTTCCATGAGCCTGCGAGCTTCGTCAGAGCGGGCCTCCAGGCATGTCACCACGTCGGTGAAGAAGCGGAGGTGACTAGCCTAGTCATTCACCTGAGGATGGGGGGCGTTCGCGTCACAGACATGGCCCAGTGTAGTGTTGTCCCTGTTCCGAAGATCCTGAAGCATGGGAGCATGAACGCGCTCCAGTGTCCGCCTCTCCAGCTCCTCCTCCCGACTCTGCCGCGCGATGGACTCGGCGTCATCAACCCGCCTCCGGAGGGAGAGAAATTCGGCACGGGCGGAGGCCAGCTCCGCCTACGTCACGGCTAGGGCAACGGTCGTGGCCTCCGCGCGCCTCTCTGCATCAGCGAGCCTGGGCCTAAGGGCAGCAGTCCTGCCCGCTTCCTCTGTTCCCGCAAGATTCAACTTCAAGTCATACCTACCCTCCAGATCTGCGCGAGCTTCGGCCACTCGATGATCAACCTCCTCCTGAGCCTTGGCCTCGCGTGCGCCGACGACATCTTCCAGCTGGGCAACTTGGGGTTCCCGCATCTCCAACTGCTCGAGCTCGAGGCTGCGCTCCACGGCTTCTAGGGCCAATGCCTCCTCGCGCTTCCGGGTCTCTTCTTCCTTAGCGGGTGTCCCCCTCAACGACGCAAGGGCGGCTCTGCGTGCCTCCTCCTGCTGCTCGAGGGACGCACTCCAGGCCTGGAGCTCCCGTGCGTGCTTCTTCGCAGCCTCGCGACGACGGTCAGCCTTGCGAGCCTCCTCCAAGGCTAGAGAGCAAGCTTCATGGGAAACGTTGAGGGACGCCTCGACCTTCGCGTTGTCAAGATCGCGATGGTAGCAGCCCAAGTTGACGACCACCCTTAGATTACGCCACTCCTCCGCCAACCGAAGACCTTCCGCCTCAAGACGCGAGTCGACACCCGCGAGTTCTTCACCAAGTCGGCTCATCGCGCCCATCGCCTCCTGGAACAGCTCATGGCAAACGATGCTTCGCCCGCGCTCAGACTCGAACGCAGGGCCCACCTCGTCCTCCACCTCGGGGGCTGCAGGCGGGACATCAAGTGGTGCAACACCTCTCGGCAGGGGGCTGGGGGGCTGGTGCTGCCTTAGGCGCCAGCCAGTCCTCGCGGGGGGCCTCGGCCGGTCGGGGCCTGATGCTTGAAGATGAACTGAAGACCGAGGCCAACCAGCTACTGTCCATGACCAGAGGAGGGGCCCTGGGCATGCCCGCCATGCTCCATGCCAAGCTTTGGGGGAAGAACGACAAGGTCGCAGGATCAGCGCGCCATGAAGGCAAGCGCGCCCCTTCAACCAACCCTGCTCCAGGGGCAGCGAGCGGACTCGGAGCGCTCGAGGCCAATGGGGAAGTCGAGGAAAGAGGAGGCCGTTTCTCAGGAGGCGCAGCAGCCTCAACAGAAGGAGCCCTGAAGAACTGACGTCAGGAGATGGAAACAGCACACAAGAAGCCATAGGGGTACGGTACTTACACGTCGACGGCGATGTACTTCCTTCGCTTCAGCGGCCCGAAGATGATGTTGCCGCTTGGGGATCCTTTCCTCTTACGGGGCTCCTCGAAGTCCATGCAAAGCCAACTGAAGCGCTGGACGTGGCGGTCAGCGCGGGGTGAGGCCGAGGAAGAGCTTGGAGGGATGACTTCAGGGGTGCCCAGCTGTAGTGAATAGTCAGGCGCCGTCTCACCACGACCTCCCAAGGCTTCCGGGGCTTTCACCTCAGGAGCTGCATGCTGCGTCGCCTCAGTAACCGACGCCCCAGGGGAGGGACCGCGAGCTCCCGAGGACGACGCCCCAGGATCACCAGGCGGCCTAAGCTCCTCAGCACTGAAGCCGCCAACCTCCGTCGGAGCTTGCTCCCCTGCGCCCACACTTGGAACAAGCTCGGCACCGGCGGTGAGGAAGGGAACCACGTCGACGGGGTTCTTGCAGGGCCCCACCAGGCCGATCGACCGCAGCCCCCACTCATCGAAGGAGGGCATGCTCTTGGCAAATTCGGCATTTTTCTCGCAGCAGTACAACATACAGCTCTTCTTGGGCATGTCGTCCGGCAGAGGGGCACCCGTCAAGACTGTAAGCACCGTTTGCCGCGTCTTAAGAGGAAGCCCCTCCTCCTGAAACCTCATATGGTCCTGACTGCTGAGCAAGGCCCACATCGGGCGGGAATGGCACTGAAGCGGAGCGACTCGGCGCTTGACAAACTCCTTCACCACCATAGGCGCAGTCATGCTGCGGTCCTTCAACCTCCTCAGCCTGAGCCAGACGGGAACGAGACGGGGGCTCGCGAGCCTCTGGTGGCCCCAACTGGAGTTGGGAACAGCAGGCCCTGGCAGAGCATGGAGCACACTGCTGAGCACACCGTCCTCGACAAACACCCATCGTGTCCGAAACTTGCTCGTGGATGGAGGAAGCTAAAAGTTGATCCCCGCGCCCGCTGTCGTGGTCACGGCCTGGAAGCTCACGCACCCCGATCTCTGCCAAGGGTCAGTCAGATGCAATGAGAAGAAATGGCGGAAGAGGGCCACCGAAGGAGCGATGCCCACCATGGCTTCACACACAAAGGCGAAGACGGCGAGAAGAGTCACAGATTGATGGTCGAGATGAAGCATGTGGATCTGATAATGCTCGAGCACCACGTTGAAGAAGGCGGGGAAGGGAGGAATCAGGCAAGCCCAGAGGGCATCTATGAAGATTGGGACCTCAGTGGCTGCCTGGGCCATGCGAGTGCGAGATGCGGGCCAAGTCACCGTCTCTCCCCACTCATTGAAACTGGAAGCAAGCATGGGGCGCACCTTGTCCATGGCCTCATCGTTGACCACCAGGGGTCGGCCGAGCACATGCTCGAAGGACGGAGGTGCACTTGGCGAAGCCAGGGGCTTCTTCCCCTTGTCTGCTCGTCCTGGCATCATGGCAACGAGGCAAGCAGGGCGCATATGAGATTGGAGGAGAGGAGCGGAGTCTCGAGAAAGCAAAGAGATTGGGGGAGCCAGGCGTGGGCGAAGGAAGAATAACTGTGTAGGCTGCGGGGGCTGCATAGCCAGGCGGATTCAAAGGCAGCGTGGGAAAGCGGAGACGCCCACATCCAATCAACCGCCACGTGTCGACCAAGGCCGCAGACTCTTGGGGCCCGCGGCGCTCCATACTTGACCTTTGGCTTCGCCTCGAAACCAAGCTCGAGCGCACCTTGGGCCCGGGGGCTACTGTCGGCATTCTGGGAACGGGGTCCCCAGACTTGCCTGACTGCAGCCCACGGCGTGGCTATGCGAGCGGGCCTGTACGGACCATCTTCATCAACAAAGCACTCAAGACCCTTGTGAGGGGCCAAGCCTCGCGAGGCAGACGACGCAAGACCTCCTCAGGAGTGGCCTCACCAGGCTGCCTCGCGAGGAGCAGAGGTATCAAGGCGGGGCAAACCTCGCGAGGCTCTCGTGTCGTGAGCCATGACGATCGACATCAGGCGGGCGCCAGCGCGCGCGTCATCCTTGTTTCCTCTTTGCTGCCAAGGGGGCAAGTACAGGCGCGGAGTACCGAGGCATCAGGCAAAGGTTTCCATATCAGTGCAACGAGACCAAGACCAGCAGGCCAGCAGGACGGAGGTCACCGTGGAGCCCAAGACGGCGTCATCACCAGAGCCCTTTCGTAGGCGAAGACCGCTTTTGT
Source organism: Aegilops bicornis (assembly GCA_021605145.1). Lineage (NCBI taxonomy): Eukaryota > Viridiplantae > Streptophyta > Magnoliopsida > Poales > Poaceae > Aegilops > Aegilops bicornis. Next base: position 379,315,183 of record CM038675.1, on the reverse strand, counting down.
CAGGATAGCTTGTACTAGTTGTCCCCTTTCAAATTGGCCGCCGTTGTTGGCTCCCTTCCTGCTCAATATTTGGGGAAAGTGTCGGTGTCAAAACCGGCGGATCTCGGGTAGGGGGTCCCGAACTATGTGTCTAAGGCGGATGGTAACATGAGTCGGGGGACACAATGTTTACCCAGGTTCGGGCCCTCTCGATGGAGGTAATACCCTAATTCCTGCTTGATTGATCTTGATGATATGAGTATTACAAGAGTTGATCTACCACCAGATCATAGAGGCTAAACCCTAGAAGCTAGCCTATGATTATGATTGTTGTTGTCCTACGGACTAAACCCTCCGGTTTATATAGACACCGGAGGGGGCTAGGGTTACACAGAGTCGGTTACAAGGGAGGAGATCTACATATCGGAATTGCCAAGCTTGCCTTCAACGCAAAGGAGAGTCCCACCCGGACACGGGACAAAGTCTTCAATCTTGTATCTTCATAGTCCAACAGTCCGACCAAAGGATATAGTCTAGCTGTCCGAGGACCCCCTAATCCAGGACTCCCTCAGTAGCCCCTGAATGAGGCTTCAATGACGATGAGTCCGGCGCGCAGATTGTCTTCGGCATTGCAAGGCGGGTTCCTCCTCTGAATACTCCATAGAAGATTTTGAACACAAGGATCGTGTCCGGCTCTGCAAAACAAATTCCACATACCACCGTAGGGAGTATAATATTTCCACAAATCTAATTTGCTGACAACTTTTCATAAGGTGACATCACGCCATGGCCCGGTCATTATTCGAACCGTTTTTCTCAACCAGCTACTGCACATATTGCGAGGAAGTTTTCTTGGCACGTCTTGTCGAAGCAGGGATCGTGTCCCCTTATCACAGGATTCTCATCAATACGGGTGTGGGTATCCCAACCGCGCCATTAATCACGGCGCTTGGGGAATAAGCGAGTTTACCAGGCAGGTGGGGAGGCGCACAGTTTCGTCTGCCCTTATAAAGGGACAAGGACTCCTCCTTTTTACCCACGCCTTCTTCTTCCCTGCCCATCCATTCTCGCGCACTCGAGCTCCAGCGCCCAAGTTCGCATTTTCTCCGCAAAACCACTCCAAACATGTCCGGAGTGGGAGGCAAGTGGATGGTCTCCTCTGTTACGGAGGAGAACATTACGAAGATCCGGGAAGCCGGATACCTGGCCGCTGGTATCGCGCACCAGCTCCCGGACGCGGGGCAGATCGTCCCCACCCCCGAACCCCATGAAAGGGTTGTATTCCTTAACCATTTCGTCCGCGGGCTGGGATTTCCCCTCCACCCATTTGTCCGCATGCTCATGTTCTACTATGGGCTGGACTTCCATGATCTGGCCCCCAATGTCATCCTCAACATCTCGGTGTTTATCTCGTGTGCGAGGCCTTCCTCCGCATCAAGCCCCACTTCGGCCTGTGGCTGAAGACCTTCAACGTTAAACCGAAGGTGGTGGTCGGCCAGCAAGCGGAGTGCGGAGGCGCCATGGTGGGCAAAATGCCCAACGTCACCTGGCTCGAAGGCTCCTATGTGGAGACCGTAAAGGGGTGGCAATCGGGGTGGTTCTACATCACCGAGCCGCGCGACACCAACTGGGTGGCGGCCCCTGAATTTCGATCCAGCATCCCCATGCGGTTCACCTCCTGGAAAGAGAAGGGCCTATCCTGGGGTTCATTGGTGGAGCTGACCGGACTCCATAACTGCGTCAAAAACATGATAAGCAAGAAAATCAAGCTTGTCAACATGGTCCAAGTCATGCTCTTCCGCCGGATCCTCCCGTGTCAAAGACGGGCATTCAATTTGTGGGATTTCGGCGTGGCTAAGCACCAGACACTGCGAGAGCTCTTCGACACGACGCACCAAGACATCTGGAAGGTGCTGTTCAAGTCCGCCAAGGTACATCCTCCCCTTACCGAGGATTGCGGACTCAGCGCGAAGCGCCATGCCAAACCGGTAAGCTCCTCGTATCTCATAAGATGTTCCTTTCCCCAGTATAATCATATGAAGGATCTAAGCCTCCACGCCATTTAACAGGACTAGGTCAAGACAGCGGAGCAGATTGATTGTCCGGCCCCACTGCCCGAAGATCCAGCAAGGGCTCTCCTAACGGAGATGCTGGTTCCGGCGCCCTATGAGGCGCCGGAGAAGAAGGCCAAGAAGAAGCCCATGGGGACCAGGAAAGGTCTCCGTCGCAAGGTCGTATCGGACTCATCGTCCGATAACACTGAGGTTCCCTCCTCCCACGAAAACGAGGAGGAGGAAGAGGAAAGTCCCCCCCCCAAGCCGGGCGAGACAAGAAAAGGAAGGCCGCCCCGTCAGGGGAGGCCGAAGGATCCAAGAAGGGAAGGACTCTCCTTCCGGAGTGCTCCACGGCGGCCGCTTTTAGCGACGAGGAGTGGTTACCCAGGGACAAGCCCCTGGCGAAGTCGTAAGTATCTGGATACCATAATAGTTCTTGGTATGTTTTATTATATTGCTTCTTATCATGCCGAACATGATCATGCAGTCCATCCAAAGCCCATATCGACGTATCCTCTTCGGATGAGTCTTTGGGCCCATCGGAGATGAACAACGATTCACTCCCGACCGCCTCCCCCCCCCCCGCCCTACAGACGACGTCGAGGTGTTGTCTCAAAGGGCACTGAACCAAGGGGAGACAGTTCTGGAGGCGCCCCAAGGCGACATTTGCGGCGCTGGGCACACGAGGGGCAAGACTCCCATGGGCCCTAATGCCGGGGGCAGCAAGTCTAGCCCCCAGCCGAATACTGCACCGGAACCTCCAGTGATTCCGGATTCTGTCAGGCGACCCCTCACCAAGGAGGCCAAGCCGTCTGTGCCGATGACCTCTATCCATCCAGAGGCATCGGATAATTTGCTGGAAGTGCTTCGCGGCACTTCCATTGACGAAGAGCACCGCACTATCATGAGTGCGGTGGTCAAGAAGGTTCGGTCCGCCAAAAGCGGACAGACTAAAGCCTATGCCAGCCTCCTAACAGGCTTTGAGGTAAGTAATCAAATTATGAGAAAATGTTACAACATAGACAGTAGCCCCTGATGCTCTGTTTGATGTGCGTAAAGAAAGGCCGAACAGAGGATCAAATAATAATCGCAGGAGTCTAATATGAAAATGTCTATGTGAATAAGCAGGCTTCACTGCTGGCCGCTGCCGCTCGCACGGCGGAGGTCGCCGCACTGAAGCGGGACCTTGAGCGATCCGAGCAAGAGCTCGGCCTTACCAAGAGGCAGCTCGGAGAGAACAAAGGTAAGTAATACCCCGTCTGTTTATTGATAAAGAAAAAGGAAGGTGGTTGTTAGATCACAAGATCGTCATGAATTTTGCTAGGGGCCACGACCGAAGTGGCGGCCCTGAAGAAGGGGTTGTCCGAGGCCGAAGGCAAAGCAGCCACGGAGCGCGCCGAGCGCGAGAAGCAAGAGGCCCGAGTCGGTGAGGTGCAGTAAGAGCTCCAGGACTTTGTCAAGAAGTATGAGTCCTTGGAGCGTGACTCTAAGACGCAAGGGTCCGAGCTTGCAAAGGCCCTCGAGAACGCACAAATGCCAAGGCCGAAGCCCAACAGGCCCTCCAGGAAATTGAGGCGGTTAAGAAGATAGCGGCGGGTAAGGCATTATTATGCAAAGCAAGCATGTGAAGGAAACTTTCCTTTTACTTACCCGAATTCGGAGCTCTCCAGGAGCGTTCGCAGATCTACCCAGCAGTGTGTCGAATGCCGCGGAGTTCTACCGGGCCGATGAAGGGAGCTCGACGGAGAAGTTGTTCTAGTCTCAGTATATTGGGACCGAACATCCGAGGCCCTTGAGTGACCAGTTGAAGCAACTGGTCGAGCTTCACAAGGCGGCCGAACTGGCCATGAAGGGTCTCATAGTCCGGATGTGGCCTGGCGAGCCCCTGCCTGGCAGCTAATTCGTCCCGGTAAGGCGGCTTGTGAACGCCTGCCCACGGTTTGAAGTCATAAAGCGGTCCGTCTGCATTGAGGGTGCGCGCAGGGCTTTTGCCCGGGCGAAAGTGCACTGGGCGAAGATGGACGCCGAAAAGCTGGTGAAGGAGGGGCCGCCGGAGGGCAAGGAGCATCGCCACCCTGAAAAGTATTATGACAGTGTCCTGAAGGGTGCTCGCCTTGTGGCAGAGGAATGTGCTAAGGATGTAATATTTGAATGAATGTACTCATGTGATCCTATAATATGAAACGAGTTCATGTGCGCTATGTAACGCTTATTAATTTAAAATATTACCTTCTGTGCGGCCGTTTATAAAATTTGAGAGTTGGCGATCGTCGGCTTACGCCCCCATGTAACTAGTAATCTTGAGGTGTTCGGGATAAACCTGATCACTCTTTATCCCAGTTTTAGGTCCTTCAAAGGAGGTGTTCAACACAACGAACCAGGCAATCAGACTATAAAGCTTTATCACTCTCACTTAGCCATAGAAGTCTACAATTTTAAATTTTGGCGAAGCCCCTAGTATTCGGAAGGCCGAACTTGGGGCGCTTTGTATGCCTAAATCGGACAAGGCCGACTCCTCGCCCGAAGCGGAAAAAATCTTTAAGGATTTCAGACCTCTCGAACAGCGACCAGCTCTCGCCGCATCATGACAGTCAGTTTTCTAATTTCTCTACTAAGGTGCTCGTCTGGGAGAACCGGGACACAATCACAATAGTTCTCCCAGTGCTACCTTAGCCGATATAGCGGAACGTAAGGTACCAAAACATGGGAGCCGGGCAAACCCAACTATTGACCCAAGACATGATTCGGAGCTGGTGCATATAATGCTATAAGTTCGGGGTGCCGCACTGTCGAAAGTGTTCGGACTTTTCATGCCATGTTACGGGGTACACTGAAGCCCCTGGCGCACTGGACGTATCAGAATGTACGGGTGCAATTTGTCGAAAATAAGCAAAAAGGTAAAAAAAATGAAGGAATGCGATAATGAGCTAATGCTGTACACTGTTATTTAAATGATACGTCAATGCGTATGCATACATGTAGTGCAATAAGTAAAAATAGGACTATTTGACATGTCCTATCCAATGGCAAGCTGAGTGTGCGTATGCAAAACAGGTATGTCGATAGTTATCAGAGACCACTTGAGGATTCCCTTATACGTCAAAGCTTCTAGCTTCCTTGGTGTTTCCTTCCCGTGACGGGTCCGATAATGAGACGACCAGAGAGGGCCTTCAGAGAATAGGGGCCTGAAAGGAAGAAAATGTTAAAGGTACACATGTCCTGAAGCGGTTGAGCCGCATTGTGGGTTGTGCCATGGCCGTGCCTCCGCCTATGCCCATGGTATCTTGAGTGCGTAATTATGTACACGCGGTGCAAATTTCGCCGCTTGACTGGGACTAGGACGGAGGCCGAATTGCTAGGCGAGCTCTAAACGTGCCTGGTGATCCTCTTGTAGGGTACTCCGGACTCGCTTGAAGGTGTCCGGGGTCTTTTTCGCCGAATTGGCGGTTTGCCTCATAAGGCTGCTTTGCGCTTCTGATGCGAGGGCCACAGTGTGCTCCTCCGTGCGGAGCGAGCATTCTGTGTTTCCATTAATTGTTATAACCCCGCGAGGTCCTGGCATTTTGAGCTTCACATATGAATAATGCGGTACCACATTGAATCTGGCAAATGCGGTTCGTCCGAGCAGTGCGTGATAGCCACTGGAGAAGGGGACGATATCGAAGATTAACTCCTCGCTTCGGAACTTGTCCGGAGATCCAAAGACCATTTCCAATGTGATTGAGCCCGTGCAACAGGCCTCTACACCTGGGATGACACCTTTAAAGGTGGTTTTGGTGGGTTTGATCCTCGAGGGTCTATACCCATTTTATGCGATCAGATCCTGATAGAGCAGGTTCAGGCTGCTGCCACCGTCCATAAGGACTTGAGTGAGGTGAAATCCGTCAATGATGGGGTCAAGGACCAAAGAGGCAGAACCGCCATGACGAATACTAGTGGGGTGGTCCCTGCGATCGAAAGTGATCGGACAAGAAGACCATGGGTTGAACTTTGGAGCGACTGGCTCCATCGCATAGACGTCCCTCAGTGCACGCTTCTGTTCCCACTTGGGAATATGGGTTGCGTTTATCATGTTTACCATTTTCACTTGGGGAGGAAATTTCTTTTGTCCTCCTGTGTTCGGCGGCCGGGGCTCCTCCTCGTCGTCGCTATGCAGCCACTTTTCCTTGTTTTCGGCATTCAACTTGCCGGCCTGTTTGAACACCTAGCATTCTCTCTTGGTGTGGTTGGCTGGTTTATCGGGGGTGCCGTGAATTTGGCACGAACGATCGAGTATGCGGTCCAAGATGGATGGGCCCGGATTGCTTCTTTTGAACGACTTTTTCTGCTGATGCCACTGAATCTGGCATTAAATGTCGTATCTTCAGCGTTGTCGCCGTTGTTGCGGCGCTTGTGTCTGTTGCAACATGGCCTTCCGTTGCTATCTTTGGCATCTGAATTGCTAGGGTTTCTTGATGTGCTGTTGCTGCGAGCCAGCCAGCTATCCTCGCCCGCACAAAAGCAGGTCATGAGTGTCGTGAGGGCTGCCATGGACTTCGGCTTTTCTTGGCCGAGGTGTCGGGCGAGCCACTCATCGCGGATGTTATGCTTAAATGCCACTAAGGCCTCGACATCTGGACAGTCGACAATTTTGTTCTTTTTAGTTAGGAACCGAGTCCAGAATTTCCTGGCTGATTCCCCTGGCTGTTGGGTTATGTGACTCAAGTCATCGGCATCCGGTGGTCGCACATAAGTGCCCTGGAAGTTGTCAAGGAATGCGTCCTCCAAATTCTCCCAACTGCCAATGGAGTTTGCCGGCAGGCTATTGAGCCAATGCCGAGCAGGTCCTTTGAGTTTTAACGGGAGGTACTTGGTGGCATGTAGATCGTCACCGCGGGCCATGTGGATGTGGAGGAGGAAATCTTCAATCCATACCGCGGGGTCTGTTGTACCATCATATGATTCAATGTTCATGGGTTTAAAACCTTCCGAGAATTCGTGATCCATTACTTCATCACTGAAGCATAGGGGGTGTGCGGCGCCTCTGTGCCGGGCTATATCATGATGCAGTTCATACGAGTCTTGTCTGCTGTATTCGGCCTGGCTTGATTTGCTTTTAGTATATCCGGCGTGACGGTCATCGTCACGCGTTGGGGCGCGCCCCTGTGATCCGTAGATCGATCTTGCATGTCCTGCTTTGTTTTCCAATATGTCTTGCAGGTCCTGCATGTTGTCCCGGGCCTTGGTATTTTTTTAACTGGCGATGGGGTGCGGGCTGGACTTTGGCCTGACATGCCGCTTTATCTCGGCCACGAGGTGGCCGGTCAGCCGCATCATACGCTGGAAGTGTAGGCTTTAATGCTTCTTCCTCGAGTTGGGGTAGCAACCTGCACTTTGGGTAACTTTTGGTTGGGCGCTCGAGTTCATATTCCTCGGCCGCCAGGACCTCAGTCCATCTATACTCTAGCAGATCTTGGTCGGCTTGAAGCTGCTGTTGCTTTTTCTTCAGGATTTTTGCTGTGGCTATAACCGGCGCTTGAAGCGCTCCAGTTCGACGGGATCCTCAGGCACAATAAATTCTTCCTCGCCGAGGCTCACCTCGTCTTTGGAGAGAGGCATGTAATTTCATCCTTTGACTCTCCGTCTGCTTGCCCATCCTCCCGCTCGAGGCCTGGCTGGAGGGGATTGTCTTCGTCTTCGGCACTATCTACAACGTTATTGTCTCTTGTGCCGGTATCACCGTTTTTGCTATGGCGGGGCTTAGAGCGGCACTGTTGACGCCGGTGCTTAGATTGCTTCTCGAGGGGATTATTCTCTGTTGCCTTATTGCCATCGCTTTCTTTGGGGGTGTCCACCATGTATATATCATATGATGAGGTGGCAGTCCAGCGCCGTGTGGGCGGTGGTTCCTGTTCTTCTCCTATGTCGTCGTCCATACCATCGATGTCTTCGGAGCCGAAATATAGCATGTCGGTTAAGTCGTCGACAGTGGCTATTAAGTGGGTGGTGGGTGGGGAATGAATTTCTTCGCTGTCTGTTTCCCACTCAAGCCGGACATAATTCGGCCAAGGGCCTTCTGACAAGGAGACAAAACTTAATGAATTCAGCACGTCGCCCAGGGGCGATTGCTCAAAGATATCCGCAGAGGAAAACTCCATAATCGGCGCCCAATCAGATTCGATAGGCACGGACGCAGGCGGTTCGGAGCCCGTGGCCGGGGACGAATCCAAGGGTTCGGCAACACAGGTCTCGTAGGAGGTGAAGTCAGTATTCGGCTCTATCGCTGCTGAGTGTGCGGCCTCCGTGGCGGGGTCCATCCACCCGTCCTCGGACAGCGCGATCTATTCCGGATCGAGGGCCGGAGTTGCCACACGGGTGATCTCCCGAACACTGTCCGGCGGCAGAGCTAAGTCATGCTCGTCGTGACAGTGCGGCGCACCTGACACGGGCTCAAATCCGTCGAGGATCAAGTCTCCGCGGATGTCGGCAGTAAAGTTTAAGTTTCCAAACCTGGCCCGACGGCCAGGGGCATAGCTCTCGATCTGCTCCAGTTGGCCAAGCGAGTTGGCCCGCAGTGCGAAGCCGCCGAATACGAAGATCTGTCCGGGGGGAAAAACCACAACCTGGATCGCATTGTTGCCGATGATCGAAGGAGCCATCAAGCCTTATGGTGACGGCACAGTGGAACTCTCAATGAAAGCACCAATGATGGTGTCAAAACCAGCGGATCTCGGGTAGGGGGTCCCGGACTGTGCGTCTAACGTGGGTGGTAATAGGAGGTGGGGGACACAATGTTTACCCAGGTTCGGGCCCTCTCGATGGAGGTAATACCCTACTTCCTACTTGATTGATCTTGATGATATGAGTATTACAAGAGTTGATCTACCACGAGATCATAGAGGCTAAACCCTAGAAGCTAGCCTATGATTATGATTGTTGTTGTCCTATGGATTAAACCCACCGGTTTATATAGACACCGGAGGGGGCTAGGGTTACACAGAGTCGGTTACAAGGGAGGAGATCTACATATCCGAATTGCCAAGCTTGCCTTCCACGCAAAGGAGAGTCCCACCCGGACACGGGACAAAGTCTTCAATCTTGTATCTTCATAGTCCAACAGTTTGACCAAAGGTTATAGTCCGGCTGTCCGAGGACCCCCTAATCTAGGACTCCCTCAGAGAGGACCAGGGCCTCTATAAGTGTAACTAGCCACCACGGTAGGGGGTAACTGAACTGGATCTCATCTGATCGAGAGCCCATCCTTAGCCACACACTGAACACAAGAACACCTCAACCTCAGGAGGTCCTTCTTCCCCTTGTACTATTCATCATCGGCCCTAGAGGAAATCCACCACCACATACTAGAGTAGGGTATTACACCACAACGGTGGCCCGAACCAGTATAAATCTTGTGTCTTTGTGTCGTTAGTTTGTTGAGTTCGTCCGTGAGATCTTAGCGAGCTATGGCGTAGTTCGGTAGGGAGGAAATCTCTGCGCGCACCCTAGTGTTCGAACCTTGAGGGTTTTGCCGGAACCCATGATCCGAAAGCGGTTGTCGGGCCCCCCGGCAGACCACCTTTTTGTGCAAGCCTTGCCGGCAGGGCATGTAACCCTTTGTACAAAGCCAGGCGCAGACCCTGAGCATAAATAAATGAAGCGTTGGCGCCCTAATTTTTAGCATGCATGCAAGGTTGAGTCTCTCTCTCTGGTAGGGTTGATAGTGCTTAGCGGCGACTAACCCCTAGCATAGAGGTCGAGTATGCGTCTCTCCGTTCCTTCCCGTCCTTTTTGGTTCGCAGGGTGCATGGACATTTCTGCTGAGCTGTTTGGAAGAAAGAGAACAGGTCGATGCCCCGACCCCGACAAGCCAAGGTTGCCGGGGGCTGCAGATCCAAAGATCCGACCAGGCAAGCCAAGATTGCCAGGGGCTGCAAAATCAGATAAGTCTTTCATCCCCCACTCCTTGCTTCTGTATGAAACTTGGACATGCAAGACTTCGCTCACTCTTATATCATCACTCCCTCTTTCCCGTGTCCAAAAACCTTACTTTGGGCTGGAACTTGGTTGTAGCGTGGTGCGAAAGGAGCTGGCGAAGGGCCCAATCCTACTTTGCCCCTACCTCCTCCAAGGGCGTGAGTGTAGTCGAGCTTTAGAGCAGGAGGTCGACAAGGTCTGTTGTTAGGTTACAATGTTTATCTTAAGATGACGAGGACTCGTTCCTTGGTGCGGGCCTCGCCCACACGCAAAAGAAGCCCAACAAACACCCTTCTCTTCATTAATACTTTGTTAACAAGTACAATTCATACAGAATGCATACATGAGCAAGGGGGTTACAAGGTTGAAATCTTATGAAGGCCCGTAGGCTTAAAAACTGAAAGAAGATAAGGTGCCTGTAATCCCTTTCTTGTCCCTCTCCTCAGGAAATAAAACAAGAGGGCAAAAGGGCAAAAGGAGTGCCTAGGCGAGGTACGAGCGGCAAAATACACCAAGAGAACATCCCGGTGGCCGCCCCGAAGACGTCTGGTGATGACGATTCCCGGAGAAGAGCCGAAAGATGCGGCAGGGGGCCGGCAATACGCCATGAAGACGTCGATGCCTGCGTACTCTGATTTGACGGCCCGCCACCTGCCTTCTTCGTCTTCCCCGACCTTCCCACACCAGCTACCCAAGGTGTTGGGGAACGTAGTAATTTCAAAAAAATTCCTACGCACACGCAAGATCATGGTAATGCATAGCAACGAGAGGGGAGAGTGTTGTCCACGTACCCTCGTAGACCGAAAGTGGAAGCGTTAGCACAACGCGGTTGATGTAGTCGACGCCTTCACGATCCGACCGATCAAGTACCGAACGCACGGCACCTCCGAAGTTCAGCACACGTTCAGCTCGATGGCGCCCCTCGAACTCCGATCCAGCCGAGTGTTGAGGGAGAGTTTCACAAGACGACGGCGTGGTGACGATGTTGATGTTCTACTGACGCAGGGCTTCGCCTAAGCACCGCTACAGTATTATCAAGGTGGACTATGGTGGGGGGGGGCACCACACACGGCTAAGAGATCAATGATCAATTGTTGTGTCTCTGGGGTGCCCCCGTGCCCCCGTATATAAAGGAGCAAGGGGAGAGAGGTGCGGCCAGCCTTAGGGCGCGCCAGGAGGAGTCCTACTCCCACCGGGAGGGGGAAGGAGTCCCCCCCCTTTCCTAGTTGGATTAGGAATTCGGGAGGGGGAAGGAGTGGAGGAGAAGGAAGGAAGGGGGGGGGTGCCGCCCCCCTCTCCTTCTCCTATTCGGACTAGGGGGGAGGGGCGTGCGGCCAGCCCTTGCCTCCTCTCCTCTCTTCCACCTAGGCCCACTAAGGCCCATTAAGTTAATGGGTTACGGTAACCTCCCTGCATCTCAGAAAATACCGATTTCACCCGAACACTTCCGATATCCAAACATAGGCTTCCAATATATCAATCTTCATGTCTCGACCATTTTGAGACTCCTCGTAATGTTCGTGATCACATCCGGACTCGAACAACCTTCGGTACATCAAAACATATAAACTCATAATACAACCGCCATCGAAACGTTAAGCGTGCGGACCCTACGGGTTCGAGAATTATGTAGACATGACCGAGACACGTCTCCGGTCAATAACCAATAGAGGAACCTGGATGCTCATATTGGCTCCTACATATTCTATGAAGATCTTTATCGGTCAGACCGCATAACAACATACTATGTTACTTGCCCGAGATTCGATCGTCGGTATCTCAATACCTAGTTCAATCTCGTTACCGGCAAGTCTCTTTACTTGTTCCGTAATACATCATCCCACAACTAACTCAATAGTTACAATGCTTGCAAGGCTTAAGTGATGTGCATTACCGAGAGGGCCCAGAGAACCCTCTCCGACAATCGGAGTGACAAATCCTAATCTCGAAATACGCCAACCCAACATGTACCTTTGGTGACAACTGTAGAGCTCCTTTATAATCACCCAGTTACGTTGTGACGTTTGGTAGCACAAAAAGTGTTCCTCCGGCAAACGGGAGTTGCATAATCTCATAGTCATAGGAACATGTATAAGTCATGAAGAAAGCAATAGCAACATACTAAACGATCGGGTGCTAAGCTAACGGAATGGGTCATGTCAATCATATCATTCTCCTAATGATGTGATCCCGTTAGTCAAATGACAACTCATGTCTATGGTTAGGAAACATAACCATCTTTGATCAACGAGCTAGTCAAGTAGAGGCATACTAGTGACACTCCGTTTGTCTATGTATTCACACATGTTTTATGTTTCCGGTTAATACAATTCTAGCATTAATAATAAACATTTATCATGATATAAGGAAATAAATAATAACTTTATTATGGCCTCTAGGGCATATTTCCTTCAGTCTCCCACTTGCACTAGAGTCAATAATCTAGATTACATAGTAATGATTCTAACATCCGTGGAGTCTTGGTGCTGATCATGTTTTGCTCGTGGAAGAGGCTTAGTCAACGGGTCTGCAACATTCAGATCCGTATGTATCTTGCAAATTTCTATGCCTCCCACCTGGACTAGATCCCGGATGGAATTGAAGCATCTCTTAATGTGCTTGGTTCTCTTGTGAAATCTGAATTCCTGCGCCAAGGTAATAGCACCATATTGTCACAAAAGATTTTCATTGGACCCGATGCACTAGGTATGACACCTAGATCGGATATGAACTCCTTCATCCAGACTCCTTCGTGTGCTGCTTCTGAAGCAGCTATGTACTCCGCTTCACATGGAGATCCCGCCACAACGCTTTGTTTAGAACTGCACCAACTGACAGCTCCACCGTTCAATGTAAACACGTATCCGGTTTGCGATTTAGAATCGTCCGGATCAGTGTCACAGCTTGCATCAACATAACCATTTACGATGAGCTCTTTGTCACCTCCATATATGAGAAACATATCCTTAGTCCTTTTCAGGTACTTCAGGATGTTCTTGGCCGCTGTCCAGTGATCCACTCCTGGATTACTTTGGTACCTCCCTGCTAGACTTATAGCAAGGCACACATCAGGTCTGGTACACAGCATTGCATACATGATAGAGCCTATGGTCAAGCATAGGAACATCTTTCATTTTCTCTCTATCTTCTGCAGTTGGTCGGGCATTGAGTCTTACTCAACTTCACACCTTGTAACACAGGCAAGAACCCTTTCTTTGCTTGATCCATTTTGAACTTCTTCAAAACTTTGTCAAGGTATGTGCTTTGTGAAAGTCCAATTAAGCGTCTTGATAAATCTCTATAGATCTTAATGCCCAATATATAAGCAGCTTCACCGAGGTATTTCATTGAAAAACTCTTATTCAAGTATCCCTTTATGCTATCCAGAAATTCTATATCATTTCCAATCAGAAATATGTCATCCACATATAATATCAGAAATGCTACAGAGCTCCCACTCACTTTCTTGTAAATACAGGCTTCTCCAAAAGTCTGTACAAAACCAAATGCTTTGATCACACTATCAAAGCGTTTATTCCAACTCCGAGAGGCTTGCACCAGTCCATAAATGGATCACTGGAGCTTGCACACTTTGTTAGCTCCCTTTGGATCGACAAAACCTTCCGGTTGCATCATATACAACTCTTCTTCTAGAAATCCATTCAGGAATGTAGTTTTACATCCATTTGCCAAATTTCATAATCATAAAATGCGGCAATTGCTAACATGATTCAGATAGACTTAAGCATCGCTACGGGTGAGAAGGTCTCATCGTAGTCAATCCCTTGAACTTGTCGAAAACCTTTTGCAACAAGTCGTGCTTTGTAGATGCGAACATTACCGTCAGCGTGAGTCTTCTTCTTGAAGATCCATTTATTCTCAATTGCTTGCCGATCATCGGGCAAGTCAACCAAAGTCCATACTTTGTTCTCATACATGGATCCCATCTCAGATTTCATGGCCTCAAGCCATTTTGTGGAATCTGGGCTCACCGTCGCTTCTTCATAGTTCGTAGGTTCATCATGATCTAGTAGCATGACTTCCAGAACAGGATTACCGTACCACTCTGGTGCGGATCTTACTCTGGTTGATCAACGAGGCTCAGTAGTACCTTGATCTAAAGTTTCATGATCATCATCATTAACTTCCTCACTGATTGGTGTAGGTGTCACAGAAACCGATTTATGAGATGAACTACTTTCCAATAAGGGAGCAGGTATAGTTACCTCATCAATTTCTACTTTCCTCCCACTCACTTCTTTCGAGAGAAACTCCTTCTCTAGAAAGTTTCCGAATTTAGCAACAAAAGTCTTGCCTTCGGATCTGTGATAGAAGGTGTACCCAACAGTATCCTTTGGGTATCCTATGAAGACACATTTCTCCGATTTGGGTTCGAGCTTATCAGGTTGAAGCTTTTTCACATAAGCATTGCAGCCCCAAACTTTCAGAAACGACAACTTTGGTTTCTTGCCAAACCACAGTTCATAAGGCGTCGTCTCAACGGATTTCGGTGGTGCCCTATTTAACGTGAATGCAGCCGTCTCTAAAGCATAACCCCAAAATGATAGCGGTAAATCAGTAAGAGACATCATAGATCGCACCATATCTAGTAAAGTATGATTATGACGTTCAAACACACCATTACGTTGTGGTGTTCCGGGTGGCGTGAGTTGCGAAACTATTCCGCATTGTTTCAAATGTACACCAAACTCGTAAATCAAATATTCTCCTCCACGATCAGGTCATAGAAACTTTATTTTCTTGTTACGATGATTTTCAACTTCACTCTGAAATTCTTTGAACTTTTCAAATGTTTCAGACTTATGTTTCATTAAGTAGATATACCCATATCTGCTTAAGTCATCTGTGAAGGTGAGAAAATAACGATATCCGCCACGAGCCTCAAAATTCATCGGACCACATACATCTGTATGTATGATTTCCAACAAATCTGTTGCTCTCTCCATAGTACCGGAGAATGGTGTTTTAGTCATCTTGCCCATGAGGCACGGTTCGCAAGTACCAAGTGATTCATAATCAAGTGGTTCCAAAAGTCCATCAAGATGGAGTTTCTTCATGCGCTTTTACAATCGATATGACCTAACGGCAAAGGCCACAAATAAGTTGCACTATCATTATCAACTCTGCATCTTTTGGCTTCAACATTATGAATATGTGTGTCACTACTATCGAGATTCAATAAGAATAAACCACTCTTCATGGGTGCATGACCATAAAAGATATTACTCATATAAATAGAACAACCATTATTCTATGATTTAAATGAATAACCGTCTCGCATAAACAAGATCCAGATATAATGTTCATGCTTAACGCTGGCACTTAATAACAATTATTTAGGTCTAATACTAATCCTGAAGGTAGATGTAGAGGTAGCGTGCCGACCGCGATCACATCAACTTTGGTACCATTTCCCACGCGCATCGTCACCTCATCCTTAGCCAATCTTCGCCTAATCCGTAGCCCCTGTTTCGAGTTGCAAATATTAGCAACAGAACCAGTATCAAATACCCAGGTGCTACTGCAAGCATTAGTAAGGTACACATCAATAACATGTATATCACATATACCTTTGTTCACCTTGCCATCCTTCTTATCCGCCAAATACTTGGGGCAGTTCCGCTTCCAGTGACCAGTTTGCTTGTAGTAGAAGCACTCAGTTTCAGGCTTAGGCCCAGACTTGGGTTTCTTCTCTTGAGCACCAAATTGCTTGCTGTTCTTCTTGAAGATCCCCTTCTTCTTCCCTTTGCCCTTTTTCTTGAAACTAGTGGTCTTGTTGACCATCAACACTTGATGCTCCTTCTAGATTTCTACCTCCGCAGCCTTTTGTATTGCGAAGAGCTCGGGAATTGTCTTATCCATCCCTTGCATGTTATAGTTCATCACAAAGCTCTTGTAGCTTGGTGGCAGTGATTGGAGAATTCTGTCAATGACGCTATCATCCGGAAGATTAACTCCCAGTTGAATCAAGTGATTATTATACCCAGACATCTTGAGTATATGCTCACTGACAGAACTATTCTCCTCCATCTTGCAGCTGTAGAACTTATTGGAGACTTCATATCTCTCAATCCAGGCATTTGCTTGAAATATTAACTTCAACTCCTGGAACATCTCATATGCTCCATGACGTTCAAAACGTCGTTGAAGACCCGGTTCTAAGCCGTAAAGCATGGCACAATCGAACTATTGAGTAGTCATCGACTTTGCTCGCAGACGTTCATAACATCTGGTGTTGCTCCTGCAGCAGTTCGCACCCAGCGGTGCTTCCAAGATGTAATTCTTACGTGCAGCAATGAGGATAATCCTCAAGTTACGGACTCCAGTCCGTGTAATTGCTACCATCATCTTTCAACTTTGCTTTCTCAAGGAACGCATTAAAATTCAATGGAACAACAAAGACGGGCCATCTATCTACAATCAACATAGACAAGCAAGATACTATCAGGTACTAAGTTCATGATAAATTTAAGTTCAATTAATCATATTACTTAAGAACTCCCACTTAGATAGACATCCCTCTAATCATGTAAGTGATCACGTGATCCAAATCAACTAAACCATGTCCAATCATCACGTGAGATGGAGTAGTTTCAATGGTGAACATCACTATGAAAGCACAAGTGCTCCCTAGGTGGTTTTGGTAATTAATGTCAACATATCTCTTGTTGGACTAACACTTTTATCTAGTATGTTTCAGATAAGTTCAACAATCGAGTGGCATGGACTAAAGGATGTGGGAACTCCTTCAAGGTGCTAAGGACAAAGGATTGGCTCAAGCTTCAAGCTCAAGACTCTTCATTTTCCATTTTAGTGATCCAAGATCACATTGAGTCTATAGGAAAAGCCAATACTATCAAGGAGGGATGAAGTGTTGCTTAATGAGCCTCTTGCTTCATGTGCTTAGTGATATGCTCCAAAACCCTCCACTACTCTCTCACATCCACATATGACTTAAACCTAAAGTCAAACTCGGCCCTACCGATTTCTTCTATCCGGCGCCACCGAGTTCAAATGTCATAGCCACTTCCACAAACCCTAGGCAAATCGGTTTCACTGATAGGGATCTCGGTTTTACCGAGATGGGATTGTAATCTCTCTGTGTATGTCCATTACCAAAATCGGTCTCACCGAGTTTGTGTAATCGGTACTACCGAGATTACAATGCAAACTCTCTGGTTAACTTATTACCAAAATCGGTCCCACCGAGTTTGAGTAATCGGTCACACCGAGTTTGCCTGACCAACTCTCCGTTAACTAATTACCGAAATTGGTCTCACCGAGTTCGTGTAATCGGTCTCACCGAGATTACGTTATGCCCTAACCCTAACCATATCGGTCCTACCGAGTTGGATATCGGTCCCACCAAAAACCCTAACTGTCACTAGGTTTACTAAATCGGTCTGACCGAGTTTTATGATTTGGTCCCACCGAGTTTGGTAAATTGTGTGTAACAGTTAGATTTTGTGTGGAGGCTATATATACCCCTCCACCTCCTCTTCATTCGTGGAGAGAGCCATCAGAACAAACCTACACTTCCAACTTACTAGTTCTGAGAGAGAACCACCTACTCATGTGTTGAGGCCAAGATATTCCATTCCAACCATATGAATCTTGATCTCTGGCCTTCCCCAAGTTGCTTTCCACTCAAATCTTCTTTCCACCAAATCCAAATCCTGTGAGAGAGAGTTGAGTGTTGGGGAGACTATCATTTGAAGCACAAGAGCAGGAGTTCATCATCAACACACCATTTGTTACTTCTTGGAGAGTGGTGTCTCCTAGATTGGCTCGGTGTCACTTGGGAGCCTCCGACAAGATTGTGGAGTTGAACCAAGGAGTTTGTAAGGGCAAGGAGATCGCCTACTTCGTGAAGATATACCGCTAGTGAGGCAAGTCCTTCGTGGGCAACGGCCATGGTGGGATAGACAAGGTTGCTTCTTCGTGGACCCTTCGTGGGTGGAGCCCTCCATGGACTCGCGCAACCATTACCCTTCGTGGTTTGAAGTCTCCATCAACGTGGATGTACGATAGCACCACCTATCGGAACCACGACAAAAACATCCGTGTCTCCAATTGCGTTTGAATCCTCAACCCTTCCCATTACATTCTTGCAAGTTGCATGCTTTATTTTCCGCTGCCTATATACTCTTTGCATGCTTGCTTGTTATGTATTGAGAATGTTAAACTTGTGCCTAAACTCCACTTAAACCTAAAAGAAGTTAAAAACTGCAACTTTGGTACTTAGTGTCTAATCACCCCCTGTTGGGGATGTAACTACTGAATATAAACCGCCCTGAAGGGGCCGGTTTACCCTCGACCATAATTGGGGCCCACGAAGACTCAGAAGATGGCGATTGCTGTAGAGTTTAGAGGCCCGGAGGCCAGGGGCGAATTAGGGCCCATAATGGTAAAACCGCCATACCATGTAACTTGAGCTGTAAGATAAGAGAAAGAAGAGACCGAGCCGGACACTTGTATGAGCCGGCCTCGGAACTCTGTAGACCGGCCGGACGTCAACCCGTGTATATAAGGGGACGGCCCGGCAGCGGTTTAGGGACGGAACAACAACAATTGAGGCTTAGGCGAAGCTATTGCTCCCTAGTCGCCGAAATCACATCAATCCCATCACAACTAGACGTAGGCTTTTACCTTCATCGAAGGGCGAACTAGTATAAACTCTCATGTCTTTGCGTCCGCTTTAAACCCTCTAAGTTAACCCGTCACGATGGCCCTGCGACTAAGTCCTTTTCATGAGGACATCTGCCGTGACAATTCCACGACAGTTGGCGCCCACCGTGGGGCTATCGCACGATGGTTTGATGATCTTGGAGGGCAAGTTCGAAGGACTCGAAAGCTATGCTGTGGGCCGGATGACCAAGAGTCGTCGCGGCAAGCTCTACATTGACGATGCAGGCTGGGGCCCCGAGGCCGGCTCGGTTGAGTACGGGTACCGGGTCCCCTTTGGTGGCATACACGTGTTCATCGGCAAGATCGGCGAGCCAGGGCCTGGGCCGGACATCTGCACCGACCTCGTCGAGACGGCTCGTGAGCGAAGAAGAATCTCGCCTGGCTAAACCGGTTGTCGAGGCGTGCTTTCGTGGGAGTCATCCACGGAGGAGACTATGAGGGCGGATCAGCATCCGTGGCGAAACCGTTGTCTACTCCGATGACGAAGTCGTCAACCGAGGAAACCGAGTCTCTATACCGCCGCAAGATGGCCGATCGGGGCTGTTCCGATGATGAGAGTATTCCGACCCTTTGATCTGCCCAACCGGGTTGGAATATTCATGGCGGTACTGGCGATGCTTCACTCTTCGACCGCCCGCGCCAATGGTCGCCGGTTCAACAGCGGTGATGGTAGCCGGGCAGGAGGCCCCGCGCCGCCGCTCAAGTTTTATCGTAACTATTTGATGCATTGGCTGTGCTCATGGCGAGAGGCTAACCCGGCAGATCAAGACCTGCATAATGCGGAGATTGCAAAGGTGAAGGAGCAGATCACTCGAGGCTAAAGCGGATCTGGCAGCCACAGACGTCGAGGATGATGGCGGGCGGGCCGCTTTGGATGCGCAGCTTATAGGCTCATCTTTGGATCGTAACGCGTCGCATGAAGTCATGAAAAGAAAGTACAGATCCCGTTTGCCCTCGGTTTTCGAGGAAGAGACCTCTTCAACACCCGGGAGCGAGGACCGATGTAATCCGCCGCCGGTGGTGAGCCGGGCGGAAGCACTGGACGGCGCGCCGATTCAGCCCGTGTGATAGATCTGCCTCGCCATCATGCCGGCGCCTCGGTACGTGCTAACACCTCCAGGTCACTACTCCAACCCGATGGATAACCTTGTTGCGGCTGCGGCGCGGTTGGAGGCGATTCCAATCGAAGGCGATTCACCACAGGAAGTGGAAACACGCAGGGTCAAAGAGCTCCTGAGGACGGCCCTGGCCCAACAGGAAGTGTACTCATACAGCCGTGATAGGATCCACTCCACCCCCCGCCCAAGCCGGAGTTATAGCCGACACACAGATGAACCGCCGTGTCAAGTAATGCGGCCTTGAGGCACCTCGCGGCAACAACCCGGCGGGTGGCTTCGAAAACGCTCAAGAGGTGGTGGACCGGGCCAGGGCACGTAGGGAGGCCGAGTTAGCAGCACAGCATGAGGATCATCAGCTCGCACCGGTTCGACCGACCATCTTCGAGCCCGGGGTTACATCTGGCTCTTTGGGGGTGCCTTGCCTCGTCCCTCGCTACGCAATGTACGCTTGCCCAAAGACTTCAAGGGGCCACGCAAGGTGCCCAATTATACCGCCGATCTGGCTCGAGGCGTGGATAGAAAGCTATGAGATGGCCATGGAGATGCTAGATGTGGATGAAGCTGCATGTGCAAAGTATTTTACCATGATGCTTGAAGGCACGGCCCGTGCTTGGCTGAAAAACTTGCCACCCAATTCCATCAGTTCATGGACCCGCTATGGACCCGGTTCATTCAGAATTTCAAAGACACCTGTAAGCAGCCCATGTCTGTGGTGGACTTGGCGGCTTGTGTCTGTGCCGAGGGGAATCCACAACCCATTGGGTGCGCCGTGTTTCAAGTTCTACATTCTTTAGACCGGATCAACACCGATTCTCGCAATCTTAACCCTAGAGAGCAACCGCCGTTCGAACCTTTAAAATTGAAGCTGGGTCGCATGAAGCGTTTTTGCAATGACATGGGCACTCTCATGGGTGTTTTAGTGAAGTACGCTGATTCTGATAGTACCAAGGATCCCGAGTCCGAGGAGGAGGATGGAACAGGGAAGGGAAAACAGAACAGCAACTCCAGAAGCCAGCAGCATCACTCGGCAAGTAACGGAGGAAACAAGCGTAAGGCGAATGGTAACATGGGCTTCATAGCCAACACCAATGTGCAGGACAAGGGTCAACGGCGCAAGGGTAAACATCCGAACCGAGGTGGTGCGCCTAATCACAATCCGGACCGGTTGAATTATCTGCTGAACCAACCCTGTCCAAGCATGGGACGAAGAGGCGCCAAAGAAACCACCTCTGGAAGGATTGTTACATTATGCAGGAGTTCAAAAGTTCTAATGCTTTCCGGTATGATCAAGGGCCCAATGGCGGTTCGTGGTCCGCCCGGTTCTACGGTGGAGGAAATTCCGGTCCAGGGTTCAATGGTAATCCGGGCGGCGTAACAATCGTAACAATCGTAACAATCGTAACAACCAAGGTGGTTACAATCAGCAGCAGCGGCAGTCGGGTTATCAAAGCAATCCGAAGCGGTTAAATGGTGGGACAGTATCACGTCTTCACCACTAGTTTGGACAAGCGAGACCGGAAACTTCAAGCGGGCAGTCAACGTTGTTGAACCGGCCGTGCCGCATTACCTACGCTGGTCAGAGCAGCCTATTGTGTGGAGTAGAGAGGATCATCCTCCCCGGGTTGACAATCCGGGTCAACTAGCCCTAGTGGTGGCGCCTCAGGTGGGAGGATACAAGTTCACCAAGGTGCTTATGGACTGAGGGAGCAGCATCAACATCCTGTATTATGAGACCTTCCGTCGTATGGGGTTAACGGATAAACATCTCAAACCGTCCAATACAATGTTTCGTGGTGTGGTGCCTGGCAAGTCAGCATATCCAGTTGGTAAAATAACTCTGGAGGTGGCCTTTGGGGATGAACATGACTCCAGATCGGAAACATTGACATTTGAAGTGGTGAAAATTCAAAGCCCTTACCACGCCCTGTTTGGGCGGCCGGCTTATGCCAAGTTAATGGCGCGACCTTGTTATGTTTATTTGCAGCTAAAAATGCCGGGTCACAAAGGGACGATAACGGTTCATGGGAGCCGCAAGATCGCTTTAGAGTGTGAGGAAGGTGATGCGCTTACGCAGAGTCGGTTTGTGCCAATCAAGAGCTCAAGTACTATAAAGACAAGGTTGATCCGGCGGATATGACCCCGTTGAAGAAGCCAACTACAGAGCGCGATCCGGATCTGAAGTTTAAGTCGGCGGCTGAGACTAAACTTGTTGACTCTGTGCCCGGTGATTCGCCCAAGCAGTTCATCATCAGTGCTAACTTGGATCCTAAATAGGAAAGCGCGCTCATCGAGTTCATCCGTGAGAATCGGGACATTTTTGCATGGAAGCCTTCTGACATGCCAGGTGTACCGAGGGAACTCGCTGAGCACACTCTTAATGTTGATCCCAAGTACAAACCGGTAAAACAGTTCCTTCGCCGGTTTAACGAGGAAAGGCGTAAGGCCATTGGAGAAGAGGTTGCCAGGCTCTTAGCAGCAGGTTTTGTCGTTGAAGTTTTCCATCCAGAGTGGCTTGCTAATCCGGTGTTGGTCCTTAAGAAAAACGGCACTTGGCGCATGTGTGTGAATTACACAGATCTTAACAAGGCTTGTCCAGCAGATCCTTTCGCCCTCCCCCGCATTGACCAGATTATTGATGCTACGGCGGGTTGTGAGCGTTTGAGCTTTTTGGATGCGTATTCGATATCATCAGATAAAAATGGCGGTTAAGGACCAGGAGAAGACATCGTTTATCACTCCCTTTGGAGCCTTCTGCTATGTGTCTATGCCTTTTGGGCTCAAGAGCGCCCAAGCAACTTATCAGCATTGTGTACAGAATTGCTTGCATGAACAGATCGGCCGCAACGTACATGCTTATGTGGATGATATTGTGGTTAAGTCAAGGAAGAAGGAAACACGATTGAGGATTTGAAAGAAACCTTTGACAACTTGCGGGTGTACAAGATGATGCTTAACCCGCCAAATGTGTTTTCTTGTTCCTACAGCAAATTATTGGGTTTCCTTGTGTCCAACAGGGATTGAAGCTAATCCGGAGAAGATTACAGCTATCACCTCCTTGGCTAAGCCAAAGTGTATCAATGATGTCCAGCGATTGGCAGGCCGGATTGTCGCGCTGAGCCGGTTTATCAGCCGCCTCGGAGAGAAGGCCATTCCTTTGTACCAGATGCTGAAGAAGACGGATCAGTTTGTCTGGAGTTCAGCCGCCGATGAAGCATTGGAGGATTTAAAGCGGCAATTGGCCAACCCGCCTGTTCTCGCCGCTCCCATTGACAAGGAGCCGCTTCTGCTATATGTTGCTGCTAATGCCAGGGCAGTTAGCGTAGCCATTGTGGTAGAACGGAAGGAGGCGGGGAAGGAGTATCCGGTTCAATGTCCGGTTTATTACATCAGTGAGGTGCTCATTGAGTCCAAGCAGAGATATCCGCATTGGCAGAAGCTGGTGTATGGAGTTTTTATGGCAAGCCGGAAGTTGAAGCAGTATTTTCAAGGGCATACCATCACGGTGGTCAGTTCAGCTACCTTGGGTGATATCATACATGTAACCGGAAGCGATCGCCAGATTGCTAAGTGGGCCATAGAGCTTGGGCCGCACGATTTGCGGTATGTGCCTCGGACGGCAGTAAAATCCCAAACACTTGTGGATTTCATTAATGATTGGACGGAGTTACAAGCGCCTGAAGAAAAGCCGGATCATACCTATTGGACCATCCACTTTGACGGGTCCAGGCAGTTGGAGGGCTCGGGGGCTGGAGTTGTGTTAACTTCCCCACGAGGTGAAAAGTTTTGTTACGTCCTCCGCTTAATGTTCCCTTGTACTAACAATGCAGCTGAGTATGAAGCCTTGCTCCATGGTCTTCGGATGGCTAAGGAGATGAATCTAAGCCGGGTTAAGTGCTTGGTGACTCGGACTTGGTGGCCCAACAGTGTCGTGCACTTGGGATTCCAAAGACCCACTCATGGCTGCATATCGTCGGGAGGTGGATGTTGTTGCAGGTCATTTTAAAGGCTATCAGGTGGACCATGTGGATCGTCGGAAGAACGAAGCGGCGGACGCTTTAAGCCGGTTGGGCTCTCAACGCAAACCGGTCCCGCCCAATGTCTTCCTTGATGTACTGCACAATCCGTCAGTCAAGCTTCCTGATGAAGTAGATTTGGCTATTCCTGATCCGGAGGCTCAGTTGGTGGCAGCCCTGCATGTCATTCCGGATTGGACGCTCCCTTATTTGGCGTACATGAGCCGGGGCAATTTACCAGAAGATGAGACGTTGGCCCGACAGATAGTTCGGCGGTCTAAGTCTATGACCATTATTAATGGCGAGTTGCATCATTGCAGTGTGTCAGGGGCGTTTCAGCGTTGTGTGTCCCCTGAGGAAGGCTGTGAAATATTGCGTGAGATCCACGAAGGGGACTGTGGTCACCACGCCGGTTCAAAATCCTTGGTGGCTAAGGCGTTCCGCCATGGTTTTTATTGGTTGACTGCCCATGCTGATGCGGAAGATCTGGTCGACGATGTGATGGTTGCCGAAGTTTTCTAGACGTGCTCATATACCGCCCAAGAATTGAGGATGATTCCAATTACTTGGCCGCTTATGCATTTGGGGTTGGACATGGTAGGACCTTTTAAAAGGCCCAAGGACAAGAAGACACACTTGCTGGTAGCAGTCGACAAATTTACAAAATGGGTCGAGGCGGAGCCTGTTAGCAAGTGTGATGCGGCCACGGCGGTTCAGTTCATTAAAAGGGTGATCTTCCGGTTTGGGTTTCCACACAGTATCATCACAGATAATGGTACCAATTTGTCCAAAGGTGCCATGAAGGAGTTTTGTGAACGTGAGCACATCCGCTTGACGCGTTTCTTCAAGAGCTCACCCACAGTCAATGGTCAAGGTGAACGAGCTAATCAGAGATCCCGAGAGGTATCAAACCCGGCTTATGGTCCCTTTATAGAGGATGCCGGGCTGTTGGGTAGAAGAGCTACCATCCGTGTTATGGAGTATCAATACTACCCCTAACGAGATCCACTGGATACACACCGTTCTTTATGGTCTATGGAGCGGAGGCGGTCCTCCCCAGCGATATCCGTCATGACTCGCCTCGTGTGGCAGCCTATGTTGAGGCAGATAACGAGGCATCACGGCAGGACGCTTTGGGTCGACTGGATGAAGAACGAGATATGGCGGTTGCTCGCTCGGCGATTTACCAGCAGGATCTTCGTCGGTATCACGATCGGGTCGTAACCGTAACCTTTCAAGAAGGAGACTTGGTACTTCGGCTCATTCAAGACCAGACAGATATGCACAAGCTATCCCCACCTTGGGAAGGGCCTTTTGTGGTCAGCAAGAATCTGCACAACGGGTCATACTATCTGATTGATATTCGAGAGCATAAAGACTCACGCACGCCGAAGAGGAGACCAACAGGCCGTGGAACATAGCTCATCTTCGGCCTTATTATACCTGAGCCACCGGCTCGCCTTATGTACATATTATGACAATGTATATATTATGAGTAAAAGCAATAAACCGGAGCCTCGGTTAAAGCGGGGTATCCGTTCTGTCAAAATCCGGCTTGGGTACATGGAGTTGTTGTTTTAAAAACGTCCTCCGGTTTATCCCTTGAGCTTGCTCTTCAGAAGCTTTTAAGATGTCATCTGGGGGCTTGGTCGTGTCCGAACCAATGCAACACCTTTTGATAGGCGAAAGCCACCAGATCACTTGGGGACATGGTCAAATCTGAACCAACACGCCTCTTGATCGGCCTAAGGCCATAGAGTCACTTGGGGCTTGGTCGAACCCGAACCATTGCCACGCCACTTGATCGGCATAATGCCACGGTTTCAGCTTGGGGACCCGCTGACTTGAACCATAGCTACACCTTATTGGGAACTTGGTCCTGTCCGACCATGGTAATGCCATCTGATCGGCTCAGTAAAGCCTCTTTCTGCAAATTCTTATTTGATTTTTTGTTGCGTTTTTAAACCGATAACATTTTTTCAAACCGGTTCAACCAGTCAATTGGCGGCTTTCGGTTTATTTTAATCCAGAAATAACTTTTCCGGTTTGACTTTTCCTGTTAACATCCCATTATGGAGTAACAGGGGGCCTAACATGACCCGGCATGGTTTACATGGTAAACCGGCATTATAAACACAGGAGCTATTTTCTCCTTTAACGGTAATGGTTTATACAACCTCCGCTTCCATGTTGGCTAAGCCAACTTCATGCCCGACGCTGGCAGGTATTTTTGTATCACAAAATTTTGATCATATACCTCAATATTTCCTTACATATACATATGAGCGTCACAAGCCGGCTGGCGACACAAGCCGCCGTGGCGGTTTAAGAATTTGTGATTGCAGGCAAAATAGATTGAAGGTTTCGATTATTCAATCAAAAGTATCAGCACCTCTGCGCGAAGGTTGCAGACTGAAGGCATAAAGGCATATTCAAAAACAAAAGTGCTGGCTATTCTATTACAAGGCCTTCCGAGGCCCAACATTTCGAATGGCGTTATGACTAGCAGCTTATGATGCATCAACCGGCTTGATAGATTAAGCTTCCTCGCCGAGTTGACGTGAAGAAGATGGGTCGTCTGGCGTCGGTTCAGCTTCTTCCTCTTCATCACCCAAGGGCCGGAAGTCATTGGTAGACCAGTCAATCCGGTTTAAAGCACGAAGACAGCCTCTTCACTTATAAGCTCACCGGATCAACGTCGAGGCATAAGTGTGCTTACGGATTGGAGGAACAAGGTTCTGCACTTCGAATGACAAACTCCACCCTACCGTTGTTTGCATCATAGAAAGAGCGGTAAACCGCCAGTTAGCTTCGCTGCCAGTTGACTTGTCGAGGACGCACCTCCTTTGTTATTCGCTTGAGGGCGTCATTATCAAAGGCTTCGCTTTTCTTGAGCGCCGGGAATCCCTTGGCTATGTCAGCCGGATCAAGGTCCGCTATCCATGCCTTAGCGCGAGTTAGAGCCAATAAAGTGCCAGCTCGGGCCGCGGATCGTTTCAACTCTTCAAGTTGTGCCGGAATCATGGATAGCCGGTCCAGCGTATCTTTGATCAAGGACGGAGCTGTGTTATCATATGACGAGCGCGCATATGACTCGCTGGGTGCCGGTATACAGCTGCTCAATCAACGTGTATGCAGCCTTGAGCTTCTTCCGCATATCAGAGCCCAGATGAGCAATACGCTTCCCTGTACCGGTTTAAGACAGCTCAGGTTAAACTGGCGGAAATATCAAAACGGAATAGTAATCAGTGAAAATCCTCTTACCAAAGATCGCAGAGGTCATGGCATTAATTTGGCGCTTTAGGCCGGTGAGCTCTTCTGTCACCGGTTTAAGAGCTGCTTCAAAGATCTTCCGCCTGCTTTTAGCAAACCTGCCTTCTCGGTGTCCCAGTTGGCCTGCTCGGATTTATACCACTCCTTGAGCTGCTCCATAGTGGTCAAGGCAGTTTTCAATTCATCCTTGGCTTTGGTGGCTTCTGCTTGTCGAGTCTTCAGATTGGCACGAAGGTCCTTGAGTTGTACAGTTTGCTGGTATATATCACTCTGATAAAAAATGGAGCACATTAGTTGTTTCATTATGAAGTCCCAATCTTATTACAGGTATTCAACTTGGCACTTGGGGGCTAATGGCTAATTGATCTCATCTTGCTATGGTCATACATGTTAAAATCCGGTTTAACTATGCTAAGTTGAACCGCCCTTGGGGCTACAACTCAAGTTTGAGACGTATGAGTTTTATATTAAGTCCCGGTTTAACTATGCTCAATTGAACCGCCCTTGGGGCTACTACACAACAAAAGTACAATAGAAACATAACTCCATACCTCATATCGTTCCTTCATACGATTCACCGCATCGGCTTCAAGTCACGACTTGTGTAGAGTCGGTTCAGAAAGCCAGAGTGAAGTTCTTGAGCAGAGAAGTTATCATAAGCTGACAGATCAGTTTTTCCCTTCTCTTTACTCATGGAAGTAGACTCTTCCTTGGCGCTGTGTTTTGATAAAGCGACCGGATTGCCAGGGGCGGTATAGGCGGTGCCCGTCCATCACGACATCATCATCTTTGGCGGGCTGGCCAGATTGGCATTCTTCCTTGGGCTTGGTGTTTTCATACCTGTGCTCGGCGTTTCAAAGAATCAAGCTACTGCTCTGCTGCAAGACTCGGTGGAGCAGGATGTGAGGTTTCCACTTGGGCATCCGGTTCAACCTCTGGCGGATTAGCATTGTCGTCTTGGTTCAACCCGCGTAACTGTTTTAGCAACTTCAGGCTTTTCACCATGGTGCTCTAGAGTCTTCTCCGGATCAGCATCCACAGTAGGGTCAAGGGTTTTCTCCTTCTTACTTAAGCGAGCCTTGGTGCTGCAATATTCAGAGTTAGAGTGTGATGAACCGACAAATGCGAAGAAAACAAAAAAGAGCATTATGCTTACCCGCAAAGAACTTTAAGAGGAGGCAGTTGATTGGTTGAAGAACCGCCAGATGAGTTGGAAGAGGCCTGATAATTCGGATAAGACGGATTGAGAGGACATCGGAAGAAACCTTTCAAAGGATAACGCTTTTCAGGAGAACAAATCACCTCTGGACGACGCTTCCGGGTTGGGGTGTCAGGTAAACCAGACGATGTAATTTGTTGACCGTTGTGCCGGGTCGTACGGCGCTCTTCAGCCTGCTGTATCTTCAAAGAAAGGTTCGGATTCAAATGAGCATGGGAGTGAGATTTTTTCACTTTCCGGACTGTGCGGCGAATTCTTTTAACCGGCACAAGATCAGATTCGGAAGAAAGAAGGATTACCTCAACAGATCGGCATGATCGGGCTTCAAAGATCATCCCGGGAATTGAAATCACAATAGGATGAAGGATAAAAAGGGACAAAGTAAATCAAGCTTTACCTCAGCTTCTGAATCTTCTTCTTCCGGCGGATCAGAAGAGTCGGCGGTTTTCCTCTTACCAGCTTTCTTGGTGGTCTTGGACTTTATACGAGGAACCCGGGCCGGTTTGGTTCGTTTCCAGAAGGAGCTGTTAGCCTGAGAAGTAACAAGGATTAATATATATCAATAAGGCATTAATATCCGAAGAGCGATGAGCGGAGACTTAACGCAGCCGGTTTGTTGGAAACACATAATGGGGCCAACCCGGATTGGCTGCAAACGGAGATCGGCTCATCGAGCATCATCTTCACTGTCTCAGTGACTTCAAGCTCAGTTATTGGGAGTTCGTGACGTCTTTGAGGGTCTTTGACGCTACCAAAGTGTATTCGCTGCATCAATCCGGGCGGCGGCTTAATGGCAAGATGCCCCAAGAAACCCAACATCGAACAAGGTCAATACCGGTTAAGCCATTGGCCATTAGAGCCCGGAGTTTGATAATTTGAGGCGCAAAATTCTTCCGTTCTGCTGGCGGTCAAGCGTAAAGGCAATGGGTGATGGTTGCTAAGCCGGTGAGGGCGGTAGCCCGGCAAGGGGTTCTCGCTGTTAGGAGCGGTATTCCGGCAATAGAACCAGGTTTGGTTCCAATCTTTTGGATGGCTATGGTGTTTTGCGTGAGGAAAGTCTACTTCCTTCCTTTTCTGGATTGAAACGCCACCCAGTTCCGTGTTAGGACCATCCGAAAACTCCGTACGGCGGTTCAAATGAAAGAAATCCCGGAACAGCTCCACAGATGGTTCTTCTTGAAGATAGACTTCACAGAAAACTTGGAAATTGCATATATTGGACACAGAGTTCGGACCAATATCTTGTGGATGGAGTTGGAAACTTGCGAGGACATCCCGGAAGAAATTTGACCGGGCGGGCTGAATCCCCGGTCTAAGTGCTGCATAAATACAATTACTTCTCCTTCTTGAGGTTCAGGAGGGCATTCGGCATCCGGAACACGCCAATGGAGGACATTTTTGGAGGCTAAACTGCCGGTGGTGACATATCCATTGAGTTGCGTCTTAGTGATCTTGGACCGGACCCAATTGCAAGCTGAGAATTGTTTGGCCATTCCGGAAGAAGAAACTGCGAAAGGAAAAGTAAAAAATGGTTCACCGTTAACGGTTCAGACATATTATACAATGCTAAACCGGAAATTTGGCAGTCAGTTCCAATTTCCGGTTTAACTGAGGACTAATGGAGTATGACGAGCTATCAAAAAATTAAACCGCCCTTAGGAGGAAGAGACAGAACTGGAAAATCTGCTAAGTGTGGACAGAAACAGGTTTTACATATGAATGGAATTAATTTGGATCTACCGAAGATTCAGTAAGGAAAAATTTCTGCAACCCATGCAAGCCTTATAAAGGGCAGGGTAGTTCGTGCGTTCTAACAAGAGGATCTGAACAAAAAGAAAGATGTGCAAAGTGCTAAATTGAAGGCGGAGCAGTTACTACACAGGATATATGCTACGGTTGGGTTAAAAAGCCATGGCAGAGCAGGTATGAAGAGACTAGGGATGAACACCTATGAACGACGATATGAACAGGAGCCTCAAGATGCGGATCTAGGGCATGAGGAGGAGCCTTACCCGATGCATAGAATAGCGGAGGAGCGCCAAGAGTCTCTGGTACAACCAGGTTGATGCAGCTGACCTTGCACCGACGCCGCGTCGGAGGTCGGAGGCGACGGCGGAGCTTTAGAGCTGGAGCGTCGCGAGGAAGAAGAAGCGGAAGGAGGAAGAAGAGGAAGGGCCTTCCGGTCTATTTATAATGGGACGGAGTAATTAATAGCGAGAATGGAGGAGTTAAAAGCGGCGAGGCAGCGCGGTCGCCTCGATTTCGGGATAATATTAAATGAAGGGAATCTTACTGCTTTGGGCTTCTTTAATAAAGATGACGTCAAGATGCTCTGTTCTTTGTGGTCGAGAGGATGGCGTCCACGGCCGGTTTAAGCGAGATGGCGGTTTATGAAATATGAAGGAAGATATTCAGAGTTACCTAAGATGTCAAGATTAACATGAATAGGTTCAAGTCAACTGGGGCCTAATGTTGGGGATGTAACTCATCAATATAAACCGCCTGAAGGGGCCGGTTTACCCTCGCCATAATTGGGGCCCACGAAGACTCGAAGATGGCGATTGTTGTAGAGTTTAGAGGCCCGGAGGCCGGGGCTAATTAGGGCCCATAATGGTAAAACCGCCATACCATGTAACTTGAGTCATAAGATAAGAGAAAGAAGAGACCGAGCGGACACTTGTATGAGCCGGCCTCGGAACTCAGAGACCGGCCGGACGTCAACCCGTGTATATAAGGGGACGGCCCGGCCGGTTTAGGGACGACAACAACAATTCGAGGCTTAGGCGGCTATTGCTCCCTAGTCGTCGAAATCACATCAATCCCATCACAACTAGACGTGAGGCTTTTACCTTCATCGAAGGGACCGAACTAGTATAAACTCGTGTCTTTGCGTCCGCTTTAACCCCTCTAAGTTAACCCGCACGATGGCCCCGCCGACTAAGTCCTTTCATGAGGACATCTGCCGTGACAATTCCACGACACCCCATCTAGACACCTCTTCTCAAGATCCTACAAGTGGTATCAGAGCATTGGTCTCCATTTCCTTGGTTTAATCACCATTGGAGGAAGATGGATGAGTCTACTTTGGGGAGTCTTAGACATAGAGTGCCTATCCTTGATGGAGAGTATTTTCATGGGTGGAAAAATGAGATGCTTGTAATTTTCAATCAATATCATTTGAGCAAGTACATTGCTAGCCCTTGTGCACCTCATGTTGATCCTATGCATCCTACCCTTGATGAATCCATTGACATGATTAGGAACCTTAGAACTTTTAATCTCCTCACTAGAGGCTTGCCTAGAAACTTAATTAGAATCTTGCCTACTCTTGAGTGTGCCTACACAATATGGAAATTTCTTGAGGACCGCTTTCCAAATTATTCCTTGAAAAATCTAGATGAAATTCTCCATAAGTTTATTGCCTTGAGTAAGATGAATACTGGTGATCCTATGTTTGGTGATCGTCTATTTGAACTTACCGACCTTATGCGTGCCAAAGGAGTTGTTGGAATTATTGGTGATATTATTTCCGAAGCTATAAGAATTCATAAGCAAGATCATTGTCAAACTCACTCTAACGAATTACCCTCTCTAGGACTTGATCCACCACATGACGATGTTGAACATGGATACTATGATGAGGATGATGATAGTGACTTTGATCTTGATGATGCAATGAGACATTTTGGTCTTATGGAAAATCTTCGGGGATATGTGTTAGGAGGAAAGGAATGGGTTCTTGACAGTGGATGTACCGATCACATGACCGGAGATAAAGACATGTTTCGTGAGCTTGCTGAAAATGATAGTCCTCGAAAGTATGTTACTTTCGGTGACAAATCAAAGGGTAAGGTCGTTGGCCTCGGTAAGGTGGCCATCTCACATGATAGCTCCATTCAGAATGTCATGCTCGTTGTATCTCTTGGCTACAACTTACTTTCAGTATCTAGACTTGCTGATTTCGGTTTCAATGTCCTATTCACTGAAGTAGATTGCCAAGTGTTTCGTCGAGACAATCATAAAATGGTCTTTACCGGTATACGTAGACGTGATCTTTACATTTTTGATTTCTCTAAAAAGGCACAACCTAAAACTTGCTTCATTGCTAAATCCTCAAAAGGTTGGTTATGGCATAGACGACTAGGTCACGTTGGCATGAGAAATCGTGACAAGCTTATTAAAGGAAATCATATCCTTGGAGTTAACGATGTAATATTTGATAAGGATAGACTGTGCAGTGCTTGTCAAGCAGGTAAACCGGTTGGAGGAAGGCATCCCGTGAAGAACATCATGACCACAAGGAGGCCGCTCGAGCTACTTCATATGGATCTCTTTGGTCCCAACGCTTACAAAAGTCTCGGTGGAAATTCTTTTGGTCTAGTTATAGTTGATGATTTTTCAAGATTACCTGGGTGTTCTTTCACGATGATAAATCGCGGGTCCAAAAGATCTTCAAAAACTTCACTAGGAAGGCCCAAAATCAATTTGAAGTGAAGATCAAGAAGGTTCGCAGCGACAATGGAACGGAGTTCAAGAACGCAAATGTGGACACCTTTCTTGACGAAGAGGGGATTTCACACGAGTTCTCAAGACAGTACACACCTCAACAAAATGGATTTGTTGAGAGAAAGAACCGGACGCTTATCGAAATGGCGAGAACGATGCTTGATGAGTACAAGACGCCGAAGCATTTTTGGGCAGAAGCGGTTGAGACAGCTTGTCATGCAACAAATCGCTTGTATCTTCACAAGCTACTCGGCAAGACGGCATATGAGCTCCTCACTGGTAACAAACCCCAAGTTGGATACTTTCGAGTATTCGGCTCAAAGTGCTACATTCTTGATAAGCATCGTCGTTCAAAATTTGCTCCTAAGTCTCATGAAGGTTTCCTACTAGGTATGGTTCAAACTCTCACACTTACCGTGTCTACAACAATTTCACCCGAAAGGTTGAAGAGACGGTAGATGTGAAGTTTGATG
Organism: Aegilops bicornis; assembly: GCA_021605145.1. Lineage (NCBI taxonomy): Eukaryota > Viridiplantae > Streptophyta > Magnoliopsida > Poales > Poaceae > Aegilops > Aegilops bicornis. Next base: position 379,281,886 of record CM038675.1, on the reverse strand, counting down.
AATCTAACGGCTCGCAAGTAGAGCAATTGCCAATTGATGTAGGAGACAAAGACCCTTCGGAAGCAATCCAAGACTTGTCTATTGGCAAGGTCCGTCCAACGGAGGTGAAGGAGAGTACCTCGTCTGTCCAAGTGGAAGTTTCTACTTCACGACCAGGTGAACCAAGAGTTGATAAGGAAGCATCCACAAGTGGAACACACCAAGATGAAGAAAACGAGGAAGAACATCACGAACGTCAACAACCTCCTTCTCCACCACAACAAGAAAACGACAATGCCAACAATGAAGATGATCAAGAAGAAGAAGAACAAGATGAAGAAGATGTTCAACCGAGACCCAAGCAAAAGCTCTCACGAGTTCGAGCAAGAAATGCTAAAGACCATCCCGTCGAGCAAATCTACAATGATATTCAAACCGGGAGAATCACTCGCTCTAAAACTCGTTTAGCTAACTTTTGTGAAAACTATTGTATCATCTCTAGCATTGAACCTATGAAGGTCGAAGAAGCATTGCAAGATCCGGATTGGATAAATGCTATGCATGAAGAGCTACACAACTTTGAGAGAAACCAATTTTGGACATTGGTTGAGAAGCCCGACAACGACCACAACATCATCGGTACCAAATGGGTGTTTCGCAACAAGCAAGATGAAGATGGAGAAGTAGTCCGCAACAAAGCACGTCTCGTCGCCCAAGGCTACACACAAGTCAAAGGTATGCACTATGGTGAGACTTATGCTCCCGTTGCTAGACTTGAGTCCATTCGCATCTTACTTGCCTATGCTAATCACCATGATATCACCTTGTACCAAATGGACATTAAAAGTGCTTTTTCTAAATGGTGAAATAGAGGAGGAAGTTTATGTTAAACAACCTCCCGACTTTGTTAATCCTAAGAAACCAAACCATGTTTACAAACTTCACAAAGCCCTTTATGGTCTTAAACAAGCTCCTAGAGCTTGGTATAAATCTTGACCAAGTTTCTTCTTGAAAAAGGCTTTGAAATTGGGAAAATTGATTCCACACTTTTTACTAAAAGGGTTAATGGAGAACTATTTGTGTACCAAATCTATGTTGATGATATTATATTTGGATCAACTAACCCTCATTTTAGTGAAAAGTTTGGGAAGCTAATGTCGGAGAAGTTTGAGATGTCAATGATGAGTGAACTCAAATTCTTTCTTGGGTTGCAAATCAAGCAAACTAAGGAAGGTACTTTTGTCTCTCAAACGAAGTACACTAAGGACTTATTCAAGAAGTTCAATATGCAAGAGTGCAAAGGTATGTCTACACCCATGCCTACTAGTGGACATCTTTATTTGACCAAAGATGGTAAACTGGTTGATCAAAAGGTTTATCGCTCTATGATTGGATCATTGTTATACCTATTTGCTTCACGTCTCGATATTATGCTAAGTGTGTGCATGTGTGCAAGATATCAAGCTGCTCCTAAAGAATGTCATTTTAAGGTCGTGAAAATGATAGTGAGATACTTAATTCATACACCAAATTTTGGCATTTGGTATCCTAAGAGGGCCTCTTTCGATCTTGTTGGCTACTCTGACTCGGACTATGCCGGAGACAAGGTTGATAGAAAGTCCACTTCGGTTACTTGTCAATTTCGTGGTAGATCTCTTTTGTCTTGGTCCTCCAAGAAACAAAACTCGGTATCCTTATCTACAGCCGAAGCGGAGTACATTGCCGCTGGTTCATGTTGTGCTCAATTACTTTGGATGACCCAAACTCTTAAAGATTATGGGATATATGTGAAACATGTTCCATTGCTTTGTGACAATGAAAGTGCTATCAAATTTGGTCACAATCCTGTACAACATTCTCGAACTAAGCATATAGAAGTTCGTCATCACTTCATTCGAGATCATGTTGCTAAGGGTGACATTAAACTTAAGCATGTTCGTACCGAAAAGCAATTAGCGGATATATTTACTAAACCCCTTGATGAGAAAGTGTTTTGCAGGTTGAGAGGATAATTGAACATCATTGATGCTTCAAACTTGGAGTAGAAACTCCATTGGATGCATGCAAGACATGAGCTTATGACTAATCCATGATATCTCTCTTATGTTGAAAATATTATATCTTGGATATATTTGCATCTTGCATGTTATCTAACCCACGTAGGTACTTGGTGGAATCAAATTCCATGAGATTGTAATCTACTCACATCTTGAGCAATCTCTACATCACCAAGTCTCTACACAATGGTGGCTGAATACAAGGAAGCACGAAATCACTCAAACATATCCTTTGATAAACTCTATGTTGAGCTTCATGATTATCATTTTTGGATATACAAGTGCTACTCCTTGCAAGAACTAACCCATGTAGGTAGATGGACTCAAATTCCAAGTGGTGCTCCCAACTCTTGATGAGCTACATCAACCTTGAGCAATCCACACAAGTTCAACTACATGGTCAACACCACCAACCAAGGTATGTTATTCCATCTTAGAGAAGCTTTACTCCGAGTCATGAGCTAAAAGCAACTCGACAAGATGTGAATACATCAAGATGCTTAAACGAAAAATGGTAACCCCATTTTGAGCTTAAACGATGAGTATGACCTATGATCATGTGATCTCACTTGACTCCTAAGTCAATATACTCTAAAATAGGTGACTTTGTCACCGACCATCTCTAGATGAAGTTCTCTCGTGTTCTTTTCTGTGATTTTGCATTTGTCTCATGCATATTTGTTTCCCCTTTCAAAAAAACTTCAGCTAGATTTCTTTCTGTTTGCTCTGCATTTCCTGCATCCAATTCATTGCACATCATTCAGTTAATTCCTTGCAAATCTTTGTGAGATCTTTCTAGTCTAGTGAGCTGAGGTGACAAGAGTTCTCTCTGCGATGAACTCAGTTTCACCGATTTGTTGTTTTTGGTCAAATCGAATCCTTTCGGTACAACCGAAACATACCACTCGGTGCCACCGATTTCACAACAGGAAAAATAGTTTGCCACTTATTCTGTGTTTCTTCTGATCCAGCTCCACTCAATGAATCTTGTCCTCTACAAGCACCCCAATTTTATCCAGTGCCTTGTGTTATGACTCAAAGACCAAACCCATTCACAACAAATTCCAGAAGACCCTTCTTGGAAATTGATGTCAAATGGAGAGAAAGGGATCACATCAAAGCTTATCTCTTCCAAAATGGAGAGAGTATTAAGGGGGAGAAAGAGATCTCCAGGGGGAGAGAATACTCAAGTAGGAAGTATTTCTCAAGGATCCCAGATGCTTGGTGTTCAAGAGGATAAATGCCACAAGTCCTTTTGGGGGAAAGACATGTTCATATGTGCTTATTTGCATTAAGCTATGTTCTTTTATATCTTTTCAGCTCTGATTTTCTGTTCCCTATCTCCTCCCAATATCTCATGCTAGATTCAGGGGGACCAAGACATCTAAGGGAAAGGAATCATTTAAATTCATTGCATATCTTTACTCTTGGGGACATGTCTAATCCAATGTGGTACTTAGTACTCACTATTTAGATGTCATCCCAGTCTTGGTATTCTTGTGGTTTCTTCTGTTTGCTCTGGCGAGTAGATGTACCTGTGTTATCTAACCTTGTTTGTGCAGGTTCATTCCACCCTAAGCCAACTCAAGACTACAAGGTAAGTATATGCATCACACTCATGTGTATGAGGAATTCTTGCTGATGTACATACTGTTTGCAAGAAGGACTCATGAGCATGAAGGTACTTTCTTTAATATTCTTTGCTCTGATGCATATGGCCAAGATACATGTAACACATTGCCTACTCTATCATGGTTATGCTCTCACATGCTTCTACATTCCATATTCACATGATTGCATACATGTAGGGGGAGCTTATGATTGTTACATGTCTTCTCAAAGCTTTACTTCCTATTCTTTATATCTTTATCTAAAGCTTTGATGTATGTTGCCATCAATTACCAAAAAGGGGGATATTGAAAGCACAAGTGCTCACTAGGTGGTTTTGGTAATTAATGTCAACATATCTCTGGTTGGACTAACACTTTTATCTAGTATGTTTCAGATAAGTTCAACAATGGAGTGGCATGGACTAAAGGATGTGGGAACTCCTTCAAGGTGCTAAGGACAAAGGATTGGCTCAAGCTTCAAGCTCAAGACTCTTCATTTTACATTTTAGTAATCCAAGATCACATTCAGTCTATAGGAAAAGCCAATACTATCAAGGAGGGATGAAGTGTTGCTTAATGAGCCTCTTGCTTCATGTGCTTAGTGATATGCTCCAAAACCTTCCACTACTCTCTCACATCCACATATGACCTAAACCTAAAGTCAAACTCGCCCCTACCGATTCCTTCTATCCGGCGCCACCGAGTTCAAATGTCATAGCCACAGCCACAAACCCTAGGCAAATCGGTTTCACCGATAGGGATATCGGTTTCACCAAGATGGGATTGTAATCTCTCTATGTATGTCCATTACAAAAATCGGTCTCACCGATTTTGTGTAATCGGTACTACCGAGATTACAATGCAAACTCTCTGGTTAACTTATTACCAAAATCAGTCCCACCGAGTTTGAGTAATCGGTCCCACCGAATTTGCCAGACCAACTCTCTGGTTAACTAATTACCGAAATCGGTCTCACCGAGATTACGTTATGCCCTAACCGTAATCATATCGGTCCTACTGAGTTGCATATCGGTCCCACCGAAAACCCTAACGGTCACTAGGTTTACTAAATCGGTCTGACCGAGTTTTATGATTCCGTCCCACCGAGTTTGGTAAATTGTGTGTAAGGGTTAGATTTTGTGTGGAGGCTATATATACCCCTCCACCTCCTCTTCATTCATGGAGAGAGCCATCAGAACAAGCCTACACTTCCATCATCCTCTTTCTGAGAGAGAACTACCTACTCATGTGTTGAGGCCAAGATATTCCATTCCAACCATATGAATCTTGATCTCTAGCCTTCCCCACGTTGCTTTCCACTCAAATCTTCTTTCCACCAAATCCAAATCATGTGAGAGAGAGTTGAGTGTTGGGGAGACTATCATTTGAAGCACAAGAGCAAGGAGTTCATCATCAACACACCGTTTGTTACTTCTTGGAGAGTGGTGTCTCCTAGATTGGCTAGGTGTCACTTGGGAGCCTCCGACAAGATTGTGGAGTTGAACTAAGGAGTTTGTAAGGGCAAGGAGATCGCCTACTTCGTGAAGATCTACTGCTATTGAGGCAAGTCCTTCGTAGGCGACGGCCATGGTGGGATAGACACGGTTGCTTCTTCATGGACCCTTCGTAGGTGGAGCCCTTCATGGACTCGCGCAACCATTACCCTTCGTGGGTTGAAGTCTCCATCAACGTGGATTTACGATAGCACCACCTATCGGAACCACGACAAAAACATCCGTGTCTCCAATTGCGTTTGAATCCTCCAAACCCTTCCCTTTACATTCTTGCAAGTTGCATGCTTTATTTTCCGCTGCCTATATTATCTTTGCAAGCTTGCTTGTTATGTATTGAGAATGTTAAACTTGTGCCTAAACTCCACTTAAACCTAAAAGAAGTTAAAAACTGCAACTTTGGTACTTAGTGTCTAATCACCCCCCTGAAAGTGCAACTATCCCTAGGTGGTTTTGGTAATTCATAACAACATATAGCTCATTGAGCTAATGCTATTCCAAGACAAATATTTCAGGAAAGCTCAATGAATGGCATGGCATGGATGATAAAAGTGGATCCCTCAAAATATTAAGGACAAAGGATTGGCTCAAGCTCAAAAGCTCAAGACTCTACATTTTACATTTTAGTGATCCAAGATCACATTGAGTCTATAGCAAAAGCCAATACTATCAAGGAGGGGTGAGGTGTTGCTTAATGAGCCTTTTGCTTCATGTGCTTAGTGATATGCTCCAAAACCCTCCACTACTTTCTCACATCCACATATGACCTAAACACAAAGTCAAACTTGGCCCTACCGATTCTTTCTACCCGGCGCCACCGAGTTCAGATGTGATAGCCACTGCCACAAACCCTAGGCAAATCGGTCTCACCGATAGGGATCTCGGTCTCACCGAGTTGGGATTGTAATCTCTCTGTTTCCCTTCGTAACGTTTCAGTCTAACCGAAGTGAGCGATCGGTCCCACTGAGATTGCAATGTAAACTCTATGTTTCCTTTTTGTAACTTTTCGGTCTCACCTAAAGAGCAAATCGGTCCCACCGAGTTTACCTGACCAACTCTCTGGTTAGCTAATTACCAAATTCGATCTCACCGAGTCTATGTAATCGGTCTCACCGAGATTACTTTATGCCCTAAACCTAATCATATCGGTCCTACCGAGTTGCATGTCAGTCCCACCGAAAACCCTAACGGTCACTAGGTTTACTAAATCGGTCCGACCGAGTTTGATGATTCAGTCCCATCGAGTTTGGTAAATTGTGTGTAACAGTTAGATTTTGTGTGGAGGCTATATATACCCCTCAACCTCCTCTTCATTCGTGGAGAGAGCCATCAGAACAAACCTACACTTCCAACTTACCGATTCGAGAGAGAACCACCTACTCATGTGTTGAGGCCAAGATATTTCATTCCAACCATATGAATCTTGATCTCTAGCCTTCCCCAAGTTGGTTTCCACTCAAATCTTCTTTCCACCAGATCCAAATCCTATGAGAGAGAGTTGAGTGTTGGGGAGACTATCATTTGAAGCACAAGAGCAAGGAGTTCATCATCAACACACCATTTGTTACTTCTTGGAGAGTTGTGTCTCCTAGATTGGCTAGGTGTCACTTGGGAGCCTCCGACAATATTGTGGAGTTGAACCAAGGAGTTTGTAAGGGCAAGGAGATCGCCTACTTCGTGAAGATCTACCGCTAGTGAGGCAAGTCCTTCGTGGGCGTCGGCCATGGTGGGATAGACAAGGTTGCTTCTTCGTGGACCCTTCATGGGTGGAGCCCTCCGTGGACTCAGCAAGAACTGCTACCCTACGTGGGTTGAAGCCTCCATCAACGTGGATGTACGATAGCACCACCTATAGGAACCACGACAAAAACATCCGTGTCTCCAATTGCGTTTGAATCCTCCAAACCCTTCCCTTTACATTCTTGCAAGTTGCATGATTTATTTTCCGCTGCCTATATACTCTTTGCATGCTTGCTTGAATTGCGTGAAGATTGCTTGATTTGCTTAAGGATAGCTAAAATATGTCAAAGTCTAAAATTGGGAAAAGACATAGCTTTTAATTGGTCAAGTAGTCTAATCACCCCCCCTCTAGACATACTTCAAGGTCCTACAAATGGTATCCGAGCTTTGGTCTTCATTTGCTTTTATTTCCATAGCTTTTGGTGGTCATAGCCTTGGTTTCACAGCTTAGGAGAGTATGGCGTCTAGCGAGGGAAATTATCACCATAGAGGTCCTTACTTTGATGGCACTAATTTTGCTAGTTGGAAGCATAAGATGAAAATGCATAATCTCGGACATAACCCTGCCGTTTGGGCTATTGTGTGTACTGGCTTGCAAGGTGAATTCTTTGATGGGAGAGAACCGAACCGTGAAGCTAGTGCGGAAGAGTTGAAGATGTTGCAATACAACGCTCAAGCTTGTGATATCCTCTTCAACGGATTGTGCCCCGAAGAATTCAACAAAATCAGCCATCTTGAGAATGCAAAGGAAATTTGGGATACTTTGATTGATATGCATGAAGGTACCGACTCCGTCAAGGGATCCAAGTTGGATGTGCTCCAAAGTCAGCTTGACAATTTCAAAATGAAGGATGGTGAAGGTGTCGCTGAAATGTACTCTAGGCTTGCTCTTATCACAAATGAGATTGCCGGCTTAGGAAGTGAAGAGATGACCGACAGATTCATCATCAAGAAGATCCTAAGTGCATTGGATGGAAAATATGATACCATGTGCACATTGATCCAAATGATGCCAAATTACAAAGATCTCAAGCCAACAGAAGTCATTGGAAGAATTATTGCTCATGAGATGTCACTCAAGGATAAGGAGGAACTTCACAACAAGTCAAGTGGTGCTTACAAAGCCTCATGTGAAGCCCCCACATCATCAAGTGAGAAGCAAACCTTCAATGAAGAATTGAGCTTAATGGTGAAGAACTTCAAGAAATTCTACAAGAGTAGAAGCAAAGAAAGAAGCTCCAAGTCAAGGTCCTACAATGACAAAAGATCTTCTAGTCGAGAGCGCAATTGCTACAATTGTGGGAGACTCGGACACTATTCCAATGAGTGTACGTCACCCTACAAAAGAAGAGAAGATTCTCCCAAGAGAAGAAGTAGAAGAGAAGAATCACCACCAAGAAAGAGAAGGAGTAGAGATGATCGTTATGAACGAAGACCCTCACGGAGAAGCAAGGATTCGGAAAGGAAGGATAAGTCATCAAAGAGCTACACAAAACGAAGACATCAAGCTCATGTTGGTGAACGGGTATTCGGCTCCGACTCCGACAGTCACTCCGAGAGAAGCTATCACTCCGATTCCAAACACACTCAAGATGAAGGTGTTGTCGGCTTAGCACTTGTGTCAACCAACTCCTACGACATATTTGAATCACCAAATGAATGAATTGGAAGATGCTTCATGGCCAAAGGTCCTAAGGTAACACACCCCGAGTATGTTGATTTTAATAGTGATGAAGATGACTTGCTAGGTGATGATGATTTACTTATTGACAAATCTACTGATGAATACTATGATGAAACGTCAATTAATCATGCTAATCAAGATGAAACGAATGACAATGATAAGGAGACGATTCAGCGTCTAACTAAAGAACTAAACACTCTTAAGTTAGCTCATGATACTATCTTCGAAGATCATCGAGAACTTTTGTCACACCCTGATTTTCATGGCACAACACCTAAGCTAATATATCATTATAAAGTGTGGTTTGACAAAAACTTTTGCATTATTTGACTTTTTATTTGAGTTGGTTCTCTCTCTGTGTTTTCAAGTGCTCTTAAAAGTCAACATAGCTTCACCATCTATACCTCATCTCCTTGCCCCAAACTTCTGCCCAATGATCATGCCATGTGTATAGTACAACATAGTATTTTCTTACAAAAATAATTTGGCCAAATAGTATTTTCAAAAATTAGTTTTCCAAAAACCCCCTGAGTTGAGGTTTGCACTACAAGTACTTGACTTGGGGTGTGAAAAATCATTCAAAAGGTATATTTGAATCGTATTAGATGTAGGACTCCCATAAACCACAAAAAATATATTTTTAAAAGTTATTTTCCTATTTTATTTAAAAGCTTTTTCTTAAGGCCAGAAATGGTCTTCAATAGGGAAAAATTATTTTATTGTTATAAAAATATTTGAAAAAAATCAGGGAAACTCAGTGGACATATATTGTCCATATATAGGAGTTTCAACACATGGTCATGTTCAAAATATTGGTCAAATCCCTCAAAAACCCTTTCTAGATATTTCAAGCTTTTGAAATATTTACAAAGGAAATATTCTCCAAAAATTCCAAGAAAATTCTATCATGTCAAATATGACATGTTGGATGATCTTGATAAGTATAATGTCATGGAGAATAGTATAACCCCATGAAATCCCCTCAAAACCATTTACGTCCATTTTGAAGTTTGAGCAACTTTACATTGCCAAACATGCCCAAATGCTCTCAAATCTTGTGAACATGCTCAAGTGGTCTAATCATTAATCTAGACCAAATGGCACAAGTTTGAGAAAATGTTATATTGATCAAAGTGCCCCAAAACCCTCTCTGGCCAGAATCTAATTTGAACAACTCTGTACTACCAACTTCCTCTCCTTGACCCCAACATTGGTGAGCATATTCACATGACCAAATGAGGCCACTACACCAAGTGGTGCATCAAGGAGAAATGATTTTCTCAACTAGATCCACACAAGTTCATTTCTGCTAATTTCTAGGGTTTACAAAAGTTGCATTGGCAACTTTGCCCAAATGGACTCAACCTTGGTGGAACCTATTATTATCTCATTCCATTTGACCCTGTCAAGCCTCATGAAAAGAGGAGTTCATCTTCTTGCCCAAAACCATATCAAACACCTTCTGTATGTCAACTAAAAACCTTGTTTGGGGCTCTTCCACTAATCACCATGAGCTCCACTTTTTACCACAGCCCCTCCTAGTCCCATTGTACCTCCAGTAACAATGGAAAATCCACAACTCAATTATTGGATGAGTAAAACCCCACTTTTTCTCTCTCTGGACAGCCCATTTCCCCCTCTCTCTCAACCCCACTCCTCTCCTACTGGCCCTCCATGGCATCCAATGCCACTCCTACATTGTTTACTCACCCCCAAAACCCCCAGACACAAAAGGACATGCTCATGGCGCATAAACAATGCCAGTGCTGCAGAGCTCGCTCGAGCACGCCATGCTGCTCTCGCACTATAGCTCACCCATGCCAAGGGCATACGACAGCCTTGGGCGTCGGGGTGATGTCTCCCGAGGTGGCCTCAGTGTCCGGGACACGGCACGCTGCCGGCCCCCTCCAGAACCTCTCTCCCCTCCGCTCTGCGAGCTCACCCGAGCGCGTCCGTGCACGCTGCCCACGGTGCACCGCGGCCACGCCCATATAAGCTACTCCCGGCCTCTTGTATGGCCTCTCCTAGACCTTCCTCTATCCCTCGCACCTCCCAGACAACATCCTTCTCCCTCCCATGCTCTCTTTCCCTCTCCACGGCCGCCATGGTCGCCGTCTGCCTCCGCCTGGCTCTGGCGAACCAGAGCCTCCCCTCCTCTCCTTCGACCACCAGGAGAAGCGCTGCAGGCCAGCGGAGCCCTCCCGATCCTTATCCCCCCTGCCCTTGTGCCCACGGCGTCGCGCCCATCCACTCCCGGCGCCGCCCGTCGGCTCCAAGGCCGCCGACGCCCCAGATCCTCCCAGCCCGCGCGAAGCCCTTGGATGGACGCGTCTCGGCGTCCCGAGTACGTTGGTGCATCGAACGCCACCGGGGATGGCCGAAGTCGCCGGGGATAAGCGCCGACGCGCGCTCGGCCTCGCCTCCCCTGACGCTCCTCTACCTCAGGCGCGAGGTAGGGGATTTACCACCCTGCCACCGGCGAGGGGCCCGTCACGGCAGAGGTGACCGAGCCGGCCCACCAGTCGGGTTAAGTGGAAACGGCTTCTAGCCGATCCGCTTGCCCCGCTGGGTGGCGCTCTCCTGTAGTGCGCCTTCGGAATCACCTCTTCCCTCTCGCAGCTGAGCCACTGGGCCGAGCGCAGTAGGCGCTGTTTAGCTGGGCTTCGCCCAGTGCGCTTTATAAGGTTGACATCTTTTCTTCCTTCTTCTCTTTTTATAAATATTGTAAAATCTCTAAAGAATTCAGATGGACTCCAAATTTGATGATTCAAATTTCTGGTGACTCTATAAATCATGATCTACCTGTTGGTGCAACATGCACATTTTTTCAGAGACATTTTCTGCACAAACATTTGTCAGGTCTTGTTTTTCCATTTCTGTAATGAACTTTAGAAAAATCACAGAGAGCCCATTTTTGATCCAAATTCCATGATTCAAAATCCTAGATGTCTATAAGTTCAAAACTTAGTTTTTGAACATTTTTACTAATACTTTCTGTATCACCTCAAATAACGGTCTATTTCTTCATGTATAGCCAACTTTGCAAATTCATAGGAAAATCATTTGAACTCCAAATCCAGTGAAACCAACTCCTGAATGCTTCTAAAATCATGGTTTGTTAAACGGGTGCCTTTGCTCATTTTTCAAAAAAAAATATCTGTACACTTCTTGCAAATCCACAAATCCCTTGATTCCATCATATCAAAATGTTTAGAAATATCCATTGATCCACTTCAAATGAAATCACCTTGGTCATTCCTCATATGACCAGAGGTATCCTAGAAAAGTCCAAATCACATTTTTTTAGAGCAGTTTTATATTCTGCCTTGTTGTGTTGCTTATTATGGTTGCTTTCAACGATAGTTGACGAAGTAGACGAAATACTTGGAGCTGGACTAGAGATATTTGAAGACCTCGAAGACCTTGTTAAAACAGGCAAGCAGCCCTTTGACCATGTCTATGAAACCTTTTTATGCATGCCGTATAGCACTTTTATTGCTTGCATCAGAGACATGCTATTGTGGTGACCACATGGGGTGGCTTGCCACCGTTACTTCCTCGTTGATACTTGCATTGTGCATGACCCTACATTCTTGTGAGGGTTATGCCAGTGGGAGTAGATAGGATGCTAAAGTAGTGCTACGCAAAAGGGACGGGTATATGCGTGGTGTAGGAGACAAAGTATTTTCAAAGGACTTTTCGTACCGAGGCAAGTGTGTGTGGTTTTCGAAAACGGATTAGATTTAAGATTTGTCAACTGTCCCAACCTTACATGCGCAACCACTCTACCCTTGTATGGGAAAGGGTATTATTGATTACCTAGGCTGATACTAGCTTGGAGCCTGCATTACTAGTGACGGGGAAGAGTTGGTGCTCTCTCTCGGGACGGGGTCGTGCCAGGTAGGGCGGCCATGACTGTTTTTACAAGGCACCAGATACACCGTTGCGTCCCCTCCCGGATGTTACAATCTCGAGTGAGTCTCGTATGATGTACATCGTGAGGATACGGAACAACGAGTGGACTTCTTGTTAGTGTTGCCTAGGGAAAGGTAGTGATCGGGTGCTTACCCCGGGTACTTGAGGTATCGCGGGTCGTGGATGACACGGAAGCTCCCCGGATCTTGTGGGTAAAGTGTGCAACCTCTGCAGAGTGTAAAACTATTCGAATACCCGTGTCCACGGTCAAGGACAGTTGGGCGGTGCTGCTTAAACTACGTCCAGAGCTTCACAAACCAGTGTGTGTGTTTAAATAATTGGGGAGAACTACTTGGGTCAAGTCAAGGGAGTTGACATGATTGAGTTGGGTTAATGCCCACTCTATTTATGTTGATATCTGTCACCTGTCCTCACAGTTACTTGAATTCTCCCGATGCATGTCTTACAAGTTGTTGAACATGTCATTGCACTCAAAACTAGCTTTCTGCAAAAATTTACCTATGTCATGTATTGTTACATGTTGGACCAAAACATGGGTTGCTTGCGAGTACATTCAAAGTACTCATTGGCTTGCCACTGGTTATTTTATTGGCCAGGCATGAAAGGACAGGACATGATGAAGAATACCTCGGTGACGAACATGCGAGCTAGGACGCTTCCCAGTCAGAATGCCTGTAGGGTTAAAGCAGATGGCATGGGTTCTACTTATCGATGAATATTTCTGCTGCTTGTGTGTCATTTGATGTTCAACCCTTAAGGCTTTATCAATGTAAGGCTTGACCACAATGGTCATAAATTGTGTAAAACGGTATGTATGGATGTAAGACTCTTGTTATTCAGCTTCTGTGTGTTTAGTGAGCATTGATCTCTGGGATCACTGTACACATGCATTCGGTGATCTCGACTTATGAGTCGGGGTCCCCACAGAGCTGGTATCAGAGCCATCCTGACTGTAGGAAGCCTTAGTTAGCATGGTCGTTAGTTAGGGTAAAACTATTTCCAAAACTGCTACTAGTTTTCAAAACTATCTATACTTCTCTTCCCCTTCTTAGTTTTTCGAAAACTAAGATATACTTTCCTCTTCCCCTTCAAAATTTAATGGTCGCTAGAATCCTTATGCCCCTGACCACGGGATTCCTTGTAATCCTCGTGGATAATCTAGAAGGAAGACACCTTGCCAAACACTCACCCACCTCTTCTGAACCCAAGATTGGCGACACCACAACAAGACAATGCCAACAGAAGACACGCCTTTGAAGAATGAGGACATGAAGACCGAGAGGATGGTGACACCTTTGAATTTGCCCCAGGATGATGCAACCTTGTCCTATGACAATCAGGGTGTAAGATATGCAATACCATGATAGACATCGCTAATAGAGCAATCATGTCCTTACCGTTGTTGTATCGGCAACCACCGATGGATGAGAACCTCGCCATTTGGCCCGCCTCACTATAGTGAGCAGGAAAACGGTTCTCTTCATACCCCGCTCTTGGTGTCGATGTTGTCATCAACGTAACCGACATGTTGGACCTCTACTATGCCTTGTTAATGTCCTTGCATAAAGGATTACAAATCTGGTACCATCGACGCCTTAGAAAGCAAAAGCGATCATCATGATTAAGAAGACAAGAGAAGACCAAGTCAAAGACAGCCACGAGGAGCCACCATCGCCCCATCACCTCATCAGGCGAGAAGTTGTCAAAGATTCTTCAGGCTCAACCCAGATCGTTTCATCAAACAAGAGACGTACAACACCTGAGGAAAACTCAGGAGACTGCACGAGGCACAAGGCACGACTACTGAGTCCGAGAACCCCTAGGGTAGGATGAGTCGTGTACCCCCTATGCGCAGTCGAGTCCGTATGATAGTTCGAATAGAACCATGATTGTGTGTTGCTTGCTTTTATTTGTTTGTGTTTTGATATCTGTCGCCCTTTTGCCCTAGGCAACAAGTACACGACTATCTCACCTTCCTTGTTTATTTTGTTTGGCCCTTTTTGCACCAGTTTGTTTGCACTTGCACTATAGAACCCCCTTTTTGGCATTCCCCTCTTCTATGCTACCTCTCCATCTCTCTCCTCAACTGAAGGCTAGCAAGACAAGATACACCAAGGATTCTACTTTGGCAACCAACCAGCACTGAAGACTTTTGCTACAACCTCCTCGACCAAGTGCAGCCCCTTAGAGTTATGGTTGCCCCTCAAGATTAGAGACCCATTACTAGACCCTTGGAGACTCCACGAGATACCCCAACTCAAATCCTTAACCATGTGCTTAACCCACAGAATTGCAAAAGCATCAGTTAAGCCTCCGTAACCTTGCACAACCATGGGCCCATCATGGGACTAGTGGACATAGTGAACTAGCACATTATCATCCTGAGATAGCACCAAACTGACGATGCCATAGGGAAGACCCGTTTGAGGATATAGGAATAGATGGCTAATGACTTGATGAGTTTGTGTCAGTGACCTTGAGGAATTATCTGATACTTTTGGTGGATTATGAGGCTTTCATGTTGGTAGATGAACTTGGTGGGATCATGATTACAGAGTAGCATAGCTTTCGTTACCCCTGAGTAAATTGGATTTATAGGACAATTATGATTGCAAGCTGGAATTCTTGGAAGTATTTGGATTTTTATTAGGCAGGGGATATTGATAGGTGATAGTTGATATTAGGATAATGACTTGAGGGAAAAGTGTAGAAATTCTCGTTGGACATGAGATTTGGGTTAAATAGGTGAACCTAATGGAGTCTAGATGCTGAGTAAGTCTACATGGTTTGGATTAAATTGGATTTATACTGATGATCTCAATTATGATACCATGTTTCTCGGTGGATGATAAATTAGGAGATTGGATTAATTGTCGGAGTTGATTTAGGGTTCTATATAAGCTTGACCTTGGAGTTTACTTGACCATGAAGATGGAAATTGGTGGACTGACTATAGTAAGGTAGCCTTCCCAGTATTTGTGGATTATAGGATATTAGAAGATTGTGTGGAACACCATAGAGATTGGATTTGAAGAACTACTGGATCATGTAATGATTGGTGTAGTTAATGGGTTGTTGGAGTTGATTCATAGGAAGGAAACAAGAATTTGGAGTGGCATACGACATGTTTCCTTAGGATAGAGGTGCTTTATCTTAGACCTTGGAAGAACAGGCTGAGCACTTGGATTGTCACGTTCAAGCTTAGCAGCTTATATGTTCTACCCATGGATTTTTAGGGGTAGACATACATATGAGTTTGGGGATTGTAGACATATATGATTTTGTTAGACATCCTCTCGGGAGCCATGAGGATATGAATCACATGAGTGATGATTGGAGTTGACCTATGCAAAATGATGCTATCGATGATATGATGTGATTTGTTTAAAGGACTAGATAGACTATTGGCATCTCAGAAACTGTGCTTAAAGATAAGATGATAAATGTTCACTCGCACACTAGAATCCTTGAAACCCTTAAGCCCTACCAGGCTACAACATGGTCAGATCAGGACCTTAGGGCCTTGACAATAGATCTAGAACCACCTTGGCCCACACTCAACAAGACCACCACTAATTCCCCAGCATACTTTATGTACCCCGTGAACAAAGTCTTCATGGAGTGCTTATACAAGATAGTTTTCATCATCATTTGGTGACCTACTTGTACACCCGAAGACGGAAGAAGAGCCGTTCAGCTAGTCCAGGAACATTTGAAGACCGCCATGCCAAGGAGGAAGAACAACCACCATCTTCAAGAAGTATACTTCCGCGTCAAAGAACATGTGTATCTGCAAGCCACTCCTCTCTAAGGAACCAAGCATTTCCATGACAAGGAGACCCACACCAAGATTCCTCGGCCCTCTTCAAGATCACTCCAAGATTTAACAACCCCCTCCGAGATCACTGCAAGACGAAGAAAAGACGATTACCAACTAGAGTTACCACCTGAGTTAACCACTATGCACAGCGTTTTCCACACGACACACCCCCCGAAGTGTTTCCAACTTCCTAACTAGCCCGATCTCTACAAGGGCGTCGACCACCGAGCCATCGAACCCTAGCCAAATCTGACCTATCACGAGCTACCCATTAGCAACCTGGATTAAGAAGAACGTCATACACGAAGCCATATCGTCAGGTGCTTCAAGCTCAATGGAGCACTACACGGAAGCAGAAGCAACATGAGGACTTGGAGACTACCCCAGATCCAAGTTTCTGTATCCCTTTCGGCGCCTAGTTTGGGAATCTCGAGGACAAGATTCTTGTAAGGGGGGTAGGTCTGTCACACCCTGATTTTCATGGCACAACACCTAAGCTAATATATCATGATAAAGTGTGGTTTGACAAAAACTTTTGCATTATTTGACTTTTTATTTGAGTTGGTTCTCTCTCTTTATTTTCAAGTGCTCTTAAAAGTCAACATAGCTTCACCATCTATACCTCATCTCCTTGCCCCAAACTTCTGCCCAATGATCATGCCATGTGTATAGTACAACATAGTATATTCTTACAAAAATAATTTGGCCAAATAGTATTTTCAAAAATTAGTTTTTCAAAAAACCCCCTGAGTTGAGGTTTGCACTACAAGTACTTGACTTGGGGTCTGAGAAATCATTCAAAAGGTATATTTGAATCCTATTAGATGTAGGACTCCCATAAACCACAAAAATATAATTTTAAAAGTTATTTTACTATTTTATTTAAAAGCTTTTTCTTAAGGCCAGAAATGGTCTTTAATAGGAAAATTATTTTATTGTTTTAAAATATTTGACAAAAATCGTGGAAACTCAAGAGACATATATTGTCCATATATAGGAGTTTCAACACATGGTCATGTTCAAAATATTGGTCAAATCCCTCAAAAACCCTTTCTGGATATTTCAAGCTTTTGAAATATTTACAAAGGAAATATTCTCCAACAATTCCAAGAAAATTTTATCATGTCAAATATGACATGTTGGATGATCTTCATAAGTATCATGTCATGGAGAATAGTATAACCCCATGAAATCCCCTCAAAACCATTTCTGTCCATTTTGAAGTTTGAGCAACTTTACATTGCCAAACATGCCCAAATGCTCTCAAATCTTGTGAACATGCTCAAGTGGTCTAATCATTCATCTAGACCAAATGGCACAAGTTGGAGAAAATGTTATATTGATCAAAGTGCCCCAAAACCCTCTCTGGCTAGAATCTAATTTGAACAACTCTGTACTACAAACTTCCTCTCCTTGACCCCAACATTGGTGAGCATACTCACATGACCAAATGAGGCCACTACACCAAGTGGTGCATCAAGGATAAGTGATTTGCTCAAATAGATCCACACAAGTTCATTTCTGCTAATTTCTAGGGTTTACAAAAGTTGCATTGGCAACTTTGCCCAAATGGACTCAACCTTGGTGGAACCTATTATTATCTCATTCCATTTGACCCTGTCAAGCCTCATGACAAGAGGAGTTCATCTTCTTTCCCAAAACCATATCAAACACCTTCTGTATGTTAACTAAAAACCCTGTTTGGGGCTCTTCCACTAATCACCATGAGCTCCACTTTTTACCACAGCCCTCCTAGTCCCCTTGCACCTCCAGTAATAATGGCAAATCCACAGCTCAATTATTGGATTGGTAAATCCCCACTTTCTCTCTCTGGACAGCCCATTTCCCCCTCTCTCTCAACCCCACTCCTCTCCTACTGGCCATCCATGGCATCCAATGCCACTCCTACATTGTTTACTCACCCCAAAAACCCCAGACACAAAAGGACATGCTCATGGCGCATAAACAATGCCAGTGCCTGCAGAGCTCGCGCTCTGGAGCATGCTACAGTGCTCTCTCGCACTGTAGCTCACCCATGCCAAGGGCATACGACAGCCTTGGGCGTCGGGGTGATGTCTCCCGAGGTGGCCTCGGCGTCCGGGACACGGCACGCTGCCGGCCCCCTCCAGAACCTCTCTCCCCTCCCCTCTGCGAGCTCACCCGAGCGCGTCCGTGCACGCTGCCCACGGTGCACCGCGGCCACGCCCATATAAGCTACTCCCGGCCTCTTCTCTGGCCTCTCCTAGACCTCCCTCTATCCCTCGCACCTCCCAGACAACATCCTTCTCCCTCCCATGCTCTCTTTCCCTCTCCACGGCTGCCATGGTCGCTGTCTACCTCCGACTGGCTCTGGCGAACCAGAGCCTCCCACCTCTCCTTCGACCACCAGGAGAAGCGCTGCAGGCCAGCGGAGCCCTCCCGATCATTATCCCCCTGCCCTTGTGCCCACGTCGTCGGGCCCATCCACTCCCGATGCCGCCCGCCGGCTCCAAGGCCGCCGTCGCCCCAGATCCTCCCAGCCTGCGCGAAGCCCCTGGATGGACGCGTCTCGGTGTCCCAAGTACGTCGGTGCATCGAACGCCACCAGGGATGGCCGGAGTCGCCGGGGATAAGCGCCAGCGCGCGCTCGGCCTCGCCTCTCCTGACGCTCCTCTGCCTCAGGCGCGAGGTAGGGGACGACCACCCCGCCAGAGGCAGAGGTGACCGAGCCGGCCTACCAGTCGGGTTAAGTGGAAATGGCTTCTAGCCGATCCGCTTGCCCCGCAGGGTGGCGCTCTCCTGTAGTGCGCCTTCGGCGTCACCTCTTCCCTCGCGCAGCCAAAGCCATCGGGCCGAGCCCAAGAGGGCGCTGTTTAGCTGGGCTTCGCCCAATGCGCTTTATAAGGTTGACATATTTTCTTCCTTCTTCTCTTTTTATAAATATTGTAAAATCTCTAGAGAATTCAGATGGACTCCAAATTTGATGATTCAAATTTCTAGTGACTCTATAAATCATGATCTACCTGTTGGTGCAACATGCACATTTTTCCAGAGACATTTTCTTCACAAACATTTATCAGATTTTGTTTTTCCATTTCTGTAATGAACTTAGTTTTTGAACATTTTTACTAATACTTTCTGTATCACCTCAAATAATGGTCTATTTCTTCATGTATAGCCAACTTTGCAAATTCATAGTAAAATCATTTGAACTCAAAATCCAGTGAAACCAACTCCTGGATGCTTCTAAAATCATGGTTTGTTAAATGGGTGCCTTTGCTCATTTTTCAAAAATATATATCTCTACACTTCTTGCAAATCCACAAATCCCTTGATTCCATCGTATCGAAATGTTTAGAAATATCCATTGATCCACTTCCAATGAAATCACCTTGGTAATTCCTCATATGACCAGAGGTATCCTAGAGAAGTCCAACTCACATTTTTAGAGCACTTTTATTTTCTGCCTTGTTGTGTTGCTTATTATGGTTGCTTTCAACGATAGTTGACGAAGTAGACGAAATACTTGGAGCTGGACCAGAGATATTTGAAGACCTCGAAGACCTTGTTAAAACAGTAAGCAGCCCTTTGACCATGTCTATGAAACCTTTTATGCATGCCGTATAGCACTTTTATTGCTTGCATCAGAGACATGATATTGTGGTGACCACATGGGGTGGCTTGCCACCGTTACTTCCTCGTTGATACTTGCATTGTGCATGACCCTACATTCTTATGAGGGTTGTGCCGGTGGGAGTAGATAGGATGCTAAAGTAGTGCTACACAAAAGGGACGGGTATATGCGTGGTGTAGGAGACAAAGTATTTTCAAAGGACTTTTCAAAAACCCCGTCGGGTGCCACTTATGCCTGAGGGAGATGATGAGATGGGTAACCACTTGATGACGAAGTGGTGTACCGAGGCAAGTGTGTGTGGTTTTCGAAAACGGATTAGATTTAAGATTTGTCGACTGTCCCAACCTTACATGCGCAACCACTCTACCCTTGTATGGGAAAGGGCATTATTGATTACCTAGGCCGATGCTAGCTTGGAGCCCGCATTACTAGTGACGGGGGAGAGTCCGTGCTCTCTCTCGAGACGGGGTCGTGCCAGGTAGGGCGGCCATAACTGTTTTCTGGCACCGAATACACTGCTAAGGCCCCTCTCGGATGTTACGATCTCGAGTGAGTCTCGTATGATGTACATCGTGAGGATACAGAACAACGAGTGGACTTCTTGTTAGTGTCGTCTAGGGAAAGGTAGTGATCGGGTGCTTCCCCGGGGTACTTGAGGTATCGCGGGTCGTGGATGACACGGAAGCTCCCCGGATCTTGTGGGTAAAGTGTGCAACCTCTGCAGAGTGTAAAACTATTCGAATAGCCGTGTCCACGATCAATGACAGTTGGGTGGTGCTGCTTAAACTACGTCCAGAGCTTCACAAACCAGTGTGTGTGTGTTTGGATAATTGGGGAGAACTAGTTGGGTCAAGTCAAGGGAGTTGACATGATTGAGTTGGGTTGATGCCCACTCTATTTATGTTGATATCTGTAACCTGTCCTCACGGTTACTTGAATTCTCCTGATGCATGTCTTACAAGTTGTTGAACATGTCATTGCACTCAAAACTAGCTTTCTGCAAAAATTTACCTATGTCATGTATTGTTACTTCTTGGACCAAAACATGGGTTGCTTGCGAGTACATCCAAAGTACTCATTGGCTTGCCACTGGTTATTTTATTGGCCAGGCATGAAAGGACAGGACATGATGAAGAATACCTCGGTGACGAACATGCGAGCTAGGACGCTTCCCAGTCAGAATGCCTGTAGGGTTAAAGCAGATAGCATGGGTTCTACTTATCGACGAATATTTCCGCTGCTTGTGTTTCATTTGATGTTCATCCCTTAAGGTTTTATCAATGTAAGACTTGACCACAATGGTCATAAATTGTGTAAGATGGTATGTATGGATGTAAGACTCTTGTTATTCAGCTTCTGTGTGTTCAGTGAGCATTGATCTCTGGGATCACTGTACACATGCATTCGGTGATCTCGACTTATGAGTCGGGGTCCCCACAACTTTTAATGGCTCATGAGAAGTTACACTTTGAAAATCTCAATCTTGAGCAAGAGCATGAGTTCCTAAAAGCGATCAATGATGATCTCCGTAAGAAAAGTTCTTCTTATATTGCCAAGCGTTTACTCTTATCTACTTACATGCCTCAAGTCAAGTCTACTAACAAGAACAAGAAAGTTTCTTCTTTTAGTAGTAACAATAACAATGCTAAACCCAATATTGTTGCTTCTAGTAGTTCTCTTGATTCCACTAATGATTCTCTTAGCCAAGTTACACTTGAGCAAGAAAACAACTTATTGAAGGGAATTATAGAGAAAGGTGTATACATGAGCCTTGTCGGTAGTAAGCAATTTGAGTAAATTGTACGCAAGCAAGGAAGGCACGGGAGCCTTGTTGGTTTTGAGCGAAAGTTCAATGCCAATGGAGTTGAGTGGGAAGAAGATCTATACCCCAAGATGAAGTTTGTTCCTCAATAAGAGAAGTATGATCCTACTTCCTTCAATGGAACACAAGCACAAGACGATCTTCCACCACAAGACCACAAGAACAAAGGCAAGGACAAGCTTCAAGAGGAGATTGATGCATTTGAAGAAGCACCTAAGGCCTTGGTCAAGTGGGTTCCCAAGACTACGTCAAGTTCTACTTCATCAAACACAACTACTACACCAAGGATTCCCATCAAGATGATGTGGATCCCGAAGAACAAGAACTAGAGAGTTCTTGAGGGTGACTCGGCCAACATTTTTCACTCATATCATTATGGCTAGGACAAGTGCAATCAACTTCCATATCTTGCACTAGTTCAAGGAGTCACAAACCCTCATGTTGGTAAGGCAAGGGACAAGGTAACCTAATGTTTTCATGGACATCATTTGTGTATGCATCACTCTATGTCTATGGATATTCTTGTTTGTTCCTTGTGGGACTAACCCGTGTAGTTATTGAAAGTGCAACTCACTCCAAAGGATTGCTTCAAAAGATCTACATCAACATTAAGCATCCACATCTTCAACACCTACATGAAGTCATCAACGACAACCCAGGGTTAGTTTATCCCTCTAAGGGGGGATCTCACATCTAGGGGGAGCTTAACTCTAAGAATTGAGTCAAAAAAACTCTAATGAGGTGAACACATAAATGCTTTATGTAAAAGTAGTAACCCCACTTGAGCTTAAATGATGAGTATGACCTATGATCAAATGTTCTCATTTGACTCCTAAGTCAATATACTCATATATAGATGACTTAGTCATTGCCAATTGTTTGATAGATGCTAGAATTGGTTGTGCATGCTTTGTCACATATTTCATTTGTCATTTTATTGTGTGAGCATGTTGGTTGCATATTTTACTCATTCGAGGACATCCACTTGTTGTTTGATTGATTGGTTTCTTTTCTTTTGCCAAGTGGATGGACAAGAATGCCTAAGAACCTTCTCTAGCTATCTATGATTTTATCGTCTCAAACTCTATTCATGCTACATCACAAAATTTGATCAAGTCAGATTCGAACCACTCTGTGTGAGGAGCACTCGGAGTCCCCGATTCGTCATAGACTTAAACTTCCAAAACTTCTTTGTGATTTTCGGTCTGACCGATTCCTCCATTTCGGGCATACCAAGATTACTAAGTCGATCTAGGTTTTCAATCTCGGTGCGACCGATTTTAACTTCGGTCACACCGAGTTGTCAGTAATCATTATCAAGTTATGCATCTCGGTGCCACCGAGTTGTTCAACTCGGTCACACCGACAAAATTCAGGGTTAGGTTTCACACGGGCAAATTTTGGAAAATTTTCTCCGAAACTCCTCACCCGCGCATAGCTAGCTCTGCCTACTTGGTCTACGGATCGTCGACTTCGGCGCCAGCCGCCTCCAGCCGCTGGTCTCCGCCGCCGTCAACGGAATTCTCCTCCGCCGTTGCCGCCGTAGCGAGTTCACCGCCAAACTAGGGTATGAACTCGATCACTGTGCTATCCTCGTCCGATTCTCAGCATATTGTATTCGTAATGCATCTTGCCACGATTGAAACACTTCGGTCCAGTCAAAACAATCCCTACAATAGGTATGATTCGAAAATTTAGGGTTAGGTTTCCGCCGAAACCATCTCGGACCCACCGAGTTGCAAAACTCGGTCCCACCGATTTGGCTAACGCCATTGCACTAGTAAGTCTCGGTCTGACCGAGAACTACAAATCGGTGTGACCGATTTTAGAACTTTGTGAAACCCTAGCAGTCTCGGTGCCACCGAATTGTGACTCGGTCTGACCGAGTTCACTAGTTTAGGTTCCAAAACTGCTTCGGTATCACCGAGTTTAAAAATCGGTAGATCCGAAATGCTTTCTGTGGAAAACTAAAACTAAGTTTTTGAATCATTCTTTTGCAAAAATATCTGCATTTTGTGATGCTCATCTACTCTACCTCATCTATAACTATTCACAGGGTCAGTAGTCTGTCAGTGCAGCATGTCAGACCAAAGTGACAGCCAGAACCGGTCAGAAGAGCAGATTCATGTGAGTGAGGGCACTAGTCCCTCTAGCAGCTCAGATGAGGGGAGCAGAAGCACTCCCGGCAATTTGCCCAAGGCTGCCACAAGAACAAGGAAGAAGAAGACCTTAGAGTCTGAGGATGAGGATTATGTGGCAGCTGAGGATGAGGCCAGTTCCATGAAGAAGGTGCACAAGAAAGAGTACAACTCAACAGCAGTTAAGCCTGGAATGAAGATCAAAAGGCCAGCAGGTAGACAACCTATGTCCAAAGCCAGAGTCTTCACTCAAGCTTCTTTGGAATCCCAACCCAAAGAACCTGCTACTGCTGAAGGAAAGAAAAGGAAGGAAAGGCTCAAGAAGACCATGTCCAGAGTGATTGGGAAACCATCTATGATGGAGGAAGAGGAAGAAGAAGAGGTTGCTGAGCCTGCACCCAAGGCACAAAAGCTGATGAGCGATGCCATAAAGTCAGGGGCTGCAACTTCAAAGCCCAAAGCTGCCCCCAAGCCCAAGAGTGCACCAAAGATAAATACCAGGAGTATACAAGCAACTGAGAAGAACAAGGCTCCAATGCCTGAGGTTGATGCTGAGGAAGATGAAGAAGGGCAGGTCCTAAGGAAGCTCAAACCCAAGATCCCAGACCACAATGATGCTCATCCTGTGGCTGAGAACATGAAGATCAGGAGAGATCAAGGGTTGAGGCTATGGAGAGAGACAGATCCATATGCCACCAGGAGAAGGACTGCTGTGGATTACAGGTTCCACACCAAGGAACATCAGGACTTCTATGAGACTATCTTGTTGGATAAGAAGCCCATAGTTTGTGATATGAGGTGGGTCGACTGGACCTACATTCAGGAGAATGAAGAACACTATCCTGGAGTGTATGACAGCTTCAGTGCTTGTGGAGTTGCAGATTTTGTTAGGCAGAAGCTCACAAATTGGAACGACGAGCTCATTATGCAATTTTACTCCACAACACATTTCTATCCAGATGGTAGGATAGTGTGGATGTCTGAAGGAACACGATATCAGTCAACCATAGAGGAATGAGCAAGTCTGATCAATGCCCCAAAGGAAGATGAAGATGACTTGGACATTTATGCCAAGAAGAAGATGGGTCACAACTCAATGTCACACATGTACAAGGAAATCCCAGATGATGCACTTGAGTCCTTCAAGTTTGGATCAGTTCATTATCTTCTGTCAGAGCTTCCTACAATCAACTGGATCCTAAGGCACACTGTTTTGCCCAAATCAGGTGACCACAACATGATCAGAGGGCATGCAATCAATTTGCTTCATGTTTTTGATGTGCCTCAAAAATTCAAAGTCATGAGCCTCATAGTTGAAACTATCAAGAGGACTACAGCAGACCAGAAGAGGAGTTGTGGATATGCCCCACAGATTCAGGAGTTGATAAACTCAAAGATGGGCACAGGGAAGTATCTGTTGGATAAGGAACACATGGTTCTCTATCCTGACTTTGAGGACAATCAAGTTGTCATGACTGAAAATGAACCAAGATCAGTGCAAGCGCAAGAGAAGAAGGAGAAAGCAAGGAAAGAGAAGGCTACCAAGATGCCAACTCAAGCAGAGGCATCTGAATACTTTATGAAGAACAAGCAGGAGCAGCTTGGTTACTTGATAGCATCAACTCTGCGGATTGAGAAGGGGTTGGCCACCCTAACTCAAAACCAGGAGAGCCTAGAAAGAATCATGGAACAAAAATTCTATGATCTTGATGTCAAAGTAATCGAGATTCATTCAGTCATGCGAGCAGCTTCTGAGGATGACATGCAGGAGAGGAAGGGCAGCACAACAAGCTGATGCATTTGCCAGAGTGCCACGAGCTCGTAGATCACCGCAGAGCCAGTTCAAGACACCAGAGTCACTTCATCAGCTCCAGCCTACAGCTCCAAGACCACCAGCTCCAGCACCAACTCCTTCAGCTCCTTCTACATCGACTGAAGCCTTCGTTCTTGGAGTTCTCCGGACACCACCACCTCCAGAAGACCAAGCCTGAGAGACGATATAGTCCTATGCATTTTATAGGAAGTTTTTGGTAACTTGTTGCCAAAGGGGGAGAAAAATGTATAGATCATAGGCTTCGAGAGAGAGAGATTTGCTTTTGTTCTCTCTTGTCTTTTTGGTTGAACTTTATTTCCTTTTGATTGTTTGAGATACTATGCAATTACCTGTGAGACATTGATGATCATGTGTTTTATCATAAGCTACACTTATGCTTGTTATGATATTATCTTATTTATCCCTATATGATCATTAACTTTGGTTGGTGATGAGTGCATGTATTCAATCTTTGTTATTTTGAGCGCTCCACCAAGATGTATGTGACATGGAAGAGTAACCCATGAGCCTAATTCCTTGTGCATTTGCAGTCCAAAGCAAATCTTAAAACATGCACAAATTTTGGGGGAGCTCTTGCTTATCACATACTTCTCAAAGCGACGATGTTTTTCAAATTTTATTATCATTTGTTGAAGCTTTGATCTATATGTTGTCATCAATTACCAAAAAGGGGGAGATTGAAAGTGCAACTATCCCTAGGTGGTTTTGGTAATTCATGACAACATATAGCTCATTGAGCTAATGCTATTCCAAGACAAATATTTCAGGAAAGCACAATGAATGGCATGGCATGGATGATGAAAGTGGATCCCTCAAAAATTAAGGACAAAGGATTGGCTCAAGCTCAAAAGCTCAAGACTCTACATTTTACATTTTAGTGATCCAAGATCACATTGAGTCTATAGGAAAAGCCAATACTATCAAGGAGGGATGAGGTGTTGCTTAATGAGCCTTTTGCTTCATGTGCTTAGTGATATGCTCCAAAACCCTCCACTACTTTCTCACATCCACATATGACCTAAACCCAAAGTCAAGCTCGGCCCTACCGCTTCTTTCTACCCGGTGCCACCGAGTTCAGATGTCATAGCCACTGCCACAAACCCTAGGCAAATCGGCCTCACCGATAGGGATCTCGGTCTCACCGAGATGGGATTGTAATCTCTCTGTTTCCCTTCGTAATGTTTCGGTCTAACCGAAGTGAGCGATCGGTCCCATCGAGATTGCAATGTAAACTCTCTGTTTCCTTTTTGTAACTTTTCGGTCTCACCGAAAGAGAAAATCGGTCCCACAGAGTTTACCTGACCAACTCTCTAGTTAGTTAATTACCAAATTCGGTCTCATCGAGTCTGTGTAATTGGTCTCACTGAGATTACGTTATGCCCTAACCCTAACCATATCGGTCCTACCGAGTTGCATGTCAGTCCCACCGGAAACACTAACGGTCACTAGGTTTACTAAATCGGTCCGACCGAGTTTGATGATTTGGTCCCACCGAGTTTGGTAAATTTTGTGTAACGGTTAGATTTTGTGTGGAGGCTATATATACCCCTCCAACTCTTCTTCATTCGTGGAGAGAGCCATCAGAACAAACCTACACTTCCAACTTACCAGTTCTGAGAGAGAACCACCTACTCATGTGTTGAGGCCAAGATATTTCATTCCAACCATATGAATCTTGATCTCTAGCCTTCCCCAAGTTTCTTTCCACTCAAATATTCTTTCCACCAGATCCAAATCCTATGAGAGAGAGTTGAGTGTTGGGGAGACTATCATTTGAAGCACAAGAGCAAGGAGTTCATCATCAACACACCATTTGTTACTTCTTGGAGAGTGGTGTCTCCTAGATTGGCTAGGTGTCACTTGGGAGCCTCCGACAAGATTGTGTAGTTGAACCAAGGAGTTTGTAAGGGCAAGGAGATCGCCTACTTCGGGAAGATCTACCGCTAGTGAGGCAAGTCCTTCGTGGGCGACGGCCATGGTGGGATAGACAAGGTTGCTTGTTCGTGGACCCTTCGTGGGTGGAGCCCTCCGTGGACTCGCGCAACCTTTACCCTACGTGGGTTGAAGTCTCCATCAACGTGGATGTACGATAGCACCACCTATCGGAACCACGACAAAAACATCTGTGTCTCCAATTGCGTTTGAATCCTCCAAACCCTTCCCTTTACATTCTTGCAAGTTGCATGATTTATTTTCCGTTGCCTATATACTCTTTGCATGCTTGCTTGAATTGCGTGAAGATTACTTGATTTGCTTAAGGATAGCTAAAATCTGTCAAAGTCTAAAATTGGGAAAAGACATAGCTTTTAATTGGTCAAGTAGTCTAATCACCCCCCCCTCTAGACATACTTCAAGGTCCTACACCCCTCTCTAGACACCTCTTCTCAAGATCCTACACACTATGTTGATCATATATACTATATGATTCACGCTCGACCTTTCGGTCTCCGTGTTCCGAGGCCATATCTGTTATATGCTAGGATCGTCAAGTTTAACCTGAGTATTCCGTGTGTGCAACTGTTTTGCACCCATTGTATTTGAACGTAGAGCCTATAACACCCGATCATCACGTGGTGTCTCAGCACGAAGAACTTTCGCAACGGTGCATACTCAGGGAGAACACTTATACTTTGATAATTTAGTGAGGGATCATCTTATAATGCTACCGTCAATCAAAGCAAGATAAGATGCATAAAAGATAAACATCACATGCAATCAATATAAGTGATATGATATGGCCATCATCATCTTGTGCTTGTGATCTCCATCTCCGAAGCACATCCATGATCACCATCGTCACCGGCGCGACACCTTGATCTCCATCGTAGCATCATTGTCGTCTCGCCAATCTTATGCTTCTACGACTATCGCTACCGCTTAGTGATAAAGTAAAGCATTACACGGCAATTGCATTGCATACAATAAAGCGACAACCATATGGCTCCTGCCAGTTGCCGATAACTCGGTTACAAAACATGATCATCTCATACAATAAAATTTAGCATCATCTCTTGACCATATCACATCACAACATGCCCTGCAAAAACAAGTTAGACGTCCTCTACTTTGTTGTTGCAAGTTTTACGTGGCTGCTACGGGCTGAGCAAGAACCGTTCTTAGCTACGCATCAAAACCACAACGATAGTTTGTCAAGTTGGTGCTATTTTAACCTTCGCCAGGACCGGGCATAGCCACACTCGGTTCAACTAAAGTTGGAGAAACTGACACCCGCCAGCCACCTGTGTGCAAAGCACGTCGGTAGAACCAGTCTTGCGTAAGCGTACGCGTAATGTCGGTCCGGGCCGCTTCATCCAACAATACCGCCGAACCAAAGTATGACATGCTGGTAAGCAGTATGACTTATATCGCCCACAACTCACTTGTGCTCTACTCGTGCATATGACATCTATGCAAAAAACCAGGCTCGGATGCCACTGTTGGGGAACGTAGTAATTTCAAAAAAATCCTACGCACATGCAAGATCATGGTGATGTATAGCAACGAGAGGGGAGAGTGTTGTCCACGTACCCTCGTAGACCGAAAGCGGAAGCGTTAGCACAACGCGGTTGATGTAGTCGTACGTCTTCATGATCCGACCGATCAAGTACCGAACGCATGGCACCTCTGAGTTCAGCACACGTTCAGCTCGATGATGTCCCTCGAACTCCGATCCAGCCGAGTGTTGAGTGAGTGATTCGTCAGCACGACGGCGTGGTGACGTTGTTGATGTTCTACCAACGCAGGGCTTCGCCTAAGCACTGCTACAGTATTATCGAGGTGGACTATGGTGGAGGGGGGCACCGCACACGGCTAAGAGATCAATGATCAATTGTTGTGTCTCTCGGGTGCCCCCTGCCCTCGTATATAAAGGAGCAAGGGGGAGAGGTGCGGCCAGCCTTGGGGCGCGCCAGGAGGAGTCCTACTCCCACCGGGAGTAGGATCCCCCCCACCTTTCCTAGATGGATTAGGACTTGGGGAGGGGGAAGGAGTGGAGGAGAAGGAAGGAAGGGGGGCGCCGCCCTCTCTCCTTGTCCTATTCGGACTAGGGGGGAGGGGCGTGCAGCCAGCCCTTGCCTCCTCTCCTCTCTTCCACCTAGGCCCACTAAAGCCCATTAAGTTACCGGGGGGTTCCGGTAACCTCCCGGTACTCCGGTAAAATCCCGATTTCACCCAGAACACTTCTGATATCCAAACGCAGGCTTCCAATATATCAATCTTCATGTCTCGACCATTTCGAGACTCCTCATCATGTCCGTGATCACATCTGGGACTCCGAACAACCTTCGGTACATCAAAACATATAAACTCATAATACAACTGTCATCGTAACGTTAAGCGTGCGGACCCTACGGGTTCGAGAACAATGTAGACATGACCGAGACACGTCTCCGGTCAATAAACAATAGCGGAACCTGGATGCTCATATTGGCTCCTACATATTCTACGAAGATCTTTATCGGTCAGACCGCATAACAACATAAGTTGTTCCCTTTGTCATTGGTATGTTACTTGCCCGAGATTCGATCGTCGGTATCACAATACCTAGTTCAATCTCGTTACCGGCAAGTCTCTTTACTCGTTCCGTAATACATCATATCATAACTAACTCATTAGTTGCAATGCTTGCAAGGCTTAAGTGATGTGCATTACCGAGAGGGCCCAGAGATACCTCTCCGACAATCGGAGTGACAAATCCTAATTTTGAAATACGCCAACCCAATATGTACCTTTGGTGACACATGTAGAGCTCCTTTATAATCACCCAGTTACGTTGTAACGTTTGGTAGCACACAAAGTGTTCCTCCGGCAAACAGGAGTTGCATAATCTCATAGTCATAGGAACATGTATAAGTCATGAAGAAAGCAATAGCAACATACTAAACGATCGGGTGCTAAGCTAACGGAATGGGTCATGGCAATCATATCATTCTCCTAATGATGTGATCCCATTAGTCAAATGACAACTCATGTCTATGGTTAGGAAACATAACCATCTTTGATCAACGAGCTAGTCAAGTAGAGGTATACTAGTGACACTCTGTTTGTCTATGTATTCACACATGTATTATGTTTCCGGTTAATACAATGCTAGCATGAATAATAAACATTTATCATGATATAAGGAAATAAATAATAACCTTATTATTGCCTCTAGGGCATATTTCCTTCACAAGGAGGCAACCCCGGGAAGCTCAAGGAGCTGGCGACGCAGATGATGGTGTTGTCGGCGTCGCTCGGGGACGGCGTGTCTGACACCTAGTCGGACCGTCATCCTCTCGCCTGCTACCCTAGTCACCACTGTCGCTATCCTCCCCATCACTGTCACTCGAGGAGGAGCTTTCGTCATCGGTCGAGCTCTCCGCGCAGCACCCTAGCCTGTGTCCCGAGCGCCCGAAGACCTTGATGGAGAGCAAGTCGCTCTCCGCTAACTTGAAGCAGAGGGCGTGTCCCTCCATCAAGCAGTGAGCACGCGCGAACGTTTTCCAACCCCGACGGAGGAGCATTACATGAGGGGCATGGAACCTTGTGTACACCCACATGGCGCCATGGCAACACCCCTTCATGCGAAGCCTCAACCTCGGTGGCTGGTCGACCTCCAGCACCCTTGCAAACGCTTCAGGAAGACGGAGGCGGCTGCGCGGCGGCTCGCGCAGCTGTAGAATGAACTCCAGCACCATGTCCCCGACATGGCCGCTCGGTGAAGTAGGAGAGGATGGCGGAGGAGATGATGACAACACAGGTGTCGTCCACGACCGCCTCTGCCTCGACCACCTCGTCGACTGCGGCCCCGGCCGGCTCCTCTGCCTCTAGCACGGCCTTCATCTTGGGCGTCCGGCTCTTCTTTGACCGTCGCGGCCCTCTGGCGGGAGGAAGACTTGGTCGCCTTCACAGGGGCATGGCCTCGACCACGCCCTCTCGCCATGACAAAGAGAAGAGAAGGGATCAGACTAGGAGAAGATGGGTGCGAGAAAACGTTGTCCCTCTCCCCTTATATAGAGGGACGAGGCCGAACGGGCCTGAGCGCGACCGCCCCAATCGACCAATCCAACCGCCGAAGGCACAAGGGGACGGGACCAACCCACTGCCCCAATCAGCAGCGCCCGGCCCCCCGCCCCAGCACTAAAACCCTCGCCTTCTGTGGCCGCTGCCTGCCCTTCCCGAAGCATGGAAGACACGTGGCGGGCGAGCCAGGATTTAGATGGCAAGTGGAACGGCCATTTCGCGCCCCGTGATCAGGGGGCGCGGAGGCCATGATGGCCACGACCCGAGTCCACTTAGTAAATGAGCCGCGCCTCTGCAGCTTCCTCTGTTTTTATAAGGAGAACGCGGACCGCCTCTTTACTATTGGAACCGTGGGATAATGCAAGCATGCCACGATCACCCCACGCACGACCCCCACGTCACGCATTCAACGCGGGTCATGGGGAAGCACAACAGGCAAGGAAGTTAGTGCAGTAAAAACTCCGCCCCACATGCCCGTGCACCATTCTGGGCCCAGCCCAACAACGCGTTGCGCTTATGTGTGGCCCAGACCCAGGGGCTCCTATCGGAGTACAGAAGTAGCGGCTCTCTTTGTACCCATTTACTTGTACACGGGAAGCCAGAGCCGCACTTGTGACCACACTTAGCAGGGCAGAAGAGGGAAGAAAAGGCACAAGAATACCAGAGTTGCGCTCCAACCAGGGGCGCAGAAGATGGAGCAGCAAAACAGGCTTCTCCCCGGCAAGACCCTTGCCAGGGCGGCCTACGGAGCCCCGGCAAGAGCCTTGCCGGGGCAGCTCACCCAACTCCAACATCACAACCACCCTTGAGCCCGAGAGTTCCGACACCATCGACAACCTTGGAACCAAAGCTTGGGAAGAGCCTGCATGGAGGCATGCAGATCTTTGTGAAGACAGGGAGCCTACAAATCCTAGATGAGGACTAGAAGACGAGACAACCGCAAGGCTCCTTGACGAGGATGCCCATGAGGCCCCGACAAGGCTCCTTGCCGAAGACACCCGCAAGTCCTCGGCAAGTCTCTTGCCGAGGGCGCTCACAAGGTCCCGGCAAGACCCTTGCCGGGAACATCCACAAGACCACGGCAAGGCCTTGCCGCCCCATCACCGCCCCAGCTTAGTGGCCGACCCACCAACTAAAGCAAGTATCCACATGGCGGTACGGGGGTACTAATCAAACTAGACAAGCACCTACGTGGTGGCATGCAGATCTTTGTGAAGACCCTACCACCACGACAACTCAGCAGCTTGCCAGCCTACGTGGCACTGCATGCTCCGTTGGCCTGGATGCGTGTCGGGGCGAAACAGAGCGGCAACGGATGGGGCGGGCCTCGTTACTATCCCCAATAAAGCAAGAGGACACCTAAGTAGCGCATTTAATGCGTCGTGTCTTGTAATGACAGGTGATAAGCTCGTACACTGTATACCTTTCCACCTCCTATGTGCAACTGTGGAAACCCCTTTGGACTATAAAAGGAGGCCCGCGGCGTACTGAGGGGGGATTCGGATAATTTGGTCGATGCACGCACTGTAGCTAGTTTAAGAGCTCAAGAACACTCAAATATACACCAAAGCAGGACTAGGGTATTACGAATCCTCGCGGCCCAAACCTGGGTAAACGATCCTTGTGCTGGCTTCTAGACCCGCTCTTTGCACAACCCCGCGCCCGCCAACCATAGAAGGGATTCCAGTGATCCCGTAGGTGTCATTTCCCCCTACACTTTGACTCTTTCATGAAAAGTAAATACATAAAGTAAAAGATAGGCCCTTCACAGGGGAAGCAGAGGTTGTCATGCGCTTTTCGGTTTGTATGCTCAATATCTTAATGCAAAAGAACATCATGTTATATTGCCCCTGATGATAACAACCTTTATTATGCACTCCGTCGCTTTTATTACTTTGCCATCACAAGTTCGTATGATGCTCAATATTCTCTTACACTAAATGGTCAAACACATTTAGAAGCAATTTTTATTGCCTCATTGCACCGATGATAACTTACTTGAAGTATCTTTCTCAATCCATAGGTAGGTATGGTGTACTGTCAAAACAAGATTTTAGGTTTAAGGGTTTTTGGATGCACAAGTAGTATTCTGATTAATGAGGATTTTTGGCTAGCAAAGATATTGGGCAAGCACCACATGTTGAAGGATCTATGACAGTATAACTTCTATGTGAATATGAACAAACATAAATATAATGTTGTATTCCTTGTCCAACGTCAACAATTTTGGTGTATAATATTTAATGAGAACTCATAATCATAAAAGATGTCAAAGATAGTGCATTTGCATGTGAATCTTCTCTTCCCTTATTAATTCTTTCATGAATTGCATCATTGACCAATGCTATGTTTGTCAACTTTCAACAAATTTTACCACTTGTACTTTTCCTTATCTGATGTCATTACTTACCATAAGATTAGCATATGATCTTTATCGTTATTTTCTTTTATTATGGTGGTGGAGATGATGATGGTGGTGGTGATGAGGTAGTAGCGTCACACTTCAGGCTCAAGAGGTACTCCAATCTACCAATTATGCTCAGGAGGGCGATGCTCTTGTTGCAGAATATTTTCACGAGTGAGATATTTATTTTGAACATGAACCGTTTCAAAGGTCCCGAAGGCTTCAATCTCAGTAGGACCTTGATTGTAGTATGGTTGTAGTATGGCACGGCTTGCCCTCCTGCTGGAGTTTGATCACCTGTAGCTTCAATCTCCAGCATGGCTTCAATCTCAGTAGCAGAATTTTTATTTTGAAGATGATTGTAGTATGGTTGAAGGATATCTTCTTCCTCTTTCACTGTCCCAACTTGCCCTCCTGCTGGAATTTGATCACCTGTAGCTTCCTTGCCCTTCTCCTCCATGATTGCTTCTTTCGGTCCATCTCTTTTCAATTCCATCTTCATCAGCCAAGCATCTTCTTCCATGTTGTTGGGAAAGGGAGAAGACATGATGCCTGGCTTGATAGATCTGACAGAAAAACAGCACGGAACAAGAACAGAGGATTTCTTCGTGATACGGTGGTCAATACGTCCGGGGGTACATAAAGATTTTTTATCTTGGGAAACAAGCAAACGGAACGAAAATGGAGTCGGGAAAGTTCCCGAGGGGAGCACAACCCACCAGGGCGTGCCAGGAAGGGTAGGCACGCCCTGTTGTATCGTGCCCACCTCTGTTGCCTTCCTGGTTGGTTCTTATTTTTCCTATTTTTTCTAATATTCCAAAACTACGAGAAAATATTTTTGCAGATTTTTCGGAATCCGCTTACTTACCATATCACGTACCTCCTCTTTTTCAGGGTTCTAGAGTGTTCTGGAAGGTTTCTTTTATGTGTGCCTTCGGTGTCATGGTTTGGATAATATTGCTTTCAACATTAATAGACGTACCTGAGATATAGTGCTTAATTCTTTGCCCATTGACCACCTTAGGATTAGTGCCTTCGGCTTTATTGATCTTAATGGCTCCAGAACGATAAACCTCTTCGATAATATAAGGTCCTTCCCAATTGGAAAGAAGTTTTCTTGGAAAGAATCTAAATGAGAGTTGAGAACATGCTCACCAACTTTGAATTCCCGCTTTTGGATTCTTTTGTCATGCCACCTTTTAACTTTTTCTTTGAATAGTTTGGCATTTTCATAAGCTTGGTTTCTCCTTTCATCTAGTGAGCTAATATCAAGTAACCTCTTTTCACCATCAAGTTTGAAATCATAATTGAGTTATTTAATTGCCAATATGCTTTATGTTCTAACTCAAGAGGCAAATGACAAGCTTTTCCATAAACCATTTTATAAGGAGACATACCCATAGGATTTTTATATGTTACTCTGTAGGCCCAAAGTGCATCATCTAATTTCTTAGACCAATTCTTTCGGGACCTATTGACAATTTTTTGTAATATTAATTTTATTTCTCTATTGCTAAGTTAAACTTGGCCACTATATTGAGGATGATAGGGTGAAGCATTCTATGGTTAACATCATATTTAGCAAGCATTTTACGGAAAGCACCATGAATAAAGTGTGAACCATCATCAGCCTTTAGATATGTAGGGACTCCAAACCTTGGGAAAATAACTTATTTAAGCATTTTAATGGAAGTGTTATGATCAGAACTACTAGTTGGAATAGCTTCTACCCACTTAGTAACATAATCAACGGCAACCAAAATATGTGTATACCTATTAGAGGAAGGAAAAGGTCCCATGTAATCAAAACACCAAAAATCAAATGGTTCAACAACAAGTGAATACTTCATAGGCATTTACTGACGCTTACCATATTACCTATCCTTTGACATTCATCACAAGATAAACCAAACTTATGAGCATCCTTGAAGAGACTAGGCCAATAAAATCCAGATTGCAATACCTTGTTAGCAGTTTTATCTCTCGCATGATGTCCTCCATAAGCTTTGGAGTGACATTTCCGTAGGATTTGTTCCTGTTCATCATCAGGTAAACAATGTCTAATAATACCATCTACTCCTTCTTTATAAAGATATGGGTCATCCCAAAAGTAATGTCTTAAATCATAGAAGAATTTTTTCTTTTGTTGGTATGTGAAACTAGGTGGTATAAATTTAGCAACAATATAATTAGCATAGTCAGTATACCAATGAGTATTGTGAGAAACATTTATAGCAGCTAGTTGTTCATGAGGAAAGTTATCATCAATTGGTAGTGGGTCAGCAACAATATTTTCTAGCCTAGACAAGTTATCAGCTACGGGGTTCTCAGCTTCTTTCCTATCAGTGATATGTAAATTAAATTCTTGTAGCAAGAGAACCCATCTAATGAGTCTAGGTTTAGCATCTTTCTTTTCCATAAGATATTTTATAGTAGCATGATCAGTGTGAACAATTACTTTGGAATCAACAATGTAAGATTTGAATTTATCACAGGCAAACACAACTGCTAAAAATTCTTTTTCAATAGTAGCATAATTTCTTTGGGCACTGTCTAGAGTTTTGCTACCATGATGGATACTATTTACTTTCTTATCAACTCTTTGTCCTAGAACAACACCGACAGCATAATCACTAGCATCACACATAGTTTCAAAAGGCAAGTTCCAATCAGGTGGTTGAACTATAGGTGTAGAAGTTAAGACTTTCTTAAGTATTTCAAAGGCTTCTACACAATCTTCATCAAAACAAATGGAACATCCTTTTGCAAAAGATTAGTAAGAGGCCTATAAATTTTAGAGAAGTCTTTAATAAACCTCCTATAGAAACCATCATGACCAAGGAAACTATGAATACCTTTAATAGCTTTAGGACATGTCATTTTCTCAATTGCATCAACTTTAGCTTTATCCACCTCAATACCTCGTTCAGAAATTTTATGCCCCAAGACAATACCTTCATTAAACATAAAGTAGCACTTCTCCCAATTCAAGACAAGATTAGTTTGTTTACATCTGTGCAAAACTCGATCAAGGTTGCTTAAGCAATCATCAAAAGAAGTTCCGTAAACGGAAAAATCATCCATGAAAACCTCAACAATGTTTTCACAAAAATGAGAGAATATAACAGTCATACATCTTGAAAGGTAGCAGGTGCATTGCTAAAACCAAAATGCATATGTCTATAAGCATAGGTTCCAAAAGGACAAGTAAGAGTGGTTTTCTCTTGATCAGGTTGTGAAACAAGTATTTGAGAAAAACCAGAATTATCCATCAAGAAAACAGAAGTGTGTATGCTTAGATAATCTTTCTAGCATTTTATCAATAAAAGGCAGAGGGTAATGATCTTTTCTAGTAACTTTATTTATTTTTCTAAAATAAATTACCATTCTATAGCCAGTAACAATTCCTCGTGGAATGAGTTCATTTTTATCATTAGGAACCTCCCTTCTTAGGGACACAATGAACAGGACTTGCCCATCTACTATCAGCTATGGGATAGATTATACCTGCTTCCAGAGGCTTTAGTATTTCATCTTAGGATTCAAATGACATTGGTGATCAACAACGGGTTTAGCATCAGGTTCCATATTAATCTTGTGCTGACATAGAGTGGGACTAATGCCCTTAAGATCATCAAGAGTATATCCAATAGCACAAAAATCGGAATTACATATATGATTTTTGGCCTCGTGAAGGAGAAAGTATCGCTCTAGCTTGGGGGAGGCTTAAGTCAAAGTTATATTCATGCCCCAATCATGAGCTCTCAAGATAAATTATCATTCAGAATTTTTATGCTCGGCTTTCTCGTGATTATCAATCCATGCTCGATACTTCTTGTATTGGTTATTTTATGAAGAAGACTATTGAACTCAGGTGGGATCTTTTAGAAAGAATTAAATGCAACTCTGAATATTTGGAACTCGACGAAGGTAAAGAGTCAGATATTAAGCTTGAATTTGATTGTGTTAAATATTTTATGAATACCGTTGTTAGCACTAAATATGGACTTGACTCTGAGATAATAGCCTCTTTTTGTGAATCTTTTGCTAATCATGTTGATCTCCCTAAGGTGAAGTGGTTTAAATATCATCCCCCTATTAAAGAAGAAATTAAAGAACTAGTCATAGTTAAAGATGAAACTATTATTTACAATGTTGATCCAGTTGTGCCTATCGCTTATATTAAAAAAACCACCTTTCCCTATTAGGATAAAGGAACATGCTAAGGTTTCCACTGTGGTTCACAAAAATAATATTAGAGCACCTAAACCTGTTGAAAAAAATAAAGTAGATGTCGGGGAAATGACACCTATGGGACCACTGGGATCCCTTCTACGGTTTGGCAGGGAACATGGCTAAGCAAAGAGAAGATCTAGTGACCAACACCACGGGTCTTTACCCAGGTTCGGGCCACAGAGATGCGTAAAACCCTAGTCCTTCTTGATTGTGTATTGAGTGTTCTTGAGCTTCGGCTCGTTGCTGCACATGCAAGCTGGGCTGAGAGGTCCAAAAAGCCGAATCCCCCTCCAGTACGCCGTGGGCCTCATTTTATATGACCAAAGGGGCTGCCATAGTGGCATACAGGAGGTGTAAAGTAACTACAGTGTATGCAGGAGCTGTAAACCGCTACAGTACACATGCTTATCTTGGTAATCTAAGGACAAACGCATTAAATGCGCCGCTTACGTGCCCTCTAGCTTTATCGGGGACAGGGAGAGAGCCCATCCCGTCTGTTGCCGCCCCGCCCCGTCTTGACGCGCGTCCATGCCGATGGGGCATGCAGTGCCAAGTTGGATGGCCAGCTGCTGTGCTGGAGAGGTGGAAGGGTCTTCACGAAGATCTGCATGCCTCCATGCAGGCGCCTGCCAGGCTGACAGGTCAGCCCCCGCACTGGAGTGGTGACTGGGCAGCCGAGTCTTGCCACGGTCTTGCCGATGTCTTCGGCAAGGATCTTGGCAGGGCCTTATGGACGTCCTCGACAAGGATCTTGTCGGCGTCTCGTCTTCTGGCCTTCACAAAGATTTGCACGCTACTACGCGCGCGCCCTTGGATTCTGGCCTTAACTTTGTCGATGGTGTCAGGGCTCTCAACCACAAGGGTGGTGCCCTGGTTGGTCCTCTGTAAGTCATCCCGGCAAGGATCTTGCCGGGGTCTCGCAAGCCGCCCCGGCAAGGGCCTTGCCGGGGACCCAGCTCGTCCTCTGTTCTCTGAGTTGGCCGTTTTTCTTTGTCTTGTATCTCGTTTTTTATCGCACCCTTCAAGCCTTGCTGCGAGGGTGGCTACAACTGCCCGTGCACGAGTCTAGGGTGCTAAAGGGCCCAAACTTTAGTACACCAACAGGAGCCCCCGGGCATGGGCCATACACGGGTGCGAGGCATCGTTGGGCCAGGCCCAAACAGTGCACAGGCACACGTGGCGGGGAATAACTTTCATAATCTTTTTGTTCGCTGCGCTTCCCCATGATCTGCATTGAGTGCGCAGCGTGGGGGTCGTGCGTGGAAAAGTTGCAGCACGCCCGCGTCTGTGCCTATTAAAGAAGAAATTAAAGAACCAGTCATAGTTAAAGATGAAACTATTATTTACAATGTTGATCCAGTTGTGCCTACCCCTTATATTGGAAAACCACCTTTCCCAGTTAGGATAAAGGAACATGCTAAGGTTTCCACTGTGGTTCACAAAAATAATATTAGAGCACCTAAACTTGTTGTAAAAATTAAAGTAGATGTCGGGGAAATGACACCTATGGGACCACGGGGATCCCTTCTACGGTTTGGCAGGGAACAGGGCTAAGCAAAGAGAAGATCTAGTGATCAACAGCACGGGTCTGTACCAAGGTTCGGGCCGCAGAGATGCGTAAAACCCTAGTCCTGCTTGATTGTGTATTGAGTGTTCTTGAGCTTCGGCTCGTTGTTGCGCATGCAAGCTGGGCCGAGAGGTCCAAAAAGCCGAATCCCCCTTCATTACGCCGTGTGCCTCCTTTTATATGACCAAAGGGGCTGCCATAGTGGCATACATGAGGTGTAAACTAACTACAGTGTATGCAGGAGCTGTAAACCGCTACAGTATGCTTATCTTGGTAATCTAAGGACAAACGCATTAAATGTGCCGCTTACGTGCCCTCTAGCTTTATCGAGGACGGGGAGAGAGCCCGTCCCGTCCGTTGCCGCCCTGCCTTGTCTTGACACGCGTCCATGCCGATGGGGCGTGCAGTGCCAGGTTGGTTGACCAGCTGCTGCGCCGGAGAGGTGGCAGGGTCTCCACGAAGATCTGCATGCCTCCACGCAGGTGCCTGCCAGGCTGACAGGTCAGGCCCCACACTGGAGTGGTGACTGGGCAGCCGAGTCTGGCCACGGTCTTGCCGATGTCGTCGGCGAGGATCTTGCCAGAGCCTCGTGGGCGTCCTTGACAAGGATCTTGTCGGGGCCTCGTGGGCGTGCTCGACAAGGATCTTGCCGGTGTCCTGTCTTCTGGCCTTCACAAAGATCCGCATGCCACTACGCGGGCGCCCTTGGATTCTGGCCTTAACATTGCCGATGGTGCCAGAGCTCTCAACCACAAGGGTGGTGCCCTGGTTGGTGCTATGTAAGTCGTCCTGGCAAGGATCTTGTCGGGGTCTCGCGAGCCGCCCCGGCAAGGGCCTTGCCGGGGACCCACCTCGTCCTCTGTACTCTGACTTGGTTATTTTTCTTTGTCTTGTATCTCGTTTTTTATCGCACGCTTCAGGCCTTGCCGCGGGGGTGGCTACAACTGCCCGTGCACGAGTCCGGGGTGCTAAAGAGCCCAAATTTTAGTACACCGACAGTAGAACCTAGTGTTGCTATGGTTAAAGATCTCCTTGTAGAAAATATTGATGGGCATGTTATTTACTTTTGTGATGAAGCTTCTAGACTTGCCAAACCCGAAGAAAAAGATAAACATAGACCTATTGTGGGCATGTCGGTTGTCTCAGTTAAAATAGGAGATCATTGTTATCATGGTTTATGTGACTTAGGTGCTAGCATGAGTGCTATCCCTTTTACCTTATATCAAGAAATTATGAATGATATAGCACCCGCTGAAATAGAGGACATAGATGTTACTATTTAACTTGTTAACAGAGACACCATCACACAACTTGGGATTGTTAGAGATGTTGAAATCTTGTGTGGGAAAATAAAATATCCTACTGATTTTTGTTGTTCTTGGTTCCCCACAAGATGATTTTTGTCCCATTATCTTTGGTAGGCCTTTCTTGAACACTGTCAATGCCACTATAGATTGTCATAAACAAACCGTCAGTGTTAGCTTTGGTGATGAGTCTCATGAATTTAATTTCTCAAAGTTTAATAGACAACCGCATAAGAAAGAATTACCTAATAAGGATGGATTAATTGGTCTTGCTTCTATTGCCGTACCCCCTACTGATCCACTAGAACAATATTTGCTAGACCATGAAAATGATATGCATATGCATGAAAGAAATGAAATAGATAAAAAAGTCTGTGAACAACGACCTCTGCTTAAACAAAATTTGCCTATTGAAACTCTAGTAGGTCCTCCTCCACCTAAAGGTGATCCTGTGTTTGAATTGAAACAATTGCCTGACACTTTAAAGTATGCTTATCTTCATGAGAAAAAGATATATCATGTTATTATAAGTGCTAACCTTTCAGAACATGAAGAAGAAAGATTATTGAAAATTCTGAAGAAGCACCGAGCTGCTATTGGACATACTCTTGATGATCTTAAGGGCATTAGTCCCACTCTCTGTCAGCACAGGATTAATATGGAACCTGATGCCAAACCTGTTATTGATCACCAACAATGTTTGAATCCTAAAATGTAAGAAGTGGTAAGAACCGAAATATTAAATCTTCTGGAAGCAAGTATAATCTATCCCATAGCTGATAGTAGATGGGTAAGTCTCGTTCATTGTGCCCCTAAGAAGGGAGGTATTACCGTTGTTCCTACTGATAAGAATGAACTTATTCCACAAAGAATTGTTACTGGATATAGAACGGTAATTGATTTTAGCAAATTAAATAAAGAACTAGAAAAGATCATTTCCCTTTGCCTTTTATTGATCAAATGTTAGCAAGACTATCCAAGCACACACACTTTTGTATTTTCGATGGATATTCTGTTTTTTTTTCAAATAC
Organism: Aegilops bicornis; assembly: GCA_021605145.1. Lineage (NCBI taxonomy): Eukaryota > Viridiplantae > Streptophyta > Magnoliopsida > Poales > Poaceae > Aegilops > Aegilops bicornis. The sequence continues at coordinate 379,239,597 of CM038675.1, read as the reverse complement.
CTGTTTCACAACCTGATCAAGAGAAAACCACCTTTACTTGTCATTTTGGAAGTTATGCTTCTAAACATATGCCTTTTGGTTTATGTAATGCACCTGCTACCTTTCAAAGATGTATGACTGTTATATTCTCTGATTTTTGTGAAACGATTGTTGAGGTTTTCATGGATGATTTTTCTGTCTATGGAACTTCTTTTGATGATTGCTTGAGCAACCTTGATCGAGTTTTGCAGAGATGTGAGCAAACTAATCTTGTCTTGAATTGGGAGAAGTGCCACTTTATGGTCAATGAAGGTATTGTCTTGGGGCATAATATTTCTGAACGAGGTATTGAGGTGGATAAAGCTAAAGTTGATGCAATTGAGAAAATGCCATGTCCTAGAGATATTAAAGGTATCCGTAGTTTCCTTGGTCATTGTGGTTTCTATAGGACATTTATTAAAGGCTTCTCTTGAATTTCTAGGACTCTTACAAATCTTTTACAAAAGGATGTTCCATTTGTTTTTGATGATGATTGTGTAGAAGCCTTTGAAACACTTAAGAAAGCCTTAATTTTTGCACCTATTGTTCAACCACCTGATTGGAACATGCCTTTTAAAATTATGTGTGATTCTAGTGATTATGCTGTTGGTGCTATTCTAGGACAAAGAGTTGATAAGAAATTAAATGTTATCCATTATTCTAGCAAAACTCTAGACAGTACCCAAAGAAATTATGCTACTACTGAAAAAGAATTTTTAGCAGTTGTGTTTGCTTGTGATAAATTCAGATCTTACATTGTTGATTCTAAAGTTACTATTCACACTGATCATGCTGCTATTAAGTATCTTATGGAAAAGAAAGATGCTAAACCTAGACTCATTAGGTGGGTTCTCTTGCTACAAGAATTTGATCTACATATTACTGATAGGACAGGAGCTGAGAACCCCGTAGTTGATAACTTGTCTAGGTTAGAAAATGTTCTTGATGACCCGCTACCTATTGATGATAGTTTTCCTGATGAAAAATTAGCTGCAATAAAATTTTCTCATAACACTCCTTGGTATGCTGACTATGCTAATTATATTTTTCCTCAAAACATACCCCCTAGTTTCACACACCAACAAAAGAAAAAATTCTTCTATGATTTAAGACATTACTTTTGGGATGACCTACATCTTTATAAAGGAGTAGATGGTACTATTAGACGTTGTGTACCTAAGCATGAACAGGGACAAATCCTACAGAAATGTCATTCCGAAGCTTATGGAGGGCATCATGCGGGAGATAGAACTGCTCACAAGGTATTGCAATCTGGTTTTTGTTGGCCTACCCTCTTCAAGGATGCCCGTAAGTTTGTTTTATCTTGTGATAAATGTCAGACAATTGGTAATATTGATAAGCGTCAAGAAATGCCAATGAATTATCCACTTGCTGTTGAACCATTTGATGTTTGGGGTTTTGATTACATGGGACCTTTTCCTTCCACTAATGGGTATACTCATATTTTGGTTGTTGTTGATTATGTTACTAAGTGGGTAGAAGCTATTCCAACTAGTAGTGCTGATCACAACACTTCCATTAAAATGCTTAAAGAATTTATTTTCCCACGGTTTGGAATCCCTAGATATTTAATGACTGATGGTGGTTCACACTTTATTCATGGTGCTTTCCGAAAAATGCTTGCTAAATATGATGTAAACCATAGAATTGCATCACCCTATCACCCTCAATCTAGCGATCAATTTGAAATTAGCAATAGAGAAATAATATAATATTACAAAAAATGGTTAATAGGTCCCAAAAGAATTGGTCTATGAAATTGGATGATGCACTTTGGGCCTATATAACATCATATAAAAATCCTATGGGTATTTATCCTTAAAAATGGTTTATGGAAAAGCTTGTCATTTGTCTCTTGAGTTAGAACATAAAGCATATTGGGAAATTAAGGAACTCAACTATGATTTCAAACTTGCTAGTGAAAAGAGGTTATTTGATATTATCTCACTAGATGAATGGAGAACCCAAGCCTATGAAAATTAAAGAAAAATTTAAAAGATGGCATGACAAAAGAATCTAAAAGCGGGAATTCAAAGTTGGACAATATGTTCTTTTGTACAACTCTCATTTTAGATTCTTTGCAGGAAAGCTTCTCTCTAAATGGGAAGGACCATATATTATCGAAGAGGTTTATCGTTCTGGAGCCATCAAAATAAATAACTCCGAAGGTACTAACCCGAAGGTTGTCAATGGGCGAATAATTAAACACTATATCTCAAGTACGCCTATTAATGTTGAAAGCAATATTATCCAAACAATGACACCGGAGGAACACATAAAAGAAACCTTCCGGAACACTCTAGAATAACTGAAAAATGGAGGTACATGATACGGTAGGTAAATAGACTCCGAAAAATCCGCACAAACATTTTCTGTCAGTTTTGGAATATATTTTAAAATTTAGGAAACTAAGAAACAACCAGGAAGGCACCCGAGGGGGTCACAAGACACCAGTGCGCGCCTGGGGCCCCTGGCGCGCCCAGGTGGGTTGTGCCCACCTCAGGGACCTTTCGGACTCCGTTTCTGTCCTGTTTCCCTATTTCCCAAGATAAAAAAAATCTCTATATTCCCCCCGGACATATTATCCACTGTATAACGGAGAAATCTTATGTTCTTCTTTCTAGCTGTTTTTCTGGAAGACCGAAAAATATGTCATCTCAAGATTCGAAAGAGGATTGCCAAGTTTCTTATCAGCCATTGAATAAAAATATCTTCAAGGACACCTATCCCTATATATAGTTGACTGATGAGGAAGATGAAGATGAACCAGTCCCTCCTCGTTTCAAGCAGGTAAGTGATGTCTACTACACAACCTTCTTCCTGTAGACGTTGTTGGGCCTCCAAGTGCAGAGGTTTGTAGGACAGTAGAAAATTTCCCTCAAGTGGATGACCTAAGGTTTATCAATCCGTGGGAGGCGTAGGATGAAGATGGTCTCTCTCAAACAACCCTGCAACCAAATAACAAAGAGTCTCTTGTGTCCCCAACACACCCAATACAATGGTAAATTGTATAGGTGCACTAGTTTGGCGAGGAGATGGTGATACAAGTGCAATATGGATGGTAGATATGGTTTTTTGTAAACTGAAGATAAAAAAACAGCAAGGTAACAAGTGGTAAAAGTGAGCGTAAACGGTATGGCAATGATAGGAAACAAGTCCTAGGGTTCCTACTTTCACTAGTGCAAGTTCTCTCAACAATAATAACATAATTGGATCATATAACTATCCCTCAACATGCAACAAAGAGTCACTCCAAAGTCATTAATAGCAGAGAACAAACGAAGAGATTATGGTAGGGTACAAAACCACCTCAAAGTTATTCTTTCCAATCAATCCGTTGGGCTATTCCTATAACTGCCACAAACAGCCCTAGAGTTCGTACTAGAATAACACCTTAAGATACAAATCAACCAAAACCCTAATGTCACATAGATACTCCAATGTCACCTCAAGTATCCGTGGGTATGATTATACGATATGCATCACACAATCTCAATTCATCTACTCAACCAACACATAGAACCTCAAAGAGTGCCCCAAAGTTTCTACCGAGATACACGATTTAAAATGTGTGCCAGCCCCTATGCATAGGTTCATGGGAGGAACCCGCAAGTTGATCACCAAAACATACATCAAGTGGCACATGATATCCCATTGTCACCACAGATATTCACGGCAAGACATACATCAAGTGTTCTGAAGTCTTTAAAGACTCAATCCGATAAGATTACTTCAAGGGGAAAACTCAATCCATTACAAGAGAGTAGAGGGGGAGGAGAAACATAAGATCCAACTATAATAGCAAAGCTCACGATACATCAAGATCGTGCCAAATCAAGAACACGAGAGAGAGAGAGAGAGAGAGAGAGAGAGAGAGAGTGAGAGATCAAACACATAGCTACTGGTACATACCCTCAGCCCCGAGGATGAATTACTCCCTCCTCGTCATGGAGAGCGCCGGGATGATGAAGATGGCCACCGGTGAGGTTTCCCCCCTCCGGCAGGGTGCCGGAACAGGGTCCAGATTGACTTTTGGTGGCTACAAAGGCTTGCGCGGCGGAACTCCCGATCTATCTTCTCTTACGAAGTTTTAGGGTACGTGGATATATATAGGAGCCGGAAGTACGTCGGAGGAGCCACGGGGGCCCCACGAGGCAGGGGGATGGGCACGCCCCCCACCCTCGTGGGAAGCTCCCGTATCTTCTGACGTAGAGTCCAAGTCTCCTGGGTCATAATCGGGAAGAAAATCACGTTCCAGAAAGGTTTATTCCGTTTGGACTCCGTTTGATATTCCTTTTCCTCGAAACACTGAAATAGGCATAAAACAACAAATCTGGGCTGGGCCTCCGGTTAATAGGTTAGTCCAAAAATAATATAAAAGTGGATAATAAAGCCCAATATTGCCTAAAACAGTAGATAATATAGCATGGAGCAATGAAAAATTATAGATACGTTGGAGACGTATCAGAAAGTAAGGAGGCGTTATGCAAGAGGATAAAAAAGCTTGAGATTTAGAACAATGAGTTGAGGATAGATAATTTTACCCTCCGAAGCAAGCTGGAGAAAAAGAATAAGATCGCTACTACCTCATCACCACCACCACCTTCTTCATCACCAAAGGAGACTTGAGTTCATGATATGGACACTCCCCTTGGCTTGTGCCAAGCTTGGGGGAGGTGTCCCGGTATCGTATCACCACCACTATCTTTTCTTTTATCTATTTTAGTTTGATCTTTGGGTTTCCTATGATTTAGTTGAATAAAAGTTTAGTTCGATCTTTTGTTTTTGAGTGCTTTCTTAGCGATCTATCTATGTAATCATGCCCGAGATATATAATAAAGTTTAGTTTATGTTTTGCTTTCTTTAATTTAATGTTTCAATAAAAAGAAAGGGAAATAAATGAAAAGATCATATGCTAATCTTATGGTGAGTAATGACATCACATAAGGAAAAGTATAAGTGGTAAAATTTATTGAAGATTGACAAACATAGAATTGGTCAATGATGCAATCCATGAAAGAGCTTGATGTCTACTGCACAACTTTCTTCTTGTAGACGTTGTTGGGCCTCCAAGTGCAGAGGTTTGTAGGACAGTAGAAAATTGCCCTCAAGTGGATGACCTAAGGTTTATCAATCCGTGGGAGGCGTAGGATGAAGATGGTCTCTCTCAAACAACCCTGCAACCAAATAACAAAGAGTCTCTTGTGTCCCCAACACACCCAATACAATGGTAAATTGTATAGGTGCACTAGTTTGGCGAGGAGATGGTGATACAAGTGCAATATGGATGGTAGATATGGTTTTTTGTAAACTGAAGATATAAAAACAGCAAGGTAACAAGTGGTAAAAGTGAGCGTAAACGGTATTGCAATGATAGGAAACAAGTCCTAGGGTTCATACTTTCACTAGTGCAAGTTCACCATACGTGCATGCTACGGGAATCACAAACTTTAACACAAGTATCTCTCAAATTCACAACTACTCAACTAGCACGACTCTAATATCACCATCTTTATATCTCAAAACAATTATCAAGCATCAAACTTTTCTTAGTATTCAACACACTCATAAGAAAGTTTTTACTATTCTTGAACACCTAGTGTCGGTGTCAAAACCGGCGGATCTCGGGTAGGGGGTCCCGAACTGTGCGTCTAGGCGGATGGTAACAGGAGACAAGGGACACAATGTTTTTACCCAGGTTCGGGCCCTCGATGGAGGTAAAATCCTACTCCTGCTTGATTAATATTGATGATATGGGTAGTACAAGAGTAGATCTACCACGAGATCAGAGAGGCTAAACCCTAGAAGCTAGCCTATGGTATGATTGTTGTTCGTCCCATTTGACTAGAACCCTCCGGTTTATATAGGCACCGAATAGGGTTAGGGTTACACAGTCGGTTACAATGGTAGGAGATCTACATATCCGTATCACCAAGCTTGCCTTCCACGCCAAGGAAAGTCCCATCCGGACACGGGACGAAGTCTTCAATCTTGTATCTTCATAGTCCAGAGTCCCGCCAAAGGTCATAGTCCGCTATCCGGACACCCCTAATCCAGGACTCCTCAAGAGCTCCCTGAACCACGCTTCAATGACGACGAGTCCGGCGTGCATATTGTCTTCGGCATTGCAAGGTGGGTTCCTCCTCCGAATACTTCATAGAAGATTTTGAACACCAGGATAGTGTCCGGCTCTGCAAAATAAGTTCCACATACCATCGTAGAGAGAATAACATTTTCACAAGTTCAATCTGCTGACGCATTCCACGGCGTGACATCACACCACGGCCAAGCCTTTATTCGAATCATTTTTACTGTCCAACCTCAGCGCGTTTAGCGAGGCGGTTTCCTTGGCACGTCTTGTCAAAGCAGAGATCGTGTCCCCTTATTCCGGGATTCTCATCAATACGGGCGTGGGTAACCCAATCGTGCCCATTGGCACGCCTCCTCTATTGAAGGCGAGTCCCGAACGGTCACGGGGAGGGCTCTTGGTATTCAACCTCCCTATAAAGAGACCAAGGCCCCGTTCCTTTTTCTCAATCTCCATCGAATCCACCCCTCGCCTCGAGTTCCAACACCCAAAGCTCCAGATTCAGGCGCTTCGGACCTTCGATGATGTCCGGCTCCGACCTCCAAGGCCGGTGGATGCCTTCCTCCGTCACGGAAGAAGACATCCTAAAGCTAAGAGATGCCAGTATCTAACCGCGAAATCTCGTGATAGGCTGCCTGCTCAAGGGCAGGTTATTCCCACTCCCAAGACCGGTGAAAGTGTGGTGTTCGCGTCTCACTTCCTTCTGAGGCTAGGCTTCCGACGGACCCCTTCATGAGGGGCTCATGTTTTTACGGGCTGGAATTTCATGACTTGGATCCGAGTCCATCCTCCACATCTCATCATTCATCGTCAGTGTGAAGCCTTCCTCCGCATTACCCCTCACTTCGGATTGTGGCTCAAGACCTTCAAGGTGGAGCCAAGATGATCAAGGGGCAACAGCAGAGTGCGGAGGGGTTGTTATAAGCAAGAATGCCGACGCCCATGGCCCGAGGGATCTTTTTCAAGAGGAGCTCAGCCTATGGCAACGAGAGTGGTTTTATATCACAGCTCCTGTGGGCACCAAATGGGTGGCGCCACCTGCCTTTCGCTCGGGTCCTCCACCACGGCTGGCATCGTGGGTCAATAAAGGGCTTGACTGGGGGCCGTCCAAGGGCGTGCCCTTGTTGCAGGGCCGTATTCGAGACCTCCTAGAGAGAGAGAGATCAATCTGGTCGTAGTAACGCAGGTCATGCTGATTCGTCGCATCCTGCCCTACAAACGTCGCCACCTCCGCCTATGGGAGTTCAATCCGGAGGGACCACGAGCTCTCCAACATTTTACGGGCGCAACGCCCGTGGAGATGTACAAACTGTTATTCGGATCACAAGCAATGTGTCCGGACTTGACCAAGAACGCAGGTCTGAGCTGCAATCGCCCGGATGCTCAAGTAAGTAGTCCCATACCCGGACACGCTATCCGTATATTTATCATAAACTTGCCCTTAAAAGAGATGTCCCTTAAACAAGAGTGGATAGCGAAAGCAAAACTGATCAGGTGTCCGGCCCCCCTCCCTGAGACCACGCCGGATCCTGTGTTAAACAAGATGCTGGAGGCTGCGCCTTTGGAAGAAGGCGAAGGGGGAACAAGGAAGCTACTGCCTCCGCGAAGGAGGTTATCAAGCCAAGAGGGATCGAGAATCCCTCCATCCAAGGGGAGAAGAGGACCGCCTCTGAAGATCCGGAGACCAAGGCCTCGAAGCGCAGGAAGAAGTCCTCGCCAGAGGGTCCTACGCCGGAAGATGCCCCGGCCGCATTATTTCCCCAAGGAGATCAGCCCTCCAGCGAGCCGTAAGTAGAGAGGGGAGTTTTTCAAAATATAAGAGACATCCCTGTTTTACTCTGAAGATGACCGAAATTTTACCTTGTAGTTCGGATCTCAGCCCTTCTCAGTAGAGCTCGTCTTCGGGGGATCTTCGCCCGGAAATGATGGAGAGCGGAACACCTCCCCCTGCCGTACCGCCTAGCGAGGCAGACGATCCCGTGGTGTCGTCGCGGAGGGTTTCCCCGAATCCAGCAGGGGTGGAGGGCGGTCGTAGGGCCCCCCAGAGACCTCCATGTTCGGCCTTCGAAAAAGGCCATCAGACGAGTCTGGCACATCCTGGTGCGCAGTCGGAGGAGTTGAAGGGTCTGCTCGGGCGAGTGTCTATCTCAGAGGATCACCGTGCATTGATGGGTATGGTGATTGAAAAGATTTCGTCCGTGGAAAGCGGGTTGTACGAGGCCGCTAGAAGTTTACTGACAGGTTTTGAGGTACGTGCAATGATGTACCTTTTGACGGTTCCGCATATATAAGATGCGCCCCTGTAGATAGTAGCCTCGAGACTCGGTGCGTTTGTCAAAATGACAGCGCGTCGAGGATCATAATCCCAGGTTATAATATGCCGCCTTCATATGTAGGTGGCGGAGCGTCCGTGGCTAGCCGGACTGATGATTTTGCCGAACTAAAGCGGCAACTTGACGCGGCGGATGCCAACATCGCGCTTGTCAATAAGCGGCTTGACGAGTCACAAGGTATGCGGTTTCTCCGCGGACACCTGGTAAGGGACCTTGATGCCCGTGCCTTACAACATGTATGCTTGATGCAGATGGTGCCGCTGCCATGGAGAACCTTCGGGCGGAGCTTTCCCGAGCCAAGGAGCAGGCCAGAAAAAGTGATGCGGTTGCCTTAAAGGCGGCCGAAGAGCTAAAAGCCGAACAGGCTGCTCACTGTCGAAGCAAAAAGGAAATGGCCAAAATGGCTGTGAAGTTGAAGAATGCTACCGACCGCTGCAAGAAGCTCGAGCGGAGCAAGAGGACCTGAAGAAGGCCACCACCGAGGCCAAGGATGCTCGCTCTATGATGAGAGCTATGAAGGAGGAGCTACGTCAGGCCGGAGATATCGCGGCTGGAAAGCCTTTTCTGCTGTGGAGGAAGTTCACGGATCCTAAATATGCTCAGTTGGACCGGCTGTGGAGTAGTGAGGATGCCTATCTGGACTTGGCGGCGAGTGCCGCGGACGCGGCCGAACACTTCGGAGATCAAAAGGATCACGAGATGGAAGATCTTTTTTGGTCGCAGTTCCGTTTTCCAGAGCGTCCACTTCCATTAACCGATCATTTGGCTGAATGGGCGGAGCTGAATAGGTTGTCCGGACTTGCCATGAAGAATGTCGTGACTCATTTTTGGCCGAAAGGGCCCGAGCCGAAGAGTTATTTTGGCTTGGTGCAACAGTTCCTTGGTGCGGTGCCGCATATCAAAGCAATGAGGCGGTCAGCATGCATAGAGGTTGCGTGGATGGCTCTTGCCCGTGTCAAGACATACTGGGCGGAGATGAAGGCCACCGATGTTGCATCCCCAGATTCGGACGGAAGCCGAGTACCTGTCGAGCACTATTTTCAGGAAGTTCTGCAGGGCGCTCGTTTAATAGAGACGCAGTGCTCGAAGGATATTATGTTCGAATAACATGTATTATTGTGAAACAATGTTTTGATGGAATATAAAAGCTTTTTTATACTTGTGCCTTCAAGATTTAAAAATACCTCCTGTGCGGCCGTTAATGTATATGTGTATATAACCTGAAAGATGGCAGTCTTTGGCTTCAGCCCCAACGCATATAATGCGGGGGTGTTTGCAGAAAACGCATTTTCACACTTGATCCAACGTCTTGGTCCTACAAAGGAGGTGATAGCGCAGCAAACTAGGCAACCGGACTATAATGCTTTATCACTTTCACTTAGCCATAGGAGTTCGACAGTGGGGCTACTATATAGCCCCTAGGGGCACCGCGCTCACCCGAATTCGGGCGCCAGATGTGCCTGGCCGGAAGCGGCCTTTCGTCAATGCGGATGAATTCTAAAGATTTCAACGGGTCATCGAGTGGTTGACCAGTCTCACGCTATATCATGACAGTCAGTTTTCGGCTTTCTCTACTGAGGTGCTCCCCTGGCCGAACCGGGGGAACAATTGATGTAGTTCTCCTGGTGCCGCATTAGCCGATAGAGCGGAACGTAGGGCAGCAAAACACAGGAGCCGGGCAAACCCAACATTTGACCAAAGACATGATTCGGAGCTGATGCATATAAGGCCTAACTCGAGACGCCGAACACTCCCTAAAGTATTCGGTCTTTATGAAAACGGGTCGAACAATCGCCCTTGGTAAAAAGCCCCGTGTCCGTGTGCACGCGAAATTGACGCGTGGCCTATGCCAAAATGCCAGCCTCCTCCTCGGTTATAGCAAGAAACCGGGGGATGTGTATCAACAAGAGACAGTGAAAAAGGTTTACGCAGGATCTTAATCTAAAAAGAATCCTTGCAACGGGTCCCTACTGCACGTCTGCGCATGTGTCTCTGTTGTGCCGTATCCTGGACGGGTGTAGCATGGTGTTCATCTGTAAAGGAGAGGAACTTAGTTGAAAAAGATCGTGCGAAAATGTACGTTATATTAAATAAAAAAAGTACAATTCAAAGAATGAACAAAATTGAGTTTTGTTGTCTCTTGTTGTGGATGCGCGGAGCCCCTTGTACAGGGGTATGCGTGTAGCGAGCCCTTGTATGTTTACGCCGGACTCGTCCAGCCGTGTCCGGGGTCCAGACGACCTGTCTAAGTGCTTGTATTGGTGAAGCCGGTTTATTGTGGGGCTGTCAAGGCGTCCGCACAATTTTCCGGACTCGAGGAACCCTCGATGTTTCCCTTTAATGAGAAGATGTCGCGTGGACCGGGCGTTTTAAGTGTAAGAGATGCATAATGCGGTATTGCGTTAAAGCGGGCGAAAGCTTCGCGTCCCAATAGTGCTTGATAGCTACTTGTAAATGGGGCGAGGTGGAAGGTTAACTTTTCGCGGCGGAAGTTGTCGGGTGAGCCAAACACAACTTCTAGCAGTAGAGAGCCCGTACAATGGGCATATGGGCCTGGCATTACCCCTTGAAAGGAAGTGTTGCTATGGCAAAATTTGGTTGGGTCTATCCCCATTTTGCGGATTGTGTCCTGGTATAGCAGGTTTAGATCACTGCCGCCGTCCATTAAGACTTGTGAAAATTGGAGTCCGCCAATTATCGGATCTAATATCAAGGCAGTCCAACCTGCGTTCCGTATAATTCTAGAGTAATTCCGATGGTCGAAGGTGATTGGTTTTAACAACCAGTGGCGGGACTCCTCCAGGATAGGTCGTATGGCGCGTACCTCCATGGGTGCCGCTCTATTTTTCCCTTTTGACACATGAAGTGAGTTCACTGTTTTGATTTCTTGTGGGAAATTCTTTTGTTTTCCGGTGCTCTGCTTTTGGGGTTCGTCATCGTCCTCGCTTGGTGTGTCGAGCCCCTTGTGTTCGGCGTTGAGTTTGTCGGACTGCTTGAATACCCAACAATCTCTGTGGGTGTGGTTTGCAGGCTTCCCGGGAGTACTGTGGATTTGGCATATCTTTTCCATGATTTTGTTTAAGTTAGATAGCTCATCCCTGTTATCCTTAAGGGGCAGCTTTTTATGATTCTGCCGAGAGCTTTTGAATCCGGCGTTGACTGCCATGCTCTTCGGGCTGTTTCCCTTGGTCTGACGCTGGTCCTTGCTGCGTCGTGGTTTCCCGTTTCCATCCCTGACTTCGGATGTACTTGGGTCGCTGGTGCTACATCTTGCTAGCCAGCTATCCTCTCCCGCGCAAAAGTGGGTCATGAGGCTTGTTAATGCAGCCATTGTTCTTGGCTTTTCTTGGCCGAGGTATCTGGCGAGCCATTCGTCTCGGACATTGTGTTTGAAAGCTGCTAAGGCTTCGGCGTCCGAACAGTCGACTATTTGGTTCTTTTTAGTAAGGAATCTTTTCCAAAATTTCCAGGCTGACTCTCCGGGTTGTTGAGATATGTGACTTAAATCATCGGCGTCCAGAGGTCGGACATAGGTCCCTTGAAAATTTGCCCTAAAAGCATCCTCGAGATCCTCCCAACTTCCAATGGTGTTTTTGGGAAGGCTTTTAAGCCAATGCCGGGCTGACCCTTTGAGCTTGAGGGGTAAGTATTTTATGGCGTGGAGATCATCTCCTCTAGCCATGTGTATATGGAGGATATAATCCTCAATCCAGACTCCAGGGTCTGTTGTTCCGTCAGATGCCTCTATGTTTACGGGCTTGAATCCGCTGGAAATTCATGATCCAGCACCTCATCGGTGAAACATAGTGTGCGGCACCCCTTTATTTAGGTGTACCGTGATGTTCGGATACTTGATGTGTTGCCTTGCTTACTAGAGCTTGCTTTCTTGGCCCGTAGATAGATCAAACTGGGCCATCTTTTTGATGCGAATCCTTGTGCGGATCGCGTGCCGGCTTGTGTGCGGCGTCGTTCGCCTCTCTCTGTTTGCCATGGGGTCGTCCATCCGACCGGGTGGCCTCCTTGTTTTTTGATTACGGGGGCTCTACGGCCTCCAAATCAAATTCAGGCAGTAGTTTTCGCTTTGGGTAGCTCTTCGCTCGCGATCGCCAGATTTGTCTCATGTGTTGAGTACTTTGCCCCATCTGATTCTGAGTGCATCTTCCGCTGTTTTGAGCTTCCGCTTCTGCTTTTTCAGGCTACTTGCAGTGGCGATGAGCCTTTTGTGGAGGTTCTTCTGCTCTAGCAACTTGTCCGGCGTGAGATCGTCTGGACTGTTATCTTCGCTGGGGACAGGTTGTTTATCTAGATTGTCCTGTTCGGACGGTTGCTCGATAGCATGTTCGTCGTCCACCGGTTCGCCCTGCTCTATGGTTGGGTCTTTGTCGAGGCAGGACTTTGAGCGGCGCTTACGTTGCCGTTTTGACCGCTTTTCGATGGAGCGATCCTTCGTAGCGTCCCGTTGTTCCTCGTCGTCGCTTCCTTTAGGTGTGTCCACCATCTATACATCATGAGATGAGGTGGTTCTGCAGTGCCCTATAGGCGCTAGTTCATGCTCCTCCCCTACATCGTCGTCCATACCGTCGATGTCTTCGGAGTCGAAGTCGAGCACGTCGATTAAATCATCGACAGTGGCTACGAAGTGGGTGGTGGGTGGGCTTTGAATTTCTTCGTCGTCCGCATCCCAACCTTCCTGACCATAATCCGGCCAGGGCTCTCCTAATAAGGAGAGAGACTTTATTGAATTCAGGATGTCTCCAAAGGGCGAGTGCTGAAAGATGTCCTTGGCAGTGAATTCCATGATCGGCGCCCAATCGGATTCTATTAGCGGGGGCGCGGAAGGCTCGGAGTCCGGAACCTTGGAGTCACGAGCTTCGCAAAGGACGGGGTAGGTGTACGGCTCGATCGCCGTATAGATCGCAGCCCCCGAGGCGGTGTCCAGCCACCCGTCCTCGATCGACGCCGTCGGCTCTGAGCTAAAGGTCGGAGCAGACATCGGTGCGGTTTTCCAGACACCGTCCGGCGGCAGAGCTAGATCATGCCCTCGTGATGCGGCGGCGCGCTTGGCTGTGGCTCGAACCCGTCAAGATCAAGTCTCCGCGCGACGTCAGCCGTGTAGTTCAAACTTTCCAAATCTGACCTGATGGCTGGGGCGTAGCTTAATCTGCTCCGGATGGCTGCTTAATTGGCCCGCAGCAGCAAAGCCGCCGGATACGAAGATCTGTCCGGGAGAAAAGTCTCACCGAGCGCATCGTTATTGATGATCGGGGAGCCATCGGGCCTAAAGATGACGGCACAGAAGGAACTCTCAATGAAAGCACCAATGTCGGTGTCAAAACCGTGGATCTCGGTAGGGGTCCCGAATCGCGTCTAGGCGGATGGTAACAGGAGACAAGGGACACGATGTTTTTAGCCAGGTTCGGGCCCTCTCGATGGAGGTAAAACCCTACTCCTGCTTGATTTATATTGACGATACGGGTAGTACAAGAGTAGATCTACCACGAGATCAGAGAGGCTAAACCCTAGAAGCTAGCCTATGGTATGATTGTTGTTCGTCCTACGGACTAAAACCCTCCGGTTTATATAGGCACTGAATAGGGTTAGGATTACACAGAGTCAGTTACAATGGTAGGAGATCTACATATCTGTATCGCCAAGCTTGCCTTCCACACCAAGGAAAGTCCCATCCAGACACGGGACGAAGTCTTCAATCTTGTATCTTCATAGTCCAGGAGTCCGGCCAAAGGTCATAGTCCGGCTATCTGGACACCCCCTAATCCAAGACTCCCTCACCTAGCATATTTGAATTAAGCACATTACCATGCTATTTAAGACTCTCAAAATAATATAAGTGAAGTGTGAGAGTTCATCTATTTCTTCAAAATAAAACTACCACCATGCTCTAAAAGATATAAGTGAAGCACTAGAGCAAACAACAAACTACTCCGAAAGATATAAGTGAAGATCAATGAGTAGTCGAATAATTATGCAACTATGTGAAGACTCTCCCATTTAATAATTTCAGATCTTGATACTTTATTCAAACAGCAATCAAAGCTAAATAAAATAAAATTACGCTCCAAGCAAAACACATATCATGTGGTGAATAAAAATATAGCTCCAAGTAAAGTTACCGATGAACGAAGACGAAAGAGGGGATGCCATCCGGGGCATCCCCAAGCTTAGACGCTTGGTTATCCTTGAATATTACCTTGGGTTGCCTTGGGCATCCCCAAGCTTAGGCTCTTTCCACTCCTTATTCCGTAGTCCATCGAATCTTTACCAAAAACTTGAAAACTTCACAACACAAAACTTAACAGAAAACTCGTGAGCTCCGTTAGCGAAAGAAAACAAAACACCACTTCAAGGTACTGTAATGAACTCATTCCTTATTTATATTGGTGTTAAACCTACTGTATTCCAACTTTTCTATGGATTATAAACTATTTTACTAGCCATAGAGTCATCAAAATAAGCAAACAACACACGAAAAACAGAATCTGTCAAAAACAGAACAGTCTGTAGTAATCTGTAACTAACACAAACATCTGGAACTCCAAAAATTCTAAAATAAACTGGTGGACCTGAGTAATTTGTCTTGAAATCATCTGCAAAAAGAATCAACTAAATAGCACTCTCCAGTAAAAAGTTCTAGCTAATCTCGTGAGCTCTAAAGTTTCTGTTTTTTACAGCATGATCATAAAGACTTTACCCAAGTCTTCCCAAAGGTCTTACTTGGCACAAACACTAACTAAAACATAAAACCACATCTAACCAGAGGATATATGGATTATTTATTCCTAAACAGAACCAAAAATCAAGAAACTAAAATAAAATTGGGTTGCCTCCCAACAAGCGCTATCGTTTAACGCCCCTAGCTAGGCATGATGATTTCAATGATGCTTGCATAAAAGATAGGAATTGAAACATAAAGAGAGCATCATGAAGAATATGACTAGCACATTTAAGTCTAACCCATTTCCTATGCATAGGGATTTTGTGAGCAAACAACTTATGGGAACAATAATCAACTTGCATAGGAAGGTAAAACAAGCATAACTTCAAAACTTTAAGCACATAGAGAGGAAACTTGATATTATTGCAATTCCTACAAGCATATGTTCCTCCCTCATAACAATTTTCAGTAGCATCATGAATGAATTCAACAATATAACCAGCACCTAAAGCATTCTTTTCATGATCTACTTGCATAGAAATTTTTGTACTCTCCACATAAGCAAATTTATTCTCATGAATAGTAGTGGGAGCAAACTCAACAAAATAACTATCATAAGATTGAAAATTAAGATCAAGATGACAAGTTTCATGGTTATCATTATTATTTAAAGCATACGTGTCATCACAATAATCATCATAGATAGGAGGCATGCTTTGATCATAGTAAATTTGCTCATCAAAGCTTGGGGGACAAAAAATATCATCTTCATCAAACATAGCTTCCCCAAGCTTGTGGCTTTGCATATCATTAGCATCATGAATATTCAAGGAATTTATACTAACAACATTGCAATGATGCTCATCATTCACATATTTTATGCCAAGCATTCTATGTAATTCTTCTTCTAGTACTTTGGCACAATTTTCCTTTCCATCATACTCACGAAAGATATTAAAAAGATGAAGCGTATGAGACAGATTCAATTCCATTTTTTTATAGTTTTCTTTTATAAACTAAACTAGTGCTAAAACAAGAAAAAAAAAGATTCGATTGCAAGATCTAAAGATATATCTTCAAGCACTAACCTCCCCGGCAACGGCACCAGAAAAGAGCTTGATGTCTACTGCACAACTTTCTTCTTGTAGACGTTGTTGGGCCTCCAAGTGCAGAGGTTTGTAGGACAGTAGAAAATTTCCCTCAAGTGGATGACCTAAGGTTTATCAATCCGTGGGAGGCGTAGGATGAAGATGGTCTCTCTCAAACAACCCTGCAACCAAATAACAAAGAGTCTCTTGTGTCCCCAACACACCCAATACAATGGTAAATTGTATAGGTGCACTAGTTTACGAGGAGATGGTGATACAAGTGCAATATGGATGGTAGATATGGTTTTTTGTAAACTGAAGATATAAAAACAGCAAGGTAACAAGTGGTAAAAGTGAGCGTAAACGGTATTGCAATGATAGGAAACAAGTCCTAGGGTTCATACTTTCACTAGTGCAAGTTCTCTCAACAATAATAACATAATTGGATCATATAACTATCCCTCAACATGCAACAAAGAGTCACTCCAAAGTCATTAATAGCAGAGAACAAACGAAGAGATTATGGTAGGGTACAAAACCACCTCAAAGTTATTCTTTCCAATCAATCCGTTGGGCTATTCCTATAAGTGTCACAAACAGCCCTAGAGTTCGTACTAGAATAACACCTTAAGATACAAATCAACCAAAACCCTAATGTCACATAGATACTCCAATGTCACCTCAAGTATCCGTGGGTATAATTATACGATATGCATCACACAATCTCAATTCATTTACTCAACCAACACATAGAACCTCAAAGAGTGCCCCAAAGTTTCTACCGGAGATACACGACGAAAATGTGTGCCAGCCCCTATGCATAGGTTCATGGGAGGAACCCGCAAGTTGATCACCAAAACATACATCAAGTGGCACATGATATCCCATTGTCACCACAGATATTCACGGCAAGACATACATCAAGTGTTCTGAAGTCTTTAAAGACTCAATCCGATAAGATTACTTCAAGGGGAAAACTCAATCCATTACAAGAGAGTAGAGGGGGAGGAGAAACATAAGATCCAACTATAATAGCAAAGCTCGCGATACATCAAGATCGTGCCAAATCAAGAACACGAGAGAGAGAGAGAGAGAGAGAGAGAGAGAGAGAGAGAGAGAGAGAGAGAGAGAGATCAAACACATAGCTACTGGTACATACCCTCAGCCCCGAGGATGAATTACTCCCTCCTCGTCATGGAGAGCGCCGGGATGATGAAGATGGCCACCGGTGAGGGTTCCCCCCTCCGGCAGGGTGCCGGAACAGGGTCCCGATTGACTTTTGGTGGCTACAAAGGCTTGCGGCGGCGGAACTCCCGATCTATCTTCTCTTCTGGAAGTTTTAGGGTACGTGGATATATATAGGAGCCGGAAGTACGTCGGAGGAGCCACGGGGGCCCCACGAGGCAGGGGGATGGGCACGCCCCCCACCCTCGTGGGAAGCTCCCGTATCTTCTGACGTAGAGTCCAAGTCTCCTGGGTCATAATCGGGAAGAAAATCACGTTCCAGAAAGGTTTATTCCTTTTGGACTCCGTTTGATATTCCTTTTCCTCGAAACACTGAAATAGGCATAAAACAACAAATCTGGGCTGGGCCTCCGGTTAATAGGTTAGTCCAAAAAATAATATAAAAGTGGATAATAAAGCCCAATATTGCCTAAAATAGTAGATAATATAGCATGGAGCAATGAAAAATTATAGATACGTTGGAGACGTATCAGAAAGTAAGGAGGCGTTATGCAAGAGGATAAAAAAGCTTGAGATTTAGAACAATGAGTTGAGGATAGATAATTTTACCCTCCAAGCAAGTCGGAGAAAAGAATAAGATCGCTACTACCTCATCACCACCACCACCTTCTTCATCACCAAAGGAGACTTGAGTTCATGATATGGACACTCCCCTTGGCTTGTGCCAAGCTTGGGGGAGGTGTCCCGGTATCGTATCACCACCACTATCTTTTCTTTTATCTATTTTAGTTTGATCTTTGGGTTTCCTATGATTTAGTTGAATAAAAGTTTAGTTCGATCTTTTGTTTTTGAGTGCTTTCTTAGTGATCTATCTATGTAATCATGCCCGAGATATATAATAAAGTTTAGTTTATGTTTTGCTTTCTTTAATTTAATGTTTCAATAAAAAGAAAGGGAAATAAATGAAAAGATCATACGCTAATCTTATGGTGAGTAATGACATCACATAAGGAAAAGTATAAGTGGTAAAATTTATTGAAGATTGACAAACATAGAATTGGTCAATGATGCAATCCATGAAAGAATTAATAAGGGAAGAGAAGATTCACATGCAAATACACTATCTTGGGCATCTTTTATGATTGTGAGCCCCCATCAAAATATTATATGCCAAAATTATTGATGTTGGACAAGGAAGACAATGTAATGATTTATGCTTGTTCATGTTCACATAGAAGTTATATTGTCATAGATACTTTAACATGTGGTGCTTGCTCAATATCTTTGCTAGCCAAAAATTCTGCACCAAGTAGAGATACTACTTGTGCATCCAAAACCCTTAAACCCAAATCTTATTTTGAGAGTCCTCCATATCTACCTATGGATTGAGTAAGATCCTTAAAGTAAGTTGTCATCAGTGCAAAAAGGAAATAAAAGTTGCTTCTAAATGTGTTAGATCGTTAGTGTAAGAGAAAATTGAGCATTGTACGAACTTGTGATGGAAAAATAATAGAAGCGACAGACTGCATAATAAAGGTTGCTATCATAAGGGGCAATATGACGTGACATTCTTTTGCACTAAGAGATTGAGCATACAACCAAAAGGCGCATGGCAACCTCTGCTTCCCTCTGCGAAGGGCCTATCTTTTACTTTTATGTAAGAGTCAAAGTATTCTTCCCTATTCCTTTTTATTTTCTCTTTTGCAAGCACCATGTGGTGGGGAAAGATCTAGGCACATATATCCAGTTGGATATGGGTGGGCATGAGTTATTATTGTTGACATCACCCTTTGAGGTGAATACGTTAGGAGGCGAAACTATAAGCCCCTATCTTTCTATGTGTCCTATTGAAACTTTTTGCTCAGGTGTATGCGGTGAGTGCTAGCAATCATAGAAGACTATATGATGCTTGAGTATGTGGACTTGCCAAAAGGCTCTGATACGTGACCCTTCCTGAAAGGATGATGAATTGTAGTTGCAAAGTTAACAGAGAACATAGTTTGTTGGTTTCCAATAGAGTTTATGCTCTATACTTCAATGTTGTGATGAATTGTTACTTGCACATGAGAAGTTATATGTTAAAAGTTATGTGATAAAGTTTCATGATAAAGTTTGTTGCTGTTACAATAATATGCATGATGCTTCTATGTCCGTATTTTGTTTTTATCGACACCTCTCTCTCTCTCTAAGCATGTGGACATGTTTTACGATTTTGGTTTTCGCTTGAGGACAAGCGAGGTCTAAGCTCGGGGGAGTTGATACGTCCATTTTGCATCATGTTTTCCTACTGTTATTTATAATGTTTTTATGCATAATAATGCTTTATGGAGTAATTCCAATGACTTTTCTCTCATAATATGCAAGGTTTACACAAAGAGGAAGAATGCCTGCAGCTGGAATTCTGGACCTGGAAAAGCTATGCCAGAGTTACCTATCCAGCACATCTCCAAATGAGCTGAAAATTTACGGAGAATTATTTTGCAATATATGAGAAATATTGGAGCAAATAACTACCAGAGGGGGCCCACTAGGTGGGCACAATCCACCTGGGTGCGCCAGGGAGCCCAGGCGCGCCCTGGTGGGTTGTGCCCTCCTCGGCCCACCTCCGGTGCCCATCTTCTGGTATATAGGTCATTTTGACCTAGAAAAAATTAGGAGGGGACTTTTGGGACGAAGCACCACCGCCTCGAGGCGGAACTTGAGCAGGAGCACTTTTGCCCTATGGCGGAGCGATTCTGCCGGTGGATCTTCCCTCCCGGAGGGGGAAATCATCATCATCGTCATCACCAACAACTCTCCCATCTTTGGGAGGGCCATCTCCATCAACATCTACAACATCACCATCTCCTCTCAAACCCTAGTTCATCTCTTGTGTTCAACCTTTGTACCGGAACCTTAGATTGGTGCTTGTGGGTGACTAGTAGTCTTGATTACATCTTGTAGTTGATTACTATATGGTTTATTTGGTGGAAGATTATATGTTCAGATCCATTATGCTATTTAATACCCCTCTAATCTTGAGCATGATTATCATTTGTGAGTAGTTACTTTTGTTCTCGAGGTCATGGGAGAAATCTTGTTGCAAGTAATCATGTGAACTTGATATGTGTTCGATATTTTGATGATATGTATGTTGTGATTCCCTTAGTGGTGTCATGTGAACGTCGACTACATGGCACTTAACCTTATTAGGGACTAAGGGAATGCATTGTGGAGTAGTTATTAGATGATGGGTTGCTAGAGTGACATAAGCTTAAACCCTAGTTTATGCGCTAATTCTTAAGGGACCGTTTTGGATCCAAAAGTTTAATGCTATGGTTAGATTTTATCTTAGTACTTTTCTCGTAGTTGTGGATGCTTGCGAGGGGGCTAATCATAAGTAGGAGCTTTTCAATTAAGAACAACACCTAAGCACCGGTCCACCCACATATCAAATTATCAAAGTAGCGAACATGAATCAAACAAACATGATGAAAGTGATTAGATGAAATTCCTGTGTACCCTCAAGAACGCTTTGCTTATTATAAGAGACCATTTTGGCATGTCCTTTGCCACAAAAGGATTGGGCTACCATGCTGCACTTTTTTTACCGTTACCGTTACTTGCTCGTTAAAAATTATCTTGCTATCAAACTACTTGTTACCGACAATTTCAGTGCTTGCATAGATTACCTTGCTGAAAACCACTTGTCATTTCCTTCTGCTCCTCGTTGGGTTCGACACTCTTCCTTATCGAAAGGACTATGATTGATCCCCTATACTTGTGGGTCATCACCCACAAAATACCTCAACATCTCTAACAATCCCAAGTGGTGTGATGGTGTCTCTATTAGCAAGTTTAATAGTAACGTCTATGTCTCCTATTTCAGCGGGTGCTATGTCATTCATAATTTCTTGGTATAAGGTAAAAGGAATAGCACTCACGCTAGCACCAAAGTCACATAAAACCATGATAATAGTGATCTCCTATTCTAACTGAGAAAACAGGCATGCCAACAATAGGTCTATGTTTATCTTATTCATCAGTTTGGCAATTCTAGCAACTTCATCACAGAAATAAATAATATGCCCATAAATATTTTCTACTAGGAGATCTTTAACTGTAGCAACACTAGGTTCTACTTTGATTTGCTCAGAGGGTTTAGGTGCTTTAATATTACTTTTGCGAACCACGGTTGATACCTTAGCATGTTCCTTTATCCTAACAGTGAAAGGTGGTTTCTCAATATAAGTAGTAGGCACAATTGGATCAACATTGTAAATGATAGTTTCATCTTTAGCTTTAACCAGTTCTTTAATTTCTCCTTTAATATGGGGATGTGATGCGGCTTGAAGCTACATCGGTATTTCCCCATAGAGGAAGGATGCAGCACAGCGAAGGTAGGTATTTCTCTCAGTGATGAAACCAAGGTTATCGAACCAGTAGGAGAACCAAGCAACACTACGTAAACAACACTTGCACACAAATAACAAATACTCGCAACCTGACGTGTAAAAGGGGTTGTCAATCCCTTTCGAGTAGCGGCGTCAGAGATAGGCAAACGGACGTGAGAGAGTAGTAAATAGTGATAGACCGAACGCCAAATAAAATAAAGTGCAACACGATATTTTTGTATTTTCGGTTTAATAGATCTGAAAATAAAAGAAAAGGAAAATAGATCGCAAAGGCAAATAATATGAGAAAGAGCCCCGGGGTCGTAGGTTTCACTAGTGGCTTCTCTCGAGAAAAATAGCAAACGGTGGGTAAACAAATTACTGTTGGGCAATTGATAGAACTTCAAATAATCATGACGATATCGAGGCAATGATCATTACATAGGCATCATGTCCAAGAATAGTAGACCGATTCCTGCCTGCATCTACTACTATTACTCCACACATCAACCGCTATCCAGCATGCATCTAGCATATTAAGTTCATGGAGAAATGGAGTAATGCAATAAGAACGATGACATGAGGTAGACAAGATCTATTTATGTAGAAATAGACCCCATAGTTTTATCCTTAGTAGCAACGATACATACATGTCGGTTCCCCTTCTGTCACTGGGATCAAGCACCGTAAGATCGAACCAAGTACAAAGCACCTCTTCCCATTGCAAGATAAATAGATCAAGTTGGCCAAACAAAACCCAAATATCAAAGAAGAAATACGAGGCTATAAGCAATCATGCATATAAGAGATCAAAGAAAATCAAATAACTTTCATGGATAAAAAGATAGATCTGATCATAAACTTAAAGTTCATTCAATCCCAACATACACACCGCAAAAGGAGTTACATCATATGGATCTCCAAGAGACCATTGTATTGAGAATCAAACGAGAGAGAGGAAGCCATCTAGCTACTAACTAAAGACCCGAAGGTCTACAAAGAACTACTCACGCATCATCGGAGAGGCACCAATGGAAGTGGTGAACCCTCCGTGATGGTGTCTAGATTGGATCCGTGGTTACTGGACTCTCAAGCGGCTGGAATTTATTTTTTTCGACTCCCCGAGGGTTTTGGAATATTGGGGTATTTATAGAGTAAAGAGGCGGTCCGGAGGCACCTGAGGTGGGCACAACCCCCCAGGTGCTTCTCCGGCCCACTAGATGTTTTCTGGTCCCAAAAAATCCACAAAAAGTTTCGCTGCGTTTGGACTCCGTTTGGTATTGATTTCCTGCGATTTAAAAACTTGCGTAAAACAAAGAATCGGCACTTGGCATTATGTCAATAGGTTAGTACCAAAAAATGATATAAAATGACTATAAAATGATTATAAAACATCCAAGATTGATAATATAACTGCATGGAACAATAAAAAATTATAGATACGTTGGAGATGTATCAGCATCCCCAAGCTTAATTCCTGCTCGTCGTCGAGTAGGTAAATGATAAAAATAGAATTTTTTATGTGGAATGTTGCCTAACATGTCATCTTATATTCTTTTCTTTATAGCATGGACATTTGGACTTTCATATTGTTCAAAGCAATAGTCTAGTTTTGATATGATGACTTAAATACTCAAGCATACCAACAAGTAACCATGTCTTTCAAAATATCAACGCTAAAATAAGTTATCCCTAGCCCATCATGCTCAATCATTGATCCATTCATTAAACACACTCGCATATGAGCTACACCCAATACTCAAGTACGATCATAGTGCCTCCTATTTGGTGCTTTTATAAGAGAAGATGGACACTCAAAATAAAAATTGCATAAAGTAAAAGAAAGGCCCTTCACGGAGGGAAGTAGGGATTGGTAGAGGTGCCGGAGCTCAAAGCGAAAAACTTAGAGATAAAAACATTTTGGGAGGTGTGCCTTTCCCACCAACAAAAATGACTTAGAGTTCCCAACACTTTCTATGCTAGATATATCATAGGCGGTTCCCAACCAGAAATTAAAGTTTATTCCTTTTTCCACCATACTTTCACTTTCCATGGCTAACCGTATCCACGGGTGCCTTCCATACCAACACTTTCCAAGAAATTTATTATTTGACAACATAAAGTAAATTCATTTTTCATTTTGGGACTGGGCATCCCTAATACCTTTGCCTTACTCTTGTGCAATGACAATGTCGGATTTCGGGTTCCGGCAGACCCTTGAGGTTCAAACACTGGGGTGCGCGCGGAGATCTCTCCCCTACCGATCTACGTCCGATTTCCTCGCGTGATCTAAGCTAGAAACGATGAACAACACAAAGGACACGAGATTTATACTGGTTCGAGCCACCGTTGTGGTGTAATACCCTACTCCAGTGTGTGGTGTGGTGGATTGCCTCAGGGGCTGATGATGAACAGTACAAGGGAAGAACAGCCCCGCGAGAGGTGTTCTTGAGCTGGTGCGGGGTGTTCTGCTTGGTCTCTCTCCCCCTTTCTCTAGATTGGATGCCTCTACTCTGTGGTGGCTAGCTCTATTTATAGAGGCCCTGGGCCTCTCCCCAAATAATGAGCGGGAAGGGCAACAACAATTGGCCATTTTGAAGGGGAACATCTGGTACAAGTTATCCTGACCAAAGGTGGTCTTCGCCGCCAAAAGCACCGGTGATGACGCCGTCTTGGCCTCCACGGTGACCTCCGTCCTGCCGTCCGGCCGGTCTTGGTCTCGTTGCACTAGAATGGTAACCTTTGCCTGATGCCTTGGCCTGTGCTCGCCCCCTTTACACCGAAAGGGAAACAAGGACACTGCACAGGCCGGCGCCCGCCTGGTCTCGATCGTCATGGCTTGCGTCACGGGCTCCTCGCGAGGTACCCCTGCCTTGGTCTCTCCGCCTCCTCGCGAGCCTGCCTGATGAGGCTGCCTCTGAGGAAGCTTCCTGTCATCCACCCCGCGAGGCTTGGCTCCTCGCGAGGGTCTTGAGCTTGAGCTGATGAAGATGGGCCGTGCTGGGCCCCCACTTGAGCCACGCCGCAGGCCGCAGGCAGGCAAGTCTGGGGACCCCCATTCCCAGAACGCCGACAGTAGCCCCCGGGCCCAAGGCGCGCGCACGCTTGGCTTAGCAGAGAAGCGAAGGGGCAAGCACGAAGCGCCGTGGGCCCCAATAGCCTGCGGCCTCGGGCGCCGCATGGCGGTCGACTGGACGTGGGCGTCTGCGCTTCCCCACGACGCCTCGGCAACCGCACGACTTGACAAGTCCCTGCATGCAGAGAAACAGGTCATGATTACCTGCGATCGTGGTGCTCGGCGGTTGGCCTTCTTCGGCTATAAGTACGGGACTGCATGAGCCCCTTCAGTCCATTCCTTCCTGCTACTCCCTTTCTTCTTCTTCCTCGTCCTTGCTTCTTCTTGCGCCAATGGCACCAATCTGCCGGTTCTCTGCAGAAGAGAAGGGAAAGGCCCCCTGAGAGGGTCCTGACCCTCTTCCGCCGAAGAAACGGCCAGTCCCCTGCCGCCGAGGTGAGGGTGCTTGGCAGGAGGAGTCGAGGCCCTGGTACGAGCGGCCGCCGCCTGGGTTTCCGCTGCCCTTATATGCCTGCGTCATGGGCCCTAGGGAGGAGGGCGCCGAGCGACACCGACAGTGTCGCCGTCGACACCGGTGAGTCACGGTTGTGCGCGTCGTTCCTCCTGGAGTCCATGCCGAGGGCTCCTCTCGCGAGCTTGTGCTTCACGCCGCCATGCCTCCAAGCTCTTGGATCCGCCTTCCTCCCTCCTTCGCCTTCGAAATGCCGCCGAGCGGGTCTCTGGAGCTCTAGCTGCAGCACGCCAACTGCAGTGCCCTTGCGACCAGAGCGGAGGTCGCGGTCGTCGCTCCGGGCAAGGTTTTCATGACCCAGGGCTGGGGTGAGATCGCCCGGGTCTGCCGGACAGAGGGTGCCCTCGTGATTCATCTCGAATACGACGGCGCCTCCCTGATGTTCTTCAAGGTCTTCGATGCTGAAGAGCGCTGGCTGGAGTGCTGCCCCAAGGGAAGCGGCAGGGGCAACGAACCGGCGAGGACCTGGCTCGCCCGTTGGTCCCCCAGCAGCTCCTCAGGCAGCAGCGGAGGAGCTGAGGAGTCCAGCGGCTCCCCCGAGCTTCTCGCGACTCCGAAGACAAGCGACGACAACTACGAGCCTCCGAGCTCGCGCCGCGCTCGGAGCAAGGCGACTGCATCGAGCCGTGAACGCCACTGATCTGGATGGGGTTGGCGTCCGCGCCGGGCAACCCACTGTTGATGATGGCGTCGCTTGCGGAGGTGCGGGCAATTAGCGTTTCTTAGGATTAGCACCTTTGTTCCCTGCGAGGAATCGAAGCAACACCCTGTGGGGGTATGTAAGGCGCATGCCGTGTCTTTTGTGAAAATTATATCCTTAATATGAATCGATGCGAGGTGCTTATTCTGTCCCGGCTAGGCTCCCCCTTTCTATCCTCACGAGGACTTGGCGCTCTACGCTAACAGGTCCCAGTCCCCAGGCAGGCTTCAGCCGTCACTGGTATGCCAGGTCGCGATGCCGTGGTCAAGGTCAGGAGGTGAGCGGCCCGAGGTCCGGTAAGAGCCCCCGAGTCGCGATGCTCGGGAGGTCCCCCTTAGCGCTCAAGCAGCCCTCGCTGGGCGAGAAAGGAAAGCAGCGTCGTCGTGACAGAGCTGCACTGGGCGAGGATTTGGCGCTGCGTTGGTCTAGCTCCTGTAAGGGCGCGACTTATCTTTTGAGTTGGTGTAGTTCCTTGACGAGGCGCCCAGCCCGAGTGGTGGTAGCCGAGGTACTTCTGGGTTAGGTCCTCGCGAGCTTCCTCCCACTCCCCCGCACTTTCCTTAATGCTCTACGTCCTCAGGTCCCGGCCCTCGAGCGAGCTCAGCCGCCGCTGGTATGACAGGTCACGATGCCGTGGGTCAAGGCCAGGGGGTGAGGGCTGGAGAGCCAGTAAGAGCCCATGAGTCGCGATGCTCAGGCGCCCCCCTTTTAACGTGCAAGCGGTCCGTGCCGGAGAGAGGGAGAGAGAGCCCGCGATGTCCCCAACGTCGCCCCTGGAGTGGGTCCTGCACACCAAGCATAAGGAGAGACAAGGCCTGTCGTTACGGTTGCCAGCCAACCTTTGGTCACTCCGAGGGAGTGATTGGGCACTAAGGGCCTGGTGAGGTGGCGCGTTGCGGGGTTGCCGCGGCCAGAGCTCGACCACTCAGATTTGTCTGCGTTGCAGGGACGGACCCGTGCGCAAACGCCGTGCCAGAGTGAGCGGCTCCATAGATAGGCGTCAATCGAGCAGGCGATTAGGTCGGGTATGTTAAACACGCAGGAGGAAATTAATTTTAAGTAGATGCGAGAAACGCCGCTGGGTCGGGCCCAAGCAGCTTGGGGATGATGCTGCCCGAGAGGCGCCCCAAGAAGGTAGGTAAAGAGCATAAGCAAAACGGATACATGCCGCGAGGACGGACCCGAGTGGCCTGGGAATGATGCGGCCCTGTGGGCGCTCCCAGCTAAAAACGGAACTTTGAAAGATGTCACCTGATGCTGTTGAAGATGAAGTGATGCTGAAGAAGCGGGCGATGCATGGTGGAGACGCCGGTTCTCACGAGCCTCAGCCTGTGAGCCTCGGGAGGCTCCGGGGGCACGTGTAGGTCTTCGAGGGCCATCGCCACCTCCGCCAGGACCGCGTGATGCCTGACCTCCTGAGCCTCCAGGATGCTCCTCAGCAGGCGCTGATGAGCGGCGACCGCATTTGGCAGGCAGAAAGGCATGCGAACGTAGCTGTGAGGTGGTCCCTCGCAGCACCCCACAGTCGAAGGCCACAGGCGGTCCTGAGACGCGGCTCGGTTGAGCCTTGGCATGTCGATGCAGACGCGCAACCCACCATCCTCGCCTGGATGTGGGGCTGCGACGGGCAAATGGCGGCTGCCGCGCATGATTCTCGACTCCTGTAGCTCCTGGGTGTTTCTCGCGATGAACTCCTGAGGGTTTGATCTTCCTTGCCTTATACCTTCCTGAGGGAAACGTGCCTGGAAGGACCCCTCCAAGTGGTGCCCGAGCGCCTCCCTCGCGACCTTGGCAAAGTCAGTGGCTCTCCAAAGAAGAGCCCCCGAGCCTTGCCTGAGGAGGGCGTCGGGCGCGCCTTCCTATGCGAGAGAGGGTGGCGCTCCCTGATAGAGCGCAAATCCTGACGCAATTCCTCCGGAGGTGCCTGCCTCCTTGTGGCTTGGGCCAGGCGAGGCCTACTTCTTCTTGAGGGTCGCCTCGGGAAGTCTTCCATTCCTGTGATCTGGGTCTTCGATTGTTGCGGCTTGGAACGCACGCTCAAGCGAGCACACTGCGTCCCTTTCTTCACAGGGTACGGTGATGACTCCACCGCTTCCTGGCATCTTGAGGACATTGTAACCATGGTGAGTCACTGCCATAAACTTGGCTAGGGCTGGGTACCCGAGGATGGCGCCATGGCGGCGTAATGTGGGCGACGTCAAAGTCGATGAGCTCGGTGCGGTAGTTGTTGCGCTGCCCGAAGGTGACTGGAAGGCGAACCTGCCCTATTGGAACAGTGGAACCATCAGTGACTCCTGAGAAAGGTTTGGTCGGCTGAAGTTGATCGTACGTCACTTGGAGATTGTCGAACGTCTCAACGGACAGGACGTTGAGTCCGGCCCCGCCATCAATGAGGGTCCTGGTGACTTGCACATTGCTGATGACTGGGGAGCAAAGCATCGGGAGTACTCCGGCCGTTGCCGCGCACTTGAGCTGATCCGCTGAGCTGAATGTGATAGCGCACATAGACCACCTGAGAGGGCGCGTGGCCTCAAGCTTGGGGAGGACTGCATTCACCTCGCGAGCAAACTGCTTGAAGATGCGCTGTGAGGCTGGGGCTTGGGCGCCGCCCAAGATGCAAGCGATTGCGCGCGGCTCCTGGAAGCCCCCAGCCCATCGTCCTGATGTTGGTCTTCATTCCTCCTTGGTGGTGGTGGCAGAGGAGGGAGACCTGCGTTGCCGTGTGGGCGATCCTCGCGAGGCTGATCTCTCCAGCCTCCCTCGCGAGGTTGGTCCTGCCAGCGATCCTCGCGAGGTCGGTCACGCCACCCTTGGCGAGGGCCACGGTCCTCCCATCGTCCGCCACCTCTTCCTCCTCCTCGGCCATAGCCCCTGCCGTTGCTGGGCGCCGGCCTACCGACTCGGCCCATCTCGCACGGCCCTGAGCTCTTGACATTCGTTGGTGTTGTGGGTGTGGAGGTCGTGGTACATGCAGTATCGGCTGCCCTTGGATGACTCAGGCTGATCCCTGCCCTGCTTGGTGTCTGGTTCCGCTGCAAGCATGGCAGCCCCCTTGCGCTTCACGTCCTTGGCCTTGAGCTTCTTCTCTTCTGGGTTGGTAGCCCGGAGCTCAAGGAGGGAGAGGCGCCCTTCCTCAGCCCTGGCGCACTTGGTCGCCAAGTTGAACAACTCCAGGGATGTGCATAGGTCTTCATGGATTGCTAGCTCCTCCTTCATCTTGATGTCACGCACGCCATCGGAGAAAGCTGAGATGATCTCCTCTTCAGTCACCCTGGGGATCTTGAGGCGAGCGTTGTTGAAGCGCTGGATGAACTTCTGCAGGGTTTCCCCTGGCTGTTGCTTGATGCGGCGCAGGTCGCTCACGGCCGGAGTCCGGTCGCGAGTGCCCTGGAAGTTGGCAATGAAGCGGGTGCGCATCTCGCTCCAGGAGGAGATCGTGGCTGGAGCCAGTTCAGAGCCAAAAGGGCGCCATCCTTGAGCGCCATGGGAAACCAGTTCGCCATGACCTTTTCTTCTCCGTTGGTGGCTTCGATGCCCATCTCATAGAGCTGCAGGAATTCCGCGGGGTCCGCCATGCCATCGCAGCGAGGGGGCAAGTCAGGCTTGAACTTGCCTGGCCATGTGACGCCGCGTAGCTCGGGGGTGAAGGCGAGGCAGCCTGCTGTGGCCACCGGCGCCCTTTCCTGGTGTTGGGCCTGCTCCTGGTGATTACCACGCACCACCGCTTGGAGCAGCGCGGGGTCTTGTCGTGGAGGCAAAGGGGCGCGGTCTTGGCGCGCCGGCGCTGGGAGTGCGCGAGCACCTTCTTGGGGACGTGGGATCTCTGGGCAGCTCCCTTCTTGCTGCGCAGGCGCCGGACGTGGAAGATCTCGCCCTGGGGCTGCGCGCCTTGGAGCCAGGGCGCCTTCTTGGGGAGGAGGTGGCGGAGGAGCCTCCTGATCCTCTCCCCATGCGCGGAACGGAGGGCGAGGCAGCGAGAGGGACGGCAAGGGGAGCCCCCTGCGGCGCTGACGAGCTCGGTAATGCGGGCGCGCCAGTCCTCGTAGAGGTCGTCGACGGGGCGGTACTGCAGGAGCTCTCCTGCCAGGAGCAGCGCGGTGTGCGCATCCATGGGGGCGCAACGGGCGTGGGACAACGAACCAGCTGGAGTTAGCGACGGGGTAACGGTGTAGCCGTCCTGCCACACCGAAGGATGCTGGGACGAGGCATGTTGCTCGTTCCCCGCCGGGCCGGTGGCGGCGTTGGCGGCAGGTGACGGGGAACGATGGGGAGGCCCGCCGACGGGCGCTGAGGGAGTCCTGGACTAGGGGGTGTCCCGATAGCCGAACTATCATCGTGGCCGGACTCCAAGACTACGAAGATACAAGATTGAAGACTTCGTCCCGTGTCCGGATGGGACTTTCCTTGGCGTGGAAGGCAAGCTTGGCGATACGGATATGTAGATCTCCTACCATTGTAACCGACTCTGTGTAACCCTAACCTATCCGGTGTCTATATAAACCGGAGGGTTTTAGTCCATAGGACGAACAACAATCATACCATAGGCTAGCTTCTAGGGTTTAGCCTCTCTGATCTCGTGGTAGATCTACTCTTGTACTACCCATATCATCAATATTAATCAAGCAGGAGTAGGGTATTACCTCCATCGAGAGGGCCCGAACCTGGGTAAAACATCGTGTCCCTTGTCTCCTGTTACCATCCGCCTATATGCACAGTTCGGGACCCCCTACCGAGATCCGCCGGTTTTGACACCGACATTGGTGCTTTCATTGAGAGTTTCTCCGTGTCGTCACCTATAGGCCCGATGGCTCCTTCGATCATCAACAACGACGCGGTCCAGGTGAGACTTTGCTCCCGGACAGATCTTCAGATTCGCGGCTTTGCATCATGCGGGCCGATTTACTTGGCCATCTAGAGCAGATCGAAAGCTACGCCCCTGGCCATCAGTTCAGATTTGGAAGTTTAAACTACACGGCCGACATCCGCGGAGACTTGATCTTGAATGGATTCGAGCCGCAGCCAAGCGCGCTGCACTATCTCCATGGGCATGACCTAACTCTGCCGCCCGAACAGTGTCCTGGAGGCCGCACTAGTGTCCGCTCCGAACATTGATTCGGAGCCGATCTCGCCGATCGAGGATGGTTGGTTGGACACCACCTCGGGGGCTGAAATCTCTACGGCGATTGAGCCGAACACAATCCCTGTCCTTTGCGAAGACCGTGACTCCAAGGTGCCGGACTCCTCTCCGGACTCCGAACCCTCCGCGCCCCTGCCAATCGAATCCGATTGGGCGCCGGTCATGGAGTTCACTGCCACGGACATCTTTCAAAGACTCGCCCTTTGGCGACATCTTGAAATCACTAAAGTCTCTCTCTCTATCAGGAGAGCCCTGGCCGGACTACGGTCAGGAAGGTTGGGATGCGGACGACGAACAAATCCAACGCCCACCCACCACTCACTTTGTAGCCACTGTCGAAAGCTTACACGACGTGCTCGATTTCAACTCCGAAGACATCGACGGTATGGACGAGATGTAGGAGATAACCATGAACCAGCACCTATAGGATGCTGGACAACCACCTCATCCCATGATGTATACATGGTGGATACACCTAAAGGAAGTGACGACGAGGAACAACAGGACGCTACGAACGATAAATCCCTCGAAAGGCAGTCAAAACGGCAACGTAAACGCCGCAGCAAGTCCCGCCTCAACAAAGACCCAGCCATAGAGCAGGGCGAACCGGTGGACGACGAACATGCTATCGAGCAACAATTCGAACAGGACAACTTGGATAAACAACCCGTCCCCAGCGAAGATAACAGTCCAGACGATCTCACGCCGGACAAATTGTTGGAGCAGAAGAACCTCCACAAAAGGCTATCAGGACCCCGATCCTAAGTCACACCGATCTAGCTCTAATACCAACACTGTCAGGACCCCGATCCTAAGTCACACCGATCTAGCATGTAACACATCATATCACTTTGCGGCCTCACGCACGGTATTCCCACGGGTGTCGCCTTACCATGGCCCGGGACCGTTTGCGCCTTTTGGCTCACGTATATGATAGTGTCGCTAGCATCCATATGACAAAGAACCCGGGCCGACATGGCTAGTCGTGAACCCAAAGCGGCGCTTAACCCATGGGGACAGGCATACATGAATCACATCGAGCATGTCGGTCATCAACGATAAATTCGGGCTGTAGCACCGAGCTAACAGGACTCCGGTATCCCGGCTGTAGCAGGCTAGGCAGGACTCGAATAACACCAAGCGTGACATTTCCCGAAGGGACAGACATAGGAACGAAGTGAAACACATGCCGCTACCAAGTGTCCAAGCAGTAGTGCAGGCTAGCAGGACTCCGGTGAACCGGTCAGAAGCGGACTACTATCGCCGTAAGCACGAGACTACATTTCCCCATATGAGAGGCTGCCAAGGATAAACAACTAGTTTGTCGGATCCCACACATACCAAGCATTTCAAACATACACACAATATGCTCAATATGTGTAGATACAACATGGCATCACAACATAACTCTACGACTCAAATATTTATTCATTAGGCTCCGAGGAGCGAGATATTACAAACATGGGTCTCATGACCCAACACTCGAACATACAAGTCGAAGCACAAGCGGAAGCTAAACATGTCCGAGTACGCATAACTATAAATGAAAAGGGTGAGAAGTCCGACTATCTACCGATCCTGCCGAGGCACAAGATCGTAGCTGAGGTAACAAGCTAAACGTCAAGTCCAAGCGGAACTACTAGCGAGAACGAAGTCTCTCGCAAAACATAAAATAAGCAAACGTGAGTACAAACGCATTCTCGGCAAGACTTACATCGTAACTAGCTACATATGCATCATTATCAAAAGGGGGTGGTGGAGTTTGACCGCAGCAAGCCAGCTTTGACTCGGTGGCTATCCCGAACTACGATCGCAATTAACTCTTTTGAGGTGGCGCACACGAGTCCACATATTCACCATATCAATACACCACTATGGATCCGCCTCCGCCTCCCTACGAGAACGCCATCCATAGCACTCACGCTTATCTTGCGCATTTTAAAGTATCCACTTTCACTTGTCTATGAACTGGTATAGGCAACCCAGAAGTCCTTCTCCGTGGACACGGCTATTCGAATAGATCATATTAACCCTGCAGGGGTGTACTTCTTCACACACGCTCTCACCACTTACCACCGTTTACACGACATGTACTCGGCAACCTTCAAGCGGAAGCCCAACGTGGGTGTCGGCCACGACCTACCTAAACACACAAGTCCCTAGTCCAGGTTTATCGCCTATTCGGGTTCCATCCGCAGGGAGTCCGGCCGAGGTTTCCCATACAACCCCGAATGATGTGTGCAGGGTTCCCGAGACACCAAACGGGTGAATCGGTACACCGGGCCACGGTGCCTACCGCAACACAACCCACCCCTATGGTCAGCGTTGCGTGCGGCCCCCAGCATACTACAAACACCAGAAACTACTTGCAACTCCTGGACTGAGGACAAGGGTGGTTAAGAAGCCGAGAGGGTCAATTAAGGATCCCAATGCGTGGTAGTAACTGTTTCATGTATCACAAACACAGAACTCAGTTCCTGAGGACGGCTACAATGAGACAACCCACCATGTACTCCTACATGGCCTCTCACCGCTACCTTACCAAATCGTGTTCACACACTTAGCTCACACACAGTAGGACATGTTCACACAACCATTCCAATTCATTCCCGATGAATCAGACCTGACTCAACTCTAAGCGATGGCAGGCATGACAACAAGCATGAATGAGTAGGCACAACATGGCTCAAACAACTCCTACTCATGCTAGTGTGTTTCATCTAATTACTGTGGAATGACATGTCATGTAGAGGATAAAGGGGTTCAGCTACCGCAGCAAGTAACACATGAGTCGTTGTTGTCCTAATGCAGTAAAATAGAGCAGGAGCGAGAGAGTGGGATTATATCGAAATGGACAAGGGGGTTTTGCTTGCCTGGCACTTCAAGATAATATAGTTCTTCATCGGTGTCATCGAATTTATCGCTTTGACGTCTGCTCATCGAGAGGGGACAATTACCGGCAAACAAGAGAGAACACAATCAATGCAATGCACATTCACATGAATGACATGTCATGTTAAGGTACTGAATTCACCTAATGCAATGTCTAGCCAGGTTAATTGAAGTGGAATTCAAACAAGAACAAATTCCAACTCCAAATGTTATTTCATAAATTGCCCTAATCATGATTCATCCTACTCAGTGAGGTTAACTTGTTTAATCATGCATGAAACCTGTACCAATGGATAGAATGGATTTTTCTGATCATTTTTCATATATAAATCTTTGCATTTGGAGTTACAGATTAGAAGTTATGAATATTTGAAGTTTGAACTAAATTCTGGAATTTCCTATATTAGAATAAATCCAGTAATTGATTTATTGCGTCAGCCATGCGTCAGCATGACGTCAGGGTCAACGGCGACGTCCAGGTCAAACCTGATAGTGGGTCCGGGGTGTCAGGGTAATTAGTTTAACTAAAAATTAATTGAACTAATCCTATTTAGTTAAAGGTGGTCGGGCCCCATCTGCCGCTGACTCATCGGAGTCAACCAGGCCCACCCGAAACAAAGTCAACGTCGGCTGCACCGGCGACTAGTCGCCGGCGAGCCCGACGCGGCGGAGGAAGTGCGTTTGGCGATTCCGGCGACCAAACGAGCCGCGGAGGGTGGCTATGGGTAGCTGGGGACAAGCCGCGGCTATTGGTGGAGTCGGCTGGGGTCGGGGTGGCCGGAGTCGGCGCCGGCGACGAGCTAGGCGGCCACCGGAGTTCGGCCGAAGGCGAACTCGAGGCTAGAGGGGTCGGTGAGGTGCGGGGAGTGTATGGTTAGACCCCATGGGGTGCGGTGAGTGTGATGGACACCACGAGGTGGCCGGAGAGTGACCGGGAGCACGTCGGCGATGATCTCCACGGCGGCGGGTGCGGGTGAGCTTCGTTCGGTTGCTACGCTGCTCGAGAGCGAGAGAGAGAGGGAAAGGGGAGGTAGATGGGCTCACGGGCGACGCGTAGAAGCTCTCGTCGAGGTCGGGGACGGACTGGAGCGACGACGGCGTTGAAGGGGATCTCCGGCGACGGTGGACTCGGCCGAGGGCGGTGTGGTGGATTCGGGCACCTGAGCAAAGCGGGGCTTGGCTAGTTTGGGGTAGTCGAGAGCGGCGGAGCTCCTAGACAAGGTGAGGAGGAGCACGGACGGCGGGGAGCGCGTCACGGCGACGGGCAGCGTGGCGGTGGCGTCGGCCATGGCGGGGGAGCGCAAGAGAGAGGAGCCGGGGAGGAGAGGAGGTGTCCAGGGGGTTCGGGGGAGAGAGGGAGGACGGTCCACGTCGCGGCTGGGTGAGGGGAGCGGCGAGGCGGCGACCAGGTGCGTGGCACCCATGCGGTGCTCGCCGCCGAAAGCACTGGCTGCTGGCGAGCCAAGCAGCTGCTGGCGCCATTGGGCTGGGCCGGCAGGTGGGCCGGTTGGTGGGCGTCAGGTAAGTGTTCTAAACTATTTTTCCTTTTCTATTTTTCTGTAACTTTGTGGAGTTTTTTAAAATACCAAAACAGTTTCAAAAATCACCAAACTGCTCCTGGTCCAATGTTGGAATATTTCCAACATGAAACATTTTAGTTTGGGAATATTTGGGCATTTGAAATATTTTATATAATTTTAAATGCCCAAACTCAAATACTTATGATTTAATTCAAAGATCCAAATGTCATGGAGAAATGTGGAACATCTCTGGTTACTGTTTCCAGCATTTTTCCAAAAATGGTGAACATTTTTGAAGGCCATTTGAAATCACTGAAAAATATTTATGGTTGAGCCTATTTGAATTCCTTTAATGCTAGGGTTTAGGCAATCCCCATTTCAAATTTCATGAAAATTAAACATGATGCATGGATGCAATGCCACTAGCTACAAGCAAGCTCTAGGGCTGTGACAACTCACCCCACTAAACAAGAATCTCACCGAGATTCAAGACGTGAGGTAAGAGGAAGAGGGAAATCACAAAACTATCACAATCTTCATGATCCATTTGCCCTTCTCGAAGATGTTGATTCACTCCATCATCTTGGTCTTGACGCCTTTGCTTTCGAGATCTTCACTCGACACGACAACAGAAAGAAGGGGGAAACCCTACAGGATTTAATCTTCTTGAAGATCGAGCAACTCAAGATCAGTTCATGGAGAGACGTAAGAACAACTCTTGGGTTGAGACACCAAACACACATTAGGAATGATGGTAAAGAAATGGATGACGAAGGTTCAATTTGGTAGGCAACCATTCCACGCTAAAGTAAAATGGTGCATGGTTTCAAAGTAACAAGGAGATGATTGCCATGATTCCATAACGGTAGACCTTAGGAAAGGTGACTCGTAGAATTATTCCCTTAA
Organism: Aegilops bicornis; assembly: GCA_021605145.1. NCBI lineage: Eukaryota > Viridiplantae > Streptophyta > Magnoliopsida > Poales > Poaceae > Aegilops > Aegilops bicornis. The sequence continues at coordinate 379,203,076 of CM038675.1, read as the reverse complement.
GTGGCAAAAAGAATTACTTTTGATACAAACATCATCGAAACTCTTTATACCAGCCTAAGGCAATTCACAAAGATCGTTTGGTGGAGTGCAAGGAATGGCATACCTAGACTAGAATGGATGATGTGGACTACCTTGTTGAAGACAACGCAATGGATGACTTTTGCTTATCACCGGAAATGGATGGGACCCATGGTAAGTCCACTTTTGAAGATGATCCCGACAAGAATCGCTGAGAAGGCAGCCCATGGAAAATTGGCACGATGGGATGCAAGCTGGGAACAAAATGCAAATGTTGGGAATGTTCCAACCATCATATCTGCCTGAGATTCAGATCTGGTTGGTGTTAGGATATTCCAGACTCATCGAGTCTAGAAAGAAAAATGAAAGTTTGCAACACAAATCGATTTAAAAGATGTTGCGAGATTCTCGGGAATGAACTACGATAGCAAGCTCCAAAACATGAGCTGGTTCTGCTACTAACATGTGAACATATTGTCCAAGACAAGAATGACCACATAGTAGTCTTATCATGAAACACTACCGAGTTCAGGTGGGGAACCATCATCGAGGATAACGAAGTCCTTGTATAAGCCGCGGTCTTAAGAAGGAACTTCTTCTCCTTGAACAAATCAATCAGTGGCTTGGTGTGCTATGGAATTCATATGGAATGAAGATGATCAGTCTATCATACCATAGAATACTTCGCACGTGCATGACTGACTTGGGATGATTCCAAGGGAAACAAAACAAACCTTTCTCAAATTCATGGCGGCAACTTACACCTAAAGCACATGAATTCGAGGAAGTCACTACTTCCATCCGAACATATGCTTCATGAACTAAACACGAAGACATTGCTTATAAAGTTTCCAACACTAGATTGATGTTCAACATGACTCATGGGTGGGAGACAAAATGCTACTGATGGGCTCAACAGATACTCATCGGAATTTCCATATCACGGACTCCCACCATCATGTGAACACGGTGATAGCATTGGTCGCACCAAAGGATGTAATGGGGTATGCTCGAGGGATCAACCACGAGTAAGACAACATTACGAACATCGTTGGTTCTGATTTGACTTAATAATATCCCATACTCAAGTCAAAGGATTGATAAGACAATAGGTCCAAAGAATCGATCACAGAGACCAATCGATGAAGATATCATCTTTCTTCAACACACACTACACAAGAATATCCCTTTGGAACGAACTAAGTCGTGCAAGCTTTTATCCTCCAACTCTCCAAGTTGTTGTTTGGCTTAACCAACTAGCTCAGGGTATCCAACACAGATTCTTGGAGAAAGGGTGGTTCACAAGAAACCAACTTGATCACGAGCTCAACATAACGATTCGAGGGGACAACCCGTAATACTTCCGAGAAGATATTTGGAAAGTCACGAACCACCGGTATGTTACTAAGCTCGAGAACAATCTTGCTTTTGAGGGCAAGACGGTATGATCAAATGAGTGAGGACTTGATATAATCCTAACTCATCAATCGAAGTGTGCACCAGAAATAAGGACTAGGTAGCACGATCAATCTTAGTATGATGATTTAATAACCAACACGCTAAGAGTGAAAATATTGTCCATTAACTACCAAGCAACGAGGTTGCTAGGAGTATCGATTTCACACATCACAATTCACTTGTCGACATTCCGGTTGCATCAACACGGGACCGAGGAATGAATGATGATGATGAGAAGTATCACTACGACAAGAATTCATAAGAGAAGGTGCAATTCTCATGATGTTCCCGACATAAAGATGGTAACACTCCAAGGTAGAGCAGAATCAAAGCTGGATTGGCATTTTGATCTGCATGGAATACAACTGCTTTGACCCAATCCTAGAAATGGATGAGGCATCGGAGTTTGTTTCTCCTAGTCATTCCGTAATAGAATGGCTTGACGGACCACAAGGATAATAGACATCGATAAACTAATGCACACATACTCTTGGTTATCAACTGATAGAGGATGGTCGGGATACAACTAAAGAGAGCAACTCAAAGGAACATATAATTTTTCGAGTTGTGGAGGCATGGATTAGTATATCGAGCAAAGCTCAACATTTCTCCCGGATAACCCATGCAGAGAAGTAGAATTGGCAGATTCACAATTATGAATGGAGAACTCCTCAAGAGCACTCTTATTGTGATGTTTTGGTTCAAAGAACTTCTGCCATAACTAGTTCATGGTATTTGGAAGAAGGAAATGCCACGAACCTCGAGGACTATCGCAAAGTTACTAGTATCCTAAAGGAGCTAGCAAACACTATCAACATTAGGTAAGTAGGGTGAATCTCGGGTTCAAGAACCCAGGAATAGGATGCCTACTAACTAATAACATCACGGGATGCTTTCGAGAATAATGTCCAGAATCATCACACTGGGGATACAAAAGCATTGCTAAATTGCTAGATGACTTCCTAAACAACTAGGGTCATAATAATAGCTCCAACATCTATGCCGAGGCAACAAAGTACCTCAACTTACCGATTAGTGTGCTTATTCTGACCAAAAAGGACATCGGGAGCGGACGAAAAGGATTGCAAATGCATCAGACTATTTAGAGACCTGGGATGACTCGGACAGCATAACGGCTGTAAATGCTCAAAATGATTTGAGACATCCTGCAAAAATGGTGGCATAACCACTCAACATCACAATATCAAGGTTCCGAGATCAACAGTTATCATACAGAAATAGTAGGAACTGAACTGGGGCTTAAAACCAACAATCTCAAAGGTCTATGGATTAGTAACACGTCATCCTCATAGATAGATGAGAAGCCTAATTCTTAAACCCCGTAGAAGAGAAGAGGTTGACTCAGATCAGAAGGCCATGAGGTATAAGGAGTAAAAAGAGCCTTACGTTCCCTTCCACAATCAATTCCCTTACATAACTAAAGCATTTCTAGACACAACTTCACCAGTTTGGCTTGGTAATCCCACAGCAAAGTTCGATACCAACGCTGTCAGACCCCGATCCTAAGTCACACCGATCTAGCATGTAACACATCATATCACTTTATGCGGCCTCACGACGGTATTCCCACGGTGTCGCTTACCATGGCCCGACCGTTTTGGCGCCTTTTGGCTCACGTATATGATAGTGTCGCTAGCATCCATATGACAAAGAACCCGGCCGACATGGCTAGTCGTGAACCCAAAGCGGCGCTTAACCTATGGGGACAGGCATACATGAATCACATCGAGCATGTCGGTCATCAACGTATAAATTCGGGCTGTAGCACTAGGCTAACAGGACTCCGGTATCCCGGGCTGTAGCAGGCTAGGCAGGACTCCGAATAACACCGCGTGACATTTCCCCGAAGGGACAGACATAGGAACGAAGTGAAACACATGTCGGCCAGTCAAGTGTCCAAGCAGTAGTGCTGGGCTAGCAGGACTCCGGTGAACCGGGCTGTAGCGGACTACTATCGCCGTAAGCACGAGACTACATTTCCCCATATGAGAGGCTGCCAAGGATAAACAACTAGTTTGTCGAATCCCACACATACCAAGCATTTCAAACATACACACAATATGCTCAATATGTGTAGATACAACATGGCATCACAACATAACTCTACGACTCAAATATTTATTCATTAGGCTCCGAGGAGCGAGATATTACAAACATGGGTCTCATGACCCAACACTCGGAAAGCATACAAGTCAAGCACAAGCGGAAGCTAAACATGTCTCGAAAGTACGCATAACTATAAATGAAAAGGGCTGAGAAGTCTGACTATCTACCAGATCCTGCCGAGGCACAAGATCGTAGCTGAGGTAACAAGCTAAACGTCGAAGTCCAAGCGGAACTACTAGCGAGAATGAAGTCTCTCTGTAAAACATAAAATAAGCAAACGTGAGTACAAACATACTCAGCAAGACTTACATCAGAACTAGCTACATATGCATCATTATCAAAAGGGGGTGGTGGAGTTTGACTGCAGCAAGCCAGCTTTGACTCGGTGGCTATCCTGAACTACGACTGCAATTAACTCTTTTGAGGTGGCGCACACGAGTCCACATATTCACCATATCAATACACCACTATGGATCCGCTCCTGTCTTCCTACGAGAACGCCATCCATAGCACTCACGCTTATCTTGCGCATTTTAAAGTATCCACTTTCACTTGTCTATGAACTGGTATAGGCAACCCAGAAGTCCTTCTCCGTGGACACGGCTATTCGAATAGATCATATTAACCCTGCAGGGGTGTACTTCTTCACACACGCTCTCACCACTTACCACCGTTTACACGACATGTACTCGGCAACCTTCAAGCGGAAGCCCAACGTGGGTGTCGGCCATGACCTACCTAAACACACAAGTCCCTAGTCCAGGTTTATCGCCTATTCGGGTTCCATCCGCAGGGAGTCCGGCCGAGGTTTCCCATGCAGCCCCGAACGATGTGTGCAGGGTTCCCGAGACACCAAACGGGCGAATCGGTACAGACCCACGGTGCCTACCGCAACACAACCCACCCCTATGGTCAGCGTTAATGCGGCCCCCCAAAGATACTACAAACACGAAACTACTTGCAACTCCTGGACTGAGGACAAGGGTGGTTAAGAAGCCGAGAGGGTCAATTAAGGATCCCAATGCGTGGTAGTAACTGCTTCATGGATCACAAACACGTAACTCAGTTCACGAGGACGGCTACAATGAGACAACCCACCATGTACTCCTACATGGCCTCTCACCGCTACCTTTACCAAATCGTGTTCACACACTTAGCTCACACACAGTGGGACATGTTCACACAACCATTCCAATTCATTCCCGATGAATCAGACTGACTCAACTCTAAGCGAGTGCAGGCATGACAACAAGCATGAATGAGTAGGCACAACGTGGCTCAAACAACTCCTACTCATGCTAGTGGGTTTCATCTAATTCTTGTGGAATGACAGGTCATGCAGAGGATAAAGGGGTTCAGCTACCGCAGCAAGTAACACATGAGTCGTTGTTGTCCTAATGCAGTAAAATAGAGCAGGAGCGAGAGAGTGGGATTATATCGAAATGGACAAGGGGTTTTGCTTGCCCGGCACTTGAAGATAATATAGTTCTTCATCGGTGTCATCGAATTTATCGTCGATGCGTCGTCTCGAGAGGGACAATTACCGGCAAACAAGAGAGAACACAATCAATGCAATGCACATTCACATGAATGACATGTCATGTTAAGGTACTGAATTCACCTAATGCAATGTCTAGCCAGGTTAATTGAAGTGGAATTCAAACAAGAACAAATTCCAACTCCAAATGTTATTTCATAAATTGCCCTAATCATGATTCATCCTATTCAGTGAGGTTAACTTGTTTAATCATGCATGAAACCTGTACCAATGGATAGAATGGATTTTTCTGATCATTTTTCATATATAAATCTTTGCATTTGGAGTTACAGATTAGAAGTTATGAATATTTGAAGTTTGAACTAAATTCTGGAATTTCCTATATTAGAATAAATCCAGTAATTGATTTATTGCGTCAGCCATGCGTCAACATGACGTCATGGTCAACAATGACGTCCAGTGTCAAACCCGACAATGGGTCCGGTGTCGAGTAATTAGTTTAACTAAAATTAATTGAACTAATCCTATTTAGTTAGCGGCTGGGCCCCATCTGCCGCTGACTCATCGGAGTCAACCAGGGCCCACCCGAGTCAAAGTCCACGTCGGCTGCACCGGCGACTAGCCGCCGGCGAGCCTGACGTGGCGGAGGAAGTTCGTTTGGCGATTCCCAAACGAGCCGCGGAGGGTGGCTATGGGTAGCTGGGGACAAGCCGCGGCTATTGGTGGAGTCGGCTGGGGTCGGGTGGTTGAGTCGGCGCCGTGACGAGCTAAGCGGGCCACCGGAGTTCGGCCGAAGGCGAACTTCGAGGCTAGAGGGTCGGTGAGGTGCGGGAGTGTATGGTTAGACCCCATGGGGTGCGGTGAGTGTGATGGACACCACGAGGTGGCCGGAGAGTGACCGGAGCACGCGTTGGCGGCATTTAACTCCACGGCGGCGGGTGCGGGTGAGCTTGGTTCGGTTGCTACGCTGCTCGAGAGCGAGAGAGAGAGAGGGAAGGGGAGGTAGATGGGCTCACGGGCGACGCGTAGAAGCTCTCGTCGAGGTCGGGGACGGACCGGAGCGACGACGGCGTTGAAGGGGATCTCCGGCGACGGTGGACTCGGCCGAGGGCGGTGTGGTGGATTCGGGGCACTAGAGCAGGCGGGGTTTGGCTAGTTTGGGGTAGTCGAGAGCGGCGGAGCTCCTAGACAAGGTGAGGAGGAGCAAGGACGGCGGGGAGCGCGTCTACGGCGACGGCGTGGCTGCGGTGGCGTCGGCCATGGCGGGGGGAGCGCGAGAGAGAGGAGCCACGGAGGCGAGGAGGTGTCCAGGGGGTTCGGGGGAGAGAGGGAGGACGGTCCACGTCAGCTGGTGGCGAGGGAGCAGCGAGGCGGCGACAGTGCATGGCACCCATGCGGTGCTCGCCGCCGAAAGCACTGCTGCTACTGACCAGAGCCAAGCAGCTGTTGCTGGCCGCTGGCTGGGCCGGCAGGTGGGCCGGTTGGTGGGCGTCAGGTAAGTGTTCTAAACTATTTTTCCTTTTCTATTTTTCTGTAACTTTGTGGAGTTTTTTAAAATACCAAAACAGTTTCAAAAATCACCAAACTGCTCCTGGTCCAATGTTGGAATATTTCCAACATGAAACATTTTAGTTTAGAATATTTGGGCATTTGAAATATTTTATATAATTTTAAATGCCCAAACTCAAATACTTATGATTTAATTCAAAGATCCAAATGTCATGGAGAAATGTGGAACATCTCTGATTCTTGTTTCCGGCATTTTTCCAAATATGGTGAACAATTTTGAAGGCCATTTGGAATCACTGAAAAATATTTATGGTTGAGCCTATTTGAATTCCTTTAATGCTAGGGTTTAGGCAATCCCCATTTCAAATTTCATGAAAATTAAACATGATGCATGGATGCAATGCCACTAGCTACAAGCAAGCTCTAGGGCTGTGACAGATGGCCCAGTCAGGTCCATCTATGGGCCGAGAAAGCAAGCTCTTCAAAGCAATGCAACACGCCAAATATCCGAACATCACGGCACACCCAAATACAGGGGCGCCGCACATCCCCTATGTTTCACCGATAAGGTGCTGGATCATGAATTTCCAGCGGGATTCAAACCCGTAAACATAGAGGCATACGACGGAACTACCCTGGAGTCTGGATTGAGGATTACATCCTCCACATACACATGGCTAGAGGAGATGATATCCACGCCATAAAATACTTACCCCTCAAACTCAAAGGGCCAGCTCGGCATTGGCTTAAAAGCCTTCCCGAAAATACCATTGGAAGCTGGGAAGAGCTCGAGGATGCGTTTCGGGCAAATTTTCAGGGGACCTATGTCCGCCCTCCGGATGCAGACGATCTAAGTCACATAACTCAACAGCCCGGAGAGTCAGCCTGGAAATTCTGGAACAGGTTCCTTACTAAAAAGAACCAAATAGTCGACTATCCGGACGCCGAAGCCTTAGCGGCCTTCAAACACAACGTCCAAGAAGAATGGCTCGCCAGACACCATGGCCAAGAAAAGCCAAGAACAATGGCCGCATTAACAAGCCTCATGACCTGCTTTTGCGCGGGAGAGGATAGCTGGCTAGCAAGATGCAGCGCCAGCGACCCAAGTACATCCGAAGTCAGGGATGGAAATGGGAAACCACGATGCAACAAGGACCAACGCCGGATTAAGGGAAACGGTCCAAAGAGCGCGGCAGTCAACGCCGGATTCAAAAGCTCATGGCAGAACAATAAAAAACTGTCCCTTAAGGACAATAGCGATGAGCTATCCAACTTAAACAAAATCTTGGACAAAATATGTCAAATCCACAGTACTCCCGGGAAGCCTGCAAACCATACCCACAGAGATTGTTGGGTCTTCAAATAGTCCGGCAGACTCAACGCCGAACACAAGGGGCTCGAAACGCCAAGTGAGGATGATGACGAACCTCACAAGCGAGCAATCGAAAACAAAAGAATTTCCCACAAGAGGTTAAAACAGTAAACTCACTTCACGTGATAAAAGGAAAAAATAGAGCGGCGCCTATTAAGATGCGCGCCGCACATACTACCCTAGCGGAGTACCAACACTGGTTGTCAAAACCAATCACCTTCGACCATCAGGACTACTCCGAAAGCATCCGGAACGCAGGATGGACTGCCTTGATATTGGATCCTATAATCGACGGATTCCAATTTAAACAAGTCCTCATGGATGGCGGCAGTGACATAAAACTGATATATCAGGACACAATCCGCAGGATGGGGATAGACCCAACCAAAATTCGCCATAGCAACACCTCCTTCAAAGGGGTAATGCCAGGCCTGTATGCCCATTGTAGGGGCTCCCTACTGCTAGAAGTTGTGTTCGGCTCATCCGACAACTTCCGCCGCGAAAAGTTAACTTTCCACATCGCCCCATTAGAAAGTAGCTATCAAGCACTACTGGGGCGTGAAGCTTTCGCCCGCTTTAACGCAATAGCGCATTATGCATCTCTTACACTTAAAATGCCCGGTCTACGCGGCATCATCTCATTAAAAGGGAGTATTAAGTGTTACTCGAGCACGGAAGAATGCGAGGTTGCCTTGACAGCCCCACACCAATCCGTCTCCGCTAACCAAAGCACCTGAATAGGTAATTCGAACCCCGGACACGGCTAGACGAGTCCAACGCCTACTAGCAGCATGCCCCCATACAAGGGGTTGCACGCATGTACAACAAGAGACAATAAAGCTCAATTTTATTCACCTTTCGAACCATACTCTGTTTATTTAATATAAAGTACATTTTTTCTCGCACGATATTTTTTCTTTTTTCAAACTAAGTTCCTCTCTTTTACAGATGAACGCCATGCTATACCGTCCGGCTCAGATACGGCACAATGAGACACAGCGCAGACGCGTGCAGTAGGGACCCGTTGCAAGGATTCTTTTCAGATTAAGACCCTGCATAAACCTTTTTTACTGTCTCTTGTTGTTACTCATCCCCCGGTTTCTTATTATAACCGAGGAGGAGGCTGACGTTTTGGCATCGGCCGCGTCAGAATTTTGCACGTACCTGGACACCAGGGGCTTAGGGCATAATTTTTCCCGTTTTTATAAAAGACCGAACACCTTAGGGAGTGTTCGGCGTCTCGAGTTAGGCCTTATATGCATCAGCTCCGAATCATGTCTTTGGTCAAATGTTGGGTTTGCCCGGCTCCTGTGTTTTGTTGCCTTACGTTCCGTTCTATCGGCTAACGCGGCACCGGAGAACTACTGCATTGTGCCCCGTTCGGCCGGGCGAAAGCACCTCAAAGAGAGAAAGCCGAAAACTGACTGTCATGATATAGCGAGAGACTGGTCAACCACTCGATGGCTCACCGGAATGTTTAGAATTCCTCCACATTAATGAAGGACCGTTTTTCGGCCAGGCACATACGCACCCCGAATTCGGGAGAGTGTGGTGCCACCAGGGGCTATATAGTAGCCCCACCCTCGAACCCCTATGGCTAAGTGAAAGTGATAAAGCATTATAGTCCGGTTGCCTAGTTTGCTACGCTATCACCTCCTTCATAGGACCAATACGTTGGATCAAGTGTGAAAATGCGCCTTTTTTGCAAACACCCCCGCATTATGTGCGTGGGGGCTGAAGCCAAGGACTGCCATCTTTCAGGTTATATACATATATACATCAACGGCCGCATAGGAGGTAGTTTACTACTTGAAGGCACAAGTATAAAAAGCTCTTACATTAAATTGAAACATTGTTTTCACAAATCATACATGTCATTTAAACATAATATCCTTCGAGCATTGCGTCTCTATTAAACGAGCGCCCTGCAGGACTTCCTCAAAATAGTGCTCGGCAGGTACTCGGCTTCTGTCCGAATCTTGGGATGCAATTTCGGTGGCCTTCATCTCCGCCCAGTATGTCTTGACACGGACAAGAGCCATCCACGCTCCCTCTATGCACGCCGACCGCTTCATTGCGTCGATACGCGGTACCGCACCAAGGAACTGCTGCACTAAGCTAAAATAACTCTTCGGCTGGGGTCCGCCTGGCCACAAATGAGTCATGACATGCTTCATGGCAAGTCCGGATAATCGATTCAGCTCGGCCCATTCGGCCAACCGATCGGTCAACGGAAGAGGACGCTCCGGACTATGGAATTGCGACCAATATAACTCTTCCCTTCTGTGCCCCTTCTGGCCTCGGAAGTGCTCAATCGCGTCCGCAGCGCTCGCCGCTAAGTCCAGATAAGCATCCTCCGAACTCCACAACTTGTCCAACTGAGCATACTTCGGATCCGTATATTTCCTCCGCAGTAGAAAAGGCTTTCCAGCAGCAACATCCACAGCCTGACGTAGCTCCTCCTTTGCAGCTCTCATTGCGGAGCGGGCATCCTTGGCTTCGGCGGTGGCCTTTTTCAGGTCCTCTTGCTCCACTTGACGTTCTTTTTCAAGAACCTCGCAGCGGTCGGTAGCATTCTTCAACTTTATGGCCATATCGGCCATTTCCTCTTCTTGGCGTTGAGCAGCCTGTTCGGCTTTTAGCTCTTCGGCCGCCCTTAAAGCGGCCGCATTACTATTTCTGGCTTGCTCTTTCGCTCGAGCGAGTTCCGCCCGCATCTCCTCCACAGCAGCGGCACTACCTGCATTAAGCAGACAAGTAGTAAGGCATGGGCGTCAAGCTCCCTTACCAAGTGTCCGCGGAGGAGTCGCATACCTTGTGACTCGTCAAACCGTTTATTGACCAGCGCGATGTCCGCATCCGCCTCGTCAAGCTGCCGCTTTAGTTCGGCAAATTCATCGGTACGGCTGGCCACCGGACGCCCCGCCACCTATTTCGGAGCGGATATATGTTATAACTGAGATTATGATCCTCGGCACGCTGTCAATTTTGACAACATACAGAATCTCAGGGGCTACTATCTATACAGGGCGCATTCTATATGCACAACTGTCAGAAGGTACATCATTTTTGCGTACCTCAAACCCCGTCAGTAAGCTTCTGATGGCTTCATGCAATCCGCTCTCCGCGGATGCAATTCTTTCAATCATCATACCCATTACCGCACGGTTATCTTCTGAGATAGCCGCTCGCCCAAGCAGATCCTTCAACTCCTCCGACCGCACGCCAGTTGGCGCCGGACCTTCCGGCCCCGCCGGACTCGGGGAAACCCTCCACGACGACACCTCAGGGTCATCCGCCTCGCATGAAGGTGCAACAGGTGGAGGCGTTTCGCTCTCCATCATCTCCGTAAGAAGATCCCCCGAAGACGAGCTCTGCTGAGAAGGGCTGAGATCCGAACTACAAGGTACAATTTCGATTATCTTCAGAAATAAATGCAGGGATGTTCCTTATTTTACAAGACCCCTTCTTTTTACTTACGGCTCGCTGGAGGGCTGATCCCCTTAGGGAAATAGTGCGGCTGGGTTACTTCCCAGCGCCGGACTCTCTGACGAAGATTTCTTTCCCTTCTTTGAGGCCTTGACCTTCGGATCTTCCGAAGCGGTCCTCTTCTCTCCTCGGAAGGCGGGACTTTTAATCCCTCCTTCCTTGATAGCCTCCTTCATAGAGGCAGTTGCTTCCCTGCTCCCCCCTTCGCCTTCTTCAAAAGGCGCGGCCTTCAACATCTTGGTCAGCATGGGATCCGGCGTGGTCTCTGGGAGGAGCCGACACCTTATTAACTTTGCCTTGGCTATCCACTCCTGTTCAAGAAACAACTCCTTTAAAGGGCATATATATGATAAATGAATGAATAGCCTGTCCGGTTACAGGACTACTTACTTGAGTATCTGGGCGATTGCAGCTTAGTCCTGCGTCCTCAGTCAGGTCCGGACACTTCTCTTGTGATCCGAAGAACAGTTTATACATCTCCACGGGTGTCGTACCCATAAAATGATGGAGAGCTCGTGGTCCCTCCGGATTGAACTCCCACAGACGGAGGAGGTGACGTTTGCAGGGCAGAAGGCGCCGAATCAACATAACCTGCGCCACTGCGACCAGATTGATCTCTCTTTCTTGGAGGTCTCGAGTACGGCCCTGCAAATGCAGGAACGCCCTTGGGCGGCCCCAGTCGAGCCCCTTGTTGACCCATGACGCCAGCCACTGTGGTGGACCTGAGCGAAAGGTGGGAAGCACCACCCATTTGGTGCCCCTGGGAGCGGTGATATAAAACCACTCCCGTTGCCACAAACCAAGCTCCTCTTGAAAAGAGCCCTCGGGCCACGGAGCATCAGCACACTTGCTTATGACCGCCCCTCCACACTCGCTTGTTGCCCCTCGATCATCTTGGCTCCACCTTGAAGGTCTTGAGCCACAATCCAAAGTGAGGGGTAATATGGAGGAAGGCCTCACATACGACAATGAATGACGAGATATGGAGGATGGACTCGGATTCAAGTCATGGAAATCCAGCCCATAATAAAACATAAGCCCCCGCACAAAGGGATCCGTCGGGAAGCCTAAACCCCGAAGGAAGTGTGACACGAACACCACGCTCTCGCCGGGCTCGGGAGTGGGAATGACCTGTCCTGGAGCAGGCAGTCTACGCAAAATCTCGCCGGTCAGATACCTGGCGTCTCGTAGCTTTAGCACATCTTCTTCTGTGACGGAAGAAGACATCCATCGGCCGTGCTGGTCGGAGCCGGACATCGTTGAAGGTCCGAAGCGCCTAAATCTGAAGCTTTGGATGTTAGAACTCGATGCGCGAGGTGAACTCGTTGCAGGGTGTAAAAAAGAAGAGGGCCTTGGTCTCATTATAAAGAGGTTGAATATCAAGAGCCCTCCCCGTGGTCGATTAGGACTCGCCTTCGATAGAGGAAGCGTGCCAATGGGCCCGGTTGGGTTACCCACGTCTGTATTTGATGAGAATCCCGGAATAAGGGGGCGCGATCTACGCTTTGATAAAGACGTGCCAAGGAAACCGCCTCGCTAAACTCGCTAAGGTGGAACAGTAAAAAACGATTCATATAAAGGCTTGGCCATGGTGTGATGTCACGCCGTGAAATACATCAGCAAATCTGTGCAAAAGTTATTCTCTCTATGGTGGTATGTGGAACTTGTTTTGCAGAGCCGGACACTATCCTTGTGTTCAAAACCTTCTATGAAGTATTCGGAGGAGGAACCCGCCTTGCAATGCCGAAGACAATATGCACGCCGGACTCGTCGTCATTGAAGCCTGGTACAGGGGCTACTGAGGGAGTCCTGGACTAGGGGGTGTCCGGATAGCCGAACTATCATCGTGGCTGGACTCCAAGACTATGAAGATACAAGATTGAAGACTTCGTCCCGTGTCCGGATGGGACTTTCCTTGGCGTGGAAGGCAAGTTTGGTGATACGGATATGTAGATCTCCTACCATTGTAACCGACTCTGTGTAACCCTAACCTATCCGGTGTCTATATAAACCGGAGGGTTTTAGTCCATAGGACGAACAACAATCATACCATAGGCTAGCTTCTAGGGTTTAGCCTCTCTGATCTCGTGGTAGATCTACTCTTATACTACCCATATCATCAATATTAATCAAGCAGGAGTAGGGTATTACTCGCATCGAGAGGGCCGAACACAGGTAAAACATCGTGTCCCTTGTCTCCTGTTACCATCCGCCTAGACGCACAGTTCGGGACCCCCTACCCTAGATCCGCCGGTTTTGACACCGACAGGCGCCATCTGGGCGACGCGGGTGGCGCGAGCAGCCCGGCGCTCGGCGCGAGCCCGACGAGCGTCAGCCATGGACTCGGCGGAAGACCACACGCAAACAGCGGAAGAAAGATTCCGGCGCACCCCTACCTGGCGCGCCAAATGTCGGATTTCGGGTTACGGCAGACCCTTGAGGTTCGAACAGTGGGGTGCGCGCTGAGATCTCTCCCCTACCGATCTACGTCTGATCTCCTCGCGTGATCTAAGCTAGAAATGATGAACAACACAAGGGACACGAGATTTATACTGGTTCGGGCACCGTTGTGGTGTAATACCCTACTCCAGTGTGTGGTGTGGTGGATTGCCTCAGGGGCTGATGATGAACAGTACAAGGGAAGAACAGCCCCGCGAGAGGTGTTCTTGAGCTGGTGCGGGGTGTTCTGCTTGGTCTCTCTCCCCCTTTCTCTAGATTGGATGCCTCTACTCTGTGGTGGCTAGCTCTATTTATAGAGGCCCTGGGCCTCTCCCCAAATAATGAGCGGAAAGGGCGCCAACAATTGGCCATTTTGAAGGGGAACATCTAGTACAAGTTATCCTGGCCAAAGGTGGTCTTCGGCTGCCAAAAGCACTGGTGATGACGCCGTCTTTGGCTCCACGGTGACCTCCGTCCTGCCGTCCGGCCGGTCTTGGTCTTGTTGCACTGGAATGGTAACCTTTGCCTGATGCCTTGGCCTGTGCTCGCCCCCTTTGCACCGAAAGGGAAACAAGGACACTGCACAGGCCGGCACCCGCCTAGTCTCGATCGTCAAGGCTTGTGTCACGGGCTCCTCGCGAGGTACCCCTGCCTTGATCTCTCCACCTCCTCGCGAGCCTGCCTGATGAGGCTACCTCTGAGGAAGCTTCCTGTCTTCCGCCCCGCGAGGCTTGGCCCCTCGCGAGGGTCTTGAGCTTGAGCTGATGAAGATGGTCCGTGCTGGGCCCCCACTTGAGCCACACCGCAGGCCGCAGGCAGGCAAGTTTGTGGACCCCCGTTCCCAGAACGCCGACAGACAAGTGAATAAACACTCATCGTGAGAATAACACATCTAGCATGGAAATATTAGCCACCCCTCACCGCCTCACGAGTGGTACGAGCACACAAAAGAGAAATTTATTTTGAAAATTAGATATGGCACATACAAATTTGCTTAGAACGGCAAAAGAATACCGCATATAGGTAGGTATAGTGGACTCATGTGGTAAAAACTGGTTTAAAAGTTTTTGGATGCACAAGTAATGATCATACTTAGTGCAAAATGAAGGCTAGCAAAAGATTGAGAAGCGACCAACCAAGAAACGAATAATCTCATATGCGAGCATTAAGCATAATTAACACCGAATAATGCACCACAAGTAGGATATAATTTTATTGCATAATTATTGACTTTCATGCTTGCATAGGGAATCACAAACCTTAACACATATATTCTTACTAAAGCATAATTACTCATCAACATGACTCACATATCACATCATCATATCTCAAAACTATTACTAAGAATCAAGTTTATTTTGTCCAATGATCTTCATGAAAGTTTTATTATATCCTTCTTGGATATCTATCACTTTGGAACTAATTTTCATGTGTTGCTTTTGATAAGCTCATACAAATATAAGTGAAGATCATGAGCATACAATTTCTTTCTCTCAAATTAATTTAAGTGAAGCAAGAGAGAATTTCTTCAAAAAAAATAGTAACTCTCAAATAAATCTAAGTGAAGCAAGGGAGCATTTATTCAAAAATACTAAAGCACACCGTGCTCAAAAAGATATAAGTGAAGCACTAGAGCAAATCCATAGCTCATAAAAATTTAAGTGAAGCATATAGAGCAATTTTAACAAGTCATGGCATAATTTTGGCTCTCTTAGATAGGTGTTTCCAGCAAGGAATAAAGACTAAAAACACAAAATAAAACAAGCAAAGACTCATGTCATACAAGACGCTCCAAGCAGAACACATAGTATGTGACGAATAAAAATATAGCTTCGAGTAAAATACCGATGGTTGTTAGAAGAAAGAGGGGATGCCACTCGGGGCATCCCCAAGCTTAGTTGCTTGCTTCTATTTGGATAATAACTTGGAGTGCCATGGGCATCACCAAGCTTTGGCTCTTCTTACTCCTTATTTCTTCATCCATCGTAAGATAACCCAAAACTTGAAAACTTCAATCACACGAAACTCAACAAAACCTTTGTGAGATCCGTTAGTATAAGAAAGCAAATCACTACTATAAGTACTATATTAAACCAATTAATATTTTATTAATGTATCATATCTACCGTATTCCAACTTCTCTATGGCAAAAACTCATCAAAGAAAACTATAGAATCATCAAAACAAGCACACAACGCAAAGAAAACAGAATCTATCAAAAACAGAACAGTCTGTAGCAATCTGAATATTTTGAATACTTATATAAATCCAAAAATTCTGAAAAAATTAGGACCACGTGATAAATTTGTATATTAATCTTCTTCAAAAAGAATTGGTATTTAATCACGGTCTGGTTAAAAACAAGAATTATTTTCATCAGCGCAAAATTTTCTATTTTTCAGCAAGATCAAACAACTATCACCCAAGAAGATCCAAAAGGCTTTACTTGGCACAAACACTAACAAAAACAAAATAAACACAATCATAACAGTAGCATAATTGTGCTAACACTCAAAAACAGAAAGCAAAAAGAAAAAATAAATTTTATTCATTGGGTTGCCTCCCAACAAGCGCTATAGTTTTACGCCTCTAGCTAGGCATAAAGCAAGGATCTAAGTTTTGTCATCTTTGTTTCGAGATCCATAAGATGCTCTCATGACTGATTCATATGGAGGCCTAATTCTTGTTCTAGGGAAGTGTTCCATGCCCTTCTGTAGTGGAAATTGAAACTTAATATTGCCTTCTTTCATATCAATCACGGCACCTATAGTGTGTAAAAACAGTCTACCAAGAATAATTGGACAAGACGGATTGCAATCAATATCAAGAATAAAAAAATCTATGGGCACATAATTCCTATTTGAAAGAATAAGAGCATCATTAATTCTTCCCATAGGCTTTTTAATAGTAGAATCCGCCAAGTGCAAATTTAAAGAACATTTTTCAATACCGATAAGACCAAGCACATCACATAAAGATTTTGGAATTGTAGAAACACGCACCCAAGTCACACAAAGCAAAACACTCATGTCGGCGTCCTGGCAACGGGGGTACCCAGACTTGCCTGCCTACGGCCCGCGAGCATGGCTCCATCAATGGGCCGGTACGGCCCAGCTTCGACAACAACAGCTCAAGACCCTCGCGAGGGGCCAAGCCTCGCGAGGCGGACGACACCAAGACCTCCCTGGGGGAGGCCGCGCTAGGCTGGCTCCCGAGGAGCGGAGATATCCATGCAAGGGGCACCTCGTGAGGTTCACGTGACGTGAGCCATGACGACCAAGGCCAGGCGGGCGCTAGCGAGCCAGCATACCAGTTTCCTCTTTGGTGCTAAAGAGGCAGGTGCAGGAAAGGGGTCCCGGTGCATCAGGCAAAGGTTTCCACATCGATGCAACAAGACGAAGACCAGCAGGACGGCAGGACGGAGGTCAACACGGAGCCCACAGCAGCGTCACCACCAGATCCTTTGGCAAGCGAAGACCACCTTTTGTCAGTATAGCTTGTACTAGTTATCTCCCTTCAAAATTGGCCGTTGTGGGATCCCTTCCCGCCTGTATTTGGGAAGAGGACCGGGGCCTCTATAAATAGGACTAGCCACCACCGCGGGAGGCAGCTCATCTTGGATTGGATCCATTCCACCAAGGCCATCTCACCAGCTCATCGAGCTCAAGAACACCTCTCCTCCTGAGGATGTTCATCCACTGTACTAGTTCATCCTTAGCCCTCAAGGCAATCCACCACCACCACACTGGAGTAGGGTATTACACCACAACGGTGGCCCGAACCAATATAAACCTCTGTGTCTCGTGTCCTTTGGGTTTGTCGAGCTAGGCCGTGAGATCGTTGAGCGAGTGAACTAGGGAGAGAGAGTTCTTCGTGCGCACCCCAGAGTTCGAACCTCATAAGGGTTTGCCAGAACCCCGAATCTGACATTTGGCGCACCAGGTAGGAGTGTGCGAAGCTTTTCTTCTGTCGACCCACGCTCGACCGCTCTGCCAGTTCCATGGCTGATGCTCATCGAGCCCGCGCTGAGTGTTGGGCTGCTCTCAATGCTCGCATCGCCCAAACGGCGCCCGTCGGCGGGCCTCCCCGTCGCTCTCCATCACCAGCTGCCAATGCCGCCACCGGCCCGGCGGGTAACAAGCAGCAGGCTTCGTCACTGCACCCCTTCGTGCGGCGGGACGGACGCACCGCCACCCCGTCACTGACTCCTGCCGGCTCATCGTCTCATGATCGCCGCGGGCCCATGGACACGCAGGCCGCGCTGCTCACGGCGCGCGGACTCCTGCGCTACCGCCTAGTGGGCGACCTCTACGAGGACTGGCTGGACCGCATCGCCGAGCTCGTCAGCGCCACCGGGGGCTCCCCTGCAACGTCCCTCTCGCTGCCTCGTCTGCCACCTGCTGCGGGCGACATGGCCCATGGAGCGCCTCCACCACCTCCATGTCAAGACGTCGCCCTCGCAACAAGATGCGTGGCCCCGTGGTGCGACCCACCGCGTAGGGCGCCTGCGCGTGAAGAAGGAAGCTGCCACGAGGTCCCTCGGCCGCAACAAGATGCTCCTGCACTCCCAGCACCGCCACGTCAAGACCGTGCGCCGCCTGCGGTGCTGGCGCGTGGGCACCAAGACCAGGCTTCGCCTCCACGACAGGCCCCAGTGACTATAGCAGGCTGCCACGCCTTCACTGCCGAGCTGCGTAGCATTGTCTAGCCCGGGAAGTTCAAGCCCGACCTACCTCCACGCTACGATAGCACTCCTGAACCAGCTGAGTTCCTGAAGCTCTATGAGCTGAGCATCAGAGCATCCAACGGCAACGAGAAAGTCATGGAGAACTGGTTTCTGTAGGACCTTGAAGTATGTCTAGAGGGGGGGTGATTAGACTACTTGACCAATTAAAAACTTAGCTTTTCCCAGTTTTAGAGTTTGGCAGATTTCAGCTATCTTAGGACAAGTCAAGCAATCATCACACAATTCAAGCAAGCATGCAAATAGTATATTGGCAGCGGAAATTAAAGCATGTAACTTGCAAGAAAGTAAAGGGAAGGGTTTGGAGGATTCAAACGCAATTGGAGACACGGATGTTTTTGGCGTGGTTCCGATAGGTGGTGCTATCGTACCTCCACGTTGATGGAGACTTCAACCCACGAAGACTAACGGTTGCGCGAGTCCACGGAGGGCTCCACCCACGAAGGGTCCACGAAGTAGCAACCTTGTCTATCCCACCATGGCCGTCGCCCACGAAGGACTTGCCTCACTAGCGGTAGATCTTCACGGTAGGCGATCTCCTTGCCCTTACAAACTCCTTGGTTCAACTCCACAATCTTGTCTGAGGCTCCCAAGTGACACCTAGCCAATCTAGGAGACACCACTCTCCAAGAAGTAACAAATGGTGTGTTGATGATGAACTCCTTGCTCTTGTGCTTCAAATGATAGTCTCCCCAACACTCAACTCTCTCTCATAGGATTTGAATCTGGTGGAAAGAAGATTTGAGTGGAAAGCAACTTGGGTAAGGCCTCAACACATGAGTAGGTGGTTCTCTCTCAGAAATGGTAAGTTGGAAGTGTAGGTTTGTTCTGATGGCTCTCTCCACGAATGAAGAGGAGGTGGAGGGGTATATATAGCCTCCACACAAAATCTAACCGTTACACAAAATTTACCAATCTCGGTTGGACCGAATTAACAAACTCGGTCAGACCGATTTTAGTAAACCTAGTGACCGTTAGGGTTTTCGGTGGGACTGACATGCATCTCGGTAGGGTTAGGGCATAACGTAATCTCGGTGAGACCGATTACACAAACTCAGTGAGACCGATTTTGGTAATTAGCTAACCAGAGAGTTGGTTAGGTAAACTCGGTGGGACCGATTTGCTCTTTTCGGTGAGACCGAAATGTTACAAAAGGGAAACATAGAGTTTACATTGCAATCTCGGTGGGACCGATTCGCTCTTTCGGTGAGACCGAAAAGTTACGAAAAGGAAACAGAGAGATTACAATCCCATCTCGGTGAGACCAAGATCCCTATCGGTAGAACCGATTGGCCTAGGGTTTGTGGCAAGGGCTATGACATATAGAATCGGTGGCGCCGGGTAGGAAGAATCGGTGAGACTGATTTTGGCTTTAGATTTAGGTCATATGTGGATTTGAGAAAGTAGCTGAGGGTTTTGGAGCATATCACTAAGCACATGAAGCAAGAGGCTCATTAAGCAACACCTCATCCCTCCTTGATAGTATTGGCTTTTCCTATAGACTCAATGTGATCTTGAATCACTAAAATATAAAATGAAGAGTCTTGAGCTTTTGAGCTTGAGCCAGTCCTTTGTCATTAGCATTTTGAGGGATCCACTTTCATCATCCATGCCATGCCATTCATTGAGCTTTCCTGAAATGTTCATCTTGGAATAGCATTAGCTCAATGAGCTATATGTTGTTATGAATTACCAAAACCACCTAGGGATAGTTGCACTTTCAATCTCCCCTTTTGGTAATTGATGACAACATATAGATCAAAGCTTCGACAAATGATAATAAGATTGAAAAACATCGTCGCTTTGAGAAGTATGTGATAAGCAAGAGCTCCCCTAAATTTGTGCATAGATTATGATTTGCTTTGGACTGCAAATGCACAAGGAATTAGGCTCATGGGTTACTCTTCCATGTCACATACATCTTGGTGCAAAGCTCAAAATGATACGGAATGAATACATGCACTCATCACCAAGCACAGTGAATGATCACATAGGATAGATAAGATAATATCATCAAACATGCATAAGTGTAGCTTATGATCAAACACATGATCATCAATGTCTCACAAACATAGTATATCAAGCAAACAAAAGCAAACAAGTTTGAAAAACCACCAAATCAAGAGAGAACAAAAGCAACACTCTCTCTCTCGAAGCCTATGATCTATACATTTTTCTCCTCCTTTGGCAACAAGTTACCAAAAGTTCATAGAAAATGCATAGTGCTAGATCGACTCTCAGGCTTGATCTTCTAGTGGTGGAGTCCGGATAACGCCGAGGACGAAAGCTTCAGTTGAAGTAGATGGAGCTGGAGCTGATGTAGGTGCTGGAGCTGGTGGCGCTGAGGCTGTAGCTGGTGCATATGAAGTTGCTCTTGTGTCAGGAACTGGCACAGCAGATGACCTCTGGGTTCTAGGCACTCTGGCAAAATCATCAGTTGTTGTTTTGCCCTTCCTCTCCTGCATGTCATCTTGTAGTTCCTCCGCTGCAGACTGAATCTCAGTTACTTTCACATCTAAGTTATAGAACTTTTGTTCTATGATTCTCTCCAAGCTCTCCTGATTTTGAGTGAGGGTGGCCAGTCCCTTCTCAATCCTCAGGGTTGATGCTATTAAGTATCTGAGCTGCTCCTGCTTGTTCTTTAAGAAATAATCAGATGCCTCCTCCTGAGTTGGCATCCTGGCAGCCTTATCCTTCCTTGCCTTCTCCTTCTTCTCTTGTTCTTGAACTGACGATGGATCATTCTCATTCATGACAACCTCATTGTCGTCAAAGTCTGGATAAATTGGAAAATGTTCCTTACCCAATAGATCTTTGCATGTGCCCATCTTTGAGTTAATCAACTCCTGGATCTGAGGGGCATATCCACAACTTCTTTTCTGATCAGCAACAGTCCTCTTAATGGTTTCAACCATAAGGCTCATTACTTTGAATTTCTGTGGCACATCAAACAAATGCAACATGTTGATTGCATGCCCTCTGATCATGTTGTGGTCACCAGACTTTGGCAGTAGGGTATGCTTTAAGATGGTATTGATAGTAGGTAGCCCTGACACAAGAAAGTGGACTGATCCAAAAGAGAAAGTCTCTAGGGCTTCGTCTGGGATATCCTTGTACATGTGTGTCATGGTATTGTGTCCCATTTTCTTCTTTGCATATACATCCAGGTCATCTTCATTCTCCTTCGGGGCATTTATCAGCTTTGCCCACTCCTCAACAGTTGACTGGTACCTTGTACCTTCAGACATCCACACTATCCTCGCCATCTGGATAAAAGTGTCTTTGTGGAGTAGAACTGCATGATAAGTTCATCGTTCCAGTTGGTGAGATTTTGCCCAACAAAGTCTGCAACTCCAACAGCAACAAAACTGTCTTGCACTCCAGGATAGTGCTCTACATTTTCCTTCATGTAGGTCAAGTCGACCCACCTCATGTCACACACTATGGGCTTTTTATCCAGCAGAACAGTCTCATAAAAGTCCTGTTGTTCCTTGGTGTGGAACCTGTAGTCCATAACAGTTCTTCTCCTTGAGGCATATGGATCTGTCATCCTCCATAGTCTCAACCCATTGTCTCTTCTGCTCTTCATATCCTCACCACAGGATGGGCATCATTGTGGTCTGTATCTTTGGCTTGAGCTTCCTCAAAACTTGTCCTTCTTCATCTTCTTCTTCAAAGAACCTCGTGCACCGGGCCTTGTTCTTCTCAAGAGTCGAATACTCTTGGTATTCCTCTTTGGTGCAGAACTTGGCCTTGGGGGCAGCTTTGGGTGCTTCCTTGGGCTTAGATGTGGCAGCCCCTGATCTTATAGCATCACCCATAAGCTTGGGTGCCTTTGGTGTCAGTGCAATTGTCTCTTCTTCCTCTTCCATCATGGAAGGCTTCCCAATAACTCGATCGTGGTCTTCTTGACCCTCTCTTTCCTTTTCTTCCCTTCAGAAGCAGCTGGCTCTTTGGGATCAGGCTTTTCAGGAATTTGAGTTGATGCTCTGACTTTTGGCATAGGTGTCCTCTTGGCAGGAACCTTCTTATTGAGTCCAGGCTTTGAGCTATGTGCTGAGCCATACTCCTTTTTTAGCACAACCTTCTTGGAGGTTGCTTCTTCCTCTTCTGCCCTATAATCCTCATCTTCAGAATCTGAGGTTTTCTTCTTCCTTTGCCTGGTGGCAGCTTTAGGCAGATTGCTTGGGGTGCTCCTGCTGCCTTCATCTGAAGAGCTGGAGAGACTAGTGCCCTCACTCATGTTCACCTGTTCCTCTAACCTGTTCTGACTGTCACTCTGGTCTGACATGCTGACTGCTAACCCTGTGAAGAGTTATAGATGAGGTAGAGTGGATGAGCATCACAAAATGCAGAGATTTTTGCAAAAGAATGACTCAAAAATTCAGTTTTAGTTTTCCATAGAAAGCATTTCGGATCAACCGATTTTCAAACTCGGTGATACCGAAGCAGTTTTGGAACCTAAACTGATGAACTCGGTCAGACCGAGTCACAGTTTGGTGGCACCGAGACCGCTAGGGTTTCACAAAGTCCTAAAATTGGTCACACCGATTAGGAATTCTCGGTCAGACCGAGTCTCACTAGTGCAACGGCATAAGCCAAATTGGTGGGACCGAGTTTTTCAACTCGGTGGGTCCGAGATGGTTTCGGCGGAAACCTAACCCTAAATTTTCGAATCAAAACTATTCTATGGATTGCATTGACTGGATAGGAGTGTTTCAATCGTGGCAAGAATTAATAAGAACACAATGTGCTGAGAATCGGACGAGGAAAGCACAGTGATCGAGTCCATACCCTAGTTCGGCGGAGACTCGCTACGGCAGCAACGCCTGGGTTGAATTCCGTTGACGGCGGCGGATACCAGCGACAGGGGTGGCTGGCGACGAGGAGACAATCCGGAGACCACGGAGGCAGAGCGAGCTATTGCGCGGGCGAAGAGGTTCGGAGAAATTTCCAAAAAATTTGCCCGTGACTATATATAGCCCGACCACAGCCGGTGTGACCGAAGTGGAACAACTCGGTGGCACCGAGATGCAAAACTGTGTACAGTTGTTGCAACTCGGTGTGACCGAAGGGTTCAAATCGGTTGCACCAAGATTGAAAACCTAGATCGACTAAGTGATCTCGGTAAGACCGAAATGGAGGAATCGGTCAGACGAAAATCACAAAGAAGTTTTGGAAGTTTAAGTCCATGACGAATTGGGGACTCCGAGTGCTCCTCACACAGAGTGGTTCGAATCTGACTTGATCAAATTTTGTGATGTAGCATGAGCAGAGTTTGAGACGTGAAAAGCATAGATAGCTAAAGAAGGTTCTTAGGCATTCTTGTCCATCCACTTGGCCAAAGAAAAAGAAGCTAATCAATCAAAACAACAAGTGGATGTCCTCGAATGAGTAAAGTATGCAACCAACATGCTCACACAATAAGATGCCAAATGAAATATGTGACAAAGCATGCTCAACCAATTCTAGCATCTATCAAGCAATTGGCGATGACTAGGTCATCTATATATGAGTATATTGACTTAGGAGTCAAATGATAGACATTTGATCATAGGTCATACTCATCGTTTAAGCTCAAGTGGGGTTACCACTTTTACATAAAGCATTTCTGTGTTCACATCATTAGAGTTGCTTTGACTCAATTCTTAGAGTTAAGCTCCCCTAGATGTGAGATCCCCCTAAGAGGGATGAACTAACCTTGGGTTTTGTCGATGATGACTTCATGTAGGTGTTGAAGATGTGGATGCTCAATGTTGATGTAGATCTTTTTGGAGCAATCCTTTGGAGTGAGTTGCACTTTCAATAACTACATGGGTTAGTCCCACAAGGAACAAACAAGTATATCCATAGACATAGAGTGATGCACACACAAAATGATGTCCATGAAATCATTAGGTTACCTTGTCCCTTGCCTTACCAACATGAGGGTTTGTGACTCCTTAAACTAGTGCAAGATATAGAAGTTGATTGCACTTGTCCTTGCCATAATGATATGAGTGAAATATGTTGGCGGAGTCACCCTCAAGAACTCTCTAGTTCTTCTTATTCTGGATCCACATCATCTTGATGGGAATCCTTGGAGTTGTAGTTGTACTTGATGAGGTAGAACTTGACATAGTCTTGGGAATCCACTTGACCGAGACCTTAGGTGCTTCTTCAAATGCATCAATCTCTTCTTGAAGCTTGTCCTTGCCCTTGTGGTCTTGTGGGGGAAGATCATCTTGTGCTTGTGTTCCCTTGAAGGAAGTAGTATCATACTTCTCTTGTTGAGGAACAAACTTCGTCTTGGGGTATTGATCTTCTTCCCACTCAACTCCATTGGCATTGAACTTTCGTTCAAAACCAACACCTTGATTCTTCCGGTGCCTTCCTTGCTTGCGTACAATTTCCTCGAATTGCCTACTCCCGGTGTCGGGGAGGCTGATCGTACCCACGGACACCTATGGGGCCGGCGGACCAGGCCCCTTGTGGTTCGGAGGGGGGCGGAGATCGCACGAAGAGCGGATCGAGGCGAGGCACATGATCAGTTTACCCAGCTTCGGAGCTCTCCGGATAGATAAAACTCCTACTTCTGATTGTTTGATCTATTGTGTTCTTGCTAGGGAGCAATGAGAGCTACAAAACCTAACGTGAGTGTATCTAGTCTTTGGTGAGTCGAATGAACCGAACCAGCCGAACCCCCTCTACGTTGCGCATGGGCCTCCTTTTATATGCTCAAGGGGTCTCCGACAGGTGGCAACATAGATGAGGGTACAAATGTAAAAACAGGAGTTGGTACACCTACTTGAACAAAGGTCCAAAGGTAAAATACCTAACTCGACGGCAAGGGACAAAAGCAATAAATGCCCGTCATTGTCGCCCAAACAAGGTAACAGAGACCGTCAGTGCGCCTCCGCTTCGCCACGATGGCGAGCCTGTCAGCCGCCGCTTATCGCTGCTCTCCGCTGGCTGCACAGCTGCTCGACACGCGCGCATGGAACGGTCCCATGGCGACACGTCGCTGGGTGAGCTGGAGCGGAGACGGAGAGAAGTTGCATGCCGCGGCAAGCGCCTTGCCGCGGCCGAATTCTTGTCGCACCCAGAGACTTGTCGCGCTCCGAGCCTTCCCGGCAAGCTTCTCTTGCCGGGGCCTTGTCTTCCGTATGCCTGGAGTGGCCTTCCCGACAAGCTCCTCTTGTCGGGGCCTTGTCTTCTCAATCAAATACTTTGTTCTTGAATGGCTCCAAAGGAGCCATGGAGGATATTGGCGGTGACGAGGCAAACCTTGCCGCGGGGTGCTGCAACTGTCCGTGCACGAGTACGGGATACTAGGGTACCCCTACTCTAGTACACCGACAGGAGCCCCCGGGCCTGGGCCGTACACGGTGCCGAGCGCTTGTCGGGCCAGGCCCAGAACTGTGCACGGACACACGCGGCCTCGACCACGTCGCAACTCGCCCCGGACCCACCACGATCCCCACTAACGGCACGCACCGGACGTGGCATCGTGCGAGAGATCGTGGGCGCGGTCGTGGGGGGTTCTTTATTAATATAAGCGGAACGTCCGCCCCCTCCTCCCCCTTATAAGCGGAGGAAACAGAGGCAGGCCGACCACCCCTGCCATTGCTGTCTTGTCAAGAAAACCACCGCCGCTCCCCTCTTCTTCTCCGGTGCGAAGAGAGCAGCGCCCCCCCCCTTTCGCCACAAGCACACTCACCGCCGTCGACCTCCTCCGCCCCCCTCGCCATGGCTCCTAAAGCCGACAAGGAGAAGGGCGCTGTCGGCCAAGCGCGATGGCTCATGGCGCTGCGCATGGAGCGAGCCATCTTCCCCACAGCTCGGCGCACGGAGCTGCGGGACGTCTTCTACCTTTTACGGTCGACGGAGACTCGTGCGCATCCGCGACGAGGGTGCTCCGCCTCCGCCGCTGATTTGGCCCCAACAGGTACCCTTTCTTCGCCCTTTTCTTCTATTGCGGTCTTTGCCCGCTGTTTTCCGAAGTTCTTTTGCGACATAATGAACACCTTTAGCCTCCGCCTCCTTGATTTCACCCCCAACGCCATCTTGACCATGGCAGTTTTCGCGCATTTGTGCGAAAACTTTGTCGGAGTCCACCCGAACGTGGCACTCTTCCGCCATTTCTTTGTTCCTCAAGGCCGAGAGAGGAGAGCCACTTGCCGGGAATAGCACGGGTCTCTAGGATCGGCAAGAAAGAGGCCTACCTAGAGGGGGAGTTCCACAACAAGTGGGAGGAGTGGAGAGCCAACTGGTGCCGGGTCGTGAGGAGAATCACAGCCCTTCACCGCTGCAGGCGCCAAACCCCAATAGTGCGCGGCAGGGATTGGAGTAACTTAGCGCCGGAGGATGCGGTCAAGATAGCCGTGACCCGAATCCTGCGCCTCGGGCTTGCTGGCTGACCGTAGGCGCAGTTGGCGCAGACTTCATTCGCCGCCGCATCGCTCCCTTGCAGGAAAGGAGGAGGCCTGCTTGGGAGTTCCAAAATGCGGCGGACATCATGAGGCTGCGCCCAGGCCTGAATTGGAACTTCACCGTCATGGAGCTGGACTCAGTGTTGCTCGAGCTGTTCAAGAATGACCCCGACCATCCAGAGTGGTTTAGGTTGCCGCGGGGGGTCGTCCCTTTGTGCAACAACTCGGCGCTCGACCGCATCCGCGCCATGATGCCATCAGGCGACTCCCACGGAATCGCCCCAACTCGGCAGAGCCTCCGGCGAGGTCGTGCAGCAATTCTTCGATGATTTGCCAGAAGTGCCGATCCGTGCCGACGAGCCGAAGAGGCTCACCCGCGACACCACCGACCAGGAGATGGCGCGGATTGCCACCAGGGTGGAGGAGGCGGCAGAGCTGCCGCCACTGGAGCCTTCGGTTCACCGTGGAGGAGGCGGACGCGCGGCGGCAAGCCTTGCCGAGCGAGGGAGGTCGCCCGGCGAGGACGAGCTTGTCGAGCCCGAGGCCGGGTCGAGTGGACTCCGCCGAGGGCGCTTCTTCCCCACGGGCCAAGCGATTTGCCGCCACGAGCCCTCGGCCCGCCGAGGAGGCGCCTCCGCAGGTTGGAGACGAAGTCGGGCGATGACCGCCCACAAAGAAGAAGCTGCTGCGCGACGCGCTCCATCGCGGCAAGCGAGGTTGCGCAGGAGCGCCCATACTACAGCGACAAGCTGGGCGGAGTCTTCTCGTGCCACCGCCGCGCCCGCTTAAGCGGCCAAGAGAGCCCACTCCCGCCTCATCGCACCGGAGGCGGGCGGAGTTTGACTTCTCCGCGCTCAGCTCGAGGAGGAAGGCGAAGAGTAAGCTTCTCGAGATTGTGCTTGTATTTCTTCAATTTTTATTGCTTCATCTTGAATCTGATTTGCTTAGATTACGGACTCTTTCCTTTTCGTGACGCCGCCCAGAGAGCGGCGAAGAGGGCCAAGATCCCGATGGTCGCCCTGAGGACGATTCCCGTGGCGACAGGGGACGCCGTCTGAGACCGCCTTGCCGGACCCGGCAACCCTTCCTTCGAAAGCAGCCCCCCAAAGATGCCCCCAGAGTAAGTGTGCAGTTTTCTCCTTACTATTAGGTGTGCAGGGGTGTCCTTTCTTCGTTGATATCTGACTGTTTGCTTGCGCAGGAGCGGAGCAGCCTCATCAGGAGGGCTCGGAAGCCGCCCCCGAGACCCTGTCTGCTGCCACTACGCCGCCAAGGGAGGAATCTCCGACAAGAGAGTGCCCTCCGACAAGGGAGGCCACTCCGGCAAGGGAGGCCATCCCGGCAAGGGAGGCCACTCCGGCAAGGGAGGCTACCCCGGCAAGGGACAGCGCCAGTGACCCTCCAGTGGTTGAGGTCATGGCTGCAGATCCCGTTGCAGGTAACTCCCTTACACGAAATTTTCCGTTTGGCTTGCTTTCTTTTGTTTCTCTTTTTTGAACATTTGCTTGACTGCTCTTTCTTCGTCTGACGCAGAGCCGATGGAGGTCGAGGCCGCCGGCGAGGAGGAAGCGCGCGGCAACACCGACGAGGCTGCCGTCGAGGAAGAAGAGGTCGTCGTCGTGGAAGAAGAGGTCGTCGCCGACGAGCCTGTTGGCGAAGAGGCCACCGGCTTCTTGCCGGCAGAGGCCAGCAAGGGGTCGAGGCGATCGTCTTGTGACGGCCCCGAGGCCGCCCGGAGTGGCAAGCGCTACACCGACAAATGACTCCCCCGCTGCTGCGCTGACGTCAGTTCGAGGAGCCCCAGCCTGGTGCCTACCTGAAGGCCGGCGAAGGCGTCTTCATCAAGCTCCCCTAGGAACCGAGCTCCAGGGCGCCGTCGAGGGAGAGACCTTCGACGGTGAGCTACTCGCCTCCGCTGGGCTGACGCTGGTGGACGCGCCAAGCAGCAGCAGCGGCGAGTCTGAGGAGGAGCAGCTGCTGAAGAAGCTTTGCCGCTCTACCGCACTCCGGCAGGCCAAGTTAGAGACCGGGAAGCCCTTGTCGCTGGGCGGGAGCGGACATGGAGAAGCGCCGAGGAGCTCCGGGCGCCAACAAAGAAGCCCTCCGCGACGTGGCGGAAGCGCTGGGGCAACTTCATGAAGAGCGCACGGCCTTCATCCTTGAGAAGGCCGCGGTGATGAGGCAGCGGCCGGCTGCCGAGAAGCTTCGCCAGCAGGAAGCGAAGTTGGCGCAGCGGAAGGTCAACCTGGACAGCCACGAAGAGGACCTTGCCGCTACGAGGAGTCGCTTGGCGGGCGCCAGAAGCAAAGGACGTTGCCGCAGCCGCCGAGGCCGCCAAGGAAGAGCTGAAGGCGAAGGTGGCACAGCCGAGGCCACCCTCAAGAAGAGCGGCGAAGAGCTTGCCGTGCTCAAACGTGAGCGCGAGAAGGACGCCTACACCCTTGGCGAGCTGCAGAGCCGTCTCGCTGATAGGGCCAAGGAGCTCGACGCTGCCAAGGATTCCAAAGCGCATCTTGAGCTGAAGCCACCACTCGACGCAGACGTTGGATGGCGCCAGAGAGCGGGAGGTGGGCTTGTTGGAGGCGATCAAGGCCAAGGAGGAGCTGCTAGCGAATGCTGCCTCCGTCCGTAACACCTTGAGGGAGAGCGTGGAGCACCGGATCAAGGTCTCGTGGACACCGCCGCCGACATCCACAACGAGCTGATGGAGCTGGGGATGGCGGACCTTGCATACTCCTCCGGCGAGCATCTCCAACCCAGCGCCAAGCTCAGCTTATTCTTCAAAGGCGTGGTGACAGGTCTTCGGCGACTCCGGGAAGAGGTCCCGAAGCAGCTGGCCGAGGAATCGCGCCAGGTTTGTGCAGGGGCCCTCGAGAAGGTATTGATGAAGGTGGCCTTCCGCAACCCGGGCCTCAACCTTAACGGCGTCCTCAGATCCTTGCCATCCGACGCCAACGTGGAGGAGCTCAGAGCCCTTGTCGCACCCATTGTGGACAAGGTGAACAAGATCAAGCGGATCGAGGGCGACCGCGTAGACTAGGCCGCCAACTTTATCTTTCCCTTGTCACTGCTGATCATGTTTAGAACACTTTGTTAGATCAGCGACAAGTTATTTTGTAATATACTCTATCTTAGGCGATCAATGCAACGTTATTTCCTCTACTTGATTCCTTCCTGTGTAATGCGTTTACGCCTTACGCATTTGGGGGACTTGTCGGTGCGGGCACTTTTGCCATGAAAGGCCGAGTGAACGTCAAGACTGGCCGGGCAAAGGTCCTCCGACAACCAACCTTGTCGCGACTAGCTGCAGCTCACTTAAGTTGTTGAGCGGACTCGAATCAAAGTAAGGGCGCGACTAGCCGTGAGTTGGTTCCTCTGCGCATGTGTTCTCCATACAAAGTACTATCGTTCGAGGAAGATAACTTAAAAATTTAAAATTGATTGCTCAAACTTTGGCAACTTAGCTTTTCTGTCTCTTGCTTCCCGATGAGGTGAAACTTCCTCGGCGGTGCACAGTCCATAATATTATCTCCTCCTTCCCCCCTGGTTAACTTGTGCGCGAGGGAGCCTTCCTTTCTTTGAGAAAAGAAAAAGAAGAGGAAATAACGTTATGGAGCCCAGTGGCTCGATTCTGCTTACCGAGTGTGGTTGCTGCACAAAGTGTTAGCCAAAACATGCAACAAAATGATGAAAGCATGAACTTGACAAGTTGTGCGCAACACACGAGCTTTACTGATGCACGGGTTCTGCGCCCGGCTTTGTACAAAGGATTACATGCAACAGCGACAAGACTTGTACAAAAGGTGGTTGCCGGAACAGGTTCTGACAACCGCGCCTTATGGGTAAAACTTACGAAGATGCTCAATGTTCCAGGAGTTGCTCACCGGAATGCCATCTTCGGTCTCAAGGCGGACAGCACCAGGCCTAGTGACTCTTTTCACCCGATAAGGGCCTTCCCACTTTGGCGTCAACTTGTTTGAATTCTTGGCGGACTGAAAACGCCCAAGAACAAGGCCGCCTTCCTCGAGACTTCTGGCATTAACCCTGCGGCTATGGTAGCGACGCAAAGCTTGCTGGTAGCGAGCGGCTCGCACAGCGGCCTGAAGACGATCCTCCTCAAGGAGCAGCGCGTCATCTTGTCGCAGCTGCTCTTGCTCAAGCTCATCATAAGCGAGCACTTGAGGCGATCCGTGTACGAGTTCCGTGGGGAGAACTGCCTCTGCTCCATAGACTAGAGCAAAGGGTGTCTGGCCGGTGGCTCGATTTGGCGTCGTTCTGATCGACCAAAGAACCACCGGTAGCTCCTCGATCCAGTTTCTTCCGCACTTGTGCAGCCTGTCGAAAGTCCTGGTCTTGAGCCCGCGCAGCACTTCAGCATTTGCCCTCTCTCGCTGACCGTTGCTTCTCGGGTGAGCAATGAAGCAAAGCAGACCTTGGCGCCAAGGTCTTGGACGTCTTGCATGAAGGTGCGACTCGTGAATTGTGTGCCGTTGTCGGTGATGATCCGGTTAGGGATTCAAAGCGGCAAACAATCGACCAAGAACTTGACCGCTGACCGTCTTTGTCACCTTCCTCACTGCTTCCACTTCCGGCCACTTTGTGAACTTGTCGATGGCGACGTACAAGTACTCAAAGCCCCCGACAGCTCGGGGGAAGGGGCCGAGGATGTCGAGCCCCCAGACTGAAAATGGCCAGGATAAAGGGATCGTCTGGAGAGCTTGAGCTGGCTGGTGTATCTGTTTGGAATGGAACTGGCACGCTTCACACTTGGTTACTTGTGCGATCGCATCACGGAGGGCTGTCGGCGGAAGAAACCTTGCCGGAAAGCTTTGCGGCAAGTGCTCTTCTTGCCAATGTGGTGACCACATATGCCTCCATGTATCTCGCCAACAGCTTCATCCATCTTCCCGGAATACACTTCAATTTCACACCGTTGAGTCTTCTTCATGCGATATGTCGACAAACTGGTACATACTTGACTGCCGGGCTATTCTTTCCGCTTCTTCTTGCTCTTCGGGAAGTTCTCCTGTCTGAAGGAAATGGACAATCTGCTGTGCCCATGCTGGAGCTTGTGGCTCGACAACAAGGACTAAAGGCACATCTGCTGCTGCGGGAACATCAGCTTCCGCGGCAAGAACCTGCGGTCCTGCCGGAGCTTGATGCTCCCCGACAAGCTTGCCGGAGCAAGACTTGTCGGGAACGTCTGCTTCAACGAAACAAACCCTGGGGCCTGTCGGAGCAGACTGCTCCTCAGCACTGTTGGTGTTGATCTTGGGGACCTTAGCAACGACGGCTTCGGGAAGATCTGTCGGAAAGTAGTCACCAGAGGCCAACTTCCTCTTCTTGCTTTGTCCAGTTGATGGTGTTACGGTTGGCTGAGTCAGCTTGAGCACGAAAATCCCTGGTTCCATTGTGTAACTTAAGCGCAGCGCACTTTGTGAAGCCGTCGGCGATATCATTACGAGCTCTTGGAACATGTTCCATTTGCGAGGCCGTCAAAGTGCTCTTCTAGCTTCCTCACTTCATCGACGTAGGCTTCCATCAACGGACTCTGGTAATCCTTGTTCACTTGCCGGACGACAAGTTGCGAAGTCACCCCGACAATAAGCTTCTTCATCCCAAGGTCCATCACGATCCACGAGACCGCAAGCAAACCTTCATACTCTGCAATATTGTTTGTCGCTTGCTCCTTGGGAAAGTGCATCCGGACTACGTGCTTGAGGTGCTCTCCGGTGGGTGCGATAAGCAAGACGCCAAAGACCGACGCCTTTGCAGCGAGAAGGCACCATCAAAGTACATCAGCCACTCTTTGCTTGCTTCTTTGGCGGGAATGCTCGTCTCCGGAATCTCTTCATCTGGCGTTGGCATCCATTACGCTATGAATTCTGCCAATGCTCGCTTTGGATAGTTGATGTGCTTTCAAACTTGAGACCAAAGCTTGATAGCTCCAATGCCCACTCGACAATCCTGCCTGTCCGCTTGGATTCTGCAGATCCTCTTCAAATGAAAGCGAGTGACAACTGTGATATCATGTGCTTGAAAGTAATGGCGCAGCTTTCTCGAGGCCATGAGGAGGCCGAAAAGCAATTTCGCACACCGTAGTACCTCGACCTAGCCCCTTGTAGGAGGGAACTGACGGCAGACTGGGCGCCGCACCATCCTTTTTTTGCGTCTGCTCATGTGTCTCGCGGATTCATCCTTGCCGACCAGAGCTTGTCGGCGTAGCCCACCTTGTCGCTGGATGTGCTTGCCGTGGTTGCTGGCTCGTCATCCGCCTCCCTCTCCGCTACTAACGCAGCACTAACCACTTGATTGGTTGCCGCTATATATAGCAGCAACTTCTCTTGTGGCTTAGGTGCGACAAGTGTTGGAGTGGAGGACAGGTATCTCTTTAAGTCCTGCAGCGCAGCCTCCGCTTTGGGAGTCCATTTCATTGGACCTAACTTTTTCAAAATCTTGAAAAATGGCAGGGCGCGTTCAGCAGACATAGAAATAAACCTGCTGAGAGCAGCCACGCAACCGGCAAGTCTTCGTACATCCTTGACGTGCTTTTTTGCTTCAATCTGCTCAATGGCCTTGATCTTGTCGGGATTAGCTTCAATCCCTCGTTGAGACACGAAAAACCCGAGAAGCTTGCCGGAAGGGACTCCAAACACGCACTTCTCGGGGTTGAGATTGAGGTTGATCTTGCGCAGATTTGCAAAGGTCTCATCCAAATCTTGAACCAGAGTTGCTTTGTCCTTGCTTTTGACCACTATGTCATCCATGTAGGCTTCTACATTTCTGTGCATTTGCGGCTCAAAAGCGTCATGGACTACCCTTGCAAATGTTGAACCAGCATTCTTCAAACCGAAAGGCATCCGTATGAAACAGAATGTGCCACACGGTGTAATGAATGCGGTCTTCTCTTCATCTTCTTCAGCCATGAAGATCTGATGGTATCTCGAGTATGGATCAAGAAGCGAAAGCAAATCACATCCAGCCGTGGAGTCAACAATCTGGTCAATGCGGCAAGGAAATGGATCTTTGGGACAAGCTTTATTAACATCCGTGAAGTCAATACAAAGTCTCTATTTTCCATTTGCCTTGCGCATACGACTACGAGATTGGCCAACCACGTAGGATGGAGCACTCCTCCGACGAAGGCCTGCCGCTTCCAGTTTCTTGATCTCTTCTCGCTATGAATTCTTGGCGCTCCTTGCTTGCTTCCTGATTTTTTGCTTGACGGGCGCGCATGAGGACAAGCGGCCAGGCGGTGCTCAATCACTTTCACAGGAACACCGGGGATGTCAGACGGTTGCCATGCAAACACGTCGACATTCGCCCGCAGGAAAGCAACGAGCGCGCCTTCCTATTTAGGGTCGAGAGAGGCACTGATGGTGAAGGTACCACCAGTGCCGTCCTCCTTGGCGGGTACCTTCTTGGTCTTCGGCGGAGCCACCATCTTCTTGCACTTGCCGGTGGAGCTCGATGGTGCGTCCTCGACGGTAGCGCAGCACTCCGAAGAGGTGCGCTTGCCGGAGTGAGCATCAGAGCCCTTGCCGGACTTGGACTTGGTCTTCTTCCCCCCGGGAGCTTCAGCGGCAAGTGCTTGGCAATCTGTCGTGGCTGCTGCATCCCGGAAGATCTTGTCGGCACAGATAAGGGCATCCTTCTTGTCGCCATGGACAGAGATGAGGCTTATCGGGCCTGGCATCTTGAGTAGGTTGTAGGCGTAGTGAGAGGCCGCCATGAACTTGGCGAGTGCAGGACGGCCAAGTATCCCATTGTAAGGCAATGGGAAATCGGCAACGTCGAATGTAACCCTCTCAGTCCTGAAGTTCAGCTCGCTGCCAAATGTGACCGACAACGTAATCTTCCCCTTCGGCTTGCTCCTTCCCGAATTGATTCCTTGGAAGGTACCGGTCTCTTCGAGCTCACTGTCGGGGATTTGAAGCTTCTCGAGCACCGCGGAGGAGATCAGATTCAAGCGGCCCGCCGTCAACTAACATTTTTGTGACCTTGAGGTTGCGGATGGTTGGTGAGACCAACATCGGCAAGCACCCGACCGCAGATCACGCGGTCGTGGTGGTCCTCAATATCAAAAATGATAGGCGTCTTTGGACCACTTCAGAGGCTTGCGTGACTCTACGGATGGTTCCGCTGCATTGACCTCCCGCATCCATTGCTTGAGTTGGCGGTGGGAGGTATGCAGGGAAGCACCTCCGTCAAAGCAAAGGACCTCTGTGGCTTTTTGAAACTCCTGCTCATCGGTGTAAATGCGTCTTCCATATCTTCGCTGCCGTCCTCATCTTCATCCTTGTCGCGGCCGCTGGGAGGTCGATCTCCTTGCGCTTACTTGGCCTTGCGCGCGTCCTCCCGGCCGGACGTTTCTTGCTTGCTCCCCAGCACCTTCCTGGGCCTTCTCCTTGTCGCGCCGCTCGTATTTCAGCTCTTCTCTTGCTGTTCGACAAGCTGCTCGACCTTCTTGCAGCTCTGGAGGTCGTGGCCCTTGGTGCGGTGGATCTTGCAAGATCGCTTGTCGAGCTGTCCTGCTTGTCGGCGGCCGCCACCGACTGGTGGTTGGCGTCGGCGGCAACCTCCTAGCCGGAGCCACCAGCCTTGGCGTTCTTGTCGCCACCTCCATTGCCGGACTGCTCGACTGCTAGCACTTCTCTGGCTTTCTTCTTCCTGTTGCCTCGCCGCCGGCCCTTCTTTGCCGGGCGGTGTCATCCTTGTCGAGATCCTCGCTTCAGATTCTCTCACGAGTCTCCTCCCTTCCTCAGTGCGTGCACACTTGTCGGCCAAGGCGTACAGCTCACTGACGTCCTTGACTTTGCACATCGCCATCTCCTCCCTCATCCTGCGGTTCCACACATTATGATGAAATGCGCTGATCACCGCGGCAGGGTGGACGTGCAGGATGTTGTAGTGCACGGCTGAATCTCTGGATGAACTTGCGCAAGGACTCTCCTTCCTTCTGGGCGAGCAAGTGAAGGTCACTCTCTTGGCCATGAGGTTTTTGGCCACCTGTGAAGGCGCCAACAAACTGATGGCACAGATCTGCCCAAGAGGATATGGAGCTGTCCGGCAAGTGCATGAGCCAAGATCTGACGTTGGGCTTGAGCACGAGCGGGAAGTAGTTGGCGAGGATCTTGTCGTCCCGTCCCCCCGCAGCCTGCACCGCGATGGTGTAGATGCTAAGGAACTCCGACGGATGCGTCCTGCCATCATACTTCTCCGGCACGTCTGGTTTGAAGTTTTTCTGGCTGGGCCACTGGACTTGCCGCAGCTCACGAGTGAACGCAGGGCAACCTACCGCGTACGGCAAGTCGCCTGGCCCCTCCGGCGCGTGCATGTCAACAGAAGGCCCAGCGCGCTTGTCGGATTGACGTCGCGCTTCTCTTCGGCGCTCGATGCGAGTTCGAGCGTCCTCTTGTTGTCGCTCATGAAGAACTTGGCGCTGATCGCGGCGAGCTCATGGATCCGACGACGCAGCGGAGTCATTGTCGAGGTGGATCCGGTGAGTCGGCGATCTTGGCCTTCTTGGCGGAGAGTGCACGGTGGTTGCACCTCCGACAGTCTCGTCGCCACCGGCTCGTGCCTTGTCATCTCGCCGGGGCAATGATGGCGTTGGTTGCCGCGGAGCATCGCTGCTGGCAAAGCCGATGAGGCTCGATAGTGGCCCTCCACTCGTCGACCTTGTCGGCCGTTGGAGGGTAGTCGAGGAGCAGCCGAGCTCTCGCCAGAAGCTTCGCTGGAGTAGTGGGTGGCATTGGAGAACGGTGCGAGGAGCGGGACACGCTTTCGGACTTCTAACCACGTTAGAAGGAGCAGCACCGCCCGGGCGACCGTATCTCACTCGTGCGGCATGTTGGCGCCGCATGCTGGTCTTGAGGGTCTCGATCCAACGAGCGTATGGCGCCAGGAGCGCCATGACGTTGTTGGTCCCGCTGCCTCGAGATGGGCGCGGGGATGCGCGACGCCGAGGTTTGCGGTGCCTTGTCCTTGGACTTGGCAACGCCGCGAACACCTTCGTCGGCGCCGTTCCTCCGCCGCCGTCGCCCCACCACCCGCTTGTCTGCGGCGAGGGTGGGTACGACGCGGACGGCTGCTGCCGCCAAGCCTTCTTCTTCGGTGGCATGTTGGGGAAGATGTTGATGACGCTGCTCGTGTGAACGCCGGATCGGATTCACACGGCCTCGACGCCTTTACCCGGGCGCGCCAAAGATGTCGGGGAGGCTGATCGTACCCACGGACACCTATGGGGCCGGCGGACTAGGCCCCTTGTGGTTCGGAGGGGGGCGGAGATCGCACGGAGAGCGGATCGAGGCGAGGCACACGAGCAGTTTACCTAGCTTCGGAGCTCTCCGGAGAGATAAAACTCCTACTGCTGCTTGTTTGATCTATTGTGTTCTTGCTAGGGAGCAATGAGAGCTACAAAACCTAACGTGAGTGTATCTAGTCTCTGGTGAGTCGAATGAACCGAGCCAGCCGAACCCCCTCTACGCTATGCATGGGCCTCCTTTTATATGCTCAAGGGTCTCCGACGGTGGCAACATAGATGAGGGTACAAATGTAAAACAGGAGTTGGTACACCTACTTGAACAAAGGTACGATTGCAAAATACCTAACTCTGACGGCAAGGGACAAAAGCAATAAATGCCCGTCATTGTCGCCCAAACAGTGTAACAGAGGCCGTCAGGTGCGCCTCCGCTCGCCACGATGGCGAGCCTGTCAGCGCCGCTTATCGCTGCTCTCCGCTGGCTGCACAGCCGCTCGACACGCGCGCATGGAACGGTCCCATGGCGACACGTCGCTGGGTGAGCTGGAGCGGAGACGGAGAGAAGTTGCATGCCGCGGCAAGCGCCTTGCCGCAGCCGAATCCTTGTCGCGCCCGGAGACTTGTCGCGCCTCGAGCCTTCCCGGCAAGCTTCTCTTGCCGGGGCCTTGTCTTCCGTATGCCCGGAGTGGCCTTCCCGACAAGCTCCTCTTGTCGAGGCCTTGTCTTCTCAATCAAATACTTTGTTCTTGAATGGCTCCAAAGGAGCCACGGAGGATATTGGCGGTGACGAGGCAAACCTTGCTGAGGTGCTGCAAGAATCGTCTGCCGCACGAGTCACGGATACTAGGGTACCCCTACTCTAGTACACCAACACCCGGCAAGGCTCTTGTATACACCTTTCTCTATAATTCCCTTCAATAAGCTATTTTCTTGCTCAAGTGTAACTTGGCTAAGAGAATCATTAGTGGAATCAAGAGAACTACTAGAAGCAACAATATTGGATATGACATTATTGTTGTTACTACTAGAGGAAGAATCTTTCTTGTTCTTGTTACTAGACTTGACTTGAGGCATGTAAGTAGATAAGAGTAAACGCTTGGCAATGTAAGAAGAACTTTTCTTACAGAGATCATCATTGATTGCTTTTAAGAACTCATGCTCTTGCTCAAGATTGAGCTTTTCAAAGCGTAACTTCTCATGAGCCCTTAAAAGTTCTCGATGATCCTCAAAGATAGTTTCATGAGCTAACTTAAGAGTGTTTAGTTCTTTAGTTAGATGCTCAATTTTCTCCTTATCATTGTCATTCGTTTCAACTTGATTAGCATGATTAATTGACGTTTCATCATAGTATTCATCACTAGAGTTGTCAACAAGTAAATCATCATCACCTAGCAAGTCATCTTCATCAACATCAAAATCAATATACTCGGGGTGTGTTACCTTAGGACCTTTGGCCATGAAGCATCTACCGATTCCTTCATTTGGTGATTCAAATTTGTCGTAGGAGTTGGTTGACACAAGTGCTAGACCGGCAACACCTTCATCTTGAGTATATTCGGAGTCGGAGTGATAGCTTCTCTCGGAGTGATGGTCGGAGTCGGAGCCGGATACCCATTCACCAACATGAGCTTGATGTCTTCATTTTGTGTAGCTCTTTGATGACTTGTCCTTCCTTTCCGAATCCTTGCTTCTCCGTGAGGGTCTTCGTTCATAACGATCATCTCTACTCCTCCTCTCTCTTGGTGGTGATTCTTCTCTTCTACTTCTTCTTTTTGCAGAGTCTTCTCTTCTTTTGTAGGGTGCCGTACACTCTTTGGAATAGTGTCCAGGTCTCCCACAATTGTAGCAATTTCGCTCTCGACTAGAAGATCTTTTATCATTGTAAGACCTAGACTTGGAGCTTCTTTCTTTGCTTCTATTCTTGTAGAATTTGTTGAAGTTCTTCACCATTAAGCTCAATTCTTCATTGATGTTTTGTTTCTCACTCGATGATGTGGGGGCTTCACTTGAAGCTTTGTAAGCACCACTTGACTTGTTGTGAAGTTCCTCCTTATCCTTAAGTGACATCTCGAGCAACAATTCTTCCAATAACTTCCGTTGGCTTGAGATCTTTGTAGTTTGGCATCATTTGAATCAATGTGCACACAGTATCATACTTTCCATCCAATGCTCTTAGGATCGTCTAGATGATGAATCTGTCACCATCTCTTCACTCCCTAAGCCGGCAATTTCATTTGTGGTAAGTGCAAGCCTAGAGTACATTTC
Source organism: Aegilops bicornis (assembly GCA_021605145.1). Classification (NCBI taxonomy): domain Eukaryota; kingdom Viridiplantae; phylum Streptophyta; class Magnoliopsida; order Poales; family Poaceae; genus Aegilops; species Aegilops bicornis. The sequence continues at coordinate 379,163,482 of CM038675.1, read as the reverse complement.
AGCGACACCTTCACCATCCTTCATTTTGAACTTGTCAAGCTGACTTTGGAGCACATCCAACTTGGATTCCTTGATGGATTTGGTACCTTCATGCATATCAATCAAAGTATCCCAAATTTCCTTTGCATTCTCAAGACGGCTGATTTTGTTGAATTCTTCGGGGCACAATCCGTTGAAGATGATATCACAAGCTTGGGTGTTGTATTGCAACATCTCCAATTCTTCCGCATTAGCTTCATGGTTTGGCTCTCTCCCATCAAAGAATTCACCTTGCAAGCCAATACAAATAATTGCCCAAACGGCGGGGTTATGTCCGAGAATATGCATTTTCATCTTATGCTTCCAACTAGCAAAATTAGTACCATCAAAGTAAGGACCTCTATGGTGATAATTTACCACGCTAGACGCCAAACAATCCTAGGTTGTGAACCCAAGGCTATTACCACCAAAAGCTATTGAAAAAAAAGCAAATGGAGACCAAGGCTCTGATACCACTTGTAGGACCTTGAAGTATGTCTAGAGGGGGTGATTAGACTACTTGACCAATTAAAAACTTAGCCTTTTCCCAGTTTTAGAGTTTGGCAGATTTTAGCTATCTTAGGACAAGTCAAGCAATCATCACACAATTCAAGCAAGCATGCAAAGAGTATATTGGCAGCGGAAATTAAAGCATGTAACTTGCAAGAAAGTAAAGTGAAGGGTTTGGAGGATTCAAACGCAATTGGAGACACGGATGTTTTTGGCGTGGTTCCGATAGGTGGTGCTATCGCATTCTCCACGTTGATGGAGACTTCAACCCACGAAGGGTAACGGTTGCTTGAGTCCACGAAGGGCTCCACCCACGAAGGGTCCACAGTAGCAACCTTGTCTATCCCACCATGGTTGTCGCCCACGAAGGACTTGCCTCACTAGTCAGCAGATCTTCACGAAGTAGGCGATCTCCTTGCCCTTACAAACTCCTTGGTTCAACTCCACAATCTTGTCGGAGGCTCCCAAGTGACACCTAGCCAATCTAGGAGACACCACTATCCAAGAAGTAACAAATGGTGTGTTGATGATGAACTCCTTGCTCTTGTGCTTCAAATGATAGTCTCCCCAACACTCAACTCTCTCTCATAGGATTTGTATCTGGTGGAAAGAAGATTTGAGTGGAAAGCAACTTGGGGAAGGCTAGAGATCAAGATTCATATGGTTGGAATGAAATATCTTGGCCTAGACACATGAGTAGGTGGTTCTCTCTCAGAACTGGTAAATTGGAAGTGTAGGTTTGTTCTGATGGCTCTCTCCATGAATGAAGAGGAGGTGGAGGGGTATATATAGCCTCCACACAATTTACCAATCTCGGTGGGACCGAATCAACAAACTCGGTCAGACCGATTTTAGTAAACCTAGTGACCGTTAGGGTTTTGATTGGATCGACATGCATCTCGGTAGGACCGATATGATTAGGGTTAGGGCATAACGTAATCTCGGTGAGACCGATTACACAAACTTCGGTGAGACCGATTTTGGTAATTAGCTAACCAGAGAGTTGGTCGAGTAAACTCGGTGGGACCGATTCGCTCCTTCGGTGAGACCGAAATGTTACAAAAGGGAAAGAGAGAGTTTACATTGCAATCTCAGTGGGACCGATTCGCTCTTTCGGTGAGACCGAAAAGTTACGAAAAGGAAACAGAGAGATTACAATCCCATCTCGGTGATACCGAGATCCCTATCGGTAGAACCGATTTTCCTAGGGTTTGTGGCAGTGGCTATGACATATGGAATCGGTGGCGCCGGGTAGGAAGAATCGGTGAGACTGATTTTGGCTTTAGGTTTAGGTCATATGTGGATTTGAGAAAGTAGCTGAGGGTTTTGGAGCATATCACTAAGCACATGAAGCAAGAGGCTCAGTAAGCAACACCTCATCCCTCCTTGATAGTATTGGCTTTTCCTATAGACTCAATGTGATCTTGAATCACTAAAATATAAAATGAAGAGTCTTGAGCTTTTGAGCTTGAGCCAATCCTTTCATCATCCATGCCATGCCATTCATTGAGCTTTCCTGAAATGTTCATCTTGGAGTAGCATTAGCTCAATGAGCTATATGTTGTTATGAATTACCAAAACCACCTAGGGATAGTTGCACTTTCAGTTTCCCATGGCCCTCAAAGATGGTGCACGCTCGTGGCTCCTCAACTTGCCCGCGGGATCGATCTCTTCCTGGGGCGAGATGCGCGAGCGTTTCGTTGCCAACTTCCAGGGCACTCGCGACCGCCTGCCGGCCGCGGGAGACCTGTGGTGCATCAAGCAGCAGCTAGGGAAACTCTGCAAATGTACATCCAGTGCTTCAATAGCGTTCTCCTCAAGATCCCCAAGATAACTGACGAGGCCATCATCTCCGTGTTCTCTGATGGCATCCGCAATGTCAAGATGAAGGAGGAGCTCGCCATCCACGAGGACCTATGCACGGCCCTGGAGATGTTCAACATGGCGACCAAGTGTACGAGAGCTGAGGAGGGGCGCGTCTCCCTCCTCGAGCTTCCAGCTGCCGACCCAGAAGACAAGAAGGCCAAGGCCAAGGATGTGAAGCGCAACGGAGCGGCTTTGCTCACGGCTGAGCCAGACATGAAGCGCGGCCGCGACCACCCGGAGTCATCCAAGGGCAGCCGCATGTTCTGCGCCTTCCACAATGTACACAACCATAACACCAGCGACTGTCAGGAGCTCAGGGCCATCCGTGATGGGCGCTTCGGTCGACGTCCCGAGCGCAACGACTCAGGCTACGGCCGAGGAGGAGGACGAAGTGGAGGACGCTGGGACGACCGCGGCCCTCGCCAGGAGTGGCGCACCAGCCTCGTGAGGACCGCTGGCAGGACCAGCCTCGCGAAGGCGCCTGGAGGGATTAGCCTCGTGAGGACCATCCTCAAGGCACGGCTGGCCTCCCTCCACTGCCATCGCCGCCAAGGAGGAACGATGACCATCACCAGGACGAGGGGTTGGGGGCTTCCAGGAGCCGCGCGCCATCGCCTGCATCTTGGGCGGCGCTCAGGCCCCAGCCTCTCAACGCATCTTCAAGAATTTTGCTCATGAGGTGAACGCGGCCCTCCCTAGGCTCGAGGCCACGCGCCCGCTCAGGCGGTCCAAGTGCACCATCACCTTCAGCTCATCCGACTAGCTCAAGTGCGCGACAATTGCCGGCGCCCTCCCGATGCTCTGCTCGCCCATCATCAACATCCAAGTCACCAAGACCCTCATCGAAGGCGGTGCAGGGCTCAATGTCCTATCCGTCGAGACGTTCGGCCGCCTCCAAGTGCCATATGATTAGCTGCAACTGACCAAGCCCTTCTCAGAAGTGACTGACGGCTCCACCACCCCGATAGGGAAGATCCGCCTCCCTGTCACTTCAGCAAGCGCGACAACTACCGCATTGAGCTCATCGACTTTGACGTCACCCACATTCGCCTACTGTACAACGCCATCCTCAGATATCCGGCCCTGGCCAAGTTCATTGCGGTGACTCGTGATGGTTACAATGTCCTCAAGATGCCAGGGAGCGGCGGTGTCATCATAGTCGTCTTCAAAAAAAAGGACGTGGTGTGCTCTCTCGAGCGCACCTACCAGGCTGCGGTGGTCGAGGACCCAGACAACGAAGGCACCATCTACCCTCTTGAGGTTGTCCCCAAGAAGAAAAAGCAGTTGCTCCACCAAGGGCCCCAGGAGAGCGGCGTCTCCAGCGGCACCACCTCAGGACCTGCGCCCGTAGATGGGTGCCTCCCTCCCTCGCATAGGAAGGCGTGCCCAGCGCCCTCCTCAAGCTAGTCTCGGGGGCTCTCTTCTGTAGGGCCTCAGACCTAGCCAACGTCACGAGGGAGGCGCTCGGGCACCACGTGGAGGCATGCTTCACCGCACACTTCCCGCATCAGGGCACGAGGCACAGGGTGCCTGGTGCTCAGGAGTTCATCACCAATACCACCAAGGAGCTTCAAGAAGCAAGAGTCATGCACGGCGACCGTCGCCCACCACCCGACACAGCTCCTTGTCCTAGCGAGGACGACGAGCTGCGCGCCTGCGTCGACTACCTCAGGCTCAACAGAGTCGCATCTCAGGATGCGCTTCTGCACATCCCGCATCGGCCGGTGTGAAGCGCCGCCTACGGAGCATCCTAGCGGTCCTGGCGGAGATGGCGACAGTCTTTCACGAGCCTCCCGGCCTCCCAGAGCCTCCTGAGGCTCATTATCCTAGCGGCTCGTGAGGAACAACTTCTTTGGCACGCGTCTTCAGCTACCCCAACACCTCGTCGACAACGGTTCCAGGTGATATTTTATGGTTTATTCAGCTGGGAGCACCCCTCGGGCTGCATCATTCCCAGGTCGCACGGGCCTGCCCTGCGACATGTATCATTTTGCCTCTTTAGCTCACTCTGTTGGGGGCTCCCCTCGGGCTGCATCATCCCTAGACCGCACGGGTCCGTCCCTGTGGCATGTATTGTTCTTGCATCTATCTGAGCTAGCATTACTTGTCTCCTATTTGTCATCTTATGATTTATAGCTGCCTGATTACACTTCACGGCATCCCACGTTGTTGACCGACCTTCTGCTCATCCCGTGACGAGGACTCCACATGGTGGCACGGCGCTTGTGCTCGGGTCCGTCCCTACAACGCTGATAAACCTGAGAGATCGAGCTCTGGCTCGCGGCCCGCCCCGCGCATGTCACCTCACCAGATCCTCAATGCCTTCACCTTCTTGCAAAACAATCAGCGGCAGGACATCAGACACGATTACGAGCTATATCCCCTCTCGAACTAATCCATAGGAACCTCTAGAGCCTAACTATGGGTGGCCCCGCCAGCTTGTTCCTTCCCTCATGCAATTCACTTGCACGTTAAAGGGGGACTCCTGAGCATCGCGCCTCAGGAGCTCTTACTGATTCTCCAGCCCTCACACCTTGACCTTGACCACGACATCGCGACCTGGCATACCGGCGACGGCTGAGCCTTGCTCGAGGGTCAGGACCCGAGGATGCAGAGCATCTAGAAGAGCGTGGAAAGGGGAGCCGGCGCAGGCCAAACCTAGCCGTACCATCACCGCAGATGCGCAAACCGGGCGCATCACAATGAATCGACTCAAGATCACTAAGGTAAGTCACGCATTCGAGTTAGCCCCGCGCTATGACACAGGATTTTCAACTCTTGCGGTCTTGCTCCGACGATGCCGCCTTCCTTTTCTGCCTTCAGGGAGATGCTTGCACGCTAAAGGGGACCTCTTGAGCATCGCGACTCAGGAGCTCTTACCGGACCTCGGGCCACTCACCTCTCGGCCTTGACCACGGCATCGCGACCTAGCATACAAATGACGGCTGAAGCTTGCCTGGGGACTGGGACCTGCCGTTGTAGAGCACTAAGCTACCGCGAGGATGAAAAGGGGGGACAAAGCCGAAGCAAGACGTGCAAGTCGCGAGTTTCATAATGGGAATAATATTAACGCCAAAGCACTACAGATTCTTTACACACACCCACGGGGTTCATCTCGATTCCTCGCAGGGAACAAAAGAAGAAGGCTACCAGGAGTCATATCTATAGGCGTCGCCGCTGACACCATCATCAACAGTGGGCCACAAGGGGCCGACGCCAACCCCATCTAGATCATCGACGACGTCGAGCAGACACCATCCCTGCGCTCCGAGGACGGCGAGAGCTCGGGGGCACGTAGCTGTCGTCGCTCATCTCTGGAGTCTCCTCAAGCTCAGGAGAGTCACTGGACTCCCAGGATCCGTCGCTGCTACTGAAAGAGCCGTCGGCAGGACCATGGACGGTCTCAGCGCCTGCTGATGCGTCGTCCTGGCGGCCCCCTCCAGGGCAGCACTCCAGGCGGCGGCCTTCCCCGTCGAAGACCTTGAAGAACAACATGGAGGTTCCATCGTACTCGAAGTGGATGGCGAGGGCCCCCTCCGCGCGGCAAGCGCGGGTAACCTCGTCTCATCCGCGGGTCATGAAGATCTTGCCCAAGGAGATGACCTCGACTTCCGCCCCTGTCGCCGGAGTGCTGCACTCGGCATGCTGCAGCCACAGCTCGGGCGGCCCTCTCGGCGGCATCTCTTCGACGAAGAACCGCGGAAGCTTGATCCACGAGTGCGGTGGCATCGCCGCCCATATCACGAACTCGCGCGAGCAGCCCTCGGCGTGAGTTCGTGGGTTGGCGGGTCGTGCAACCTCAACATGGACACCGTGGCCGTGGTGCGAGCGGCGCGGGGTGCCGCCTCCTCCTCCGGAGCCCAGCTCTTGGGCGTACAAGGGCATCGGGTAGCCAGGTGGAGGCCGCTCGTACCAAGGCCTCGTCGCCTCCAGCCTCACGCCGGTGTCACGGGAGCTGCCAAGCCTCTTCTTCGGCTGAAGCACCCCTTGCACCTCGCAGGGAGCCTTGCCCTTCTTAGCAGCAGATATCTCCTTATCGGCGCCATGGGTGTCGCGGCAAGACGGTGAAGCGAGGAGGAAGAAGAAGGAGCAGGCGGCGTGAAGAAGGAGATGAGCAATGGGGGCTCTGCCCCGCTCTTCATTTATAGCCAGCAGGACGCCAACCGTCGGCCTCCATGATCGCACGTAATGAAGGTTTTCTTCTGCATGCAACAGGGTCTCGTTAAGTCGAGGACAGTTTCCGAGGCAGCATGGGGAAGCGGAGGCGCCCATGTCCCATCAATCTCCACGCATCTACCGAGGCCGCAGGCGGTTGGGGCCTGCGGTGCTCCGCACTTGCCCTTTGGCTTCGCCTCGAAGCCAAGTTTGAGCCCGCCTTGGGCCAGGGGGCTACTGTCGGCATCCTGGGAACGGGGGTACCCAGACTTGCCTGCCTACGGCCAGCGAGCGTGGCTCCACCAACGGCCCAGTGTAGCCCAGCTTCAGCAACAATACCTCAAGACCCTCGCGAGGCGTACGACACCAAGACCTCCCTGGGGGCGGCCGCGCTAGGCTGGCTCCCGAGGAGCGGAGATATCTATGCAAGGGGCACCTTGCGAGGTTCACGTGACGTGAGCCATGACGACCAAGGCCAGGTGGGCGCCAGCGGGCGCAGCGTACCAGTTTCCTCTTTGGTGCTAAAGAGGCAGGCGCAGGCGAGGAGTACCGAGGCATCAGGCAAAGGTTTCCACATATGTGCAACAAGACCAAGACCAGCAAGACGGCAGGACGAAGGTCACCACGGAGCCCACAGCAGTATCACCACCAGAGCCTTTGGCAGGCGAAGACCACCTTTTGTCAGGATAGCTTGCACTAGTTGTCTCCCTTCAAAATTGGCCGTTGTGGGATCCCTTCCCCCTGCATTTAGGAAGTGGACCGGGGCCTCTATAAATAGGACTAGCCACCACCGTAGGAGGCAACTCTTCTTGGATTGGACCCATTCCACCAAGGCCATCTCACCAGCTCATCGAGCTCAAGAACACCTCTCCTCCTGAGGCTGTTCATCCACTGTACTAGTTCATCCTTAGCCCTCGAGGCAATCCACCACCACCACACTGGAGTAGGGTATTACACCACAATGGTGGCCCGGACCAGTATAAACCTCTGTGTCTCGTGTCCTGTGGGTTCGTCGACCTAGGCCGTGAGATCGTTGAACGAGTAAACTAGGGAGAGCGAGTTCTTCGTGCGCACCCCAGAGTTTGAACCTCATAAGGATTTGCCGGAACCCCGAATCCGACAATTCATAATTTTTAATCTTAACTTTGATAGTAGGTTCCCATTCATAATGTAATTTTCTAGGAATTGAAACTTCTAATTCCTATTTTTCTTCCAAAGCTTTCATCATAGCATCAACAATATGTTTAGTAAAAGCTTTATTTTGTTCATAAGCATGGGGTGAATTTATCATGGATTTCAACAAGGAAATACAATCAATCAAAGAGCAACTACCATAATTAAAGTCTTTGTAATCCAAAAGAGTGGGCACATCACTAGTTAAAGTTTTGACCTCTTCAAACCCACTTTTATCAATTTCCTCAACAAGATTTTCACCCTCCGAATTATCAGGACTCCTTCTAGCTAAAGTTGACTCCTCTCTAGTCCCTTTTTCATCAGTCTTAATTTTACTAAACAAGAAATCAATAGAAGAAACACCAATTACTTTAAGATGTTTATCATTTTTATCTTCTAGCGAGATTGGTTTAGCAGCCATTTGATTTACTAGAGTAGCTTGTGAATCTGATATTTTTCCTAGCAAACTTTCAGCAAAAGCATACTTAGATTGGAGATTGCAAACTTCACTACTAATATCATCAAGTTTTTTTGTTATAGCATCTAGCACAATGGAGTGCTCCTTGAGTTCTTCGGTAAAATACTTATTATGCTCAAATTGTGTAGTCATATATTCCTTAGTACTTTTCTCAATTTCAAGAAAAATATTGCGGTAAGGAACATCATAATATTTTCTTTGAGGCATCATGACTACGCAAACAAGAACGCACACAAGAACAGATCCGGCAAGAAAATGGCGGACGAAAATGAGGGCGAATAAAACGGAAATTTTTTGTGAAGTGGGGGAGAGGAAAACGAGAGGCAAATGGCAAATAATGTAAATTGTGAGGAGGTGAGATTTGTGATTAGGAACCTGGTAGATGTTGAAGATCCTCCCCGGCAACGGCGCCATAAATTCCTTTTGACGCGGCTTGAAGCCACGTCGGTATTTCCCCAAAGAGGAAGGGATGATGCAGCACAGTGACGGTAGGTATTTCCCTCAGTGATGAAATCAAGGTTATCGAACTAGTAGGAGAACCAAGCAATACTACGTAAACAACACCTGCACACAAATAACAAATACTCGCAACCCGACATATAAAAGGGGTTGTCAATCCCTTTCGGGTAGCGGCGCTAGAGATAGGCAAATGGACATGATAAAATAAAGTGCAGCAAGGTATTTTTGTATTTTTGGTTTAATAGATCTGAAAATAAAAGCAAAGGAAAATAGATCGCAAAGGCAAATAATATGAAAGAGACCCGGGGGGCGTAGGTTTCACTAGTGGCTTCTCTCGAGAAAAATAGAAAACAGTGGGTAAACAAATTACTGTTGGGCAATTGATAGAACTTCAAATAATCATGATGATATCCAGGCAATGATCATTACATAGGCATCACGTCCAAGAATAGTAGACCGACTCATGCCTGCATCTACTACTGTTACTCCACACGTCGACCGCTATCCAGCATGCATCTAGTGTATTAAGTTCATGGGGAAACGGAGTAATGCAATAAGAACGATGACATGATGTAGACAAGATCTATTTATGTTGAAATATACCCCATCGTTTTATCCTTAGTAGCAACGATACATACGTGTCGGTTCCCCTTCTGTCACTGGGACCAAGCACCGTAAGATCGAACCCACTACAAAGCACCTCTTCCCATTGCAATATAAATAGATCAAGTTGGCCAAACAAAACCCAAATATCGGAGAATAAATACGAGGCTATAAGGAATCATGCATATAAGAGATCAAAGAAACTCAAATAACTTTCATGGATAAAAAGATAGATCTGATCATAAACTTAAAGTTCATCTGATCCCAATAAACACACCACAAAAAGAGTTACATCATATGGATCTCCAAGAGACCATTGTATTGAGAATCAAACGAGAGAGAGGAAGCCATCTAGCTACTAACTAAGACCCGAAGGTCTACAAAGAACTACTCACGCATCGTTGGAGAGGCACCAATGGAAGTGGTGAACCCCTCCGCGATGGTGTCTAGATTGGATCTGGTGGTTGTGGACTCTGCGACGACTGGAATTGATTTTTGTCGACTCCCCTAGGGTTTCTGTAATATTGGGGTATTTATAGAGTAAAGAGGCAGTCCGGGGGGCACCCGAGGTGGGCACAACCCACCAAGGTGCGCCCTGGTGGGTTGTGCTCCCCTCGGAGCAGCCCCTAGGTGCTTCTTCGGCCCATTGGATGTCTTCTGGTCCAAAAAAATCCACAAAAGTTTCGCTGCATTTGGACTCCGTTTGTATTGATTTCCTGTGATGTAAAAAACATGCAGAAAACAACAACTGGCACTTGGCACTATGTCAATAGGTTAGTACCAAAAAATGATATAAATGATTATTAAACATCCAAGATTGATAATATAACAGCATGGAACAATAAAAATTATAGATACGTTGGAGACGTATCAGGATGATATTTAAACCACTTCTCCTTGGGGAGATCAACATGAGTAGTAAATGATTCACGAAAAGAGGCTACTATCTCAGAGTCAAGTCCATATTTAGTGCTAAACTTGTGAAAAGCTTCGGTATTCATAAAATATTTAACACAATCAAACTCAAGCTTAATACGTCACTCTTTACCTTCATCAAGTTCCCAATCTTCGGAGTTGTGTCTAATTCTTTCTAAAAGACCCCACCTGAATTCAATAGTCTTCTTCATAAAAGAACCAGTACAAGAAGTATCGATCATGGATTGATCATCGTGAGAAAGCCGAGCATAAAAGTTCTGAATAATAATTTCTCTCGAGAGCTCATGATTGGGGCATGAATATAACATTGACTTAAACCTCGCCCAAGCTAGAGCGATACTTTCTCCTTCACAACGCCAAAAATTATATATATATAATTCCGATCACGATGAACTAGATGCATAGGATAATTTTTTTAGTGAAATTCCAATTTCAATCGATTCCAGTTCCAAGATCCAATATCGTCACATAGGCTATACCATGTCAATGATTTTCCCTTCAAAAATGAAGGGAAAACCTTCTTCTTAGCTTCATCTCTGGGTAAACCTACAAGCTTAAATAATCCACAAATTTCATCCAGATGGATCAAGTGCATATCAGGATGTTCTATTCCATCTCCTGCATAAGGATTAGCTAGTAGTTGTTCTATCATACCCGAAGGAATTTCATAACCAATATATTTAGTAGGTGCAGTAGGTTGAGGGGAAACTCTTTGTGTTTCTGATCGAGGTGAAGATACCCCGAACAAACCCCTCAAAGGATGGTTTTCCATAGTAGCAAGTGACAATAAATTTCAGCACGTAGTAATAACTTTTCCTTACCAATTTCCACTTACCAAGAGCGCTTCATTCCCCGGCAACAGCGCTAGAAACGAGTCTTGATGACCCACAAGTATAGGGGATCAATTGTAGTTATTTTGATAAGTAAGAGTGTCAAACCCAACGAGAGGTAGAAGGAAATGACAAGTGGTTTTCAGCAAAGTATTTTCTGCAAGCACTGAAATAGTCGGTCACAGGTAGTTTGGTTGCAAGAGAATTTGTAACGGACAAGTAACGGTAACGGTAAATAAAGTGCAGAAAGGTATCCCAATCCTTTTGTGGCAAAGGACAGGCCAAAACAATCTCTTATAAAAAAGCAAAGTGTTCTTGAGGGCACACGGGAATTTCGTCTAGTCACTTTCATCATGTTGGTTTGATTCACGTTCGCTACTTTGATAGTTTCATATGTGGGTGGACCGGTGCTTGGATGTTGTTCTTACTTGAACAAGCCTCCCACTTATGATTAACCCCCTCGCAAGCATCCGCAACTACGAGAAAAGTATTAAAATAAAATATAACCATAGCATTAAACATTTGGATCCAAATCGGTCCCTTACGAAGTAGCGCATAAACTAGGGTTTAAGCTTATGTCACTCTAGCAACCCATCATCTAATAAATACTCCACAATGCATTCCCTTAGGCCCAAATATGGTGAAGTGCCATGTAGTCGACATTCACATGACACCACAACGGGAGTCACAACATACATATCATCAAAATATCAAACACATATCAAGTTCACATGATTACTTGCAACATGACTTCTCCCGTGACCTCAAGAACAAAAGTAACTACTCACAAATGATATTCATGTTGAAGATCAGAGGGGTATTAAATAGCATAATGGATCTGAACATATAATCTTCCACAAAATAAACCATATAGTAATCAACTACAAGATGTAATCAACACTACTAGTCACCCACATGTACCAATCCGAGGTTCCGGTACAAAAATTGAACACAAGAGATGAACTAGGGTTTGAGAGGAGACGGTGTTGTTGAAGATGTTGATGGAGATTGGCCTCCCAAAGATGAGAGGGTTGTTAGTGCCCAAGTTCCGCCTCGAGATGGCGGCGCTAGGTAGCTCTGACGTAGCTTTTTCAGGTCGAGAATTCCAGCTACCGATATTCTCCCTCTTTGTGTAAACCTTGCATATTATGAGAGAAAAGGCATTAGAATTACTCCATAAAGCATTGTTGTGTATAAAAACATTATAAATAACAGTAGAAAAACTTGATGCAATATGGACGTATCAGAGTGGACTTGGAGAAGGGGTGGGCATATATGGCAGGGGAGCAATGGCAAGGTCCGGCGCCGGCGAGGAAGGAAAGTGGGGAGGTGGAGAAGGAAGGCAGCCGGTGTGAGGGATCGGGTGGTCGTGTGGGGCTCGCTGGCAACGACAGAAAGAAAAGAAGGAACACAGGGCTAACCATAAAGGAAAGGAATCAGGGCGCAAGATTGACTGGGCCAGCCTTCTAATGTAACTAGTTTGGCTTCGACCAATTTTGTTTTGAACTAAAAAACTGGGAACAACAGAGAAAGAAAACAAATTATAATAAAAATATTTTATAGACATATTATATATATATATATTTAGAAAGAGATTTCCTAAAACATGAACTATTTTTCAAAGTCAAATAAAGTCCACAAAAATTCAAATAATACAAACAGTGCTACTGTTGCACTTAAAATTCAATAAAAATATTTTAAAATAGCAAAATCATTTCAAATTTATTTCTCCCAATTTTTCATTGAAGGGAATAATTTTACCCTTATTTCCATATATTTATTTTTAGGAGAGAAATGGTTTGAATAAAAACCAAATAATTCATAATTGGGTTTGAATTTGAATTTCAAACCACTTTCAAATCTTTTCTGTTTGTCCTTGGCCAAATATATTTCAAATGCCTCTGAATTTTGAAGTGTCATGTTACCTCTCTCATTTTGAATAGCTTTCAGAGAATTTGAAAATTGGAAATTCAAATAACTTCAAATTGAAAGTGAATTTCAAATAACTTCAAATTGACTTTCAAAATGATTCTTTGAAACCTCCAACTCTCTTTCTTAAAATTTGAAGAAGTCATTGTATCTTCTCTCATGAAACTCATTGAGTTGCATCAAGTTTCTGAATTTGAAATATTTCCGGATGGAATTAAAGTCCCTCTTTTCATTTCTTTGAATGGAACAAGTCATGTCATCTTCACTCTAGGGTTTTGTGTTTGAATTGAATTTGAATTCATTGAAACCCAAATGCAAAAGTGAAAGTTTGGGGAAGCCATTTTATTCCCTCTCATTCAACTTTCAAAAGTTCCAAGTTCCACTCAATTTCACACAATCAATCACACAACAATCAATCAAATGATTATAATTATTTATTTAATATAACATTCCAAAATTTAGAATTTTGGAATGTTACAATGATGTAGAAGCCCTTCGTGATTGATTCCCCCTATGACAGAGTACCGAAAAAGGCCTCCAAACTGGATCGTGGAAGAATAAAGCAAGCAGCGGCTGAAAATCATTTCAGGTGGCTCTCTGTTGGTTTGGGAATATTTTTGAATTTATAGAAGTGGAATTAGGTCAAACGGAGTTGTGTGGGGCCCACAAGCTCAAGGGGCGCACCCTACGAGCTTGTGGCTCTCCCGTATCTCGTCTGGTCTTCTCTCGAAGCTTCTAGGGTCCCTTGTGGTCCAGAAAAAACTAATCCAAAGTTTTTTCCCTTTAGACTTTGTTTGATAATTATTTTCTAAAAAGCCAAAAAAAGCAGAAAACAACAACTGGCACTAGGTTAATAGTTTAGTCCCAAGAAATGATATAAAATAGCATATAAATGCATATAAAACATCCAAGATTGATAATATAATAGCATGGAAGAATAAAAAATTATAGATACGTTGGAGACGTATCACCTTCCAGCAACTACGGTGTTGAGTTCCAGCATGGCGGTCACTGGTGTTGGTTTGGAACCTTCACATCGTCTGACATCGCCGCCCACGTGTATGATCGCCATGTGTCGGTGTACAAAAGTAGGGGTCCCTTTTTGCACCCCTTTACTTGTGTGCGGGCAGTCGCAGCCCCACACCCCTGACCACGCTTGGCGGGGCGGGAGAAGCAAGGGCACGAGACAACTAGACCAATGCCAAGACCAGAGACACAAAGAGCAAGAGGGCGACGTGGACTGCCCCGACAAGACCCTTGCTGGGGCTGCCTCCGCAGCCCCAGCGAGAGCCTTGCCGGGGCAACTTATAACGCCACAGAAGGCGCCACCCTTGAGCCCAAGGGTTCCAACGCCATCAAACAAATTGGAACCAAGGCTCGGGAGGCACCTCCATGGTGGCATGCAGATCTATGTGAAGATCATAAACACACAAGATCAGATGAGGACCAGAAGACGACGATCCTCGGCAAGATCCTTGCCGAGGAAATCCACGAGACTCCCAGCAAGATCCTTGTCTGGGACGACCGCGATGCCACTGCAAGACCCTTGCCGAGGCCCCGGCAAGACCCTTGCCGAGGACACTTGCGGGGCCACAGCCAGGCCCATGTCTGCGAAGACCCCACCATCGTTCCTATGCAGCGGCCAGCCCAACCAGCTGGGCGGGAAACTGCGTGGCGACGTGCAGCCTCCAGGCCAACTCAGCAAGCACCTACGTGGTGGCATGCAGATCTTCGTGAAGACCCTACCACCACGCCATCTCAGCAGCCTGCCAGCCTACGTGGCGCTGCATGCCTCGATGGTCTGGACGCGTGTCGGAGCAAGGCGGAGCGGCAACGGACGGGACGGGCCTCGGTCCGTCCCCAATAAAGCAACGACACACCTAAGGAGCGCATTTAATGCGCCTTGTCCCGTAATTACAGGCGATAAGCTTGTACACTGTACACCTTTCCACCTCCTGTGTGCCACTGTGGTGACCCCTTTCGTCTATAAAAGGAGGCCCGAGGCGTACTGGAGAAGGATTCGGATCTTTTGGACTACGCACGCACCACAGCTAGTTCGAGAACTCAAGAACACTCAAATATACACCAAAGCAGGACTAGGGTATTACGCATCCTTGCGGCCCAAACCTAGGTAAACGATATTTGTGCTGACTACCAGACCCGCTCTTTGCACAACCCCGCGCCCGCCTACCATAGAAGGGATCCCAGTGATCCCATAGGCGTGGTTTCCCCTGACATCTTTGGCGCGCCAGGTAAGGGGCGCAGTTGTGAAAATCCGGTCACGGTGATGGCTCATTGGGGGCAGTTGGTTTAGCAGTTCTTCGTCGCCATGGCTCCCAAGAAGAAGACGATCACGGCGATCGGTTCATCAGGGGCCAAACGACCCGTACCAGTGCGGGCGAGTTGTGAGGCGGTCGCGGACGGAAGCCGAGGTGCGGCCCACGAACACCCACATCGCTCTGGCAGTCAAAGCCTGGCGAGTGGCGTTGTTCGTGCGCGGGACGGCGGTCCGCATGCCGCCAAATCCAACGACGGAGCCGGGCCCCCCGCAGGCGGCGCGGGGCCCTCCAAGGGCGGTGTCATGCCACCCAACGGCGGCGCGGCGACTTCCAAGACGCCTACGCTGGCCCCCACGACACGCTCTTCCCAGGTTGTGCGCGATGAGCAGCGTTGCCACGCTGGTGACCCCGGGTGCCGCCGTGGGAAGAGTCCTGTTGTAACGACCCGACCTCAGACGGTCAAGTCTCTGTGCTTCAGTGTCATCCTTGGATCGGTAATGTTGACACATACAGTACTCGAAGGATTTATAACAGAGTAGCAATCACACACTTATTACATCGAATGTCTCAAAAGAGAACTTATTACAATAAATAAGGCTTAAGGCCATCTAACATGATAACAGCGGAAGGCTTGGAAGATAAAGTGAGTCCATCAACTCCAACGGCATAGCTGAGTGCATGACAATGACCTATCGCACCTTTACTCGTCGTCTGAAAAGTCTGCAACATAATATGTTGCAGACCAAAAACGGGTCAAGACAGGAATATCTTTGGAAATATAACACAGTAGAGCAATGAACAGATAAAGGCTATCACTACATGCATATATGGCTGGTGGAGGCTCTATGGTTATATGGTTTTTGCAAAAAGCAAATTTTTTCCTACAACAAAGGAATAAATTTTATATAACTATCATGGTAGTTGAAACATCATTGAGAAGGTACCTCCAACTCAATCCCAATTAAAAGTAATTATCAACCCAACAAATTAAATTAGAGTGATGAGATACAATAGGATAATCCAAGTACTAGATACTCAAGATGTCCATAACCGGGGACACAGCTAACCATGATTAGTTTGTACACTCTGCAGAGGTTTGCACACTTTTCCCCACAAGAATCAATCTCCTGCGTTGGATTTCTCGCACTACATGGTGTTTGAGAAACGGATGACCGAGACACAGTCTTTCAGAAGCATTAGCTCTTTACTCCGGGTGGACAGTTACACCTACTTTCCCTCTACATCTGCTAGCCCACCACTGAAAGAAGTCACACAACATACTCAACTATGCCAGAGCCCGTAATGGCTTGTGGCTGCACACGAAAGTTTCTAGCATGAAATATCTCACGATCCCTTTGAGCCTGGGTGGCGGACTGTAGGAGGATCACACGGTATATCCCCGGGATCTCCTAGGATAACACTGGTATATCCCCATGTGCCAAAACAAGCAATCCACCCAGATGTGTATTAAAGTTTCCTCCTTAAGTTGAACCATTAATTAACAACTCACATCTGTCATGGATACACTCAAACCCAATCCACGTCTACGAGCATAGCATAGCAATATAATCATAACGTAGAAGTAATTCCCATGGGTTTGATAATAAAACAGGTAATAGGTTCTACCTCATCGTCTACTTCCCAAACCCACAAGTTAAACACATCCTATTCATGCAATGTTTTGAGGATTGTAACTAATGCATAAAAACTGGGTATGAAAGGAATATGATCATAGTGTTACTTGCCTTGCTGACGATCCGCAAAACCTAAAGACTCGTAGCAGCACGCCTCGCACTCCGGGAATTCTATCGCAAACAAACAATAGCATACATAAGCAATCAAGCAAAGATGCACGGGTAAAACTCAAATAAAGAGATCTAACCAGAAAGTTCAACTTAAGAACTCCGGTTTGCAAAAAGAATCAAATCAAACGGAGCAACGAAACTCAAACTGCGAAAGAAACAAGATCCAATTACTAATCTGGACTAAAGTCAAAATTTACAGTACCAAAATCTTGTTCAAGTTGTTTAAATAGAAAGAGGGCTTCGAGTCAAAGATCTAGGCACTTGAATCGCCTGATTCTGATAAACGAGCGAAAAGATAAACTAAAATGAAAATTGGGTCAGAAATCGCGATCGAAAATAATTGCGAAAAACCCTGGAAAAAGAAAAACCGACGAACAGGCTAACGAACGGATGTTCGCTGTCTATGACTAACGGGTGAACGGCATTCGCTAAAACGAACGAATGGATGAACGTCCGCTGTTTAACCGAACCAAGAAAAAAATCGAACCGATCTACTAAAAACAGATCTAGGGTTTTCGAAATAAACCGGTCAGTTAAAAAAACGGTGGCTACCTCAGCGTACATGACGGCGGCGGCGGCAAGCAACTCGGCGGCGGCGATGTGGCCGTGAGGCGGCGGCTAGGGTTAGGGTTAGGCGCTTGATGCGAGGCCTCGAGTCGCGGCTCGGGCGGCTTATAAGAGGCCGGCCTGGAGAGTCCCGGCCGGGTACGGCCTGAAGTCGGTTCACTTGTTTTTAAATAAGTCATGACGCAGAAAAACAAACAAAAGAAATACTAAACGGACTCCAAAAATCTCGAAATAAACTTTCCCCATCCTCTAAAAATAGGATGGACAGAGTGAACATTTATTTGGGCCTAAAATGCAATTTTGAAAAACGCGTATTTTTCCTAATTCAAATAAAATTGCAATAAAATCCGGATAAAATCAAATATTTGATTTTAATATTTTTTCTCCAATATTTCACTTATTTTGGAGAAGTCATATTATCTCCTCTCATATATATTTTGATATGAAATATTTTCGAAGGGAAAAATAAATTAAAACCAAAGTGATCCTTGTTTCAATATTTGATAAAATTCAAATATAACAAACGTGAAATCCCCAACTCTCTCCGTGGGTCCTTGAGTTGCTTAGGATTTTGAGGACTGCAAAACGAAAATGTAGTAAAATATGATATGCATGAATGACCTATGTATAACATTCCAAATTGAAAATTTGGGATGTTACAAACCTACCCTCCTTAAGATGAATCTCGTCCTCGAGATTCGGGTTCGCTAGTAAATAGGTGTGGGTGGTCTTTGCGTAAATCATCCTCTCGTTCCCAGGTGGCTTCATCCTTGGTATGGTGGCTCCAGTGAACTTTGCAAAATTTTATAACCTTGCTGCAAGTAACTCGGCTGGCAAACTCTAGAATCTTGACAGGTTTCTCCTCATATGTCAAGTCACTATCCAACTGAATTGCTTCCAGGGGCACTGTATCTCTCAGAGGAATATCGGCCATCTCTGCATGGCACTTCTTCAAGCAGGAAGCGTGAAACACATCATGAACTCTGACAGTCCTTCGGTAACTCCAACTTGTAGGCAACTTCTCCCATGCGTTCCAAAACACGGTACGATCCCACAAATCTCAGGGCTAACTTTCCCTTAACTCAAAATGTTTAACACCTCGCAAGGGTGACACTCACAGATATGCTCGGTCTTTGATTTCATAGACTACCTCCTTGCATTTTGAAACTGCATAACTCTTCTGTCGGGACTGAGTTATCTTCAGTCTATCTCGAATCAGCTTAACCTGCTCATCGGACTCCTTAATCAAATCCGGACCAAACAACTGACGGTTTCCAACTTCATCCCACATCAATGGTGTTCGGCATCTCCTTCCATACAGGGCTTCAAATGGTGCCATCTTCAAACTGGCCTGGTAGTTGTTATTGTAAGAGAACTCCGCGTAGGGCAGGTTATCATCCCAACTAGATCCATAATCTAGAGCACAAGCTCTCAACATGTCCTCCAGAATCTGGCCCGACTCTCTCCTGCATCCATCCGTCTGCCATGGTGAAAAGCAGTCTTGAACTCCACCTGGTACCCAAGGTCTGCAGTGCGGTGGTGCCAAAATTTTGAAGTAAATTGTGTTCCTCTGTCTGATACGATGGTCCTCGGAACTCCGTGCAGACATACGATCCTGGTCATATATATCTTATCCAACTTTGCACTGGTATAGGTGGTTTTCATGGGGATAAAGTTGGCTACATTGGTCAAGCGATCCACTACTACCCAGATAGAATCATATCCTGCTCGGGTCCTGGGCAAACTGGTGATGAAATCCATGCCAAGCTTGTCCCACTTCCATTTGGGTATCGACATAGGTTGAAGTAATCCTGCTGGCTTCTGATGTTCTGCTTTCACTCTCTAACATACATCACATATGGCTACATACTCAGCGATATCCTTCTTCATACCCGTCCACCAGAAACGCTCCTTCAAATCCAAATACATCCTAGTGTTTCCGGGGTGTATCGAGTATGGCGAGTCATGAGCTTCCTGTAGTATCAACTTCCTGATCTCTGAATTATTGGGTACATATATGCGGTCCTCGAACCACAAGGTGTCATACTCATCCTCACGAAAACCTTTGGATTTTCCTTTGCCCATTCTCTCTTTTATCTCAGCAGTCTCTTTGTCATCCTTCTGAGCTTCTCGAATCTTTCCCAACAATGTAGACTGAACTTCCATTGCTGCAACAAAACCTCTAGGAACAATCTCCAAACGTAGCTCCCTGAGATACTCGGCTAACTCCTTTGGCATCCCTCCGCTTACGAGGGTGTTAATATAACTCTTACGGCTCAAAGCGTCTGCTACGACATTGGCCTTTCCTGGATGATAATGCAGCTTCATGTCATAATCCTTTATGAGCTCCAACGATCTCCTCTGCCTGAGGTTCAGCTCCTTCTGGGTAAAGATGTACTTCAAACTCTTGTTATCCGTGTATACATCGCAACGGTTTCCGATCAGAAAATGTCTCCAGGTCATGAGCGTGTGCACCACAACTGCTAATCCAAATCATGTGTGGCATAATTCAATTCGTGCAGTTTAAGTTGTCGTGAGGCATACGAAACAACCCTTCCGTCTTGCATAAGTACTCCTCCAAGTCCTAAGCGAGAGGCGTCACAATACACTTGGAAATCCTTGCGTGTATCTGGCAGGATCAGCACTGGGGCTGTAGTCAAACGTTTCTTCAACTCCTAGAAACTTGCTTCACATTCTTCAGTCCAATGGAACTTGGTATCCTTCTTCAACAATGTCGTCATAGGTTTCACAATCTTGGAGAAATTCTCAATAAATCTTCGGTAGTATCCCGCAAGTCCAAGAAAACTACGGATCTCTCCAACTGAGGTGGGTGCCAACCACTCAGTGACTGGCTGAACCTTGGTGGGATCCACTACTATACCTTCTCCCGATATAACATGTCCAAGAAATCCAACTTCTTTCAACCAAAACTCACATTTGCTGAACTTGGCATATATCTGATGTTCCCTGAGCTTCTCGAGAACTAAACGCAAATGCTCCTTGTGTTCCTCTTCATTCTTTGAGTATACCAAGATATCATCTATAAACACCACGACAAATTTTTCCAAGAACTCCGTGAACACCTTGTTCATCATACTTATGAAATAGGCGGGGCGTTAGTTAGTCCAAATGACATAACCATATACTCATACAGCCCATACCTTGTGGTGAAAGTTGTCTTAGGTATATCCTTCTCCCGAATCTTCAACTGGTGATATCCCGATCGCAAGTCGATCTTCGAAAACACCTTTGCTCCTTGCAGCTGGTCAAACAAATCATTGATCATCGGTAGTGGGTACTTGTTCTTGATTGTTACTTCATTCAACGCACGATAATCAACCACCATTCTTAACGATCCATCCTTCTTCTCAACCAAGAGCACTGGGGCTCCCCACGGTGATGAACTTCGTCGAATATAACCTTTTTTCCGATAACTCCTTAATCTGTTTCTTAATCTCCTCCAGATCATTTGAGGGCATACGGTATGGTCTCTTCGATATAGGCCCGGTGCCTGTCAACAGCTCTATCAAAAACTCGATATCTCGATCTGGTGGCATGCCTGGTAACTCCTTCGGAAATACATCCGGGTAATCCTTCACTACAGACACTTCCTCCTGAACAACTCCCGTGAGGGAATTTACTTGGGTCCTCCTTGGCGCATGCCTGGATACATACTTGATCCTTTTTCCCTCTGGGGTGGTGAGTAAAATTGACTTACTCGCACAATCGATGTTTCCCCCATACATTGATAGCCAATCCATTCCTAGTATCACATCCAATCCTTGTGACTCCAAAAAAATTCAGGTCAGAGGGGAAAACATGGCTTCCAATGGTCAATGGCATCTGAAAACATACTTGACTTGCCATATACTCGGCTCCTGGTGAACTTACTAACATTGGTGTCCTAAGTACCTTAGTGGGCAACTTATACTTATCCACGAATCCACTTGATATGTATGAATGCGATGCACCAGTATCGAAAAGAACAGTTACAGTAAAAGACTTAAACAAAAATTACCGATAACTGCATCAGGCTGCTCCTCAACCTCCTCCACGTTCATGTGGTTCACTTGTCCCCTATTGAAAGGGTTGGGCTTCTTCCCAGCGCTTCCATTGCCATTGCCGTTCTTCAATTCCGGACAATTGTTGGCGTAGTGCCCAGTCTTCCCGCACTTGAAACAAGTAATGTGACTTTGATCCTTCTTGGCGAGTGTGACTGGGTTAGAGCGGTTCTGATTGCTGCCTGCTCCATTCCCGTTTCCATTCTTGGGGCCATTGTGATTATGGGAACTTCCTCCATTGTGAGTGTGGCCTCCATGGTTATGGGTAAGTCCTCCGGAGTTCGGGGTGAAACGAGGCTTCTGCTGAGCTCCAGAATTCTACTTCCCTTGTCCATACTTCCTCTTGCGGCTCTCAATCTGTTGCTGCTTCCCTTCCATCATAAGAGCCTTGTCTATCAACTCCTGGTAGTTGTTAAAAGTTGCCACCATCAACTGCATGCTCATCTCATCGTTCAACCCTTCCATAAACTTCTCCCGCTTCGCGGCATCTGTGGCCACATCATACGGGGCATAACGAGACAGCTTACTAAACTCATCTACGAACTGACCCACAGTACGGTTTCCCT
Organism: Aegilops bicornis; assembly: GCA_021605145.1. Taxonomy (NCBI): domain Eukaryota; kingdom Viridiplantae; phylum Streptophyta; class Magnoliopsida; order Poales; family Poaceae; genus Aegilops; species Aegilops bicornis. The sequence continues at coordinate 379,141,247 of CM038675.1, read as the reverse complement.
AGCATAAGTTGCGAAACTCACGCTTCTTCACGCTCATAGCTCCAGTTGAGACATGGGTTGTGCGGAATACTTGCTGAAACTGATCCCAAGTGATGTTGGCTATAGGGAAAGTGGTTGTGTAATTCTCCCACCATTATGCTGCTAGTCCATCCAATTGGTGTGCGGCAAAACACACCTTCTCAGCATCGGTGCAACCTGCGGTGGTCAACTCCCTTCCAATCTTGCGTAACCAGTCATCCGCAACTATGGGCTCGGTGCTACTGGAAAACACCGGCGGCTGCAACCTCAGAAAGCGGGCTAAGTTGTCAACTAGAGGTGGTGGTGGTGGGTTTTTGTTGTTGCCTTGGTTCTAGACTAATATCTGCATCAAGGCATTCTGCTGCTGAATCAACTGGGTGATCTCCGGTGGGAAGACAAATCTGGTGTCACGTCTCAGAGGAATCTGTTGGGTTTAGAGGGGAGAGATTAGAGTAGACAGAGGTCTAGTGAGAAAGCACTACCCATATGCACATGAGACAAACACAATCATATCACTCAATCAATCAAGCAAGGGCATACAATCGGTCTAGAACTATTGTTAAAAGTGCTCAGACTACTACTATGTACAGGGGGAATACTACTAGTCATCTAGAAATATTGATCGGTGGAAGACTCCATGATATCCGCTCCAGCTTCGTCTTCATAATCATCATCACTATCGTCAGGGTCGGAGTCGGTGTCGTCGATGATGATGTAGTCTTCGGAACGAATCTCCTTGGGTTCATCATCTTCTCCTCCTGGTGCGGGATCTCCCATGAAAACTCGTAGCTTCCTTGTCAGGTCGTCGTTCTTCTCCACGAGTATCGTCATTTCCTCCTCATAATCGTCGCGTGTAGCCTTGAGTTCCTCTTCAAGCTCGGTGATCCTAGTCATCGCCTTCTTCAAATCTATCATGCTTGCGCACATCTGGTTCTCCTAGCGTCGAATGTGCTGGTTTAGCTCCTGGATGAATGCTGCAATGGACCTATCCCTCCTAGTGCTGACTATCTCCCACTGCTCATCTCTGCACCCACATATCTGGTAAATAGTATCCTTGAGATCCTTGTGGTAAACTTCGCTGATGCGTCCCATGGCGATGTGGGCTGCCATGCTCTTTCCTAGACTCCAGGTGGGTGCATCAAAGGAAAACTCTATGGGCTCTGTAACTGGCATGAACGTCCTTCCTGGAACTCGAACTTGAAACATCCAGCTCTCGCCTTCTGGTAAAGTGGCGTTGTAGGTCCCGGTGAAGCTTGGTATTCCAATATTCAGGTATCTAGTGACTTCCTTCAAGTGTCGCCCAAAAGGTGTGTCTTCATCCAGTTGTGCAAACTTGTTCCTCGTGTCCGCCATCCTAAAGAGTAGAAAATGGAGAGGGGTCAGAAATGAGTAGAGAAGAGTGACCTATGGCTTTCTTAGAAATGAGTGCTCGGGGTCGCGGCTCGGGCGGCTTATAAGAGGCCGGCCTGGAGAGTCCCAGTCGGGTACGGCCGGAAGTCGATTCACTTTTTTTTAAATAAGTCCTGATGCAGAAAAACAAAGAAAAGAAATACTAAATGGACTCCAAAAATCCCGAAATAAAATTTCCCCGTCCTCTAAAAATAGGCCCGACAGAGTAAACATTTATTTAGTCCAAAAATGCAATTTTGAAAAACGCGTATTTTTCCTAATTCATATAAAATTGCAATAAAATCCGGATAAAATCAAATATTTGATTTTAATATTTTTCCTCCAATATTTCACTTAATTTGGAGAAGCCATATTATCTCCTCTCATATATATTTTGATATGAAATATTTTCGAAGGGAAAAATAAATTAAAACCAAGTGATCCTTGTTTCAATATTTGATAAAATTCAAATATGACAAACGTGAAATCCCCAACTCTCTCCGTGGGTCCTTGAGTTGCTTAGGATTTCGAGGATCGCAAAATGAAAATGCAGTAAAATATGATATGCATGAATGACCTATGTATAACATTCCAAATTGAAAATTTGGGATGTTACACATGTGCCTCATTCACGGGACGTAGAAGGCCAGCATGCACGCCGAGGCGCCGGCAAAAATGGCGCACAACCGCAAGGCCGTGATAGAGCTCCTTCTAACGTGGTTAGAAGTTGGAGCGCGTCACGGTCCACGCAGCTTTCGCCGCCACCCACGCCAGCAGAAGCTTTAGCGTGCGCGCATTTGCTCCTCGACTTTTCTCCTGCTGCGGAAAAGCTCGACGAGTGGAGAGCCACCATCCCGATCCTCGTCAGCATTGCCAACAAAGATGAGCCACGACCAGCGAGGCCCTTAGGCCGGTGCTCCGTCGAGCCACCCCATGCCAGTGGTGGAAGGACTGGAGGTGTTGCGGCCACGGTGCACTCTCCTCCCCCACGCCAGCCACCGCGGGTGACGGTCCGTCGTGATGACGCTTGTGATAATATTTCCATAGCATCGTCCGACCCACTGACCCACCGCGATCAGCGCCAAGTTCTTCGAGAGTGAGCCCATGAAGAGGCTCGAACCACCATCGGCGCCCGGTATGCACGCCACACCGGTCAGACAGTAGGCGGGGCCCACTATGGACCACCCAGCACCGGGAGGCTCTGGCCCCTACGAGGTGGGTTACCCTACCTTTACCCGTGAGCTGTGGCAGTACTAGTGGCAGCATGTTCAAGCCCGACATTGGGGAGAAGTACAACGGCAAGACCCACCCGTCGGAGTTCCTCAGCATCTACACCATCGCGATGCAAGCTGCTAGAGCTCGCGACGACAAGGTGCTCGCCAATTACTTCCCATTGGCACTTAAACCCAATGTAATGTCATGGTTGATGCACCTGCCGCCGGATTCCATTTCTTCTTGGTCGGATTTGTGTCATTAGTTCGTTGGCGCCTTCACTGGAGGCCACCAAGCTCATGGCCAGGCAAGCGATTTGCATATCATCCCCAGAAGGAAGGTGAAACCCTGCGCAAGTACATATAGAGGTTCGGTAAAGGTGCGTTACAACATCCGGATGTTCATCCTGCCGCCATGATCGGCGCATTCCATCGTAATGCGCATAGCGGCAAGATGCGTGAAGAGCGGCAATGAACAAGGTCAAAGATGTGGCGAACTTTACGTTACGGCGATAGGTGCGCTCGAGCTGAAGAGGGGAGGAAGTACCCCGGCGAGGACGCCGATGCGTAAACCGACTCCACAGACGAAGATACCGCCGCCCCGATGAAGAAGGGTCGGCGCCGCAACAGGAAGCGTAAGGGCAAGACCGTGCTTGCCATCGAGGGATTCGAGGACACCAGTGCTGCCAAGAAGGCCAAGGAAGACGACCCCGGCAAGGAAATTGTCGGATGCGCCGCTTGTCGGGCCTTGGCGGCTGCCGACAAGCCAGGAGGCTCCGACAAGCAGTGCTGCAAGATCCACCGCACCAAGGGCCACGACCTCCATAATTGTCGACAAGTTGAGCTGCTTGCTGAGAAGCAAAAAGCTGAATATGAGAGGTGGGACAAGGAGAAGGGTCAGGCTGGTGCCGAGGTATCCGGCAAGAAGCGTGGCGGTCAAGGAGGTCGCCGCGGCAAGGATAACCAGCAAGAGAGGCCCGTTCGGGGCCGCGATAAGAAGCAAGAAGACGATGATCGTGACGAGGACGACGAGTCCGGCGAGCACGAGTTCCAGAAAGCTACAGAGGCCATGTGCGTCAACGGTGGCGCCTCGCTGCACACCTCCCACCGCCAGCTCAAGCAGTGGGCGCGTGAGATCACAACAGCGGAACCAACATTCGAGGCTCAAAAGCCACTGAAGTGGTCCAGCATGCCCATCATTTTGACGCTGAGGACCACCCTGATAGCACAACTGCGGTCGGGTGTTTGCCGTTGTTGGTTTCGCCAACAAGACGCAACCTCAAGGTGACAAAAATGCTGGTTGACAGCGGGGCCGGTCTGAACTTGATCTCGCCTATTGTGATCAAAAGGCTGCAGATTCCTGATGGAGACCTCGAAGAGACGGGCACATTTCAAGGGGTCAACCCGGGAAGGAGTCAGCCGAAGGGTAAGGTCACGCTGCCCGTGACGTTTGGAGGCGAGTTGAACTACAGGACAAAGAGGATTGTTTTCGATGTAGCTGAGATCCCCTTGCCCTACAACGGGATCCTCGGCCGCCCAGCATTAGCCAAGTTCACGGCAGCCTCACATTACGCCTACAACATGCTGAAGATGCCTGGGCCGATGACCATCATCACCGACCCCTCTGACAAGAAGGATGCGCTGATCTGCGCTGACCAACTCTACCGGGAGGCAGTTGCAGCGACTGCCACCAAGAAACTTGCTCATGCCGCCGAAGCCCCGAGGGGGAGAAGACCGGTAAGACCTCTCGCATCCACTCCGGCAATCGCACCTCTTCGGAGTGTTGTGCTCCCGTCGAGGACGTGCCAGAGAGCTCCACCAGCAAGAGCAAGAAATCCAGAGCTGCACGACCAGAGACCAAGAAGGTGTCCGTCAAGGAGGATGGAACCGGAGGGGCTTTCACCATAAGCTCCACCCTCGACAGCAAATAGGAAGGCGCGATCATCACTTTCCTGCGGGCGAATGTCAATGTGTTTGCGTGGCAAGCATCTGACATCCCTGGTGTTCCCAGGGAGGTGATTGAGCGCCATCTTGTTGTCTGTCCTCATGCGTGACCCGTCAAGCAGAAGGTTAGGAAATAGGCTCTGGAATGACAAGAGTTCATCCGACGTGGTTGGCCAATCCGCTGGTGGTGCGCAAGGCAAATGGGAAGTGGAGACTGTGTATTGATTACACAAACATCAATAAGGCTTGTCCAAAGGACCCTTTCCCGTTACCGCGCATCAACCAGATTGTTGACTCCACGGCCGGGTATGACTTGTTATCATTCCTCGACGCTTACTCGGGATACCATCAGATCTTCATGACGAAATAAGATGAAGACAAGACAGCTTTCATCACCCCATGTGGTACGTATTGTTTCATGCAAATGCCTTTCGGGTTGAAGAGCATTGCCTCAACGTTTGCGAGACCAGATTGGTTTTGAGCCTCAGCTAAATATAAATATGGAAGCTTATATGGATGACATAGTGGTCAAAACCAAGGACGGGGCAACACTTGTACAAGATTTAGAAGAGACATTTGCAAATTTGCGCAAGATCTACCTCAAGCTGAACCCTGGGAGGTGTGTCTTCGGCGTTCCGTCCGGCAAACTTCTCGGGTTCTTTGTGTCACACCGTGGGATCGAGGTGAACCCAGACAAGATCAAAGCCATTGAGCAAATTGAGGCACCTAGGCGGATCAAGGATGTACGTCGGCTCGCTGGCTGCGTTGCCGCCATGAGCAGATTCATCTCCAGGTCTGCTGAACGTGCCCTTCCCTTTTTCAAAATCTTGAAAAAGGCGGGCCCAATGGAATGGACCCCAGAGGCCGAGGCAGCCCTGCAGGATTTGAAGAAGTACCTCTCCTCGACGCCAATATTGGTTGCGCCTAAACCACTAGAACCGTTGTTGCTATATCTAGCGGCAACGAACAAAGTGGTCAGCGCCGCGCTAGTGGCATAGAGGAAGGTCAACGAAGAGGCAGTGGCAATGGCAGGGCTGGCGGATGGCGAGCCAGAACTCCCCCCAGCAGGGCCTGGTGCCGGTAAGGCGAGGCACCCGGCGGAGTCTGACGCTGGCGAAGCAGAAGCGACGCAACCAAATGAAATAGTCCAGAAGAAGAAGATGATGCAGCATCCGGTTTACTTTGTCAGCTCCCTCTTGCAGGGGGCTAGATCGAGGCGCTCCGGTGTGCAGAAATTACTCTTCGGCCTCCTTATGGCCTCGAGGAAGCTGTGTCATTACTTCCAAGCATACGAAATCACCGTCGTCACCCGCTTCCCGTTGCAAAGAATATTGCATAACCCAGACGCAACCGGGAGAACTGTGGAATGGGATTTGGAACTGTCGAGCTTTGGTTTGAAGTTTGAAAGCACTTCGACAATTCAGAGTAGAGTCTTGGCGGAGTTCATTTCGGAATGGACCTCAACGCCCGACGAAGAGACTCAGGAGACCGCTCTCCCCGACAAGGAAACAAGTCGCGACTAGATTATGTATTTTGACAGGGCTTTCTCGCTGCAAGGCGCCGGTGCTGGTGTGCTGCTCGTCGCACCCACTGGAGAGCACCTCAAGTATGTAGTCCAGATGCACTTTCCCAGGGAGATGTCAACAAACAACACTGCTGAATACGAGGGGTTGCTTGCCGGTCTCAGGATCACGGCAGACCTCGGAATCAAGAAGATCATCGTCAGGGGCGATTCACAGCTTATCGTCAAGCAAGTTAACAAAGATTATCAAAGCGCATTGATGGAGGCCTACATAGATGAAGTGAGGAAGATAGAAGAGCGTTTTGACGGTATACAAGCAGAGCATGTTCCCCGAGCGGAGAACGGCATCGCCGACTACTTGTCGAAACGCGCTGCCTTCAAATTGCCTGTGGAACCAGGTACTTTTTGTGCTTCGATTAACTCAACCATCCGTTGAATCATCGACATGGCTGAACAAGCAGAGGAAATCAGGCCCCGGCAAGTACTTTCCCGCCAAGCTCCCAGGGGCCGCCGGCAAAGATGTTGCCATGGACACTGAGCCTGCCGTGGGGCAACAGACTCCGGCGAGGCGTCAAGCCCTGGCCGTAGAGACAGCCGCTCCCATGGCAGAGGAAATGCCTTTGGTCCTTGTCGTCGAGCCCCAGGCTCCGGCATGGGCACATCGTACCGTCTGATTCCTCCAAACAGAGGAACTCCCTGAGGAGCAGGAAGAAGCGGAGAAAGTAGCCCGTCAGCCTGCCATGTATCGGTTAAATCGGCGATGTTCTATCTGAGAAAAGATCGAACGATGTGAAATTGAAGTGCATTCCTCGGGAGGAAGGACTGGAGCTGTTGGCAGAGATACACGGAGGCATATGTGACTCCCACGTAGGGTCGAGGGCCCTTGCCGGCAAGGCATTCCGGCAAGGTTTCTTCTGGCCCACAACCCTCCAGGATGCAACGACACTAGTAACCAAGTGTGAAGCTTGCCAGTTCCATTCAAAGAAGCTTCATCAACCAGCTCAAGCTCTCCAAACAATCCCTCTCTCATGGCCATTCTCGGTCTGGGGGCTCAATATACTGGGCCCTTTTCCTCGTGCTGTCGGGGGCTTTGAGTACTTGTACGTTGGAATCGACAAGTTCACAAAGTGGCCGGAGGTGGAGGAAGTGAGAAAGGTGACAACACAGTTGGCCATCAAATTCTTCAAGGGACTAGTCTGCCGTTTTGGTGTGCCAAATAGAGTCATCACCGACAACGGCACGCAGTTCACGAGCTGCGCCTTCATACAGTACATCCAGGACCTCGGTAGCAAGGTCTGTTTTGCTTCTGCCGCACATCCACGAAGTAACGGCCATGCTAAGAGGGCGAATGCTGAAGTATTGCGAGGCCTCCGGACAAGAACTTTTGATAGGCTACACAAGTGCGGATGGCGCTGGATTGATGAATTGCCAGTGGTTCTTTGGTAAATCAAAACGACACCAAATCGAGCCACCGGCCAGACACCTTTCTCCCTCGTTTACGGGGCAGAAGTGTTAATCCCCAAGTGTAGGGAATCATCATAGCAATTTCCAAAGGTGGAAGTGATAAGTATGGAGTGTCGAACCCACAAGTAGCTAAAGGTAAGATCAATATTCTTTCAAGCTCTATACGCCCATCGACTCTCATTACACCGAACGTTTGCTTCCAACTAGAAACGAGAATTAAAACTACGTTGTGGGTATGAAGAGGATAACTTTGCATGGTATCAGAGAGATAAAATATAAAAGTAGGTGTTGTTATCATAAAGTTAGAATATATTACTAAGTATTATAAATAGAGAGTGTGGAATAATGGTGGATCGGTGTGCGGAATTGTCCTAGGCAATTGTTAACAAGACCGGTAACCACTATTGCAGTTTCATATGAGGGAGAAGCATAAGCTAACATACTTTCTCTACTTGGATCATATGCACTTATGATTGGAACTCTAGCAAGCATCTGCAACTACTAAAGATCATTAAGGTAAAACCCAACCATAGCATTAAAGCATCAAGTCCTCTTTATTCCCATACGCAACAATCCCTCTTACTCGGGTTTATGCTTCTGTCACTCAAGCAACCCACTATAAGCGAATCATGAACGTATTGCAACACCCTACAGTGGGAATCCCTCACGCTTGCGTGACACGGAGGGCACCATAGGACATCACCAAAATAAAACATACAACTCATACCAATCTAGATCATCAATCAACCCATAGACAAAAAATATCTACTCAAAACATCATAGGATGGAAACACATAATTGGATCATAATATGTGGCATAAAGCACCATGTTCAAGTAGGGATTACAGCGGGTGCGGGAGAGTGGACCGCGTAAAAGAGATGAGGATGGTGATGATGATGGTGATGTAGATGAAGACGATCACCGCGGCGATGATTCCCCTCTCAATGGCACTCCGGTGCCACCAAGAGAGAGGAGGAGAGGTTCTCCCCCTTGTGCTTCCTCCTCCATGGCCTCCAACCTCTGGTCCTTGTCCTTCATGGTGATGATGGCCCCTCCGGGATACTCCTCCATGGCCACCGGTGATGATGGACCCCTCCGGCAGGGTGTCGGAGACGACCTAGATTGATTTCTCGTGGCTACAGAGGCTTGCGGCAGCGGAACTTCCGATCTAGGTTTCTTTCTATAAGTTTGAGTATATATAGAAGAGTTTTGTGTTGATTTCACGTCAGAGGGGTCTCCGGGCTATCCACGAGGTAGGGGCGCGCCCTAGGGGGTGGGCGCGCCCCCACCCTCGTGGGCAGCCCGGGACTCTTCTGGCCTGCTTCTGATACTCTGTGGGCTTCTTTTGGTCCAAAAATGATCTCCGTCAAGTGGCACGTCAATTGGACTCCGTTTAGTTTTCCTTTTCTGCGATACTCTAAAACAAGGAGAAAGCAGAACCGCACTTTGGGCTCTAGGTTAATAGGTTAGTCTGAAAAATCATATAAATGCATAGAAAACATCCTAGAAGGATAGTATAATAGCATGAATACTTCATAAATTATAGATACGTTGGAGACGTATCAGCATCCCCAATCTTAATTCCTCCTCGTCCTCGAGTACGTAAATGATAAAAGAAATAATTTATGAAGTGTGAATGCTAGCAAGTGCATAAGTTTGATCAATGATAATTCCAATCACTTTTTCTAGCATCAATATATGTCATAACAATAGCTCATCTCATAAAACTTTTCATGATCAAGTAACAAGCAAATCACATGTTTAAAGTATAGATCATAAACTTTCTTGAAAACTAACAAACAATATTCTCAGTCATCAAACAATTGCAATTCATCTTATTTTCAGGAAGAGTCTACGTCAGAGCTTTGATTTAGCAAACTCCACATACTCAACTATCATTTAGTCTTTCACAATTGCTAACACTCACGCAATACTTGTGGTTATGGAGTTTTAATCGGACACAGAGAAAGATAGGGGCTTATATTTTCACCTCCCAACCTTTTACCTCAAGGGTAATTTCAACAATAATAGCTCAGGCTAACTTACATCCAATTAGGTATATATATCAGGATCTTTCCAACACCCTGTGCTTGCCAAAGGATAAAATATAAAAAGGAAAGGTGAAGATCACCATGACTCTTGCATAAGGTAGAAGATAATAATAAAAGATAGGCCCTTCGCAGAGGGAAGCAGAGGTTGCCATGCGCTTTCAGGGTTGGATGCACAAAATCTTAATGCGAAAGAACATCACTTTATATTGCCCCTTGTGATATGAACCTTTATTATGCAGTCCATCGCTTTTATTTCTTCCACATCACAAGATCGTATAAAGCTTATTTCCTCCACACAAATCAATCATACATATTTAGAGAGTAATTCTTATTGCTTGCACCGATGAAAACTTACTTGAAGGATCTTACTCAATCCATAGGTAGATATGGTGGACTCTCATGGCAAAAATGGATTAAGGGTTTTGGGAAGCACAAGTAGTATCTCTACTTGGTGCAAAGAATTTGGCTAGCATGAGGGGGAAAGGCAAGCTGAAATGTTGGATGATCCATGACAATATACTTTATTTCAGATATAAAAAAAACATAACCCATTACGTTGTCTTCCTTGTCCAACATCAACTCTTTAGCATGTCATGTGTTAATGAGTGCTCCCAATCATAAAAGATGTCCAACATAGTATATTTATATGTGAAACCTCTCTTCCTTCAATATTCTTTCATGAATTGTTCAAGTGATCAATTCTACGTTTGCTAACTTTCAATAAGTTTACTACCTATACTTATTATGTGTGAAGTCATTACTCCCCATGTTATAAGCATATGAATCATATATAAATTCAGGTTTATGACATTAAATTTATTCAACCATTTACTCATAGGATATACTTGAAGCACATGAATAAATGACAAACTACTCCAAAAGATATGAGTGAAGAACACTGAGTAGTAAAATAATTAACTAGCCATGGGAGGATTATGTTTCATTCAATATTTCAGATCCAATGATTTCATTCAAACAGCAAGTAAAATTGAAAATACGCTCCAAGCAAAACACATATCACGTGGTGAATAAAAATATAGCTCCGAGTAAGGTATACCGATAGTTTTGAAGACGAAAGAGGGGATGCCTTCCGGGGCATCCCCAAGCTTAGGTGCTTGAGTCTTGCTTGAATATTACATTGGGGTGCCTTGGGCATCCCCAATCTTAGGGTCTTTCCACTCCTTATTCTCCTCATATCGATATCTCACCCAAAACTTGAAAACTTCAACCACACAAAACTTAACCAAACTTCATGAGATAGGTTAGTATGATAAAGAGCAAACCATTCACTTTGGTACTGTCAAAGACAAGGTTCACAATTTTTCTCACACAATGCCAACTGTACCATATCATTTCTACAATTTATATTAAGGAATATAAGTCATAGAAACTAGAAAACAAGCAAACTATGCAATGAAAACAGAATCTGTCAGAAACAGAACAGTCTGTAATGATATGAACAATAACCATACTTCTGCTACTCCAAAAATTATGAAATAAATTGGTGGACGTGAGGAATTTTTCTGTTAATCTTATGCAAAAAGAATCAACTCAAGACAACTCTTCTGTAAAAAAATTACATCTATTCTCGTGAGCGCAAAGTTTCTGTTTTTTACAGCAAGATCACATTAACTTTCACCCAAGTCTTCCCAAAGGTTTTACTTGGCACTTTATTGAAACAAAAGCTATAAAACATGATTACTACAGTAGCTTAACCATGTAAACACACGAAAACAGTAAGGTTAAATATTGGGTTGTCTCCCAACAAGCGCTTTTCTTTAATGCCTTTTAGCTAGGCATGATGATTTCAATGATGCTCACATAAAAGATAGAAATTGAAGCACAAAGAGAGCATCTTGAAGAATATGACTAGCACTATTAAATATAACCTACTTCCTATGCCTAGGGATTTTGTGAACACACAATTTATAAGAGCAACAATCAACTAGCATAGGAAGGCAAAACAAGTATAACTTCAAAACTTTAAGCACATAGAGAGGAAACTTAATATTATTGCAACTCCTACAAGCATGTATTCCTCCCTCATAATAATTTTCAGTAGTATCATGGATAGCAACTTTGTTCTCAAACTCAATTGGAACCTCTTCCGAAATGGTGTAATCATTACTAGCTAAAGTTGACACTCTTCCAAATCCACTTTCATGAATATCACACTAAGATTCAACACCCTCCAAAATAGTGGGATCACTAATTCCTAAAGTTGACACTCTTCCAAACCCACTTTAAATGATAGTATTTTTCATACTCCAAAAGATATAAGTGAAGTTCATGGAGCATTCTACAACTAACCAATATCCAATCTCAAAATGTATAAGTGAAGCACATGAAGCATTCTATAAAACCATACTCAAAAGATTTAAGTGAAGCACAAAGAGCAATTCTATAAGATCATACTTAAAATATTTAAGTGAAGCACATGAAGTATTATATAAATTGATGAAGGTACATCTCATACTATCATGGTTCTTAAATAAAAAGAAAAACACAAAGGACACAAATCATGTGAACAAAACAAAAACCGAGGTATGCCTATATTTGTTGAAGAAGAAATATGGGATGCCAACCGGGGCATCCCCAATCTTAGATGCTTGAGTATCCTTTAAAATATTTACCTGGGGTGCCTTGGGCATCCCCAAGCTTGAACTCTTGCCTCTCTTTATTCTTCTCATATTGATAGCTCCTCGACCTTCGGACACTTCATCCACACAAAACTTTAACAAAAACTTGTGCGATCCGTTAGTGTAATAAAGAAAATCACTACCTTTAAGTACTGTAATGAACTCATTATTTATTTATATTGGTGTTAAACCTACTGTATTCCAACTTATCTATGGTTCATACCCCCTGATACTAGCCATAGATTCATCGAAAAAAGCAAACAACACACGCAAAACAGAATCTGTTAAAAACAGAACAGTCTGTAGTAATCTGGAAGTTTGGTAAACTTCTGTAACTCATAAAATTATGAAATAAATTTGAAAATTTGAAAACTTTGTACAGAAGTAATGTGCAAAAAGTTTCAGATCCATTTGACTTTCCAGTAAACAATGTAAATTCATGCACTACAGCCAAAGTTTCTGTTTTTGTTCTGCACATAGTAAACAAGCAATCTAATCATCCTAAAACCAAAGCTTGGCACATTATTTTTATAATACAATGGATATATATACAAGGGGTTAATTATTTAAAGAGAAACTTCCATGAAAAATTGTACATTGTTTCCTTGAGCATGAACACAAGTGCTCAAGGTCGATCCCCACTTCTTCAATGCATAACTTTCCAATCACCTCTCTTTCTGAAAACCTTTTTAGGCATGAGAGGCAAGTAATTTTTTTTTTGTATTTTCATTCTTTTAATTTTTTTTGTATGTTTCACCCACAAATAAACAGAAACAAAAAGGAAAAAAAAATCTATTTAGTGAAGAAAGCAAACAAGCACACACGAGAATATCAACCCCACGCTATTGCTCCCCGGCAACGGCGATAGAAAAGAGTTTGTTAATCCCCAAGTGTAGGGAATCATCGTAGCAATTTCCAAAGGTGGAAGTGATAAGTATGGAGTGTCGAACCCACAAGGAGCTAAAGGTAAGATCAATATTCCCTCAAGCCCTATCTGCCACTGATACGACTCTCATTACACGAGCGTTTGCTTCCAACTAGAAACGAGAAATAAAACTACGATGTGCGTATGAAGAGGATAACTTTGCATGGTATCGGAGAGCTAAAATATAAAAGTAGGTGTTGTTATCATAAAGTTATAATATATTACTAAGTATTATAAATAGCGAGTGTGGAATAATGGTGGATCGGTGTGCGGAATTGTCCTAGGCAATTGTTAACAAGACCGGTAATCACTATTGCGGTTTCATATGAGGGAGAGGCATAAGCTAACATACTTTATCTACTTGGATCATATGCACTTATGATTGGAACTCTAGCAAGCATCCACAACTACTAAAGATCATTAAGATAAAACCCAACCATAGCATTAAAGCATCAACTCCTCTTTATTCCCATACGCAACAATCCCTCTTACTCGGGTTTATGCTTCTATCACTCAAGCAAACCACTATAAGCGAATCATGAACGTATTGCAACACCCTACAGCGGGAATCCCTCACGCTTGCGCGACACGGAGGGCACCATAGGACAGCACCAAAATAAAACATACAACTCATACCAATCTAGATCATCAATCAACCCATAGACAAAAGATATCTACTCAAAACATCATAGGATGGCAACACATCATTGGATCATAATATCTGGCATAAAGCACCTTGTTCAAGTAGGGATTACAGCGGGGTGCGGGAGAGTGGACCGCGTAAAAGAGATGAGGATGGTGATGATGATGGTGATGTTGATGAAGACAATCACCGCGGCGATGATTCCCCTCTCAATGGCACTCTGGTGCCAACAAGAGAGAGGAGGAGAGGTTCTCCCCCTTGTGCTTCCTCCTCCATGGCCTCCAACCTCTGGTCCTTGGCCTTCATGGTGATGATGGCCCCTCCGGGATACTCCTCCATGGCCACCGGTGATGATGGCCACCTCCGGCAGGGTGCCGGAGAGGGCCTAGATTGATTTCTCGTGGCTCTGAGGAGGCTTGTTGCGGCGGAACGTCCGATCTAGGTTTCTTTCTGGAAGTTTGAGTATATATAGAAGAATTTTGCGTTGATTTCACATCAGGGGGTCTCCGGGCTGTCCACGAGGTAGGGGGGTGGGCGCGCCCCCCACCCTCGTGGGCAGCCCGGGACTCTTCTGGCCTGCTTCTGATACTCCATGGGCTTCTTTTGGTCCAAAAATGATCTCCGTCAAGTGGCACGTCAATTGGACTCTGTTTAGTTTTCCTTTTCTATGATACTCTAAAACAAGGAGAAAACAGAAATTGGCACTGGGCTCTAGGTTAATAGGTTAGTCCCAAAAATCATATAAAATATCATATAAATGCATATAAAACATCCTAGAAGGATAGTATAATAGCATGAATACTTCATAAATTATAGATACGTTGGAGACGTATCAAGAAGCAGTTCTCCCCGCCGAACTCACATACGGGTCACCTCGAGTGCTCGCTTATGATGAGGTTGAGCAAGAGAAGTTGCGGCAAGATGACGCAACGCTCCTTGAGGAAGATTGTCTTCGAGCGGCTCTGCGAGCAGCGCGCTACCAGCAAGCCTTGTGCCGCTATCATAGCCGCAAGGTTCATGCCCGAAGCTTGGAGGAAGGCGACCTTGTTCTTCGGCATGTTCAGTCGGCTAAGAATTCCAATAAGTTGACGCTGAAGTGGGAAGGCCTTTATCAGGTAATACGAGTCACCGGGCCTGGCGCAGTCCGCCTGGAGACCGAAGATGGTATTCCAGTGAGCAACTCCTAGAACATCGAACATCTTCGCAAGTTTTACCCGTAAGGCGCAGTTGTCGGGCCCCCTGGCAAACCACCTTTTGTGCAAGCTTTGCTGGCAAGGCATGTAACCCTTTGTACAAAGCCAGGCGCAGACCCTGAGCATAAATAAATGTAGCGTTGGCGCCCTAAGTTTTAGCATGCATGCTAGGTTGAGTCTCTGTCTCTGTTAGGGTTGATAGTGCTTAGCGGCGACTAACCCCTAGCATAGAGGTCGAGTGTGCGTCTCTTTATTCCTTCTCGTCATTTTTGGTTCACAGGATGCATGGACATTTCTGCTGAGCTGTTTGGAACAAAGAGAACAAGCCGACGCCCCGACCCCGACAAGCCAAGGTTGCCGGGGGCTGCAGGTCCAAAGATCCGACGGCGGCAAGCCAAGATTGCCGAGGGCTGCAAAATGAGATAAGCCTTTCATCCCCCACTCCTTGCTTCCGTATGAAACTTGGACACGTGAGACTTCACTCACTCTTATACCGTCGTGCTCCCTCGTTCCCGTGTCCAAAAACCTTACTTTGGACCGGAACTTGGTCCTAGCGCGGTGGGAAAGGAACAGGCGAAGGGCCCAATCCTACTTTTCCCCTACCACCGCCAAGGGCGTGAGTGTAGCCGAGCTATAGAGCAGGAGGACGGCGAGGTCTGCTGCCGGGTTAAAATGTTTATCTTAAGATGACAAGGACTCGTTCCTTGGTGCGGGCCTCGCCCGCGCACAAAAGAAGCCCGGCAAACACCCTTCTCTTCGTTAATACCTTGCTAATAAGTACGGTTCATATGGAATGCATACATAAGCAAAGGGGTTACAAGGTTTAAATCTTACAAAGGCCCGTAGCTTAAAAACTGAAAAGAGATAAGGTGCCCGTAATCCCTTTCTTGTCCCTCTCCTCGGGAAATAAAACAAGAAGGCAAAAGGGCAAAAGGGGCGCCAAGGTGAGGTACGAGCGGCAGAAGACACCAAGAGAACATCCCGGCAGCCGTCCTGAAGAGGGCTGGTGATGATGGTGCTGGAAGAAGAGCCGAAAGATGAGGCAGCGGGCCGGCAATATCATTTAAGGCGTCGGTGCCCGCGTACTCTGACTTGACGGCCTGCCACCGCCTTCTTCGTATTCCCCGTCCTTCCCACGCTAGCCACCCAGGGAGGCGACCTCGAGAAGTTCAAGGAGCTGGTGATGCAGATGTTGGCGCTGCCGGCGTCGCCCAGGGATGGTGGGCCCGACACCTAGTCGGACCCGTCATCCCTCTGCCCGCTACCCTCGTCGTCGCTGCCGCTGTCCTCCTTGTTGCTCTCGCCCGAAGAGGAGCTTTCACCATCAGTCGAGCTCTCGGTGCAGCACCCTAGCCTGTGTCATGAGCTCCCGAAGGCCTTGATGGAGAGCAGGTCGCTCTCCGCTAGCTTGAAGTAGAGGACGTGCCCATCCATCAAGCAATGGGCGCGTGCGAAGGTTTTCTAGCCCCGGTGAAGAAGCATCACTTGAGGGGTGGGGAACCTTGTGTTCACCCACATGTCGCCATGGCAACACCCCTTCATGTGAAGCTTCATCCGCGGTGGCTGGTCGATCTCCAGCACCCTCACTTCTTCTTCTTCTTCTTCTTCTTCTTCTTCTTCTTCTTCTTCTTCTTCTTCTTCTTCTTCTTCTTCTTCTTCTTCTTCTTCTTCTTCTTCTTCTTCTTCTTCTTCTTCTTCTTCTTCTTCTTCTTCTTCTTCTTCTTCTTCTTCTTCTTCTTCTTCTTCTTCTTCTTCTTCTTCTTCTTCTTCTTCTTCTTCTTCTTCTTCTTCTTCTTCTTCTTCTTCTTCTTCTTCTTCTTCTTCTTCTTCTTCTTCTTCTTCTTCTTCTTCTTCTTCTTCTTCTTCTTCTTCTTCTTCTTCTTCTTCTTCTTCTTCTTCTTCTTCTTCTTCTTCTTCTTCTTCTTCTTCTTCTTCTTCTTCTTCTTCTTCTTCTTCTTCTTCTTCTTCTTCTTCTTCTTCTTCTTCTTCTTCTTCTTCTTCTTCTTCTTCTTCTTCTTCTTCTTCTTCTTCTTCTTCTTCTTCTTCTTCTTCTTCTTCTTCTTCTTCTTCTTCTTCTTCTTCTTCTTCTTCTTCTTCTTCTTCTTCTTCTTCTTCTTCTTCTTCTTCTTCTTCTTCTTCTTCTTCTTCTTCTTCTTCTTCTTCTTCTTCTTCTTCTTCTTCTTCTTCTTCTTCTTCTTCTTCTTCTTCTTCTTCTTCTTCTTCTTCTTCTTCTTCTTCTTCTTCTTCTTCTTCTTCTTCTTCTTCTTCTTCTTCTTCTTCTTCTTCTTCTTCTTCTTCTTCTTCTTCTTCTTCTTCTTCTTCTTCTTCTTCTTCTTCTTCTTCTTCTTCTTCTTCTTCTTCTTCTTCTTCTTCTTCTTCTTCTTCTTCTTCTTCTTCTTCTTCTTCTTCTTCTTCTTCTTCTTCTTCTTCTTCTTCTTCTTCTTCTTCTTCTTCTTCTCCTTCTTCTTCTTCTTCTTCTCCTTCTTCTTCTTCTCCTTCTCCTTCTTCTTCTTCTTCTTCTTCTTCTTCTTCTTCTTCTTCTTCTCCTTCTTCTCCTTCTCCTTCTTCTTCTTCTTCTTCTTCTTCTTCTCATTCTCTGTGGGAGACGGCTTCGCAACAAGCTCTTTGGTCCTTGCAGCTATCTCGAAACTCACACGGGCATCGAGGGCAACATATTTTATCTGCTCGTACGTCAAGGGATAATTCTCCCATCCAGACGACCTTAATGCCACCGTCTCGTCACCCTTCTGAAGATTTGTACTGAGCACAAAATTTGCTACGTCGAATAGGGATGGTGTCTGTTTATCACAATCTTCTACAAGAATTTTGATTCTGGTTTGTAGGTCAGCGATGCTTTTCAAATCTAGGTTGTACGGCTCCAGCTTCTGTTTGTCCCCTTCGATGGCTGCCCCACGTAAGTATACGCCCTCCCGAGACAAGAAATCATGAAGCTCACAGTATGGAGGGCGAGTGTATGATGTGGTACACCAAAACATCATCTTGAGGCACACGGTGAAGGGACGGCGGTCATGGATCTTCCTGAGGCACGCTCCGTGTACTGTGGTCGAGACCGATGACCCTCGTCTCTACCTTTTCGAGGAGTTGGATACATTGTTGATCCACCGCGAACAACCCTTGGGTGGACGGTGGCGGTGGCAACTATGCGCATCGAGCCTTCGACGAGGACATGTTGGACGCTAAAAACCTGCATCTCGATCTCTTTCGCCATTTGGAACCGCTGGAATGGAGGGCTATGGTTTGGAGAATTAGGATTAGATGGCTAGTCTAACTGAAGTAGTAGATGATTATTTAAAAAGGTTAAAACAATGTGAACACAGTGGGGTTTGGATGCAAATGAAGACGAAGGGGAGGTGAAGAAGCCGAGGAGAATCGGTTCCCGATGGAGAAGTAAATGGGAGAAGTGGCGTCTTGACGATTGATTAGACGGCTAGGTAGACTAAACGAAAAGGCTATGCGGGTAGATTGATGAGTCGTACCGATTTGTGTACGTGCCCATCCTTCCTGATAGGTGGGACCTATGCAAACAGATAAAAAAATGTGTCGTAGTTTTTTTTAGCGCGTGAGTGGGAGACACAACATTCTCCGGTTAAGGAATACTCCCTCCGTTTAGGTGAGTATAAGTCACCTTATGAAAATCAGGTTTTCCCAAAACCTTTAGGCGTGGAGCATTAACTCCCTGCTCGATCCCCTGCCAACCTCGTTAGCCAGCGTTCTCTTCCTCTGCTGCCATGTTCTACCTTTCCATTTTTCCTCTTCTCAAGTGTGGAACAATCTGCATGCCGTCCTTGATGCACCAGAACGACCACTGCATGCATCGCGGTAGAGCATTGATTGGGAATGCACGAGAATTTTGTTCTGCTCGCAATATGGATGATACCTGAACGATGAAGTGAACAGGCATGCTAGCACGGGAGACCTATTTCCGCTATACAATACTGGAGTACTCATGTTCCTACTACTAGTAGTAGTAGTAGTAGTAGTAGTAGTAGTAGTAGTAGTAGTAGTAGTAGTAGTAGTAGTAGTACAACTGTGGTACACTTGATGGTCAAAATACTATTCATCCGGTCCTCACAGTGAAGTGACAACACCTGCGCTACCGACACTAGTCCAGCGGCGTGTTCGGGTTACCAAAGTCAGCCTCACCACATGCCTTTGTGCGATCTGTCACCGCCGCTATACAGCAAATTGGCGCCTCGCCTCGTCTCCCTCTCCGCTCCCATAGCACCACTCCATCTCCATCTCCTTCTCCGTCTCCATCTCCGTCTCCATCTCACTGTGCCCCCGTGTACCGTCGCCTCACTCGCCTCCCCCAGTACCACTATTCCCTCGCTAGCCGCTCCAAAGACCGACATCCTTCTCCCCGTAAATCAAGCCCCTTCCAAACTCCACCATGGCCGAACGCGAACATGCGCAGCATCCATATGAGCCGCGATTGGAGCAATCTCCCAGGACATCCTCGACCTCTGTTGTTCGTGGTATGCGGATATATTGAGCGCCCTGCTGGCTGCATGCTCGAGGGACATGCACACGACCATCGTCGAAGCGAGGCCTAAGCTTTTCAAGACACCCTTCTTGCTGCTATCTGGTCTTGCGAGATTGGCTCACCATGATACGGAGGCGTGCATGATGCCCCTCGACTTCAATCCGATCTCCATTAGCCGAAACTTCTTTGTAGGTATGTAGTGGGTCATTGTACATCATTCCCTCGACATCGATCCGAGCACCATCGCCCGAAACTTCTTGGCAGGTATGTACTGGGTCGGCATGAACTCCCCATCGGATGGCTACCTTCAGAGAAGACGGTAAAAAGTTGGTGCTCGTGAACTTCCGGACCTCCCATGAGATTATCCTTCCTCCGTTGGATTATATAGAGTATTACCATCACGGTCCAAGTCATCTAGATTACTACGTCAGTTGGACGGACCTTGTTTTGCAGAAGATTGTAATCTGCCAAGTGCCCACACGACATGCGAATTACGCAGACTTCAAGCTAATTGCCTTGTTCAACCGCGGACTCGCCTATCTTTACGCCGGCTCCTTCTTTAGCTGGAGACAACTCGGCTCACAGTGGATCATCGTCAAAGCTGATACACACTTCTGTGATGCTATTGAACACAATGGCATCATCTACGTGATCGACAAAGCAGATGGCACCACGTATTCTTTGGGGCGGCACGTGTAAGTTGTTTCCGCCTCATGTTAATGATGACGCCATGACCTTGTTTGAACTTTTGTGATGATTGGCATATCCTGTTTGAGCAGAATTTGAGTAGAACTATGGCAATGTATTAGAGACGCCAGTAAATCAGCTATATTTGGAATGAGTTAATTCATGCGATTGTGACCATGTCATTACAGCCAATTTGTACCACTGAATAATCAAACGGTTAGGAATATATGGATATTATCCTTATTTTACAAAGAATCTATATACTACTACTAAATATGAGTGTGTATCAATGGCCATGTTAGTTTCCTCATTTTCATGATGTAGAAACATGCACCACACTGTTGGTTTCATCTAACCATATATTAGGGAAGTAAATGTGCATATGGAGAACTTTATATTTGGAAGTAGTGAAATCCTGCGATGCTTACCATGTGTACATCTATATTCGCCCTTCAGCAATCAATGGCTAGAATAATATCCTCACAAAAAATTTGCCCACAGAACACGAGTATATAACAATGGATGGTCTGTTAGTTACCTTGAAGAATTTGTTTGTGAGGACAGAACATGATTACATAACATGCATGACATGGTAGTTTCACGTGAAGAATCGATTGCGAGATAACATGAGTATAACCATGCATGGCACTTCTATATCTTGAACCCAGATACATTTTCCTGTATTTTCCTCCCGGTTCAACAGGACATATCAATGTTGTTTCTTGCATTATCCTACTCATACTCAACAATGCTGATCTTACATTAACAATGCCTGTCCTTTTTGATATGATGCGGTGTCCCTACGATTCGCCCTTTGTAATCACACCACCTTTGCCAAAAACAGGGAAGCACAACTGGTTCCTCGCTCGATCAGACGACGGCAAAAGACTGATGATCATTCAGACACATGAGCCGTAAAAGTTCTATTGCAAAAACCCCATTGTATACAAGCACCGTGTAATACGTGAGTATCCGGACAGTGGCTGCTATATCTATGAGCAGGATACTAGCTTGTTGGGGCCTTTAGGATTTTTTAGTTGGAGGCGGGTAAACAGCCTTGGTTCACACTCTCTGTTTCTCGGACTCAATTATCCGATTAACCAGAGATCACCGTTGGCAAGGACCTTGATGGCGAGAGGCTCATTTGCTATGGAAAAGCTGTGTCTACGGCGAGTCCTAGGAGTTCGGGAGCAAACTCCCCTGATTGTCAACGATACATCCTGCAGCCAAAAGAAGGTGAGAATGACAAAGGCATCTGGATTAACTTTGATCCTTGGATGTCTCAATTACGACAGGCAGTGATGTTGTTCAAGCCTTCAGGTTGATAGGTAATTGGGTTGTTGCATCGAAAGGGTGGAATCTTGGTGTCTACGGATCACCGGTCAAGCGGGCTGCAAATTATGATGGTGTTGGATCATCTCTTAGAATGACTTTGTTGTCTTTCTTGCTGGTTACGGATGTGTAGTTCTTTCTTTTTTATGCATATTCCTTGTCGCTTGGTCATCCTCGTCTATGTCACTCTTACTATGTAATAGTTGCTTCATTTAGAATGTCATTCTAAATGCGGATCACGAGAGTCCTGAGCTACCGCAGATGGGTGCGTTTTGGTGGTGTAGCAAGACTTCTTATGAACTATCATGTCTTGTTGTTTATGTCAGAGTAGTCACTAGTGAGTGTTTGAATGTTGTATATATTGTTATTTCGAATCGTTTATTGTCTCGAACTCTTTGGTGGGCTAAATGAGGGCATCACCATTCTCCGATGTTCAGAGTATATCTCCTTTTTTCAAGTTATATAATTTGAGCTCAGTGTCTTTTCAATGATGTACACTTGTTTGGGCCAGTGAGGTGTTGTTGAATATGGGCCGAGTAGTAACGCAGTGCCAAACAGGTCAATTATGACTCTCAGGCCGGTCTCTCAAAAGATCCTGGAAAAAAAGGCCGGGCTCTCCAAAAAAGAAAGAATAAGGACTCTTAGGCCAACATGTGGGCGCCACCGGTGTTTTCGTGCGCTTGCGCGCCGAGAGCATATTGGCGCGTGCTCGAAATTCATGCTACCTTTTCATCCCCACTCTCCCGCCCCTCCCCCACCTCTCGAATCTCGATTCCTACTCTAGTTCCCCCAAATCCCCCTCCTGTACTCCCTGTACTCAAGCGCACTATCATGTCACCGGTCAACGCGGATCTCCGAGCCGAAGATCCTGAGGTCCTTCCTGCCTTCGGTCGCTGCATGTTGTCGCTCAACAGTGGCATGGCGGCGCTTGACGACCAGTTTGCCGGCAAAGTGCTGATGGTAACCATCAATGGCGACCGGCCTCCCGTCTCACCGGACGACCTTGTCAAAGCTCTTGGCATTGCGCACGGCATCCAAATAAGTGACTTGCTCGTCGAAGTCTGTCCGCCACCGGCTGATTTCTTCGTCAGGTTCCGGACAACTTTCGACTGCACTCGTGTGTTCGAATCTTCCCGACGTTTGTTCTGCATGGCTACCGGTGAGCTTTGATCGGTGGCACCTGTGATGGGGCTCGGTGCCCTCTCGAGCTTGAGTTTTTAACAAAGCTTACCTTCCACGGCATGCCTCGGCGTGCTTGGAACAACGAGTCCATGAACGAGCTTATCAACGACCTTGGAGGTGAGCTCGTAAGTATGTTTGTTCCTCCGCATACCTGGGCTCGGCGGTTATGGCATGGATGAAGAAGCCGTCCACCATACCGAAGGTGATTGGTGTTAAGATACAGGTGCAGGAACCGGGGTTGTACTATTCATCGCCACCAAGGCCGCCGCGGACCACGTTAGGATGTACCTGTATTGAGTGTTCGTGCATGTCGAAGAAGTGGTCAATCCATCAATCGAAGTCCTGCCGCCGCCGCTGGTGCCAGGGTCCGTCGACGACGTCCATTATAGGATTCAACGTCAGACTTTCCCCATGCTGCTCGGAATGATGGATGGAACATGGCCTACTCCATCGCGCGGCGGAGGCCACTGCTTCTTTGGGAGAAGAGGCATGGCTGGCTGCCTGGATGTGCTCTAATTTGAGGTAACAACTGAATCTTGTCAGATACTAGTGAAATCCGAGCTATGGGTGTGAAGCACTGATATGCCAGTGATTGTGACATGTTCTAATTTTGTACCTGAACTTTTTTTAGAAAGGGCTGTACGTCAAGTTAATGTGCTAGCAGAACTTATTGTGTTGTCTGTCTGTTTTCTTTGCACAACATTCAAGATATTTCCCCGTCATTGATAAAGACGATGAACCGTTATGTACGACTTCGTTGGTTTCAACATAGCCCTTCCCATAGCGATCCACTGCTTCCATCATGATTGTGCCGCCTGCGTGAAATTTTTGTATGCTAGTTCAGTGTGCTATGATGTTCTATATGATTGTGTCAACTATATAAGTTTTTACTGAGCATCAGCAATGCATATGGCTGAAAGATGTATTTACGAGCATCGACCAATGGGTCTCTCTCTCTCTCACACACACACACACATGCACGCACACACACGCGCACATGCACAAGTGGGACCCGTTGAATTATTTATTTGCTTGTGCCAACTTTTAATTAGGTTCCACTGTAATCTAACTTTTTTCTTAAGTTATTAATTGAGCTCAGTGACTTCAAAAAGTTGTATAGAAGCCTTGTTTGGGCCTTTCCGGCGTCGCTGAATGTGGGCTGAGTAACCATGTTAGGTTGTACTGTACTACAGGCCTTTTTTCAACATCAAGAATGCAATCGGGCCAACAGCTTGTACACAATATCCGGGTCAACTTGTTATTCTCCGCCCCGTGGGCTGCAAACTTTCCTAGGAGGTATGCATTAGGCTTAACAAGAAAATGGACTTTAATAAATAATAAATGGGATGTAATTATAATAACTCAACAGTTACTATGCACCAAACACGTAATTAGTTTGAAAAATATATTATTTTTGGAATTTGAAAATTTTAATTTCATTACTTGTTGCGCGCGCAATATTTCGTTGGATTTTAAAGTAATACAACTTTATTTTGAAATTATATTTAACCTGACTAGAAATTTCAGATAAAAACATTTCGGATCCCATCAAAATGTGAGAATTTTTTTTGAATTCTATTTTGAGCTGTTGTTTGAAATTATTAATCGTTGTCCTAGCTAGAAGTTGGGTTGTACTTTTAACAAACTGTAAATGGGTTGTAGTAAATTCCATTAGAATTAAAAAATGGGCTATACATTCTTACAAATCGCAAATGGGCTATATGTTCTCTGCCAAATCTGAGCTGTGGGCCTACTAAGTTGACGCGTACCAAGGGCTTTGTCAACTTAGTCAATATAAACGATTCTAGCTATAGTGATCGTACGATGTCCATCCAACGGCCGTAGTGCTTCTTCAACCTCTGGCCTTCTTGCTCTAGCCGCCCAAAGCAGCGCCGGTCGTGTCGCGTGCTCCTGCCTCCCGTGGCCGGCTGTGATGCCGCGGAGGCCTCACCACCCCGTACTACTCCCACCGGCGGGCCATCCCTCTACTCACCCACACCCCTCGTTATTCAAGGGCGACGGCAGCCTCACACCGCAGCCAACCAGGAACCCATCGTACTCCTCTCTCCGCACGGGCTTCCATGCTGCATCTTCCCCGGCTCCACGTCGTCCCCTTCCTAGGCCTCGCTGTCGTCCGCACCACCGCCACCGGTGCTCTCGTGGCGTGGTCAACGTGGTCAACGACCGACTTCCATCGGAAGAGTCTTGTACATGGAGAGGCCGATACCGGGTCCAGCGGCCGCAAGGAAGTGCCTCCTTATTACGTGCAAAATAATTATTCCTCCACCTGACAGCAGGGACCCACCGGACGGGCCACCTTATTTCGCGAAAAAAACGTTCCCCCCTGACTGCTAGGACCCACCAGACGGGCCAGCGTATTTCACGAAAAAAACGTTCCCCCCGCTGTTAGCTCGGACCCACCGGAAGTGCCTCCTTATTACGCACAAAAAAATGAATACTCCCCCTGCTAGCTAGGACCCACCATGGTGGGAGGCTGACTTGTGGGCCTACTAAGTTGACTGGGACGGGGGCCTTTGTCAACTTTAGTCAATATGAACGATTCTAGCTCCGGTGACCGTCGATGTCCATCCAACGGTCAGATCGCTTCTTCAACCTCTGGTCTTCTTGCTCCGGCCGCCCAAAGCAACGCCGGTCGTGTCGCATGCTCCTGCCTCCCGTGGCGGCTGTCTTTGTCATGAGGCCTCACCGCCCCTACTATTCCCACCGCTGGCCAGTGCCTGCGGTGACGGCAGCCTCACACCGCAGCCGAACCGGGAACCTCAGATTCTCTCAGCGTGGGCTTCCACTGTCGCGTCTTCCCCGGCTCCCCGTCGTCCCTTCCTAGGCCTCGCCGTCGTCCACCGCCCTGGTGCTCTCGGCGTGGCGTGGTCAACATGGTCAAGGAATGACTTCCATCGGACGTGGATTGTACGTGGAGAGGCTGACAGCTGGGTCCACGGCCGCAGCAAGGAAGTGCCTCCTTATTAGCGGAAAATAATGATTCCTCCACCTGACAGTTGGGACCCACCGGACGGGCCACCCGTATTTCACTTAAAAAACGTTTCCCGACCGGGACCCACCAGCTACATCTTCGCACGCAAGGAAGTGCGTCCGGGCAAAAAACGACACGCCCCTAACTGCGGGGACCCACCAGCTACATCTTCGCAGTAAGGAAGTGCACGGCGGTCGGGACCCACCTGGTCGAAGCGTACGTAGCGTTGTCATTCTGGTCGCGAACGTGTACGTACATACTGTTTGATGTAGAGGCACGCACGTGTCGTAGTAGAGGCGCGCACGTGTCGTAGTAGAGGCGCGCACGTAGCATGTACACGTACGTACAGCTGCCAAGGTGCAAGAAAGAAAATACGGCCACGTATGTGTACATATGGGCGGGGTCTCGAACGCCTACTCACGCATACGTACGGCAAGGGCTCGTTGACATGGCTGGGTCGGAACGGAGAAACAGCATCGTCGTCGTGTTCATGGGGAGGCAACGGAATGCGTCATGTTCATCGGGAGGCAACGGAATGCGTCGTGTTCATCGGGAGGCAACGGAACGCGTGGGAGCCAACCGGCTGGGTCGGAACAGAATGCGTGGTCGTGTTCATCGGGAGGGCTTGGACGGAACAGGCGATGGAAACGAGGCCTAATGTACCGCAGAACGGAGGAAACGGCCTTGTGTTCGACCGGCCACGTTCGAAACGGGATCCTGTTCATCGGGAGGGGTCTGGCGTACCGCAAAACGGAGGAAACGGACCCCCTACGGTCGAAACGGGGGTCCTGTTGATCGGGAGGGGTGTGGCGTACCGCAAAATGGACGAAACGGACTTGTGTTGGAGCGCTACGATCGAAACGGGGTCCTGTTCATCGGGAGGGGTGTGGCGTACCGCAAAATGGGACTCCACGAGATACTGTTCATCTCCACCGTCGACCCCCTCCAGCCTCCACGGGCTACTGTTCATCCACCGTCGACCTCCTCCAGCCTCCACTTGCGACTGTTCATCCACGGGCTCCTGTTCATCCAGCCTCCACCGTGTGCTACTCCACCGCCATCGCTCAACCAGCCCTCTCCACGGGCTCCTGTTCAACCACCCCTCCACGGGCTACTGTTCATCCAGCCCTCCACCGTCTATTGTTCATCCTGCCCTCCACGGGGTGGTCCTATTCATCCAACCCTCCACGGGGTCCTGTTCATCCAGCCCCAACTGGCTCGATCGATCGGGGTCCTGTTCATCCAGAGGCAACACCACGGGCTCCTATTCATCCACCCCCACCGGGAACTGTTCATCCAAACCCCCCAGCAATGCTCACTGTTCATCCAGAGGCAGCATCGATCGGCTTTAGTTAGCAGCAGTAGCGAAGGAATCGCTCGATCGGGTTCAGTTAACAGCCATCGATCGATCGCTCGGGTTCAGTAACGCGTAGCCTGCAGTTCAATTGCTCGGGTTCAGTTAGAGCCCAACGCCTCTCTCGGGTTCAGTTAGAGCCAACGCCTCGCACACACGCGCGTACGTGTACGAGAGAAACGCGCATCGCTCGGCCCCCAACCTCCCACCGTAACCAGGAACTCCTCGAAATTTTCCTCCCCCTCGCTTCTACCATGGTTTTTCCGTCATGGACGGCCCAAAGAATGTCATGTAGCTGCGTCTCCGGCCCGCCCAGGACGAAAAGCCCATTTTGTGTCATGATTTTTTGTCATAGAAGTAGGAGCCCACCACATCTATGATGATACCGGGTTTTGTCACAATTATCATCATAGAAGTGTCATATGTATGACAGAAAAAAATTTCGTTCGGCCCAAAATGTCATGGATGTGTCTTTTTTTTGTAGTGTCAAGTGCATTAGAGAGATCCTATATATCATCGGCATAGTCACGACTATGCCCCTCTATCTTAGAGATGGTTTCTTCATTAGCCTCGATCAAGTCATTGGCTTCACCAAGTTGTTCCAAGAGAGCAACAAAGTGCTTCTTGGATTTACCCTTGAGCTTACTCATAAAAGACTCAAATTCATTTTCCTCCTCATTAGACCCCTCACTTTCATCAATGCAATCCATCAAAAAAGGATTAGTAATGATGGTAGTTTTGATGTTGGGGGTTACATTGTTGGTGGCTTTAGCCATGAGGCACTTAGCGGTGATGTTCTCATTAGGTGAGTCGAAGAGGGACACCCGTGGAGTTTTCGCAATGGCAACGGAGGCCATGGCAACCGACTCACCGTCTTCATCATCATCCTCATTGTACTCTTCTTGTGCCACCAACCCCTTGGGAAGAGTCTTCTTGGTGAAGTTGTTCTTGTTGGGGAAGTACTTGGCCTTGTCTTTACGGATGAGCTTGCCACCGTTGCCTTCCCTCTTCTCATATGGACAGTCCACAACAAAATGGCTCACATTGCCACAATTATAGCAAGTTCTCACACGTTGCTTGCCCTTGATGCCACTTGAGTTGTTCTTGTTGAAGTTGGGCCTTGAGTTCTTCTTGCTCCAAAATTGCCTTGAAGCGAGAGCTATGTGCTCATGATAAGCATATTTTATATCTTCGGGGTTACTCTCCTCTTCTTCCTCTTCATCCTATTCTTCAACACTAGCCTTGGCCTTCAAGGCAAGGTTGGGCTTCTTTGCTCTCTGAGAACACAAAACCGCATTGTCGTCCAAGATCCTCATCACCACAAACTCATCCAACACTTCACTTGAGGACAAGGTGTGGAAGTCCGGCCTTTGGCGAGTGACAGAGGACATGGCCTTGTGGTAAGGCATCATGGCCTTGAGGAAATTGCGCTTGATCCAATTGTCATCCGTATCCTTGCTCCCATGATCTCGGAGTGAGACCGCGAGAGTGGTTAATCTCTGGTAAAGCTCACGAGGTTCTTCATCTTCATTCATTGCAAACTCATTGGCTTCATCTTGCACCACTTCATAGTTGGAGCATTGAATGCTTGCGCTTCCCTTGTAAATGGAAACAACATGGTGCCATGCTTCCTTGGCCACGGTGAAAGGTCAGAGATGCGCAATATCTTCGGATGGAATTGCATCTTGGATGATGAAGAGAGCATTCTCGTTGAATTGATGATCCGCGGCTTCTCTAGGGGTGAAGTTGCTTGGGTCATGCGGATAGAAATCCTGTTCCATGATTCTCCAAAGATTAGTATTAACATGATTTAAATGACGCTTAAAGCGCTAGACCCAAGAGTCAAAATCCTCATTTTTCACAATCTTAGGAGGAGGACCAACATGATTCGAATGAGTGGAGGGAACCGGTCCTCCATAAGTAAGTGGCGGTTCAACATGGGCAAAGATGCCACTTCCATTTCTATCACTAGATAAGGGAACTTTGTCACTAGTAGCTTCCCCCTTGTCGGAGTTAGCATCCGTCACCCTGTTAGCAGGATCACCCACTTTCATTAGTGCGGTGGAAAGTTTAAGGCCTTCTAAGAATTTGTCAAACATGATTTCAACCTTGATTGTCATGGAGGTTTTCAATGTGTCCAAGTCCACATTGAACTCCTCGCGAGAGACCGCGGTTCCCCCATCGGCCGTAGACAAGAACGGATTCACACCGGAGTGATCCTCCCCACCGTCTACGGTGTCAACCATACTCTTCGGATGGCAAAGTCCTTAATAAAGAGATGAGGCTCTGATACCAATTGAAAGGATCGATATAGTTGACTAGAGGGGGGTGAATAGGCAACTAACAATTTTTAACTTTTCTTTACCAATTTAAACTTTGCATCAAAGTAGGTTGTCTAGATATGCAACTAGGTGACCAACCAATATGATACAACAACAACAACAACAACAAGCACACAAGCAAGCAAAGGATACAACACAAAATAAGCTTGCACAACAATGGAGACGGTGGAGACGAGGATGTGTTACTGAAGTTCCTTCCCTTTGAGAGGAAGTATGTCTCCGTTGGAGCGATGTGGAGGCACAATGCTCCCCAAAAAGCCACTAGGGCCACCGTATTCTCCTCACGCCCTCACACAATGCGAGATGCCGTGATTCCACTATTGGTGCCCTTGAAGGCGTGACCGAACCTTTACAAACAAGGTTGGGGCTCTCTCCACAACCGAATTGGAGGCTCCCAATGACACCATGGAGCTTCACCACAATGGAATGTGGCTCCGAGGTGACCTCAACCGTCTAGGGTGCTCAAACACCCAAGAGTAACAAAATCCACACAAGAAAGTACGGGGGAATTGAAAATCCTTTGGTGGAAGTGTAGATCTAGGTCTCCTCCTTCAATCCCTAGCAAATCAACAAGTTTGAGTGGCTAGAGAGAGATCAGGCAAGAAAGCTTGAATGGCATTAATGGAGGGGAGAGAGAGAGGCAAGAGGTAGGTGGGAGGTGGGAGAAGCACCTCCTTATATATAGTCCCCTCAAATCCAACCGTTATGCGCAGAAACACATAGGAGCAGTACTTCCGCAATGACCACCGGTACAACCGGTGAATGCGGGAAACCCCTGATAGGGCACCAGGGCGGTACTTCCGCTGGATCTACCGGTAGTACCGGTATGCCGGAGCAAACCGGAACTACCGCCCCACCACCGCTCGACTACCGCATCACATCCAGAAGGTTTTCACCCCAGGCCGGTAGTTAGAGCGGTGGTTGAGCCGGAGCTACCGCTAGACCCACAATTCCTGGGTGGTTGAGTTCCAGGCAGTACTACCGCCCTTAACACCGGTAGTACCGGTTTGTCAAGACAAACTAGAACTTCCGCTCTACCACCGGTCTACCACCATACCCGGTACAGAAGGGTATCGCCCCTGAGCGGTACTTGGAGCGGTGATTTGACCGGAACTGCATGCCACCGGTACAATCGCTCAAGAGAGAGGTACTACCGCCACGAGCAGAACTACACTATCACAGAGGACTTTTGGGAACCTCTCTCGCCTCGAATGGAGGATATATGGTGAATGTGTACGTGTAGTGATTCACCCAATACCTTCCGATATGGATTCCCTCTTAATAGTACGGATTTCCTACGACCAAAGGAATAAAAACGTCGGAAACTCCGTCTTCGATCTTTTCCGCATAGAGGGAAGGCCTAACCGTCTTGCGCCACACAATGTGTACCTGAGAAAACTAGGACACACGATTAGTCACACATGTATTGTCATCATCACCAAAACCCTAAGGCAGGAAATGCCCTTACACATGCTAGCCATTGGATTGGCAGCACTGATGAGTGATGAAGGGCAGATGTGAGTGTACTGGGGGAAATCAACGACTCCAATCGCTCCAATAGCATTTTGGAGGGAAACTGAAGAGGGAAGTGGTAAATCCAAATTAAGAACTACAACACTACAGTAGTAGAGATCATATCTTTTAGTATTAGGAGGTGGATCGTTAGGTTCTACCTCCTCTTTTTTTAGATTCATTGTCATTAGGTGATCATCATTATGATTATTATCATCCTAACTAGGTTCATGTTCTTCCCCATCCTGAGTTTAAGCATTAGACATAGATACATTTTTAGGATTCTCAACAGGTTCTTACCAGTTTCATGTTCCTTAGAACTATGCAAAATTTTAGTTTTATTCGTCTTTTTCTTCATTGTAGGAGTAGGAGCTATTATTAACCATCTGATAATTTTGTTCAGTTCTTTTAGGATGACCTTCAAGATATAACGATCTTGAGTGGCTCCTCCACCCCTAGTATCTACTCTGTAAGCATGTTTATTATGACGTATAGACATTTCTTTAAGAAGATCTTGTTGAGCTTTAGAAACTTGTTCAAGTTGAGTTTGAAGGGTGGGGAACTGTTCACATAAACCTTTAACATTATTAGCAGTTATTTTCAACACATCATGCAAATGTTTAATGATACATGCATTTTGTTGTAAATGATCATGTAATTGCATATCAAAGTGATGTTGTTTAATATAAAATTATCAAACTCTTCTAAACATAAACTCGGAGATTTATCACATCTAATGTCACCTATGAAATTTATAGAGATAATGTACCTCAATTACCTTACTAGTAGTGGTGGCTCACATAATTTTTCAATAGGAGGTAAGTTCTTAACATCATTGGCTTTAATACCTTTCTATTTCATAGATTTCTTGGTCTCTTACATATCTTCTGGACTAAGAAATAGAATACCCATATTTCTTGGAGTTGGTTTACATGGAGGTATAGGAATAGTCCAATCATCTGACTTCTCATCATATTGGCTAGTAGTTCTTCAGCCTGCTCAACCGTCATTTCGCTGAAAATGAACAAGCACAAATATCTAGGTATGCCCTAGCATCAGTGGTTAGTCCATTATAAAAGATATCAAGTAGTTCATTTTTCTTCATATTGTGCTCTGGGTAGGCTCTAAGCAATGCACAAAACCCCCAAGCTTCAGGGAATTGCGCTTCCTCAAGTTGGTTGTAGTTATAAATATGCTGCAAAGCAGCTTGGCTCATATGTTTAGGAAAATATTTTTCTTAAAAACATTAATTACATCACGAGGGCTATTTGTGCTATCAGGTGCAAGATTGTTGAACCAAACTTTAGCATCATATTTTGGAGAGAAAGGAAACAACTTGAGTATATAATATTATTCAATCTTCACGTCTTTAGCAAACAAAGAAGCTACAACACCTAGCTTAGTCATCTGTTCAACAACTTATTCAATTTTATAACCATGAAAAGTATTTGTTTCTACCAAAGTAATAAGCGAGGGATTAGTAGAGGATTCATAATATTTATCATTACTGTAAATAGGTGAGGTAACTTGGGATCAGGAGTAATCATATCTTTCATTGCTTTTTTCTTAACTAATTCAATCAAACCAGCAATATCTCCTTCGATGTTATAAGACATAAACTCTCTAATAATAACTTCATCAAACTCAATAGGTGTAGTTGGAAAATTAAGAGGTATTCTTTCAATGGGTGAAGTAGGTGTAACAAGTGATGCATCAAAAAATTAGCAATTTCAAGTTCTTTAGCTATAGCAATTTGACTATCCAATTTTTCTTCAAGTGGGGCTGTTTCATTAAGCACAGTAAAAGTATCATCATAATTATTATCAGAAGCAAAATCATACTCTACAATAAGTGACATAACAATGCGTGAAGTATGTGAATGTAATGGTGATTGTGGTGGTTTTGGTGTCACAAGTTCACTCAAAATAGTAGGTGGATCAAGAGTAGAGCTAGTGGGTAAGTCTGTACCTTAGCTTGTCTTAGAAGGAATGATTTTTGGTTTGGGACATTTTGTTTTTCCCATAGTGAATGATAAATTGTAGCAAAAAAATAACTGCCAAGTGAACTTAATAAATAGAGCTATGCTCCCCATCAACAGTGCTAGAAAATAGTCTTGATGACCCACAAGTGTAGGGGCTCCTTACAGTCTTCAAGGGAAGTATTTCAACCCAAATTTATTGATTCGACACAAGGGGAGCCAAAGAATAGTTGTAAGTCTTAGAAGTTGAGTTCCCAATTCAACCACACCTATAGACAGATAACTTGCTTGGCACAATTTATTAGTAGCAAAGTGATATGGTAGCAGTAGCAGTGAAACAACAGTAGTAACAGTATTGCAGTAAAGTAAAAGATTGCAGCAAAAGTAATTGTAATGAGAGCAACAATGATGTAAAGGGTAGGCATGGAAGTAGATAATGACCGTTACATGATAAGATCATGTATGCAATAGTCATAACATAGAGTGACAAAAAACTAGCTCCAATTCATCAATCATATGTAGGCATGTATTTTGTATGTAGTTGTATGTGCTTGCGATAAGAATTTGCACAACATCTTTTGTCCTACCCTCCCATTTAAGTGGGATCCTAATGGAAATTAAGGGTAATTAAGGTGATCCTTTTAATAAGAACTGGATCAAAGCATTAACAATCAATGAATACATGTAATCCTCAAGGTAAAGTCATCCCCTTTGATATCCCAATTATTGTCACCATGTGGTCTCCAGTTCAGAACATTAATAGGTGCATACAACTTGTAGGTAATATGTAGAACACAAATATATTCATGAAAACATAAAGAGTCTAGATCTAAAATTATGGCACTCGAGCCCTTGTCTCGAGCATTAAGATAGCAAAGTTATAGCAACATCAATCTCAAAACATAGTGGATAGTAGGCATCAAGCACTAACAAATATGACATCTACTACATAAGAAATATCATCCAATTCACATCTACCTCCATGTCCTATAGGGGAATTACTCAGACATGAGTGGAAGCATCATGAGATTGTTGTTGGAGAAGGGTTGATATGATGACGATGAATCCCCCCTCTCTGGAGCCCAAAACATACTCTATGTCGGATCTTAAGAGGAAGAACAGAGGTGGCGGCTTCGTATCGTGAAAAGCTCCGGGATTTTTTGTGATTTTTTGTGGGAAATATGGGATTTTATAGCCAAGGTACGTCGGTAGGGGAGTCCCGAGGCCTCCAGACGGCCCCACCATGTGGCCGGGATGGCTTGGGTGGCCAGCCTGTCAGGTGCCCTTGTGGCACCCCTTTGCTCCATCTTCGCTCCTCAAATCTTCTAATTTTCCAATAATTCACAAAAACTACCATCCAATTTGGAGTACTTTTTTGCACAAAAATTAACACCATGGCAAGTCTACTAAAAACAACGCCAGTCCAGGTTAGTTTCATTCAAATCATGCAAATTAGAGGGCAAAACAATAGTAGAAGTGTTTGGAAAAGTATATACATTTGAGACAATACATTTGATACGTATCAGCCAACAACCTATTTTTGACGGGTGAACGTGTGGGTACATTGGTGCAGCCCTGCAGGGATAAATCTATTCGAATACCCGTGTCAAGAGTTACGGATGACTTGGAGATTGATCTTCATCCATAGAGCAACTTTAACCATAATAGTTAAAACTTTCTCACCCTTAATCTTGTTAGTTAATAAAGCTTACACAACTTCAACTAACTAATAAAACTTGCCAAGTAAAAGCCTTAGGGATTTTTCTTTGTGGATGATGCCAAGGGGAATGCAAAGGCTCTGTGATGTGTGATGATAGGATAGATGTTGATTGTGTGTGCAACTTGTTGGATTGCATTGCACCATGATTAGCATAGATGGTTCTTACACGCTCTCTTTACCTATCTCTAATTGACGCAAGTTGTAGGATGTCTCCATAGGTGCTAGTGCTTGCTATTGCAAAATCCCTTACCACCTTTAATACTTGATGAATAAATAGTGTAGGTCTCTGGTGGGTCTTGCGGATACAACTGAGTACTCACCTTGCTTAATTTAATGTTTCCATGGATTGTCACCAAACTAGCCAGCGGCGGTTCAGGAAGCAGGTTTAATGATGGGCGACATTAGCTGGTTATCCCACAGATAGCAGTCTAGGTAGAGATATGGATGCATTTGCTTTTGTTTAAGCCTTCTTAAGGAAATGTGTACTCTTACCTATCTAAGGTATACTTGCTTCTATTGTATGAGTTGTGTCTTGGTCGAAAGACTCGTGTTGCATTCATCCGTTAAATATGAATCTCTGGAGTTGTTTTATATTTATATATGTTGCTGTTGCAGATTATTTCGTTATATGTGTTGTGATTCAGACCGCCCTGCCACACGGCATGCACGTTTTCAATGTTTACATTGTGTTTAAGTAGGCACCTCAGGATTGATATTATGCGGAGGATGCTAGATCTTCATAGTGTCGATCTCGGGGTGCTATAATGGGTGTCGGAATGGAGACAACCACGACATCATGACGAACAATACATCGACACAGTAAGAGCAAGTACAATAAGGTGACATAAGCAGGCTATAAGGACGAGAATATTATATCTTTGCTTAGTTGGAGGAGAGAGAAGGGGAGAGAGAAGATAAGCAGGCTCTTGGTTAATAGCCGGCTCTAGCACAAGACCCAAGAAGCTTTGTGAGGTTGTAAAGTGGGCCAACTACTAATGAAGTAGTACACATATAAAATTTACTATTGTACATGCTGGCTACAAGTTTGGCTATAGATGATATGGCAACTCCTTATAGACGATTGTTGGCTATATTATTAACCATGCTCTAAGAAGGTGACCACATAGATGTGGCATGGCCCACCAAATCACGCATCACCAGGTCTACATCCATGTAGCCAAAGAAGGGGAAGATTGGAAGGATAGAGATCAACCTGGAGACATGGTGTCAAAGCCAAAGGATTAGTGTAATTGCATCTAGTGCCCCTTAGTGACTTTGGTGTGACTTATAGGTTAAGGAACTAATGTGTTTGTGAGTGTACACAGGTCTATAAGTCTATGAGGAGTTTGATATTTACAGAGAAAGTCGACCCCTAAAAATGAATATCTTCGACTGAAGACTTTAGATTTCTGAAGACTTTGAAGGTGAAGAAATTGGTGTGACCATGAAGACTTGATATTCATGCGAAGAACATGAAGTGTGAAGACTTTTGTTTTTGTAGTTTCATTTTCTCTTTCTTGAGTCATAGGAAACACCATACTGTTAAAGGGGGTCGAGGAAATACTAAGGAAAAATTTCCAAGTGATGCTCATCTCAAAATCCTACTCCTACCAATCCTTTCGAGTGAAGCCATTGGAAATCTCATGTCGTTCGGTCAATTTATTCAGTGACAGAGACAAAGTTCTTCTGGTCTCTAAGGAATTTGTTCTGACTGAGGAGTTAGGAATTCGCAAGTGCAGATTGCCTACAAGTGAGGAACATGATAGCCCTGAGGAATTTGATAGTCAAATTTCCAACCGTTGTTGTGCTACGCACCAGCTGTCCCAAAATATCTACCCACCTAACGGTCATATCATTGAAGGGCATTTATGTCTTATCATGTCGGGATGCTCCCTAGGCTATAAATAGCCGCCCCCTACAACCACTAGTTGGTTGGCTACTCCGAGAGAAACTGAAACTTGTCATTTGAGAGCATCCCATCCTCCGAGGACTTTGAGCGAAAATCATCAAGTGAGGAACACCCAAACCCAAACACCTACAAAACCCAAAGTGATTGAGCATCATTGAAGAGATTGATCCTGCGTGGATCCGATGCTTGTTACCTTTGGAGACTGTGCATCTTCCAGACGGTTAGGCGTCATGGTCTGAGCATCCAAGAGGAAATTGTGTATCGCCGAGTGACCGAGCTTGTGAAGGTTTGGAAGTCACCTGAAGACTTACCACGAGTGATTGGGCGAGGTCTGTGTGACCTTAGCTCAAGGAGAATACCGTGAGGACTATGTGTCCGGGAATGTGTGTCCTCAGGTTTAAATACCTAGCCGCTCCAACTAGGACGCATAACCGTCACAAAGAGCTTGAACTGGTCTACCAAATCATTGTCTTCACCAAGCCTACTGGTTCTATTTCCTCAACTCTTTCATTTCCTCATTACTGTGTTGAGTGCTTATTCATATCTGTTGGAAGACTTTGACTGAAGACTTTCTCAATTTCCTCAGTTCAATTTCTTTAGTCTGTTTGTCTTCATCATGTTTTATCCTGTGCTTACGCTTTCTGTACTCTGTGCGTGTTTACATTTCATCATGATGACCATGTTTTTGTTCTGTTATGTTTGCATCTGAGTACTTATTCCGCTCCAAGTAGTTCTTTGCTTAGCTATTTCCTCACCCTGAAATTCCTCAGTGAAGAATTCATAAAAATCGCCTATTCACTCCCCCTCTAGTCGACTGAACGCACTTTCAATTGGTATCAGAGCAAGGTACTCCCTTGTTCTGTGTGATTTTGGTTTAACCGCCTAGAGTTTTAGTTATGTCGACCGGAGGTATGATCAAGGTCTCTGCTGGGTGTCCTACCTTCGATGGGACGGACTACCCCTACTGGAAGAATAAGGTGCGAATGCATCTTGAGGCAATTGATAACGATCTCTGGTATGTTGTGGAGAATGGTGTCCCCTCTGTCACTCCTACCATCAACGCTGCTGATGTGAAGAGATTCAAGCAAATCGATTCACAAGCGAAGAACATCATATGTGGCCATCTGAGCAAAGGGCAGTATGGTAGAGTGAGTGCTTTGGAAACTGCTAAGCTTATCTGGGATAGGCTGTCCAAGGTCAATGAAGGAGTCTCAACACAGGGTGACTCTCGAGTTGACGTTCTTCGCAATCTCTTGAACCGCTTCAAAAGACTCGACAATGAAAATGTTCGGCAAACCTTCGATCGCCTCACTGACATCTCAAATGAGCTTCAAGTACTTTGTTCCACTGACATCACCGACCACGAGGTGGTGAAGAAATTGCTGAGATCACTTGATTCCTCATTTGATACTCTGGCACTGATGATACAAGAACGTGGAGATTACAAGTCACTTGTTCCCGCTGATATCCTCGAGAGGCTAAACACTCATGAGTTTCAACTTGCTGAAAAGAGAGATCTCTATGGACCGAGCTATGGCAGATCACGCGCTCTGAAAGCCAAGGCAGTGTCTGAATCTGAAGGTGAAGATTCTGGTAGCAGCCTTGGTGATCCTGAAGAACTGAGCCAGGAGCTACCAATGCTCGTGAAGAACTTCCAGAAGTTCTCAAGGCATGGTCGCTTTGTAAAATCCTCAAGAAGTGATGATTCCTCATCCCGTGACTACAAGAAGAGACTGTGCCACAAGTGCAAGAAACCTGGTCACTACATTCAAGACTGTCCTCAGTGGGAAAAGGAATCAAAGAAGAAGAAATACAAGGATTACAGTTCTGATGACTCAAAGAAGAAGAAGAAATCTTCAAAGTCTTCATCATCAAAATCCTCGAAGTCTTCTTCACACAAGAAGAGCGGCTCTAAGAAGGCTCGGGCATTCATTGGCAAGGAGATGGACTCTGAAGCTGAACCTGAGGAACATGAGGAAGAAGAGGCATCTGAGGAATCAGAATCTGGTGTGGCGAGCCTAGACCTTGCTACTGCGTTCGTCAGCAAGTCCATCTTCAACTCTGAGGAGAATGACTTCTCCAACAAGGCTGACGATGGAGATAATGACTATGCTCCCACCTATTGCTTCATGGCAAAGGGTGCCAAGGTACTCAAATATCCCTCCTCTGAGTCAAGTGAGGATGAATCTGATGAAAACCTCAAGCCTAGCTACTCTAAACTTTCTAAGATTGTTGTGAAACAACAAAAGGCTTTTGAAAAGGTTCAAAACATGCTAGACAAAAGTGATGATATGTTGGGTGAATAAATGGATCGCACTAAAACTTTGACTGAAAATCTTTAGAGACTTCAGTCTAAGTTTGACAACCTTCAAAGTCATCATAACACTCTCTTATCTGATCATGAGAAGCTTTCTTATGAATTTCTTCAAAGAAAGCAAGATCTTGAGAAGCTAAGGGAGAGTTATGAAGATCTTTAGAAGGAGTGTGTCGGTGTCAAAACCGGCGGATCTCGGGTAGGGGGTCCCGAACTGTGTGTCTAGGCGGATGGTAACAGGAGACAAGGGACACGATGTTTTTACCTGTGTTCGTGCCCTCTTGATGGAGGTAATACCCTACTCTGCTTGATTAATATTGATGATATGGGTAGCACAAGAGTAGATCTACCACGAGATCAAGGAGGCTAAACCCTAGAAGCTAGCCTATGGTATGATTGTTGTTCGTCCCTACGGACTAAAACCCTCCGGGTTTATATAGACACCGGATAGGTTAGGGTTACACAGAGTCGGTTACAACGGTAGGAGATCTACATATCCAGATCGCCAAGCTTGCCTTCCATGCCAAGGAAAGTCCCATCCGGACACGGGAGGAAGTCTTCAATCTTGTATCTTCATAGTCCAGAGTCCGCCAATGGTGATAGTTCGGCTATCCGGACACCCCTAATCCGGGACTCCTCAATAGCCCCGAACCAGGCTTCAATGACGATGAGTCCGGCGCGTTGATTGTCTTCGGCATTGCGAGGCGGGTTCTTCTCCAGATTCCATATACTTGTCGAATAGTGTCCGGCTTTTGAGAAGTGCTGCGCTCCTTGGCTTCTACGCCCAATAAAGGCCATCTTCCACGTGTTTGAATGAATGCGAAAAGCCAGGGTATTTTTACAATCACCCCCCTAGCTGCGCAAATGAGCTGCCTATAAAAGGGGCGAGGTTCTAGATCTGAGTCACATCATCCCCCTTCATGAAGCTTTCATCGGAGCGCCTTTGACCAAAGCCCATTCCATCATGGGACGGTCGGCCGGCTCCTTCTCTCGCGCTCCCAGCCCTCGGCACAGAAATTGGGAGAGATGCTCACCCCGTGAAGCAGCTAGTTATACTCCAAGCCAAGGGATTTCTTCCCCCGGCCTTCATGGTTCCGGTTCGAGCCAGACTTGCCACCTACAAGGGCGGAAAGCAAGCGGAGAGCGTCCCCGATCCCTCTAAAGGAGAGCGGATATGCTTCATCTCTTATCTAGTAAGAGGACTCGGATTTCCAATCCATCCGTTTCTCCGGGGGCTCTTGGAGTTCTACGGCCTCCAATTGCACCATCTTACTCCTGCCTCCATCTTACACATCGCGGGCTTCGTGGCCCTTTGCGAACTGTTCTTGGGCGTCGAGGCTCATTTCGGGCTGTGGAAGAGAATATTATGCCTAGTACCCCGTTCTCATGAGGGGTCAATATAAGTGGGCGGAGCCGAGCTATGGCGCATCGCCGGGACCGGATACCTATCCGGAACCCCAAAGAAGGCGTCCAAGACCGGCCTTCGAATGGTTTTACATGGAGGACGCCCCACGCCGGATCCTGTTTGGATCGGCCTTCCGGAGTTCAGCAATGCTCCTCTGAAGAAGCGCCTAAGCTGGCGCCCTCGGAGCCCCCGGAGAGAAAATGACCGGGATGTCCTTTATTTGATGAGCCGAATAAGGTTACTGGCTCATGCCGGATTGACCATGATTGGAGTCATGGCAATCTTCATTATGAGGGGAGTGTAGCCGCTCCAATACAGGGGCCACCCCATGTGGGACTTCAACGGGGAGGACGATGCCACCCGCCATGGCCGCAAAGGGCCGGGATCGGTCACCGAACTGGTGAAGATCTTGTCTGCCATGTATAAAGGGGAGGAGGAGGATTTCCTCCGTGTCAATCCACTGAAGGAATTTTCTTCGAATAATCCTCGAAGCTGGGTAAGCAAACATCTTTGTGATCTGTTCGATCCATGTTCCCGTGGTTAAATATCTCATTTCATGGTTTCTACGCAGGAACTGCGCCGGACTGTGGAGAAGATACACAGCCCGCCCCCACAACCCGAGGATCCGGAACGGTCCCTCGATCCGACCTCCGAAGAGGATCCGGATATAAAGGTGGAGTTGATCGACGGGGTATTCCACCAACTTAGCATCGACAATGCTTTGGTTGCCATCACGGCCGATTACCCCGGAATACTTCCCGCCTCGCAGGTAACTGAGACCGAGGCCCCAATATTCTGATAATGACCCATCTGTGCTTATTTCTTGATCATCGTATACCAATGGTGTTTCGCAGGGGGTACCTTCGAGGCAGGAAGCCGAGCCCGCGGCGGCTAGCCAACAAGGGGCAGTACGGCCCCGTAGGCTAAAAAGGAGTGCGGTCCGGATCGAAACTCTGCCGCAACGGTATGGCATGTCACCATGTTCCTAGGATTGATTCCTAGAAGGCGTACTAACGCTGACGCTCTTTTCAGGAAAAAGAGCGCTCGCCGGACTGAGTCCGGAGAGGTTGCCAATAGAACCTCCGCCGGCTAGGCTCCAAAGCCGGGTCCAGAAGCGGAGGCGAACACGAGGCATACGTCGGATGCTCCTCCGACAGAGGATGCCGACAGATTGTCCGCCACCAACTCTGAGGTGAAGAGCGCCTTGAATCACAAAGCGCCACGGACAGTTCTTCGTGGACGCATGTTTCTCCCAAGAGGCCTTGAATGCCTTCAATTGGAGATGCGCACCTCCGTGCCGCTCAAAATGGTCTAGCCAGAGCCACGGAGCAGTATGTAAAGGACATACTGGTAAGGAAATTTGATGATTATATATGTCAAGAGCCCCGAGACTTAAAATAGTTAGAATAACTGATTTAAGGATCATTTGTTATGCAGGATCTTACAAAAAAGAGTACCCGACTGTCCCAAGAGCTTGAAGAGTGCAAGACCCAACTTGAGGCCGCACTAGCCGCTACGGGGGGAGCCACAGAGACCCCCTCTGGTAATATACGCTTCAAAAGATAGATAGTTTATGAAGTGCGGCGGGTGTGTAAATCTGACAAAAACATTGCAGATGCCGCAATTTGTCGTGTTCTTTGTCAAGGGTAATTAAAAGTTACTTTTACTGCCCTTGTTGATTCTGATGATTTCTATAAAATCTTCAAAAGGTGTGAAAGTGCAATTATCCCTAGGTGGTTTTGGTAATTCATAACAACATATAGCTCATTGAACTAATACTATTCCAAGATGAATATTTCAGGAAAGCTCAATGAATGGCATGGCATGGATGATGAAAGTGGATCCCTCAAAATATTAAGGACAAAGGATTGGCTCAAGCTCAAAAGCTCAAGACTCTACATTTTACATTTTAGTGATCCAAGATCACATTGAGTCTATAGGAAAAGCCAATACTATCAAGAAGGGATGAGGTGTTGCTTAATGAGCCTTTTGCTCCATGTGCTTAGTGATACGCTCAAAACCCTCCACTACTTTCTCACATCCACATATGACCTAAACCCAAAGTCAAACTCGGCCCTACCAATTCTTTCTATCCGCGCCACCGAAGTTCAAATGTCATAGCCACCGCCACAAACCCTAGGCAAATCGGTTTCACCGATAGGGATCTCGGTCTCACCGAGATGGGATTGTAATCTCTCTGTTTCCCCTTCGTAACTTTTCGATCTCACCGAAAGAGCGAATCGGTCCCACCGAGATTACAATGTAAACCCTTTGTTTCCCTTATGTAACTTTTCGGTCTCACCGAAAGAGCAA
Source organism: Aegilops bicornis (assembly GCA_021605145.1). Lineage (NCBI taxonomy): Eukaryota > Viridiplantae > Streptophyta > Magnoliopsida > Poales > Poaceae > Aegilops > Aegilops bicornis. Next base: position 379,098,703 of record CM038675.1, on the reverse strand, counting down.
ATCGGTCCCACCGAGTTTACCTGACCAACTCTCTGGTTAGCTAATTACCAAATTCGGTCTCACCGAGTTTGTGTAATCGGTCTCACCGAGATTACGTTATGCCCTAACCCTAACCATATCGGTCCTACCGAGTTGCATATCAGTCCCACCGAAAACCCTAACGGTCACTAGGTTTACTAAATCGGTCTGACCGAGTTTTATAATTCGGTCCCACCGAGTTTGGTAAATTGTGTGTAACAGTTAGATTTTGTGTCGAGGCTATATATACCCCTCCACCTCATCTTCATTCATGGAGAGAGCCATCAGAACAAACCTACACTTCCAACTTACCAGTTCTGAGAGAGAACCACCTACTCATGTGTTGAGGCCAAGATATTCCATTCCAACCACATGAATCTTGATCTCTAGCCTTCCCCAAGTTGCTTTCCACTCAAATCTTCTTTCCACCAAATCCAATCCTATGAGAGAGATAGTTGAGTGTTGGGGAGACTATCATTTGAAGCACAAGAGCAAGGAGTTCATCAACAACACACCATTTGTAACTTCTTGGAGAGTGGTGTCTCCTAGATTGGCTAGGTGCCACTTGGGAGCCTCCGACAAGATTGTGGAGTTGAACCAAGGAGTTTGTAAGGGCAAGGAGATCGCATACTTCGTGAAGATCTACCGCTAGTGAGGCAAGTCCTTCGTGGGCGACGGCCATGGTGGAATAGACAAGGTTGCTTCTTCGTGGACCCTTCATGGGTGGAGACCTTCGTGGACTCGCGCAACCTTTACCCTACGTGGGTTGAAGTCTCCATCAACGTGGATGTATGATAGCACCACCTATCGGAACCACGACAAAAACATCCGTGTCTCCAATTGCGTTTGAATCCTCCAACCCCTTCCCTTTACATTCTTGCAAGTTGCATGCTTTATTTTCCGCTGCCAATATACTCTTTGCATGCTTTCTTGAGTTGTGTGAAGATTGCTTGACTTGTTCTAAAATAGCTATAATCTGCCAAAGTCTAAAATTGGGAAAAGGTTAGGTTTTTATTGGTCAAGTAGTCTAATCACCCCCCTCTAGACATACTTCAAGGTCCTAAAAGTGGTATCAGAGCTTTGGTCTCCATTTGCTTTGATTTCCATAGCTTTTGGTGGTCATAGCCTTGGTTTCACAACCTAGGAGAGTATGGCGTCTAGCGAGGGAAACTATCATCGTAGAGGTCCTTACTTTGATGGCACTAATTTTGCTAGTTGGAAGCATAAGATGAAAATGCATATTCTCGGACATAACCCCGCCATTTGGGCTATTGTGTTTATTGGCTTGCAAGGTGAATTCTTTGATGGGAGAGAACCGAACCATGAAGCTAGTGCCGAAGAGTTGAAGATGTTGCAATACAACACTCAAGCTTGTGATATCCTCTTCAATGGATTGTGCCCCGAAGAATTCAACAAAATCAGCCGTCTTGAGAATGCAAAGGAAATTTGGGATACTTTGATTGATATGCACGAAGGTACCGACTCAAATTCAAGGAATCCAAGTTGGATGTGCTCCAAAGTCAGCTTGACAAGTTCAAAATGAAGGATGGTGAAGGTGTCGCTGAAATGTACTCTAGGCTTGCTCTTATCACAAATGAGATTGCCCGGCTTAGGAAGTGAAGAGATGACCGATAGATTCATCATCAAGAAGATCCTAAGAGCATTGGATGGAAAATATGATACCGTGTGCACATTGATCCAAATGATGCCCAATTACAAAGATCTCAAGCCTACGGAAGTCATTGGAAGAATTGTTGCTCATGAGATGTCACTCAAGGATAAGGAGGAACTTCACAACAAGTCGAGTGGTGCTTACAAAGCCTCATGTGAAGCCCCCACATCATCAAGTGAGAAACAAACCTTCAATGAAGAATTGAGCTTAATGGTGAAGAACTTCAACAAATTCTACAAGAGTAGAAGCAAAGAAAGAAGCTCTAAGTCAAGGTCCTACAATGACAAAAGATCTTCTAGCCGAGAGCGCAATTGCTACAATTGTGGGAGACCTGGACACTATTCCAATGAGTGTACGACACCCTACAAAAGAAGAGAAGATTCTCCCAAGAGAAGAAGTAGAAGAGAAGAATCACCACCAAGACAGAGAAGGAGTAGAGATGATCGTTATGAACGAAGACCCTCACGGAGAAGCAAGGATTCGGAAAGGAAGGACAAGTCATCAAAGAGCTACACAAAACGAAGACATCAAGCTCATGTTGGTGAATGGGTATCCGGCTCCGACTCCGACCATCACTCCGAGAGAAGCTATCACTCCGACTCCGAATACACTCAAGATGAAGGTGTTGTCGGTCTAGCACTTGTGTCAACCAACTCCTACGACATATTTGAATCACCAAATGAAGGAATTGGAAGATGCTTCATGGCCAAAGGTCCTAAGGTAACACACCCCGAGTATGTTGATTTTGATGTTGATGAAGATGACTTGCTAGGTGATGATGATTTACTTGTTGACAACTCTAGTGATAAATACTATGATGAAACGTCAATTAATCATGCTAATCAAGTTGAAACGAATGACAATGATAAGGAGAAGATTGAGCGTCTAACTAAAAAACTAAACACTCTTAAGTTAGCTCATGAAACTATCCTTGAAGATCATCGAGAACTTTTAAGGGCTCATGAGAAGTTACGCTTTGAAAAGCTCAATCTTGAGCAAGAGCATGAGTTCTTAAAGGCAATCAATGATGATCTTCGCAAGAAAAGTTCTTCTTACATTGCCAAGCATTTACTCTTATCTACTTACATGCCTCAAGTCAAGTCTAGTAACAAGAACAAGAAAGATTCTTCCTCTAGTAGTAACAATAATAATGCTAAATCCAATATTTTTGCTTCTAGTAGTTCTCTTGATTCCACTAATGATTCTCTTAGCCAAGTTACACTTGAGCAATAAAACAGCTTATTGAAGGGAATTATAGAGAAAGGTGTATACAAGAGTCTTGCCGGGAGTAAGCAATTTGAGGAAATTATGCATAAGCAAGGAAGGCACCGGAAGAATCAAGGTGTTGGTTTTGAACGGAAGTTCAATGCCAATGGAGTTGAGTGGGAAGAAGATCAATACTCCAAGACGAAGTTTGTTCCTCAACAAGAGAAGTATGATCCTACTTCCTTCAAGGGAACAGAAACACAAGATGATCTTCCACCACAAGACCACAAGAACAAAGGCAAGGACAAGCTTCAAGAGGAGATTGATGCATTTGAAGAAGCACCTAAGGCCTTGGTCAAGTGGGTTCCCAAGACTACGTCAAGTTCTACTTCATCAAGTACAACTACTACACCAAGGATTCCCATCAAGATGATGTGGATCCCGAAGAAGAAGAACTAGAGAGTTCTTGAGGGTGACTCCGCCAACATTTTTCACTCATATCATTATGGAAAGGACAAGTGCAATCAACTTCCATATCTTGCACTAGTTCAAGGAGTCACAAACCCTCATGTTGGAAAGGCAAGGGACAAGGTAACCTAATGTTTTCATGGACATCATTTTGTGTGTGCATCACTCTATGTCTATGCATATTCTTGTTTGTTCCTTGTGGGACTAACCCATGTAGGTATTGAAAGTGCAACTCACTCCAAAGGATTGCTCCAAATGATCTACATCAACATTGAGCATCCACATCTTCGACACCTACATGAAGTAATCATCAACAAAACCCAAGGTTAGTTTAACCCTCTAAGGGGGGATCTCACATCTAGGGGGAGCTTAACTCTAAGAATTGATTCAAAGCAACTCTAATGATGTGAACACATAAATGCTTTATGTAAAAGTGGAAACCCCACTTGAGCTTAAACGTTGAGTATGACCTATGATCAAATGTTCTCATTTGACTCCTAAGTCAATATACTCATATATAGATGACCTAGTCATCGCCAATTGTTTGATAGATGCTAGAATTGGTTGTGCATGCTTTGTCACATATTTCATTTGTCATCTTATTGTGTGAGCATGTTGGTTGCATATTTTACTCATTCGAGGACATTCACTTGTTGTTTTGATAGTTTGGCTTTTCCTTCTTTGGCCAAGTGGATGGACAAGAATGCCTAAGAACCTTCTCTAGCTATCTATGCTTTTCTCGTCTCAAACTCTATTCATGCTACATCAAAAAATTTGATCAAGTCAGATTCGAACCACTGCAGTGAGGAGCACTCGGAGTCCCCGATTCGTCATAGACTTAAACTTCCAAAACTTCTTTGTGATTTCCGGTCTGACCGATTCCTCCATTTCGGTCATACCAAGATTACTAAGTCGATCTAGGTTTTCATCTCGATGCAACCGATTTGTACTTTTCAGTCACATCGAGTTGCAATAACTGTTCACAGTTTTGCATCTCGGTGCCACCGAGTTGTACCACTTTCGGTCACACCGACAGTCGGGCTATATATATCGTGACGGGCAAAATTTGGAAAACTTTCTCCGAATCTTCTCGCCCACATAGCTCGCTTCTGCCAACTTGGTCTCTGAGATCGTCGACTTAAATGCCGCCTGCCCCTCGTCACGGTCTCCCCTCCGTCAACGGAATTCTCCTCCGCATTGCCGCCAGAAGCGAGTTCCCCGCCAACTAGGGTATGAACTCGATCACGGTGCTTTCCTCATCCGATTCTCAGCACATTGTGTTCATTATGCATCTTGCCATGATTGAAACACTCCTATCCAACAAATCAATCCTTAGAATAGTTGCGATTCGAAAATTTAGGGTTAGGTTTCATGAAACCATCTCGGACCCACCGAGTTGAAAAACTCGGTCCCACCGATTTGGCTAATGTCATTGCACTAGTAAGTCTCAGTCTGACCGAGAATTGCTAATCGGTGTGACCGATTTTCCGAACTTTGTGAAACCCTAGCAGTCTCGGTGCCATCGAACTGTGACTCGGTCTGATCGAGTTCACTAGTTTAGGTTCCAAAACTGCTTCGGTATCACCGAGTTTGAAAATCAGTAGATCCAAAATGTTTTCAGTGGGAAACTAAAACTAAGTTTTTTGAATCATCCTTTTGCAAAAACCTCTGCATTTTGTGATGCTCATCCACTCTACCTCATCTATAACTATTCACGAGGTCAGTGATCGGTTGAACGGCATGTCGCACCGAGTGATAGCTTAACAAATCAAGAGCAGATCCAATTGAGCGAGGGCACTAGTCCCTCAAGCAGCTCGAGATGAGGGGAGCGAAGCACTCCGAGCAATTTGCCCAAGGCTGCCACAAGGTCAAGAAAGAAGAAGACCTCGAGTCCGAGGATGAGGATTACGTGGCGATTGAGGATGAGGCAAGCTCCAAGAAGAAAGTGCTCAAGAGGGAGTTCACTCATCTGCGGTGAAGCCCTGGCTTGAAAATCAAAAGGCCAAGAGGTAGACAACCAATGTCCAAAGCCGAGTGTCTACTCAAGCTCCTTTGGAATCTCAACCCAAAGAGCATGTTGTCAGCAGAGGGAAATAAAAGGAAAGAAAGGGTCAAGAAGACCATGGCAAGAGTGATAGGGAAGCCTTCCATGATGGAAGAGGAAGAAGAAGAAGAGGTTGCAGAGCCTGCACCCAAGGCACAAAAGCTGATGGGTGATGCTATCAAATCAGGGGCTGCAACTTCCAAGCCCAAAGCTGCACCCAAGCCCAAGAATGCACCAAAGAGGAATACCAGGAGCATACCAACAGCTGAAAAGAACAAGGCCCCAATGCCTGAGGTTGAAGCTGAAGAAGATGAAAAAGGGCAGGTCCTAAGGAAGCTCAAACCCAAGATCCCAGACCACAATGATGCTCATCATGTGGCTGAAAACATGAAGATCAGGAGAGATAATGGGTTGAGGCTATGGAGAGAGTCAGATCCATATGCCACAAGGAGAAGGACTGTTGTGGACTACAGGTTCCACACCAAGGAGCAGCAGGACTTTTATGAGACTATCTTGCTGGATAAGAAGCCCATAGTTTGCGATATGAGATGGGTCAACTGGACCTACATGAAGGAGAACGCAGAACACTACCACAGAGTATATGACAGCTTCAAAGGTCGTGTGGAGTTGCTGATTTTGTTGGGCGTGAGCTTACCAACTGGAACGATGAACTTATCATGCAATTCTACTCCACACATTTCTATCCGGATGGCGAGGATAGTGTGGATGTCGGAAGGAACCGGATATCGATCTACCATAGAGGAATGGGCAAGTTTGATTAATGCCCCAAAGGAAAGTGAGGATGATCTGGACATTTATGGTAAGAAGAAAATGGATCATAACTCAATGTCACACATGTACAAGGAGATCCCAGATGATGCACTTGAGACCTTCAAGTTTGGATCAGTCCATTTTCTGCTGTCAGGGCTGCCTACGATCAACTGGATCTTAAGGCATACTCTATTGCCCAAATCAGGAGACCATAACATGATTAGAGGACATGCAATCAATTTGCTTCATGTTTTTGATGTGCCTCAGAAATTCAAGGTCATGAGCCTCATAGTCGAGACAATTAAGAGGACAAGAAGCAGATCGTAAGAGGAGCTGTGGTTATGCCCCTGATTCGTGGAGTTGATAAACTCGAAGATGGGCACAGGAAAGTATCTATTGGATAAGGAACACATGGTTCTCTATCCTGAATTTGAGGACAATCGAGTTGTCATGACTGAGAATGAACCAACATCAGTGCAAGCTCAGGAGAGAAAGGAGAGGGCAAGGCAAGAGAAAGCTGCAAAGATGCCAACTCAAGCAGATGTATACCCTACACTGAGTTTAGCAAGGAAGTACAATAGTGATCTAGGAGTGGATCACCAGACAGCGGTCAAAATTATCCTTAGTGGAATAAGGATACGTTTCTCGATTATGGAGGTGACAAAAGGTTCGCCGTAAAGGATTACGTCGATGCAAGTTTTGACACTGATCCAGATGACTCTAAGTCTCAATCTAGATACATATTGAAAGTGGGAGCAATTAGCTAGAGTAGCTCCGCAAGAGCATTGTTGACATCGAAATTTGCAAAATACATAAGGATCTGAATGTGGCAGACCCGTTGACGAAACTTCTCTCACAAGCAAAACATGATCACACCTTAGTACTCTTTGGGTGTTGATCACATAGCGATGTGAACTAGATTATTGACTCTAGTAAACCCTTTGGGTGTTGGTCACATGTGAACTATGGGTGTTAATCACATGGTGATGTGAACTATTGGTGTTAAATCACATGGCTATGTGAACTAGATTATTGACTCTAGTGCAAGTGGGAGACTGAAGGAAATATGCCCTAGAGGCAATAATAAAGTTATTATTTATTTCCTTATTTCATGATAAATGTTTATTATTCATGCTAGAATTGTATTAACTGAAAACTTAGTACATGTGTGAATACATAGACAAACAGAGTGTCACTAGTATGCCTCTACTTGACTAGCTCGTTGAATCAAAGATGGTTAAGTTTCCTAGCCATAGACATGAGTTGTCATCTGATTAACGGGATCACATCATTAGAGAATGATGTGATTGACTTGACCCATTCCGTTAGCTTAGCATTTGATCGTTTAGTATATTTCTATTGCTTTCTTCATGACTTATACATGTTCCTATGACTATGAGATTATGCAACTCCCGAATATCGGAGGAACACTTTGTGTGCTACCAAATGTCACAACGAATCGGGTGATTATAAAGGTGCTCTACAGTGTCTCCGATTGTACTTTTTGAGTTGGCATAGATCAAGATTAGGATTTGTCACTCCGATTGTCGGAGAGGTATCTCTGGGCCCTCTCGGTAATGCACATCACTATAAGCCTTGCAAGCATTGTAACTAATGAGTTAGTTGAGGGATGATGTATTACGGAACGAGTAAAGAGACTTGCCGGTATTGAACTAGGTATTGAGATACCGACGATCGAATCTCGAGCAAGTAACATACCGATGACAAAGGGACAACGTATGTTGTTATGCGATTTGACCGATAAAGATCTTCGTAGAATATGTAGGAGCCAATATGAGCATCCAGGTTCCGCTATTGGTTATTGACCGGAGACGTGTCTCGGTCATGTCTACATAGTTCTCGAACCTGTAGGATCCGCACGCTTAACGTTCGGTGACGATTTGTATTATAAGTTTATGTATTTTGATGTACCGAAGGTAGTTCGTAGTCCTGGATGAGATCGAGGACATGACGAGGAGTCTCGAAATGATCGAGACGTAAAGATCGATATATTGGACGACTATATTCGGACATCGGAAAGGTTCCGAATGATTCAGGTATTTTTCGAAGTACCGGAGAGTTACGGGAATTCATATTGGGCCTTAATGGGCCATACGGGAAAGGAGAGAAAGGCCCCAAAGGGTGGCCGCACCCCTCCCCGTGGACTGGTCTGAATTGGACTAGGGAGGGGGCACCCCCTTCCTTCCTTCTCCTTCTCCCTTCCCTTTTTCCTATTCCAAGTGGGAGGTGTAATCCTACAAGGACTAGGGAGTCCTAGTAGGACTCCACACTTGGGCGCGCCCTATGAGGGTCGGCCTCCTCCTCCCTCCATCCTTTATATATGTGGCCAGGGAGCACCCCATAGACACAACAATTGATCTCTTGATCTCTTAGCCGTGTGCGGTGCCCCCCTCCACCATATTCCACCTCGATCATATCGTAGCGGTGCTTAGGCGAAGCCCTGCGTCGGTAGCAACATCATCACCGTCATCACGCCGTCGTGCTGACGGAACTATCCCTCGAAGCTCTGCTGGATCGGAGTTCGTGGGACGTCATCGAGCTGAACGTGTGTTGAACTCAGAGGTGCCGTACGTTCGGTACTTGGATCGGTCGGATCGTGAAGACGTACGACTACATCAACTGCGTTGTGCTAACGCTTCTGCTTTCGGTCTACGAGGGTACGTGGACACACTCTCCCCTCTCGTTGCTATGCATCACCATGATCTTGCGTGTGCGTAGGAAGTTTTTTGAAATTACTACGTTCCTCAACAATTAAAGACTTATAGGTTAAGGAACTCATGTGTTTGTGAGTGTACACAGGTTTATAAGTCTATGAGGAGTTTTATATTTACAGAGAAAGTCGACCCCTAAAAATGAATATCTTCGACTGAAGACTTTGGATTTCTGAAGACTTTGAAGGTGAAGAAATTGGTGTGACCATGAAGACTTGATATTCATGCGAGGAACATGAAGCGTGAAGACTTTTGTTTTCGTAGTTTCATTTTCTCTTTCTTGAGTCATAAGAAACACCGTACTGTTAAAGGGGGTCGAGGAAATACTAAGGAAAATTTTCCAAGTGATGCTCATCTCAAAATCCTACACCTACCAATCCTATCGAGTGAAGCCATTGGAAATCTCATGCAGTTCAGTCAATTTCTTCGATTTGAGACGAAGTTCTTCCGGTCTCTGAGGAATTTGTTCGACTAAGGAGTTAGGAATTCGCCGGTCTTGGATTGCCTACAAGTGAGGAACATGATAGCCCCGAGGAATTTGATAGTCAAATTTCCGACCGTTCTTTGTCTTACGGCAACCGTCCCAAAATATCTACCCACTTAGCGGTCATATCATTGAAGGGCATTTATGGCTTATCATGTCGGGCTGTTCCCTAGGCTATAAATAGCCGCCCCCTACAACCACTAGCTGGTTGGCTGCTCCGAGAGAAACTGACACTTGTCATTTGAGAGCATCCCATCCTCCGAGGACTTTGAGCGAAAATCATCAAATGAGGAAAACCCAAACCCAAACACCTACAAAACCTAAAGTGATTGAGCATCACTGAAGAGATTGATCCTGCGTGGATCCAACGCTTGTTACCTTTGAAGACTGTGCATCTTCCAGACGGTTAGGTGTCATGGTCTGAGCATCTAAGAGGAAATTGTGGATCACCGAGTGACCGAGTTTGTGAAGGTTTGGAAGTCACCTGAAGACTTACCACGAGTGATTGGGTGAGGTCTGTGTGACCTTAGCTCAAGGAGAATACGGTGAGGACTGTGTATCCTCAGGTTTAAATACCTAGCCGCTCCAACTAGACGCATAACCGCTACAAAGAATTGGAACTGGTCTACCAAATCATTGTCTTCACCAAGCCTACTGGTTCTATTTCCTCAACTCTTTCATTTCCTCATTACTGTGTTGAGTGCTTGTTCATATCTGTTTGAAGACTTTGACTGAAGACTTTCTCAATTCCCTCAGTTCAATTTCTTTAGTCTATTTGTCTTCATCCTATTTTATCCTGTGCTTACGCTTTCTGTACTCTGTGCGTGATTACATTTCATCATGATGACCATGCGTATGTTCTGTTATGTTTGCATCTGAGTACTTATTTCGCTGGAAGTAGTTCTTTGCTTAGGAATTTCCTCACCCTAAAATTCCTCAGTGAAGAATTCATAAAAATCGCTTATTCACCCCCCCCCCCCCTCTAGTCGACTTAACGCACTTTCAATTAGTGGGAGAACTACACACGCCAGAAACGACCAAAAGACAAGCAGTTCTGGTCAACCCCGGGAGGATGAGGCAATAGTGCGGGGCGCTTAAATCGTGATTGATAGGAAATCAGAGCGCTAGACCCCGAGGGAAGGACGAGGAGCACCGAAAACACGATGACGATTCAACCCGGCAATGGTTAACCGTTACCTGCAGTCGAGTGGGTAATTACTCTATTAGGGGACAAGGATGGGCCAGTTTAAATGCCCATGGGGAAGATGTTGAGTCAAATACGTTACCCAGCACGTAAGATGGTGACGGGGATGGGATAGCACTACCGTACTCGTTACCCGCCTTACCCGTGAAGGCCTTACATATGATCCCTAAATCAACAAACTTCGGGCAATTCTTGTAGATACCCACCCAAATTTCTACCCATCCCTGCCATTTGGCCGAAACTGCCCAAAGAAAACCCTGACCTAGCCACAACATACACCCTAAAAGGCCTCACATGTTGTTTATTGGGCTAAAATAATGGTTTTTCTAATGTAATGTCGTTGAATGTTTCTACTGATTGAGGGCATGGGTTTCCCTGGAGGGCTAAAAAACCCGACTGGACGGGGATGCAAAATTTATTATTCCCGTGGGAGGGGACGGGGACGGGGATGGGAGTCCAATACCCGCCCAAGTAATCCCCATTGCCAGCTTGAACGACGAGGTCGTGAGCATGCGCCAGTTGAGGACGACCAAGGGGAGGCAGAGTGCCAGATTCGACAGCAATACAAAAGGATTCGACCAAGGAACGACCGAATGTATGAGGGGAGGCATTGCCACCATGCGACGAGGAACAACTGCCAAATTTGAGGGTCACAAGGGAGGGAAGAATGGTTGGAATATTCGACGACGCAGCGGTCAAATTTGAACCAACGACCAAGGGGACACGAATAGGCACACCATCGACCATGAGGGCAGTGAGTGGACTGGAGCACCAACATGGACGAGAGCACCGCGATAAGGCCGGCCATGGACACCGATGGCGATGTGGAGAAGAGGACGCGAGAGTATGGGGATTGCTTTCTAGGTGGATGTGTGGTGCAGCGGCCTCGCCGCCGCCGTTAGCCATGTTGGCTTAGCCCAACGGTGGTGGAGAGGGGGGGGGGGGGAGAGGAGCAGGTGGCCAGGATTTGTTGGTGTGGAGCAGAAACAACTCTTTTTTAAAACAAAAGCTGAGGAAAAATATGACATGCTGAAAACGCAGGTACGGATATGCATGTGCGTGGAAATATTTAAAAAATTCCCACAAAAAAATATTTTGAAAAAGTTTATTGCAGTATGCAAGATGTGGGATTGAGGAATTTTTGTCCTAGGGAATGGAAATTCAAGCAAATTTGTTTTTTAGGCGTTCTTTTTTTCTCGGACGACCTTATTATGGCCTATGCAGTGTCGTCACGGGCCCATATAAGCCGAAAGTCATGGGGCCATTCCAGCCCAATCATTCGCCAAGCCGTGAGATAGAAGAGATGAGCAAGAATTTCTCAAAAAAAAAAAAGATGAGCAATATCATTCTTAAATAAAAATGAAAAAAGAAGAAGAGATGAGCAAGAGGCGAGCCGTCCTGTTGTTACGGGAAAGATTCCGGTCCTGTTTCCTGGCGCACCGCGGCGACCGGCCGACGAGCATCCACCGCCTCCAAGCCGCCTCTCCTCACTGCAGCAGCGTAGCGACTTCTTCCTCCAGCTGCAGAGCCTCTCCGCATCAAGAGTTCCTTGCCATGGAGGTACTGCGCTCCATCTTCTCATGTTTCTCCTCGCCCCGCTCCGTAAGTTCTTCCTGGAATCGTCTGATTGCGCTGTAGCTGGCTGGTTAGTTTTGATCCGGTTCATGCTATCGTGAACCTTTCATCTGTTCTGTAAGAAGTGTTGGAGCAGAATTTAGAGAGGCTGAGGGGCTTTGGTTGGATCCTCTGAGACCCTTTGGACCCGTGGTCTCAATTTTTAAGTGTGATGATCGTTTTTGAGGCTCGAAATGTGGATGGTGGGAATCATCCAAATGGAAAGACCGCCAGGCTGCTAGGCTATTCCAAGCATCTGCTTGGCAAACATTTTCGACTACCATAGTGCAAGCGAGTTAAGATTGTTCTATTATGGCATGATCCATATAAACTTTATTTAATTTGTCAATCATAGGGAACCGGTTTCCTTCACTGAATTTGACACCGTTTAGAATGGCAAAGTCGACTAATTATATGTGTTTCATGTTTCTGCTGGTGGGGACACTGTGATAGCATGGACTGTGGTCGAGCGGAGCTAGCGACAAGAACAAGGCCATGGTTGAGCAACTGCAGAGATATGGGGTAATCAAGTCGAGCAAAGTTGCGGAGGTCATGGAGACCATCGATAGGGGGCTGTTTGTGCCTCAGGGTGGTTCTCCCTATTTTGATAGCCCAATGGCAATTGGCTACAATGCAACCATATCTGCGCCTCACATGCATGCTGCTTGCCTGGAGCTCCTGGAGGATCATCTGCAGCCTGGTATGCGGGCTCTGGATGTTGGATCAGGTATGTAAGACTTTAGTATGTTCAATCTGTTCAACTAAAATATCTGAATTTGTATGGCAGCATAAGGAGATGTTCGTGCCTGAAGTCATTCCACAAATTTAGCAACATGTATCTTTAAAGTTTAGAATGCAATGAAGTCTATCAAAACAGTATAAGAGGCCTACCAAAGAAAACATATGAGAGGGCATTTCACCGGCATGTCATCCACACCTTTTAACACTAAACTTTGAAGATTTTGTAGTAATCAGCAGATCATTTCCTTCTGACCGAATGATAATACTAGCTTGTTTTAGTGGCTGAAATGTTTAATACCTTGGTCCTAAACTCACTGGTTGGTATTGGTAAATTGACAGGCACTGGGTACCTAACAGCTTGCTTTGCACTTATGGTTGGACCGGGAGGACGAGCAGTTGGTGTTGAACACATACCAGAGTTGGTTGCTTCTTCTGCCGAAAACATCAAGAAAAGTGCAGCAGCCCCACAGCTGAATGATGGATCCCTCAGTATTCATATTGCTGGTAAGTAGACCAAGTCTGACATTTTCAGTCATCTACTTTGCTTCCGTCATGGCAAGTACTATTTTTAGAACCATGCTTAGATGGGCATACAGACTAATCATCAGGTTTTGTATATATATACATATACAAATTTGATATGAGGATTTCTTCAGCTATATCCTACATGGGGTGCTTATTTCAGTTGGGGTTAACATAGTAACAAGCTGTATTTTATTCTTCAACTAGGACAATGCACAAGCGTTGCAACGGGATATATATTCTAGTACGTTAGCTCGTGATTTATCTGCCCATATTAATGTGATTGTCCAACTAAGGGCTCCTTTGATTCAAAATAATTCTATAGGATTTTTGGAGGATTGAAATCCTTAGGAATATTTCCTACGTTGGTCCTTTGATTCATAGGATTGGATTCCATAGGAATTTTCCGTATGGAATCTTTTGTACTACATTTCATAGGAAATCTAACATCCACTCCCAACCTCTTTTTACTATTTCTTTGTTTTTTCTGTGGCATCAAACACTCCTTGCTAATCTTATTGGATTTAAGTCGATATGCCACTCCAATCCTGTACTTTTTATTTTTCAGAATCCTTTTTTCTGTGGCATCAAACACTCCTTGCTAATCTTATTGGATTTAAGTCGATATGCCACTCCAATCCTGTACTTTTTATTTTTCAGAATCCTGTGAATCAAAGAGGCCCTAAATGTTTATCAAATCCTGCCCATGAGTTACCTTATAGTTTTATGAGAAGTTTGGTAAGTAAACTAAGGTGGAATTGGTGCAAAAGATAAGTAAATTAATGTTATTGAGTGGTGTACTGGGAAGGTGCGGTCAAATATGGCATGGTGAAAAACAAACCGGCTGGATGAAAAAAAAATCGATAGAGACGTGGTGAGAGGGGGGAACCGGTTGAGAAAGAGTTCTGCCTGGCAGGAAAAGGACACTACTTATTTTTTAAGTAAAGTAGAGAAGAGAAGAGAAAAGTGAGTCTGTTGTTTCACCATACCATACAGTTGTTCCCTCTCCATTTCTTTTATGTGTATGCTTCTCCTTTTGATGGAATTCCTTGGTAATTGTGCCATATTACTACGGTGTATCTCAAACTATAATGCTTGCAACTGATGCAGATGGTAGGGAAGGCTGGCCCGAGCTTGCACCATATGACTGCATCCATGTCGGAGCTGCAGCACCGCAGATTCCAGAGGCGTTAATCGAGCAGCTGAAGCCTGGTGGCAGAATGGTGATCCCGGTTGGGACCATCTTCCAGGAGCTGAAGGTGGTTGACAAGAAGCTAGACGGCAGTGTCAGCATAAGAGACCAGACGTCTGTGCGCTATGTGCCTCTCACCAGCAAGGATGCCCAGTTGCACTCGAATTGATCGCCGCATCCTGCCAACCAAATGCTATCTTCAATGTGTGAACCTAAAACCTCATTATCAAGGCGTTATGATTGGACATAAAATCTACCCAACTGTCGCTGTAAAACGCTGGGTTTCATGGGCAATGTAGGATACTGGTACTTCATCAAAGTATTGAAGCGAGTGTTTGTGTTTAACTATCTTTTTGTATCTGCTAGCATCTGTGAGCGTGAAGCATGTTTTCTCGTTGGAACTGCTCTCACAATGTTGCCTGTAAATTCAAGCAACCCAAGATATCTTTGGTTCTGTGAAAAATGTCAGGTTGCAAGGCGAATGTAATTGCAAAAGTAAACAAGGCTACCGTGCATTCTGCCCTTTGCATACATAATCATATTAGCATTACCAACAAAACCTTCTTCGATTATCATGAGAACACTAGGACATCATTACAGTAGCCTACTTGAAAAGTTGAACTCATGGTGTTGACAAGAAATTAACATGATGACATCAGCAGCAAACGGAAGCATGAAAAAGAATATGGGATGGGAGGAGATAGCCCAGCATCAGGAGGCTAGTGCAGGATTTTTAAGTGGTGACATGCTTCAGTCTTCTGCAGTAACATTTCAGCAGTGTTGCTCTCGTGTGTCCAAAAGAAGCACCCGCTCTCCTCTGCATCAGAACCCTCGCTGTGGTCGCTCCGCGGCAACGTTCACTCGGAGTGGGCGGCCATCCATCTCCTAGAGTTCATAACAACAACAAATTAGCATCAGTTTGGAACCCTCAATGTTTGCCATACACACTATGATAGTCGACAATTCTGGAGAAATTAGTTGCTTCCATGTTGCAGTCGTGCTGTTATGTAGTTTATGAAAATGATATAGTTATGCTGACGATGTTCTCACCTGTCCATCAAGTGCTGAAATAGCACTGTCAAGATCCTCCTTTGAAGCCATAGTTACAAAACCAAATCCTCGTGAACGCCCAGTTTCTCTGTCGTACACAACTGTAGCGTTAACTACTTCCCCATGCTCGCTGAACAATTGCACCAACCTAGAGTCTTCCGCTTGCCATGGCAGGTTACCAACATAAGCCCTGAAAGAAGATGCAAACTGTCGAGGAGGTCTCTCAACACGGGAGCCCCTTTGAGCTGCCCTGTTTACGTTCAGAAGCCTTCCACTGATGTCCTGTTAAACAGAAGGTAATCAGCCAGCTACTCAGCACAATGTGCAACTTATACATCATGTTGTACTATTTTCAGGTGTACTGCCCTTAGTTGTTCATCAAACATGATGTGCGATCTAAGACACGGGATAAGGGATACAACCCCGTCAAGGTGATAATAATCCGTTTTTATCAAGTGGTACGTTCAAGTCGTCTCAAGGTGATAACATCCAATTTCTTGTGTAATGGCACCATATATAAATAACTTGAAGACAGGCAAGTGATGAAAAATACTCTAAACAATTTCATATGTTCAAGTTGGAGTATGAAATAAAATTTGATTATCTGTGAACTCTAAACAATTCAAAAACTAAAAAGCAATGAGAAGATTGATATGCACTCACGTAGCGATTGAACGTCTCGATGGCTTTGTCAGCTTCCTCAATAGTACTCATGGTAACAAATCCAAATCCACGGCTCTGGCCTGACTCTCTGTTGTAAATGACCTGGAGTTGAACAAAGCAAGGTCAAAATAAGAAAATCAATCGAGCACTGCACACCCATTTATACAAATAATATCAGACACTACAATTCTCAAGCCTATATAAATAATGCAATTACTACAAGGTTCGACAATAGACAACAGAAGAACATGAATGAAAAAAAAACAGGACTCACGCCAACAGGGAAACAGAAAACAAGTCGTTTCTTGCAACTAGGAAGCTACCCTAAAATTAACAGTGGAAGCTACCCTAAAATTGCAGAGTATTTTGATACTCAGTGATATGCTTACCACTCAAATTAACATCGGATTACACAAACAGTCCCGAACTTGTGCAGGTACCAAAATGGTATTAACGGGGGAAATCGTACTTACGCGTTGCTGTTATTAATTTTAGCGGTAATTATTTTAGGTGTTGCAGTGGTAGGCTCACCTCGGCGACCTCGACGACGCCGGCCTGGTCGAAGAGCTGAGCGAGCCGCTCGCTGTCGACATCATACGGCAGGTTCCCGACGTACACCTTGGCCTCCTCGGGCGGCTCGGCTGCGTACCCCGTGTCCCCACCGGAGGCCGCCACCGCGGGCTCCTCCTCCGTCACTGTCTCTTCGGCTTCCTCCGCGTCGGCCCAGTCGAGGCCCGCCTCGGCGGCGTCGGAGGAGGCGACGAGGGGCGTAAGGGGGACGCGGGGGCGGGTGGAGCGGAGGAGCGGGGCGCGAGAGAAAATGAGTGGGAGGGAGGCGGACGCCGGGGCGAGCTTGTGTTGGGCGGGGAACGTGGGGTGGAAGAGGGAGGCGTCCGTGGCCGCGACCATGGCGAGTGTCATGGCGGAGGTGGCCATGGTGAAGGGGATAAGGGGGGGCACGCGAGGAGGGGAAGGGATTTGAGCTTGAGGTGCTCCGTCCTCCGAATTCGCTTTTTTATACACGCCGCGCTGGGCATTTGTCGGCTTTGATGGGCTTCCCACGGGCTTTCTTGTGAGCCTTTGGATTGTTCTTAGTCTTGCCCCCAAATGACAAATATGTCAAACTAGCCCTAACAGAATATTTTCTCAAAAAGAAAAGCCCTATACACAGTAAGTCCAAGAAGAGCCCTATACGACGGGTGCCCCTATTTGGCGAGAGCCACTAACTAATGAGTGCTCATTCGGAAGCCTGCAAGGGTCACCTAGGGAGGGCTGAGAGCGTGTCACTCGCGCTCAGCCGCCGCCGCGTGTCACGCTCTAGGCGTTCTGCCGTTTTTTTTTTCGTACGCGTTTTCGGCTTTTTAGGGTTTTTTCGGCATTTTGATTTTTCACCAGTCTTTCTTAACTTTTGAAAAAAATAGAAACAAAATTATGTAAAAAATGTGTTTTTTTTGTTCTGCGAGAGGCATGGTTTTGCTTCCGCCAGAGCACGACCATGCCTCTCTGAAACGAAAAAAACTTGTTTTTTTTCTCCTTCTACAAGAGGCACGGATTTGCTTCGGCGAGAGGTGTCGTTTTGCATCCATGACATGCACGGCCCAACTAGCTCACTTTCGTTTCTGGGAAGGTTCTAGAACATCCAAGCTTGTTTTTTTTCCTTGTTCTTTCTATTTGTTCATTTATCTTATAATTTTCGTTTTTTCATTTGTTTTCGTTTTTTCTTTCCAAATTCAAGAACATCTTCTAAAATCCGTGAACATTTTTCAAATCAGGTGTGAAAACTTTGTGAAACTCAAAATTTGTTCATCCACTTCATACAATGTTTATCATATTTCAAACATGTTCTTTGTTTTTTTAAATGTTCATCAAATTCAAAAAATGTTCATGAATTCAGAATTCATTCATCCAATTCAAAAATAATTCACTGAATATAAATATTGTTCACGAAATACAAAAAATGTTCATCTAAATTAAAAATCTTAATAAAAAATTCAATGTTTTTTTCATCAATACCAAAAAATGTTTAGGTTTTTGAATTTTAGTGGACATTTTTCTGAATTCATGAACATCTTTTTGCATTGGTGAACATTTTTTTAAGTCCTAAACCCTGAAGCGGCCCAAGTTCGAGCATGGGGGAGCCGGGGGTGCGCGCCGCACCTTTTCCCAGTGCGCAGCACGCAGAATAGGAGATCCCCCACCCGCGAGCGACAAATGGTCATGCCTCTACTAAAGTCAGGGGCGAATGGGCCGGCCCATTTGGAGGCAACGAGCTCTAGACGAGTAAAAGAATCGCCAAAAAGTCATGTGCGAGCGAGAGCTCAAACTCGCGAGCTACCCCTCATAGAACCAGTGTAACTAACCAAACAAGCTGATGAGATCTAGTGATAGATTCAAGATGCAATATTAGTATCAAACTTCTTTTGAATTTTTTTGAAAAATACACATTGAACATTTTATAATATATGCTGAAAACTTTCTTAATATATGATGGAAATTTTAAATAATAGAAGATGAACTTTTTTGCATTATATGATGAACTTCTAAAAAATATCACTATATGCGTTGCGCATTTTGTAATATACGTTGAAATTTTTGAATCAGCATTGAACAATTGTTTAATATACACTAAACAAATTTCAAAAACATAGTGAACATTTGTATATTCGATGAACAACTTCTAATATACCATGAACATTTCCTTAACATACGATGAACATTTCTGTAACACGTAATGAATTTTGTATAATATAGGGGAAAAGAAACACAAAAGAAAAGACAATAAAACAAAAAAAAGCAAAAAAGAAGAAGCAAAGCTATCGTGGGCGGGCCCAAACATTGGCGTCGTGAGGCCGAGCTTCAGCGAAGCCATGATGTTTTGACGAGTCTCAAATAAGAATCGCCCGAATTCCCTATTTGTTGCTTATTACGGCAAACTGCCGACACTTCGCACAAGGCAAGTGGCCGGCCGAGGCGTTTGGGCCTGACCATTTTTGTACATAGTATAGATAGCGTGGGAACTACCGCATGGTTTTGGAAACATTCTAGAAGGTCCCTTGAACCAAAGTTTTTCTTTCTTTTACTGTTTTTTCGGTTTCATTTTTCTTTACTTTTGTTTTTATGTTTCTGTTTCTTTTCTTTTCCTTGTTTATGTTTTTTTGTTTTCCCTTTTTGTCACTCTTTTTACAAGTTCATTTTTCTTTTTCAAAAAGTATTCGTGTTTTCAAAATTGTTTCGAATTTCTAAAAAAACATCATTTTTCCAAAATTAAAAAATATTCATGTTTTTTCAAAACATGCTCATGGTTTTGAAATTTTTTCGTGTTTCCAAAATTTAAAAGAAAACATGTTTTCAAATTTTGTTAATAAAGGAAAATATTTTTGATTATTTGAAAAACATCATGTTTTTAAAAGTTTTCAAAATGTTTAAAAAAGTCCCCGTTTAAAAAATCCCACAAACTCAAAAATTGTTCGTGTTTCGAAAAAATGTTTGACGGTTTCAAAAAATGTTCATACTTTTGAAATTTTGTTTAGAAATTTTAGAACTGTTTCCACTATCAGATGTTGTTCTCAAAATTCAAAAAATGTTTGTGTTTTGCAAAATGTTTAGGATTTTCAAAAAATGTTTCTGTTAAAAAGTTCACAATTTCAAAAATCATGCTTTTGAAATTTAATTTTTAGTTGTTCATTTTTTCTAATTTTGAAATATTACTCCCTTTTTAAAAATTTGTTCACAATTTCCGAGAAATGTTTGAAAAAATTCAAAAACTGTCTAGATTCTGTGTTTTTACATAGAGCTTGTGCGCTCCTCATTGGTCCCCAACTCATGGCAGGTACACTGGTTAGGGAGCTTTGCTACACCTAAGAATAAAAGTTAAGAAGAGTTATGTATAGGATTAGTTGGAGGTTTTGATTAGAGGGAAGGGAGGCCCACCCTGAAATTCAAGGGGGAGAGATTGATGGGAGTTGGACACGTAACCACGTAGGTCAATTTTCGTAGGTTCCTTTCGTAGATGTAGGACTTTCGCTGGTTAGGTACTCTCCTTAACTACCTGGAGGTGCTTAGTTCAAATCCTGCCGAGGTCACACTCCATATTCTTGAAATCGCATCACTGCGCTACAGTACGGGCAAACCTGCGCGCACTACAGCGGACACCATTTGGCCTGCCCAGTCAGGGGCCCGTGCATGTGCCTCGAGACTATTTGAGACAAAATTCGTCAAATAGGAGCGCAACTCTTAGCACACACGGTTGCCTACAGGGAGCCATTGCTTGGCCAGACCAGTAACAACGAGTCAGCATCATAATGATGTCACCCATTGTTGGGCTCACTGACGGGGGAAAGAACACAAAAAAAATTCAATGTCATGCTAGCATGCGACGTTGGAAGAATTTGATTAAAATGTTGACGTGTGAAGATGGGACAACAACGCAAAATCCAACTGAGATGGCGGTGCTGACTAATTCTTTTTACAAGAACTTGTTCTCTGTTGAAGGCACATCTAGTATGGAGGCGGTGTTGGATGTTGTGCCGGACAAAGGTAACCTCACAAATGAATGCATCTCTAACGGCCCCTTTTTTGCTGAAGAGATCAAAAAAGCACTTTTCTAAATGCTTTACCAAAGCACCAATCCCGATGGATATGTTGCTCAGAGTTACTGGGAGTTATGTGGGACTGAGGTCACAAATGTTGTCTTGCTAATTCTTCGGGGTGATGAGAGCCCATAAGTGGTAAATAAGGCCATCCTTGTGTTAACCCCGAAGGTAAAAGATCCTACCCAACTATCTCAGTTCTGACCAGTAAGTCTATGTAATGTGATTTACAAGATTGCCTCGGAAGTGCTATCAAATAGGTCGAAAGAATTCCTACCTGAGATCATATCGGAAGATCAATTTTATTTTATTCCTAGACATCTGATTACAGGTAATATCATCACTACATATGAATGCCTCCAATTCATGAAAAGGAACAAGGAAAAAAGAAATAGATTATGTGTCGTGAAGATGGATATGATGAAAACCGAGTTGAGTGGGAGTATTTGGAAGCTATAATGACCAAGTTGGGGGTTGCACCATCTTGTGTTCCTTTAATTATGAGGATGGTAAGCTCGGTTAAATTCTCTGTCCTTTTTAATGGTGGGAAGCTTGAAGAATTTAAACCGCCTGTGGGGAGCCGATGGGGGCCCAATTTCTCCACATAAGTTCTTATTATCAGCGAAGGGCCTTTCATGCCTCTTAAAAACTAAAAGTGAATCGTCGCACCTTGGTTGAATTCGAGTAGCTCCATCGGCACCGTTAGTAAGCCACTTGCAATTTGCAGATTATAGCCTTTTGTGAAAGTGCAACTAATCCCTGGGTAGTTCTGGTAATTCATAACAACGTATACATCATTGAACTAATGCCTACTCAAAGAATATTTCAAGAAAGTTAAATTAGGTATTGCAGTGGGATATGAATGTGGACCCCTCCAATGCAAAGGATAAAGCATTGGCAAAAGCTCCAAAGACTCTACATTTTTGGTTAAGTGATCCAGGATCACATTGAGTCAATAGGAAAGCCAATACTATTGAAAGGGGATGTTGTTTTGATCACGGACTTATTGCTCAAAGTGCTTAGAGATATTGCTCCAAAAACCCTTAGCCACACCTCACATTCCTATCTGTCCAAACCCTGAAGTTAATCTCGGGCCCAACGAACCAATCCTATCCGGACTCACCAAGATACACTTGAAGCCACTGCCTAAACCCTAACAACTCGGCCTCAGCGAGATAACATTCGGTCCCACCGAAGTGCACTAGCAAACCTTCTGTAACCTATCGATTATTGGGAAACATAGTGAAAAAACAAAGAAAATCGCCCTAAGATCACCCAGGAACAATATGAAGATGCATGCAAGGTTTGGATCAACGATTATTACTGACTCCGAAGTGCAGCGCAAGTAGTTGAGTCGGTGTAGATCATACTGGAGTCCCTCATACCGTAGATGAACGATCCCGCGAACCACCCACGAACAATCCCCCAAATAGAAGACCGAAAGCACGACCTCTCTACTTGGTTTCAATCGTACGGTCTTCACGATCCGACAGCGCTTCGCCATCCAGAGCTAATCGTTGTCAAATAATTAGTGGGAAGAGATTAGAACAACTTCTAATTATTAGTATTAGAGGATCTAGGTTAAGCTCTAATTTATCAACTAGGATCAACTAGAACTAGAGGAACTAGAGGAGGCTCCAAAACTTGTGTATCAATTGTGGCCAAAACCTCTAGTACATATAGGTTGGCGTGGAGAAGGAGGGGCACCACAAGGAGGGATGGAATCCTCCCTCCTTGTCCGGCCAAGAGGAGGGAGATTCCCCCTCCAATCGGCTTCCCCTCCCTCCTTTTCATGGAGAGGGAGGCACCACCCTTATTGGGCCCTTGTGGCCCAATTCTCTTTCCACTACCTGGCCTTTTAAGGTCCGTTGATATTAAATTAAATATAAAAGCTTCCTAACAATTACTAGAGCCTTTAATTATTAATTTAACATCACCAGAAACATTTTCCACCTATATATTATTTATTGACAAAACCCGGTATTGCCCGATAAACTCTGAAACCCTTCCAGTGACCCTGAAACGCTTTCGGTTCCTCTCGGAACTATTCCGAATATTAATGAAACAATTCCAAAAATAAATCCTAGATACTCTCATCCTACTAACACTCAATAGATCATGATTACCTTAAGCCTGTGACCCCGTAGGTTTGGTAAATCATAAACAGGAACGAAACCCCTTCATTCAATGACCAATAACGGAACTGTGGACTTCCATATCGATCCCTATGATTACATGAATGACATTCGAGTGAACCTTTGGTTATCATATGATGTTCCCTTTGCTTCACGATACTTTACAAAACCCGAGGTGAGATGTATTGATATCCTCTTAAGTCATACACATGCTCACTATACCTGTCTCCTTGTTGCCGACTTTGTTCTTCTTCCTCGTTGACGTGTTCTGACATCCCCATGACATAGTAACCTGTGTCTGGCCAGACGATAATGGATTCCATCACATCGAGAGGGCCCTAAGAATATCTCTCCATCGCCGGAGGAGAAAATTCCACTCGCGAGCTATCGAATCCCGTGTCAAAATTTCCAATGAACCTGTAAGTTGTCGTTATGATCACCTAGTTACAGATTATATTTGAGCAACCTCAAAGCTCATCGTATAGTAAGAAGTTACTATGACACTCTCATGGTCTAAGGAACTAAAATACATGTTAACACTCCGTGTTATAACAATTGACTTATGACAATAACATCTCAAAGTATAACAAACAAGTTTGGGTCAATTCAATATGATCGCTCTTCTAACATCATACCCTCAATGTTGTTTTAGGACTATAATTACACTTAATGATATCCTAATATCCGGAAAATGTGATCACAAACAACACTTGAGCTAGTCTTATAGGCGAGACTAGGAATATTATTTTTACCGTTTATCATTTCACACATGCATCTGAGTTTTCCACTGAATCGCACATTCCAGGATCATAGCAGTTATAGCATGGAATATAAACTCTTAATAATTATGAATGTGGAAAGATAATAATATAATATTATTTCCTCTAGGGCATATTTCCAACAGACTCCCACTTGCACTAGAGTCAATAATCTAGTCAGCACATTTCCATTTATACCAATGGCAATCCGGTGTTTGTCCATGCTCTGCTTCTGGTATAGCCTTCATCCTATCGGATTTTGACATCTTCAGATTCGCGTGTATAATTTGCATTTCAATGCATGTGTCATGCTTTCACATGAATTCATAATTTATGTGAAACTGGCTTTGTGTGTATTGAATCACATGACCTATGATTCCTTAGACTGAGTCATGGAACCACTATTAAGAACAATGTTCCATTGGCACAATCATCTAAAACCATACCAAGCTCACAAATGAACTTTTGATTCATCTCCCTCTACTGTTGCTTCTAAAGAAACAATATACTCAGCCTTTTGTTATAGAATTCACCATAGTAACTTTCTTGGACCAATTCCAACTTACTGTGACCATAATCATTTAATTGAAATCAAAAATTGCTTTGGGCACCTATGAAGATTTTTGTCGATGTACTACTTACAACGAGCATGTATTGATGTAACTCCTTATAATAATCTCCTCATTTTATCTGTTTGCAAGAAACATGTCGTCAATACTTAATGACATTTTCATTGTTGTCCCATGATCAATAATTTGACCATACTGGTAACTTTACTCATAACTTACTTAGAGTATTGGACATATCTGGTTATTTACATACCATGGAATTAACACAAGTGTGATTGAAATCATGTATTTTGATCATTAGTATTTCAAGATACTAATTCTCGCTAAAAACTCCTTCCATGTGACTTCGATAAGAAACTCTTCTTGGCGTTTTTCATACTAAACTGCTTAAGTATCTTGTCAATATGTATCTTTGGCTAAGCCCGATTAGACACTACTATCTCCATCGATTATTATGCCTAATACAATGACTATATTGCCTAAGTACTTTACTGAAAAACTAGTTTCAATAAAGTCTTAATCCATGTCAATAAATTTATATAATTTCCAATCAACAATGTGTCATGCACACATGTGTTTAGAAATATTATCATGCCCCCACTTACTTTCTTGAAAATACGAGCATCTTTGCTTTCTTCGATGAAATCAAATTATTTGACCATTTCATCAGAATGAAGATTTCAACTCCACTATGCTTGCTTCAATCCATTATAGGATCTCTTGAAGTTTGCACACTTACTAGCATCCTATGGATCGACAAAATTACCATTGGACCATATCAAAAATACAACCCTGGTTCCACTTCCATCTCATGGAAATAATTTTGGCATCCATCTATTATATCTTGCAATGTAAATATTTAGTAATTGCTAGTTTAGCCCGAACTGAATTTAAGTATTGCTATGATGAGACAATCTTGTCATAATCAGCTGCTTGATCTTGTCATATACTATTTGTAACAAGTCAAGCATTATAAAACATTTTTATCTTTATCAGTCCATAGATCCATTACTATACTTTAGACTCTAAGTCTATCAGAGGGTCCATGAGGTTCTAAACTTGAATTATGTATATGGATATTATCTCGGATTATTTTGGCATATAGCCAATTCTGGAGTTAGGGCCCATCAATGCTTCTCTATGAATTATAGGTTCATTGTTTGTCAGCAATATTCATGTGCACACCAGGCATGTGTGCACGAATTTTCCCAACCTATATAGTTCAGCTGCAAGTTCGACCGAAAAATCACTACATCTTGCAGACTAAGGCATAGCCTAGTGGTGGGAAGGGGCTGATGCCTTCCCACCCACCTAGGTTCAAGGCATGGTACTTGGAATTTGGGTTTGTTGCACCAATTATACTGCAGGGGGTTCCCTTACCGTCTTTCTGTCAAAAAATGAAATCACTACATCTTATGTAGAGGCTTCAGTATCAATCACGGTATGAAATTCTAGAATCAATTCTAGCATTTCTTTCCTTTGACATGACTATAGAGATTATGTAATCTCATCGAGTTGCACTGTCCTCCCACTCACTATTTTGCAGAAAACATTTTCTTCAAAACTTACCACACTCTTTGGCAAAAACACTTTGCCTCGGTGTAGTGATAGAGGAATACCCAACTATTTGGGATGACTAACAGATTAGTACTTATACCCACTGCTGTAGGATGCTGCTAATGCGACACTATGATCAGAGACCCTTCGAAGAAACTGTGTGTGATGCAATAATCACAAACGGTGGTGTAAAAAGACTGTCAAAAAGGTGCAAAACTTTTGCGATGACAGATGCATCAAACACGATTCAGATTTTAGTTGTGTGTGCAATGTAGGGCATACGGTTCAGTTCAATTAACTGTTTGCGATGAGGAGAACAAAAGAAACGAGCAGCCAGATTAAGGTGTGTGCGATGTACAGCATATGGTTCACTCGGATGAACTGTTTGTCATTAGGCAGCACAAAAGAAACGGTCAGCCAGATCAAGATGTGTGCGATATACGATATGCGGTTCACTCGGATGAACTGTTTGTGTTGAGACAGGAAAACATAAACGACCGCACGTAACTGCATCGTGTGGCAACGCGCGCGGCGCAATCGCATGCATACGGGGCCCCCGACGTGATCGTGCGCACGCCCAACCGCTGGCAGAGCGCGCCCAAATTCAAACATTGCATCGGGATGCCCATGTATCGATTAGACAAAACATCCAATTACGTTATATAACAAATACCATAAATATTTCAAGGTTCAAATGCAAAGATTACAATGCCCAAATTCAAATATTGCAAACATCGCCATTTCTGAAAAGGGGTCAGCCGCTGACAAGTCATGTATGGGTTTGACACAATGACTTCCAATTGCTTTGCCATATGCTCTTCCAATACGAAGTTTAGCTTTTTTGGAGCCTCTTCCATTCTGCAAGACTACACTGCCCGATCAACATACCATTCATCTTTCCTAATTAAATGCGTGTTCAACCTCAGTACCCTCAGCACCTTTGCTCTAGCAAGAAAGAACCTAGCGAGTGTAATCTCCGGTAAGGTCTCTCGGTAGGAGTTCAAAGTAATATTTGAGAGATGCAGATCTAGGCATTCGATGTGATTGTCGTTATAAACATTATCCACCTCCGGGCCTATTATTATCTGCAAAATAAGAGAACGTGTTAGTGCCTACATGCAGTTTTGAACACTGCTACACGCCCATTTGGTTTGTAGGATTTGTAAAATGCACCAACGTGCCATCTTCGATCTAACATGATTAACATGGGCATTTGATTACAATCTAGAAACATGTAGTCTTCTTCACAAGAGGTTGGATTGGATGAAAAATTCCCTAAGAAAACTAGTACAGATGAATCCAAAGGAGAAATGCTTATGGACTGTAACCATATGAATCAAGCAACCAATATGGGGTGGGGGTGTATGTCCTGAAATCCTCCAAAAATCCTTCAGAAATCGTAGTAAATTGTCATTGTAAACTTGGGAAAAGGTGCAAAAAATTGAACTCCCTTATGGTTAACATTTAACAGGAAAGGAACATCACCTCGATATACAACTTCTTCAGGCAAGGAAAGCATCTCAGGCAACTGACAACTTGGTCCTGGTTGGGGCCGATGATTCTAGTGCCAAGACCTTCACCAGCCCGAATCTGGGTGAATCTTTCTTTGGATGATGATGAACATACATCTTCAAAACTAGAAATAATGTTGATATCAAGAAGGATAGGTATAAGGCGATTGTTGTACCTGAAAGTAGTAGTATTTGACAGACGAGTAGCCCACCACTGTCAATTTCGGCGCAGAAATGACATTGATTCTTGTTGGACCTTGTTGATCAAGTACAAGTAATCTCTCAAGTGAAGGTGTGTCCTCAATGACCACATTGTGGTCCACCTTTTTGTGATCTCTCGTTGCAGCACGAGCAACACACATAAATAGTCCGGAGAGTCCGGGAGGTGATGTGCAAGGTACTCGACCAATTCATAGCCTGAAGACGAAGGAACTCGAGTGCAGTACAGCAGCGAAGCAGGCGCTCCATGTCATCCTTTGGGATGCATACGACGATGAGCTCGAGGTGCTTCAGTCGTGGTAGAAAAAGAGCGGGCGCATCATTGGGGGGATGGCAGTTCATGAAATTGGCGAGGCGCAGCGTGGGCGCGAAGCGGAGCGCGGACGTTGGCAGCAAGCGCATATGCCCATCATTAAAACTGAGCTTCTCGAGCTGATCTATGGCGGGTGATCGGAACCACTCGTCAAGCTTGGCTCGGTCCTTGCCATTGGAACATAACTTGCCCGTGATAAGGCCTTTGATTGGGCCATGGTGACTGCCGAGGATCTGGGAGAACTCGTCCAAGCTTTTGTGATAGCCATGGCAGAGCTCGTGGGCGTCGAGGAGGTCGATAGGGGTGAGGAGCCATAGGGGGCGCCACCGCCGGGAAAGGGCGGCTGTCCTCGCCCGATATTTGATTGGGAGGAGGGATATGATGACTCTCCATATCACCAGGGAGGTTGTTGATGAAGTCTAGGCCTGCTGGAATCGCTTGCGGTTCTTTCTCGACCCGCCTCCGCTTGTTGGCAGCCTCGTTCTCCACCTCGTCGGCGGCGACGGAAATCTCTGTCTCCATATTCACGCCATGCTTCGATGCTTCAGCAGCCCCGACGTCGCCACTCCCTCCAATGGGGCGCTTCGGCAACATCCTCATACACTGACGGCTTTGAGGACTAAGAGCGGCATCGAGGATGCGGGCGGAGAGAGAGGATTGTGCATGTGGCCAGGATGGGGGGGGGGTGCGGCCGCTCGGCCATGCCATTAATACAGACCAGTGGGAGCGAGGCGGGCGGTGGTCCAAGGCTGTCTCGCTTCCCGGTGAGAATGACTGCTTAATCAATGAATGAAATCTATGCTTAATTACTGAATTTTAGTTGCAAAAATTAGATAGTGCTAGTGGTTTTTAGCTGCATATTTTGACAAATCACAGTGTTTCTTGGCTTAGCGCCGAATTCTGGCTTTAATTTGCATACCGTAATCTGAATCGTTTGCGTTGAAGAGATGCACAGATCCTGCGTTGAACAGCTTGCACGCTTCCGGTGAGCTCGCACCATCGATCAGCGCCGCACGCCTCCTGCTCGATCACGCACTGTTCGCAGACGGCACCTCCTATAGCCATTAAAACCAAGACACATGGCGTCAGCGTGAATGGTTAATGTAATGCACATGGTTTGAATTATACAAATGTTTGAGATATTAAAGTGGCAGCTATTTTTTCAAAATGCCTTTGCTGGCTGTTATTCGAGTGCGCCTTCTCTCAAAATGGACACGAAAAATACTACAGCATGTTGGGTTCCATTCCATGATAGCATGCCAAGTTTCATGAATTTCGGACGAGTTTTGGATTTACTAGAATTTAAAAAAAGTATCTCAACGTTTGCCGACAATCAACGATGCCCTTGGTGTTTGAAATTCATTCTCATTTCTTGCATGGGACCTAAGCATGCACCCAAGGACACATATTTGATTTTCCAACCAATTTATATGCACTGGAGCATGTGCATGTAGGTCAAATTTGAATTATGCACATAAAATTCCTAGAAAACCCAGTTAATGTATAAAAATGTCCAAAGGAACCCTGAAAAATTTCATAATTTAACACAACACTCCTGTTGTTCTATGTTGACACTAGAAAATTTTCGAAAGCAATAAGAGGCAGCGGATATCATTTCGTGCCCAAAGGTCGGACGTTCCCTACGAAAACCATCAGGCTTGTTGTGAGAAGCTCTGGTTTGTGAGAAACTTATACCCAAACCTGCCCCAAATGGGACAAAAATTTTACCACGACATGTTGATGCCGCTCCATGATAGCATACCAAGTTTCATGAGTTTCAGCCGAGTTTTGGATTTACTAGAATTTAAAACCAGGTATCTCAATGTTGCGGCCGAGTGATGGTGGCAGGGTGTTTTACATTCTTTCGCATTTCTTGCATGGGACCTAAGCATGCAACCAAGGACACATATTTGAATTTTCAACCAATTTATGTGCATTAGAGCATGTGCATGTAGTTCAAATTTGAGCTATGCACATAAATGCATTGAAAACTCAATTAATGCATAAAAATGTCCAAACCAACCCCGAAAAATCCCAAAAATTGACACAACACTCTTGTTGTTCTATGTTGACACAAGAATTTTTTTGAAAGCAATAAAAGGCAATGGATATCGTTTCATCCCCAAAGGTGAGACGTTCCCTACTGAAACCATCAGGCTTGTTGTGAGAAGCTCTGGTTTGTGAGAAGCATATCCCCAAACCTGCCCCAAATGGGACAAAAAATTTACCACGACATGTTGATGCCGCTCCATGATAGCATGCCCAGTTTCATGAATTTCAGACGAGCTTTGGATTTACTAGAATTAAAAAACTAGGTATCTCAATGTTTGCAGACGAGTGACGGTGGCAGGATGTTTGACATTCATTCCCATTTCTTGCATGGGACCTAAGCATGCAACCAAGGACACAGATTAGAATTTTCAACTAATTTATATGCATTAGAGCATGTGCATGTAGTTCAAATTTGAATTATGCACATGAATGCATAGAAAACTCAGATAATGTATAAAAATGTCCAAGCGAACCCCGAAAAATCCCAAAAATTGACACAACACTCGTGTTTTTCTATGTTGACACGAGAAACATTTTGAAAGTAAGAAGAGGCAACAGATATCATTTCGTCCCCCAAGGTGGCACGTACCCTACCGAAACCATCAGGCTTGTTGTGAGAGAAGCTCTGATTTGCAAGAAGCTTATACCCACACCTGCCCCAAAATGGGACAATATTTTTACCACAGCATGTCGCTGCCGTTCCATGATATCATGTCAAGTTTCATGAATTTCAGATGAGTTTTCGATTTAATAGAATTTTAAAACCATGTATCTCAATGTTAGTGGCCGAGCGACAGTGTCAAGGTGTTTGACATTCATTCTCATTTCTTGCATGTGACCTAATCTTGCACCAAGGACAAACATTTGATTTTGCAACCCGTTTTTATGGACTAGAGCATGTGCATGTAGTTCAATTTTGAATTATGCACATAAATGCCTAGAAAACTCAATTAATGTATAAAAATGTCCAAACAATCCCCGAAAAAATCCGAAATTTAACACGACTCTCCTATTGTTCTATGTTGACACCAGGAAAAAATTGAAAGGAAGAAGAGGCGACGAATATCGTTTTGTCCACAAAGGTGACACGTTTCCCTAACGGAACCATGAGGCTTTCTTGTGAGAAGCTCTGGTTTGTGAAAAGCTTATACCACAGCCTCCCCAAATGGGACAATATTTTTTATCCCAGCATGTTGATGCCATTCCATGACAGCATGCCAAGGTTCATGAATTTTAGATGGGTTTTGGATTTACTAGAATTACACAAGCAAGTACCTCAACATTTGCCGGAGAGCCACAGTGCTGTGGTGTTCGAAATTCATCCCCATTTCTGATGAGGACATCAATACCATTGTTACACGCACATCCCCTACTGTTACATATACTGGACCAATTACTAGAGGTCGCGCACACCAATTAAATTACAAGGTACTTTTGTTTCTTGGTAATGATTCTAATGTTCATGAGAATATGATGCCTAAATTGGATACATTTGTTTTTCTTACAATTGAAGGGCCTAGCTTGGAGAAGGATGAACATTGGAGCAAGAACAAGCATGGAGTTGATGGCATGCGCAATGGGAACAAGAACGGAGTTACAAGTGAGGATTTCAGGACTTTCAAGCCACCATAAGAAGTGCATGAAGCCTTGGACGAAATGTACAAGATGCCATTTCATAAATTTCGTCCAGAGGCTATTCTAGGTGCTGCGTCACCTTATTATTGGTCCAGGCCCATGTAATTTCGAAATACATAAGTATAGGCTGTTTTTAGAGTCCGTATGTGTGGGGAAACAAGAGATAGGGTTGGTTTCGGACCCCTTCTCCAAGGGCCACGAAATTCCGCCCTCTTCCTCCATATATACATCCCTTAGGGCACCGTTTAGACTTTGGGTTTTGTTTAGATTAAAAGTTCGCCATAGCTGCAACTTCGCGTACTTTGTTTGTGTTCAACGACCAGACAAAGGCGTCACAGAACCCCACCTTCATCAATAAAGCTTTCCTCTTATATTTGCAATATCCAGATTGCAATCTTAGTTTTCTTGCTTGTTCTTCGTTTGCTCGCAGGAAACAGACCTTCGTGGTCAGGTTGATCGTGCTTCGGCGTGGTCAATAACCCTCTGAAGTTGGTTTAGCGATTGCTAAGGCGCGACGTCTCACACATTCTTAGTCGGATCTTCAAGGTCGACTCCCACAGAAAACGATAGCCAACATCTCATCGAAACATCGGGACACCTTCGCCTCTATCAAGTGGTATCAGATTTCCAGGTTGCTCGGTGAGATTCTACAGTTTTTCGTAGTTTAGATCGAGTCTGTTCTTCATACTTATAGTCCACGAAAAAGCCAAAAAAAATTAGGGTTAGTTCATCCTATCAGAACCAGTCTGAGCCTTTGCATAGTATTTTCAGTATTTTGCTTTGTTGAATTTGCGGTTGCATCATCGTGTCAAGTTGCTGGTCTTAGCGTCTAGTCTTTTAGAGTTTCGAGTTCTGGTCATAAGTTGTCACGCCGCCACCGCACCATCATCATCGCCCCTGCCACCTACCACCACCGCTTATCCGCCACTGCCCTGAATCTGTATCCATATACCACCACCAATCCGTATCCATATACCACCACCGATCCATATCCATATACTACCACTGCTGCCCTATACCACCACCATATATTCACCACAATTCCGAGTCCTTTCATATTAGGTTTGTTTTCGAGATCCATCTAGTTTCCAATTCGTGTTTCCTTGCCTGAGTTGGTTTCGAAAAAAAAAGGAGTCTGGAGACCCCCGGGCAGTTTTTAGGCCAAAATTTCGGCGACCGAAACATTTTTTCCCTATCCTATTTTTTGGTTTTTCTGAGTCTTTTGAGACACTTGCCATCATAGTGATTTTTTGTCGCACTTTTTCGTCATCACTGCCCTGATTTTCGAAAAAAAAGTCAAAAAAATTTCGTGCCCATCCTGTCAGTTTGACTTGGGAAGAGTTTTGAGACACTCGCCATTATAGTGATTTTTCGCAAAAAAAAAGGAGCGCAAAAAAAAAGAGCGAAAAAACAGAGCGAAAAAAATTCCAAAATGTGCTTTTCCCTTGTTTACGTGCAGCGCCGTGATTTTTTTAGTGTTCTAGGCTCGCGTCTCTAGCACGGTCTAGCCTAGGACCAGCACAGTACAGTCGTCAAGCGTTTATTCAACTTTGCATCTCTGAATTGATTTTGCTGACCCTTTTTCCTACCACATTATAAGCCTTCCTAGCTCCACATACATCTACATCGTGCGTTTGACTCTCCCTGGTAATCGCTCTATCCAAGCTTTGAGAGTTTTGACTACATCGGTTGCCGATCACCTTTCTTCTTTGGGTAAGAACCGGTAAGAATTTGAGATTTGCTTGACGGATTTGTGACACCCACCACCACCACCACTTGTTAGTAGTCTATAGGATCATATTCTTGTGTGTTTATATTGTCGCTAACCATGCCAGGATCACAAGCGACGAGATTGACCGGGAGAACTTAACGAACAAGGCGCTTCATGATAAGTTTCAAGAAATGATGACCGAACAGGTGCAAGATGTGCTGAACAATTTTGAAGAGGCCATGGATAAGATCACTGGCCTTGAGAAGACGTTCGAAACAAAGCTCGATAACAGATTTAATGAACTGCTTGCACGTCTTCCACCACCGGCTGCACCTGCCGCACCTCTGCAACAACAACAACAACAACAACAACAACAACAACAACAACAACAACAACAACAACAACAACAACAACAACAACAACAACAACAACAACAACAACAACAACAACAACAACAACAAGAACAACAACAAGAACAACAACAAGAACAACAACAAGAACAACAACAAGAACAACAACAACAACAACAACAACAACAACAACAACAACAACAACAACAACAACAACAACAACAACAACAACAACAACAACAACAACAACAACGACAACAACAACAACGACAACCACAACGACAACGACAACGACAACGAGACGAACACGACGACAACAACGACGACGACAACGACAACAACAACGACAACAACAACGACAACAACGACAACAACAACAACAGCAACAACAACAACAACAACAACAACAACAACAACAACAACAAGAATAAAGAATAAAGAATAAAGAATAAAGAATAAAGAATAAAGAATAAAGAATAAAGAATAAAGAATAAAGAATAAAGAATAAAGAATAAAGAATAAAGAATAAAGAATAAAGAATAAAGAATAAAGAATAAAGAATAACAATAACAAAGAATAAAGAATAACAACAAAGAATAAAGAATAAAGAATAAAGAATAAAGAATAAAGAATAGCAACAACAACAACAACAACAACAACAACAACAACAACAACAACAACAACAACAACACCGACTACCTCCACGTTGCGAAACAGCCCTCCGCCAAGCGAGCCGTGTTCTTCTTGAGCCTGGCCAACCTATTGGTGCTGCTGTTGATACTTTTGTGGCTCCTGCTGCTGATGAGGAGGAGGATGATTATGTGGGAGATTACGAGGATGAGGTTGATCAAAATCAGAACTACGTGCAACCACCAGCACCCGGTCGTCCACATGCAAATAATCGCAATGGTAGGCCTGCATTACGAGCTCAGGTACGAGATCATGACCATCTTCCTAAACTGAAATTTAATATTCGACCATTTGAGGGTAGATATGTTCCTGATATATATCTTACTTGTGAGTTAGAAACCAAACAATGTTTTACATGTTTAGAATATCCCGAGGAGAGACGTGTTGCTGCTGCACTTTGTGCTTTCACTAGTTTCTTGTGTATGGTGGTCTGAACATCGTAGATTATATCCGAATAATATTCCAACTACTTGGGCTGCTTTGAAAACTGCTATGCATACTCGTTGGGTTCCACCATATTATCAACGTGAATTACTTCAAAAATTGCAGCGTTTAAGACAAGGAAAAAATTTCATAGAGGAATATTATCAGGAATTACAAACTGGCATGATTAGATGTGGTATTATTGAGGATAATGAAGCTATGGTTGCACGTTTTATGGGTGGATTAAATAGAGAGATTCAGACCATTCTAGAGTATAAGGAGTATAATAATATCACTCATTTATTCCATCTTGCTTGTAAAGCTAAACGTGAAGTGCAGGATCGACATGCATTTGCACAAACTAACTTTTCTGCAGGTCAACCTTCATCATGGACACCACGTGCATCCTCTAATTCCACTGCACCATCACCTCCATCGGGTGCCACCTCCAACCGTGATACAAGAAAGCAGGCACAACCACCACTATCTGCCAAGAGCACACCTGTCGGACCTGCATAGAGCTCTTCTTCTTCCATGGCATCAACAAGGCACACAAGTGATATTATTTGTCGTCATTGTAAGGGAAGAGGTCATTATGCGAGAGAATGCAAATCTCAGTGTGTGATGATTGCTACAGAGGATGGTGGGTATGAGTCCGCTAGTGACTATGATGAGGAGACTTTGGCTCTTATTACACGTGAAGAACACGGTGGAGATGATTCTGATCATGAGACGCAATACATGGCTCCTGAAGATGCTGACAGGTATGAATGTTTAGTTGCTCAACGTGTTTTGAGTGTGCAGGTTACACAAGCGGAGCAAAATTAGAGGCATAATTTGTTCCATACAAAGGGAGTTGTGAAGGAACGTTCTATTCGCATCATCATAGATGGAGGGAGCTGCAACAACTTGGCTAGCATGAAGATGGTGGAGAAGCTATCTCTCACCACAAGACCACATCCACATCCTTACTACATCCAATGGTTCAACAACAGCGGCTTACTACATCCAATGGTTCAACAACAGCGGCAAGGTTAAGGTACACACGTACTGTTCGTGTGCATTTTAGTATCTCTACATATGCTGATTATGTTGATTGTGATGTGGTACCTATGCAAGCATGTTCCTTATTACTTGGTAGACCATGGCAATTTGATAAAAAATTTGTACACCATGGTAGAAACAATCAATATACTCTTGTTCATAAGGATGAAAATATTACTTTGCTTCCTATGACTCCTGATTCCATTTTGAAAGATGATATTAATACAGATAATAAAGCAAAACAGGAAAAAAATAAGAGTGAAAATCATATTGTGGCAAAAGAATTTGAGCAACAAATGAAGCCTAATAATAAACCATCTAGTGTTGCTTCTGAAATTAAATTGAAAAGTGCATGTTTACTTGCCACCAAATCTGATATTGATGAGATAGATTTTAGCAAATCTGTTTGCTATGCTTTTGTGTGCAAAGAGGCATTATTTTTATTCGAGGACGTGCCTTCCTCTTTGCCCCTGCTGTCATTAACATTTTGTAGGAGTTCGCTGACGTCTTCCCACAAGACGTGCCACCGGGATTACCACCTATTCGAGGGATTGAGCATCAAATTGACTTAATTCCCGGTGCATCGCTACCCAACCGTGCACCATACTGTACCAATCCAGAGGAGACGAAGGAGATTATGCGTCAAGTACTGGAGCTGCTCGACAAAGGTTATATACGCGAATCTCTTAGTCCTTGTGCTATTCCTATTATACTAGTGCCAAGAAAGGATGGTACGTCGCGTATGTGTGTTGATTGTAGAGGCATTAATAATATTACTATTCGTTATCGTCATCCTATTCCTAGGCTAGATGACATGCTTGATGAATTGAGTGGCTCTACAATATTCTCCAAAGTTGATTTGCATAGTGGATACCATAGAATTTGTATGAAATTGGGATATGAATGGAAAACAACATTTAAAACTAAGTTTGGTTTATATGAGTGGTTAGTCATGCCTTCTGGGTTAACTAATGCACCTAGTACTTTCATGAGACTGATGAACGAAGTTTTACGTGCTTTCATTGGATGAGTTTTGGTAGTCTATTTTGATGATATACTGATTTATAGCAAACCTTTGGAAGAACATTTGGAACATTTACGTGCTATTTTTATTGCTCTACGTGTTGCACGTTTGTTTGGTAACCTTGGGAAGTGCACCTTTTGCACCGACCGAGTATCTTTTCTTGGCTATGTTGTTACTCCACAGGGAATTGAAGTTGATAAAGCCAAGATTGAAGCTATTGAGAGTTGGCCGCAGCCCAAAACGGTCACACAAGTGATGAGTTTTCTTGGACTCGCTGGTTTCTATAGGCGTTTTGTAAGAGATTTTAGCACCATTGCTGCACATCTCAATGAGCTTACAAAGAAGGATGTGCCTTTTGTTTGGGGTACCACACAGGAAGAAGCCTTCACGATATTGAAAGATAAGTTGACACATGCTCCTTTACTCCAACTTCCTGATTTTAATAAGACTTTTGAGCTTGAATGTGATGCTAGTGGAATTGGATTAGGAGGTGTGTTATTACAAGATGGCAAACCTGTTGCATACTTTTATGAAAAATTGAGTGGGCCTAGTCTGAATTATTCTACTTATGATAAAGAATTATATGCTCTTGTTCGGACTTTATAAACATGGCAACATTATTTATGGCCCAAAGAATTTGTTATACATTCTGATCATGAATCTTTGAAACATATTAAAAGTCAAGCTAAACTGAATCGTAGACATGCTAAATGGGTTGAATTCATTGAGACTTTCCCTTATGTCATTAAACACAAGAAGGGTAAAGAAAATGTTATTTTTGACGTGTTGTGTCGTCGATATACTATGCTTTCACAACTTGACTTCAAAATATTTGGTTTGGAGACCATCAAAGATCAATATGTGCATGATGCTGATTTTAAAGATATAATGCAGAATTGTAAAGAAGGAAGAACATGGAACAAGTTTGTCGTTAATGATGGATTTGTGTTTCCTGCTAACAAGCTATGCATTCCACTAGCTCCGTTCGTCTTTTGTTGTTGCAGGAGGCGCATGGAGGAGGATTCATGGGACACTTTGGCGTGAAGAAGACGGAGGATATACTTGCTACACATTTCTTTTGGCCAAAGATGAGACGGGATGTTGAGCGTTTTGTTGCTCGCTGCACTACATGTCAAAAAGCTAAGTCGCGACTCAATCCTTATGGTTTATATATGCCTTTACTGTACCTAGTGTTCCTTGGGAGGATATATCTATGGACTTTGTTTTAGGTTTACCTTGAACAAAGAAGGGAGGGATAGCATATTTGTTGTCGTGGATAGGTTCTCGAAAATGGCACACTTTATACCATGTCATAAAAGCGATGATCTTTGTTAATGTTGCTGATTTGTTCTTTCGTGAAATTATTCGCTTGCATGGTGTGCCAAATACTATTGTTTCATATCGTGATACTAAATTTCTTAGCCACTTTTGGAGATGCTTATGGGCTAAGTTGGGGACTAAAC
The DNA here is from genome assembly GCA_021605145.1 of Aegilops bicornis. NCBI lineage: Eukaryota > Viridiplantae > Streptophyta > Magnoliopsida > Poales > Poaceae > Aegilops > Aegilops bicornis. The sequence continues at coordinate 379,060,279 of CM038675.1, read as the reverse complement.
TACTTTTTAGTACTACTTGTCACCCCCAAACTGACGGACAAACTGAAGTAGTCAATAGAACATTGTCTACTATGCTTAGGGCTGTTTTGAAGAATAACAAGAAAATGTGGGAAGAATTCTTGCCTCATATTGTTTGCTTATAATCGTTCATTGCATTCTACTACTAAGATGTGCCCTTTTGAAATTGTGTATGGTTTCCTACCTCGTGCACCTATTGATTTGTTGCCTCTTCCATCTTCGGAGAAGGTTAATTTTGGTGCTAAACAACGTGTTGAATTGATTTTAAAAATGCATGAGTTAACTAAGGAAAACATTGAGCGTATGAATGCTAAATATAAACTTACTAGAGATAAGGGTAGAAAACATGTTGTGTTTGCACCTGGAGATCTTGTTTGGTTACATTTTCGTAAGCATAGATTTCCTGATTTGCGCAAATCAAAGCTAATGCCACGTGCTGATGGTTCTTTTAAGGTGTTAGAGAAAATAATTGATAATGAATATAAACTTGAGCTACCTGCAGATTTTGGGGTTAGTCCCACTTTTAACATTGCAGATTTGAAGCCTTATTTGGGTGAGGAAGATGAGCTTCTGTCGAGGATGACTTCATTTCAAGAAGGGGAGGATGATGAGGAAATCAATACCATTGTTACACCCACAGCCCCTACTGTTACATATACTGGACCAATTGCTAGAGCTCACGCACACCAATTAAATTACCAGGTACTTTTGTTTCTTGGTAATGATTCTAATGTTCATGAGAATATGATGCTGCCTAAATTGGATACATTTGTTTTTCTTACAATTGAAGGGCCTAGCTTGGAGAAGGATGAACATTGGAGCAAGAACAAGCATGGAGTTGATGGCATGCGCAAGGGGAACAAGAACAGAGTTACAAGTGATGATTTCAGGACTTTGAAGCCACCATAAGAAGTGCATGAATCCTTGGACAAAATATACAAGATGCCACTTCATAAATTTCGTCCAGAGGCTATTCTAGGTGCTGCATCACACTACTAGGAAAAAGGCTACTAGCAGCGCGGGTAAAATGGCTACTAGCAGCGCGGGTACCCGCGCTCCTAATAAGGCGCTACAGCTAATAGTTAGTAGTAGCGCGGGTGCAACCCGCGCTACTAGTAATGAAATAGTAGTAGCGCCTCTGGTTTTTTCCCACGCTACTACTAAAAAGTTAGTAGTAGCCTGGATGCAAACCCACGCTACTACTAACGAAGTAGTAGTAGCGCGTCCGGTGTTTTCCCACGCTACTACTAACTAATTAGGAATTAAAAAAAATCCACCAATTCCATTCCATGCATACAATTCCAACTAAAACAAACACATATTTGCAATAAACCAGCAGCATTACACATCATTACTAATCCAAGATTTATAATAAACCAACGGCATTAGAGCACATCCTGTAAGAGCATACATATTGTCATGGTTTTTCATGCCTTCAATTAAAACACCTACACTTTTTGAAGTCACTTACTCCCAGCTAGTGCAAACACAGTTACAAGCAAACCAAAATGCATAAAAACACCAAACAGTGGCATCCTATCTCTCCAAATGATCCACTCCTCTGCATCCTTGCTAGCATCTTCACGATAAGCAAATCCATGGAAAATAGTCAACTTAGCTTGTACTCCCTCTGTCAACTATCCAGAGTAGATTTTATCCATTGCCCTGGCCATGTTCAAGAAACACTAAATCAACTATCCCGAGTAGATTTTCTTCCTTGCATGAACTGGTTTGCAAACAAAAATAGAACTCCGTTACTAAATATTGACTTAATGTGGAAGAAGATAAATTCTGGTACCTTTATAAAAATCTCCCTACTAATGTAGTAGCACATGAAGTAACAATCATAGGTATATCAGCATCATGGTTACAAAAGCTTTTGTGCAAAACTATAAAGCAAGAGAAGTTAGAGACGTGAACCATCGGTTTCACATAGGAAATGTAAACATATGATATTAGATGAAAGGCAGCAAGCATACTCTTTCTCAAACAAACTTCTCGTCTGTGTACATAACAGTAGCATGGAGTGGCAATGCTAGTGCATGGTTAGATAACGCTCTACTGACCATGCTTTGTACCAACCTAGATATTTATGCAAGATACCACATACTAAGCTTGTGGTTAGCTGATCCGTTGGTTTGTCGTAAAATATTAGGGAAAGAAAGGGCATAAAGGATGATGAGATGATGGACCCTCGTTTCACATTATACCTGATATGAAATGCAGCTACCATAAATTTGCTTGCCACCTCATAGATGTTGAAAAAAGTCTTGACAACAAGGAAACTTCAAACGATACTTCCATGGCATGACAAATGAATGACTTCCCGCACAAATTGTACTTTGCTAGAATAAGAAAATTAATGCAAGATCCATGATGTGTTCATTACCATTTGTGTCATCCTCTGTATGGTACTTAAGCTATTCCTCTGAATCTGCTGAAAATTGTCTCACCCTCGAGATCTTTAATAAAAGAAATCAACATTTTTGTGATTTGAAGTTCTTTTTTATATGTGATGGTCCTAGCATTCCAAAAAAATATCAAAAATATTCTAAACATAATCTAACGACAGAGGACAAAGTAATATTCATCTTCACTTATTACCTGGGTTCATTGGATGAAAGAAACCAATGTGTTTACAGATAGAGATTATTTAAGTCCATGAAATATCGAACACAAATCAAACTTCTCGAGAAAATTGTTGAATAGAGTGTAGATCACTATCCTTGTGGTTCAATTAATTGGATAACCTGCATTGTAGAAAGTCACAGTAGGTTTAGCGCATAAGAAGCAACAGATTTCCATTGGCAATTACTTGTAGGTTAAACCAAAACTTATCAAATATTACGTCTTTGACATGGCAAGTTATTATTATTAAGCATGCTGAATTCACTACCGACACAGGCTGGATGCTTAAAAATATGTAACCTGAACATTTATAAATTCCTTGTCCTTGTTGTACCAGATGGCTAAACTCAGGAACCTCAAAGAGGTTAGACCATGCTGCCAATACTCAATTAACTTCGACAACACATGGTAACAAAGAATCTAATAAGACTCATGAAATCCCTATCGCCCTGCCCATAAGAACTAATCATTCCTAATTACATGTGGACTTATGTGCCATATTTCATGAACTTGTGATTCTCTTGTAAGAGATTAACTTGTTTGCGAAGTGGAAAAGCAGTGATAAAATAGGACATACTTGAGATGTCTTGACTTATAATCCCATAATATATATAAGCATAACTAATTGCGTAGAGTAATCTTTGGGATAAATAAAGAAACTTTAATTCACATTTTCCCTATTTGCATATAGTAGTAGCCAGATCTATAAAAATTAAACATCAACTCCTTTGTCATGTAAGCATGACGCACTTGCACAAAGAAGTTGCCGGATTGTCGAAAATCTATGACACCTGTGAGATCGAACGAAGCTTAGCATTCAATACTCGTCAATTAATTTGTAGAAGAACCAATTTCCTCCGCTATTCGGCAAGAAGAAAAATTGTAAGTTGTCCGTACATAGCTCTGCAGAAAAAGGAGCCCGGAAAATCACTTAACCAATAATTCACATCTATCAATGTATGAAACTATGGAATGCATCAATATGCATCATGCAAATATGATAGCATACCAGCCGTGAGGAGCTTTGCATATTTCAGAGAGAGAGAGAGAGAGAGAGAGAGGCGAGCTTTGCATATGCACCCTGCCTGAATAAATTGGCAATGATTCAATGAGAGCATCAACAGATTGCATACAACACACCGACTGTCACGAACCCGGCGGACGAGGAGTTTATTACGATAAACAAACACAAAGTCCTATCTAATAATACGATCGGATGGACAATCTGACACCTTTGCTCATGTGTTAAGAGTCTAGCACATAGGTCTACGTAAACAGGCAAGAACGCATCTGAACATAGGTAGCAAATTTAAGCTATCTCGGTGCAGCATGTTTGTGTATAAATTGATGAAGTGCACAAATAAACCGATGACAACTCCAAGTGGCGAGATAGCCGGACGGTGGCGAAACATTGGCCAGAGTAGAACCGAAAACGAAGCCGTTGGGTATCACCGATCCGGCAACGAATTGCACAATGTATGCGCTTCTAGAGAAGTATGTATGCAGGAAGTAAATTCTAACCGCTTTCTTTTGAATCCAATTTCAAATTAGATTAGAAAGATAGAAAGGCCATGAGGATGGGAAAATCAAATTAAATGTAGCATGATGGAGCGATCAGGAACAGCACCTGCAGCCCAATCATGCAGCTTAGACCTGAGGCACTAACGCATCATCGATCTGCATCGCCCCTGAGGCTCCAGTGATCCCCCGATTTGGTCCCCAAATCGACCCCCAAATCCCTAGAGTTCCGTGGCGGAATACATGGGCGCCCGATGGAGCACCATGGCGACGGCTCTTCCTACCTAGTGCCTACGCTGGCGGTCCGTGAAGCGAGACCGGCCTCGGACGGGGTATCCGGGCTGGCGGCGGGGCGGACTCGATCTGGCTCGATTCTTCATGCGGGAGGTCGATGTAAGCGAGGAATCGAAGGAAATCCGAGGAAAGATAAGGGCTTCCTTACGGGAGGAGGAAGGTTTCTCGCTGGTGCTCCGGTGGAGATGGGCGGCGAGGGTTTCCGTGGCGAGAGGCTTCGGGCGGCCTCTCTGGTAACGCCCTCCGACTCGTCCGCCGTGCGTGGGCGCTTCTCGTCGTGATCGCGGGCTCCTCCCTCTTCTTCAGCGCTTCTGCAAGAGATCTTGGTGCTCCTCCTCGTCTGCGCCATCGGCCACGGGAGGAAGGAGGAGAGCAAGAGGCGGGCGAGAGGAGGAAGGGAAGGGAGGGAGGAGGAGGAGGTGGGGTGTTCTTGTGGCCGGTGCTTGCGTAACCGGCCGGGCGTGGGTGGGGTGGCGAGGAGATTGTGGGGAGAGGAGCAGGTGGGTTGCACCGCCGAGATCGTGCGGAGTTCGTGAGAGAGAGTGGTGGGGTGGGAGCGGATCGGGCCGGGGTGGATGGTGCGGTAGTGGACACGGTTAGTAATAGCGTGGGGGTCTTACCTGAGCTATAGCTACCTACTCCCTCCGTTCCCAAATAATTGTCTTTCTAGCCATCTCAAATGGACTACAACATACGGATGTATATAGACATGTTTTAGAGTGTAGATTCACTCATTTTGCTCCGTATGTAATCACTTGTTGAAATCTCTAGAAAGACAATTATTTAGGAACGGAGGGAGTACTTAGTAGTAGCACGGGTTTTATACCCCACGCTGCTACTATGGCCTGTTTCAGAGGTATGATGAAGATCATTTAGTAGTAGCGCGGGTTTATACCCCTCGCTACTACTACCAGATTATTAGTAGCGCGGTTTTTATACCCCACGCTGCTACTAATTAGTGGTAGCGTCCGTTTTTAGACCGCACTACTGATAAACTTCTGTGTATAAGGTTTTCCCTAGTAGTGTCACCTTATTATTGGGCCAGGCCCATGTAATTTCGAAATACATAAGTATAGGCTATTTTTAGAGTCCGTATGTGCCGGGAAACAAAAGATAGGGTTGGTTTCGGACCCCTTCTCCAAGGGCCACGAAATTCCCCCCTCTTCCTCCATATATACAGCCCTTAGGGCACCGTTTAGACTTTGGGTTTTGTTTAGATTAAAAGTTCGCCATAGCTGCAACTTCGTACTTCGTTTGTGTTCAACGACTGCATAACCAAGGCCACGTAACCCCACCTTCACCAATAAAGCTTTCCTCTTATATTCGCAATATCCATATTGCAATCTTAGTTTTCTTGCTTGTTCTTTGTTTGCTCGCAGGAAACAGACCTTCGTGGTCAGGTTGATCATGCTCCGGCATGGTCAATAACCCTCGATAGTTGGTTTAGCGATTGCTAAGGCGCGACACTTCGCACGTTTGTAGTAGAATCGTCAAGGTCGACTCCCACAGAAAACGATACCCAACATCTCATCGAAACATCGAGACACCTTCGCCTCTATCAATTTCTTGCATGGGACATAAGCATAAACCCATGGACACATATATGATTTTACAACCCATGTTGGTGCACCGGAGCATGTGCATGTAGTTTAATTTTGAATTGTGCACCTGAAATGGCTAGAAAACCAATTTAATGTATAAAATGTCCAATCGAACCCTGAATAATTCCAATTCTTTTACGACACACATATAGTTGCATGTTCACTGCAGATAAAAGGTCTAGCAATTAAAACACCGTCCATTACCGTTGTGACCCCATTATGTAATTCAAATCAAGATGAAAAATCAAGTAGATCCCACACACTTTAGTATCACCAACCGTGTGAGATGCAATACAAAATATCCTGGAGCACCGTCGGTGTATAGTACGCCTATGGCTTACACGAGAAGGTGCATCGGCTATAGTCCACAGCTGGCGTGTCAAGCACACTAGCTCGCTTCCCAAATATCATTTCACTTTTCAATCGTCGCCAGTGAAAGATGGGAACGTGGACCCGTGTCATGAGGGCAACTTCGGCGGCCAACTCAGGCGAGAGCGCGGCCGCAACTGCCATGTGCGTGCTAACAAGGTGCATGAGCGCGGCCGCAATCTGCGACCGGGCGGCCAAGGCAGCCCAAACGGCCGTTGTTGCTTCTTAGGTGGCGGCAGCAACATCTGCCTCGGGGATAACAACTGGCGAGAGTGGCACAACAGCTGTCCATTCCACAATGGCGGCCTTAGCCCTGATGGAGGCCGCCCACGCCCAGCTCGTGGCGGTCACTGCAAAAATCGAATGAAGCTTCTCTGACAATGGTCGGCAACCCATGGCTGAAGAGTTGGCAATCGCCGAGAGCGTTCGAGCAGCCGTCCGTTCCTCCGCCGCATACCTTGCGACAACGGAGCCCGTCCAAGCCCAGATCGCGGCCGCCCACGCCCAGCTCGTGGCGGCCTTTTCTAAAGAGATGGCGGACGCGGATGGCGAGATGCTTGCCGAGTATGGTGCGATGGATGCCATTGAGCCCCTTCCCCATGAGACCGTCGGGCGCGAGCTGGACATGAAGGCGGCGGTGGAGATCGACGAGCACCAGCCGTAGTAGTACTCTTTGTTTTGTTTAATTAAGAGCGTCGATCTTTAATTTGTTAGAGTAATGTTTAGGTCAACTAGCTCTGTTTAATTGCTGAACTTGCTCGATTAAGAAGTGTGGGTGTGTTGTAGTCTCTTTTGTGTACCCAAATTATGCAATGACGTGGATGACCACTCTAACCAGGGAAATTCGAACCAAAATTTTTGACGTTCAAACTCATCACACATGGGTTAAGCTATCTGAATCGTTTGTGATGTTCACATATCATACACAGTTTTGAATAAGGGACCGTGTCTGATGACACTTTGCTTGCCAGTTTTTTCGCTGAAGCGATTCCAAATTTTTGGCTTCCGCGGAAATATCTACCTCCCCGCCCCCTCCCCCTTACCAAAAGCCATATTTTTGTGCTTTAATTTTGAATTGTGCACCTGAAATGGCTAGAAAACCAATTTAATGTATAAAATTTCCAAGCAAACCCTGAATAATTCCAATTTTTTTACGACACACGTATAGTTGCATGTTCACTGCAGATAAAAGGTCTAGCAATTCAAACACCGTCCACTGCCGCTGTGACCCCATTATGTAATTCAAATCAAGACGAAAAAACAAGTAGATCCCACACAGTTTATTATAACCAACCGTGTGAGAAGCAACACAAAATATCTTGGAGCACTGTTGGAGTATAGTACGCATATAGATTACGCGAGAAGGTGCGACGGCTACAGTACACAGTCCGCTCTGAATAAGGGACCGTGTCTGATGACACTTTGCACGCCAGTTTTTCGCTGAAGCGATTCCAAATTTTCGGCTTCCGCGGAAATATCTACCTCCCTGCCCCTCCCCCTTACCAAAAGCCACATTTCCCCTGTTTCCGCCTTCCTTTCCAAGTTGAAACCTTCACTCCTTGCTTGCAGCGATGTCTCCTCACTGGCGACCCTCCTTCATGCTGCTCGGCCTCGCCTATCCAGGCAGGTAATCCACACCCGACCCCCATCCTCCTCCTCCTTCCATAGCTCACATGCCCCGACCACCGGCGCGACACCTTCCACCCAAATCACCGACCCCTCCACCAAATAAGCACCGCCCTAAGCCATGGTGCATGCAGTATAGCCAGGATCTCAAGGAGCATTTGGCAGCGGAGAAGCAAATTGCGGCCGCACGCGCGGATGAGGTCGCGATGGCTGCCATTCGTGCCGACCCCCAGATCTTGGAGGAGCACCTCGTCGTCGAGGCCAACGTCGACGCCTCGCGCGCCGACACTGCGACGCAGTTGGCTACTTTAAACGACAGTTCATGGCGTTTTCTCGAGGCCACCGTCGGTGCCTTCGACAAAGACTACGAGGTGTTTTCTCAGTGTGCACGTGCTTACCTCATCTCGAGAGCCAGCGGGTTGGTGCCCGGAGCAGCTCAGGCAACTCACCACTACGATGAGGGCACCCACGATGCGGAGGCCTCGCCCTCTTCCATGTCCAAGGAGTCAATCGTCATCGATATCTCCGACAATGAGGAGTAACTTGTCTTATTAGCTCACTATAAGGACCCATGTTCAGTTTGCTAGCTATTGCCTTTCCTTAACAAATTCTAGTGAATTGTGGTATCTACTTTTACCATGCAATCTTCTGCTCTAGTGTATATGTTCTATATGTCGTGCAATGTGGTGTTCAGTTAACTGTTTTGGTTCAATTATGCAAATGTGATGTTCAATTCTTCAGGGTGCAATTTTCCAAGTTGTCAAGCATGCTTGGTTTGGTTAACTGTCTGATCTTCTATTAGGAGTATGTTATATTGTGCAATGTGGAGCTCGGTTAACATTTGGTTCATTTGTTGTGGTGTTTAGGTAACTGCTTGGTTCAATTCTGCAATGCGATGTTCAATTGTTGTGGCTGCATTCTGTTATTGTATACCATGTGAGAAATAAATCGAATTTGGCTGTACTAAATACATAAGAAAGAAATACAATTGCTATATTTCCAAGTTGTTAAGCATGCTAGGTTTGTTTAACTCTCTGATCTTCTATTAGGAGTATGTTATATTGTGCAATGTGGTGCTTAGTTAATGTTTGGTTCATTTGTTGTGGTGTTTAGTTAACTGTTTGGTTCAATTATGCAATGTGATGTTCAATTGTTGTGGGGCATTCTGTTATTGTATACCATGTGAGAAATAAATCAAATTTGGCTGTACAAAATACATGAGAAACAAATACAATTGCTATATTTCGAAGTTGTTAAGCATGCTTGGTTTGGTTAACTGTCTGATCTTCTATCTGGAGTATGTTCTATTGTGCAATGTGGTGCTCAGTTAACGTTTGGTTCATTTGTTTTGGTGTTTAGTTAACTGCTTGGTTCAATTCTGCAATGCGATGTTCAATTGTTGTGGCTGCATTCTGTTATTGTATACCATGTGAGAAATAAATCGAATTTGGTTGTATTAAATACATGAGAAACAAATACAATTGCTATATTTCCAAGTTGTTAAGCATGCTTGGTTTGGTTAACTGTCTGATCTTCTATTAGGAGTATGTTATATTGTGCAATGTGGTGCTCAGTTAATGTTTGGTTCATTTGTTGTGGTGTTTAGTTAACTGCTTGGTTCAATTCTGCAATGCGATGTCCAATTGTCGTGGGTAGAATTTTGTATTGTTGTGCATGTGAGGAATAAATCAAATTTGGCTGCACTTAATACATGAGAAACATATGCAAGTGTTGTATTTCCTAGTTCTTAATTATGCTTGGTTTGGATAAATGGATTTTCCATGTGGCTTGAGTTAATTTGATGAATCTACAATGTGCTTATTTTCATCAACATATTTTACTGATAGCATGCGAACCCTTACTTAACCTAATGACTAACTACCTTATATGTGTTGCAGGGAAACAATGGGAAGCACCGAGGTTTACAATGAAGGTTAGCACGTGCATGGTCTGTTGTCTAATAGCACATTATTGTGCAATTGCAGGAACCATTCTAATATTTAGGTTTTTAACAATTTGGTCTTGAACATGTAGGTCCTGCTGCCAGAGGTTTTGACCCACTGTTCGACCCTTTTTGCATATGGGGAAATGAGTTGTCCATGAATATCAATCAAGTCAAGAAACTTAGAAAGATTGTTAGGATAAAGAAATTAGCGGCAAAAAACAACAAAATATTTGTCTGCACAATGAAGAAGACATCAGTTCACTACAAGATGGTACTAACTATTACACCTTGCCCTTTCTTATTCCTTTGCCCCATTTCCAATATAGAGAATATATTTATGCACATCCTTGTTTTCAGGCCTTTCCAAAGCAGTTCACTGATGCTTACCTCCCAAACCACCTCTATGGTCAGGAGGCGAGGAAAGTTTTCATACAACACCCACGGTTCAATATTGAAGTGTTCCTGAAGAGGATGAAGGATGGACGGTCAATCATCCACACACACTGGCCGAAAGTTGCAAAGACCTTCAACATGAATGAAGGCTCAATATTTGCCTTCCGCTTCAGCAGTTTTCCAAATGAGATGCATCTGTCTATGTACCATCTATGATGCCAATTTGAAAGGTTCTAGATGTTGCATCTGAAACTTGGTGCTGGTGTAGTTGTGCAACGGGGTAGCTAAGTGCTGAAGCTATATCATTTCTGTACTCGGATGTATTTCAATTATGAAATCCTGCTTCCTTAATATGGAAATGAAATATATTATGTGCTTAATATGAATGTCAATTAGATTAATAAATGGATTATCAATAATAGGGCAATTAGCCTGCTAATTGGGTTTTCCTATTGCAAACGGTTATTGAGAAAACACCGTGGGTGATGACCTTGGGCAACGCACACAGTTTCTAGGAATAAACCGTGCTGGTTCAATGAACAATCACACACGACATTCTCTTGAAAACTGTTTGTGTTAGGCCACCTTGCGCAAACGTTTTCTTTGGAGCGACTATGTGGGATGTATATACGAACAAAAATGTTTCGCGGGGACTGACTGTGTGGGATGTACTTGCAACCGGAAATGATTTCGCCTGTATAATTGTACCTTTTTAGCACTACTGTACGTATAAACATATTTGGTCGCTCGCTGGTCGCACACAACCTTATTTTTCCTAGCGTGTGTGCCAGGAGGGCATATCCCCGATGGTTTCTGGGTTGTGTGGGAAGGACCCCCCTATCACAGTCACTCACTAGGTGACGGTTCCAAACGCCGCCGCGGAAAGGGGTTAAAAACCATTTGTATAGCACCTCGCTGTACCAGTGACCATTCCATATGTTATATGGTGTCATTTCAACAGATTTGATGGCGCTCTTTTTCAGTGTAAAAGCCATAGTCTCTAAAGCATCACATTAAAAAGTATATTTGCAAATTTTTTAATGTCATCTTTGATCTCACCATGTCACGCATACTTTGATTACATCTACTCAAAACATTCTACTCTTAGTGATGTTCTGGGAAGTGCAAGCTATAAAATTCTTTTCATAGCTCATCAGACATTCGCTAAACTTGTAACTCAAATCTGCAATCGAATTGTAGAAGCATAACTTTTTGGTTACAACCAGTTCTACTTCATTCTAGAAAAAAACTTCTCGACACATTTCAAAAGATCCAGATTTATGTCTCGCTAAATATAAATATCTACTCGAGTCAACCTTGAAGATAGATAAATCCACTGCTTACAACAACACTTATTGGACTACACACGTTAATATGCATGTTCCAACTATTTTGTTGCTTGTTCTTTATTGCCCGTGAACGGTATTTTAGTTGACCTCAGTATTTGAATGGATAGATGATTTATAATTAGATGACTTCAAAATCCATCACTATGGAATTTCTCCATGTTGGTTTCTCCAATGTGACTAAATGCTTTGCCACACATCCATGGTATTCCTTTAGTCTTATGACATTTAGCGTCAGTGTTATGGATGTTCAATTTTATCATCAATATTCATAACATACATCCTATTCACAATAGGAGTATGGCCTTTTTGTTCATAACATCGAACAACTATTGTTCTCTTGCAACTTCTATGCAATGGGCTAGAGTGTACAATAACTCTAAAATGAATTATAACACTAATCATAGAGGTAATATGCTGATGGGGAGTCCTATAACTTCTACAAAGTCTCCATCAGGTATTTTAACCTCATTATTTGTTGGTTATTCATGCCATTGTAGTTTTTGCAACGATTTGCAATAGTATGCAATGGAGTCAATATCCTTATGATCAGCTTTTAACCATGATACCAAATAATTAATAATCAACAATTTGATCATAATTCCCAAGAACTACACTTGACCATTCTCTACATCTTATAACTTGTATGACATTCATACCTGAGCTGGGCATTCCAGTCTTCTTTTCTTTCTGCCTTTCTTACTTCTTATAATTTTACTTCCAATTATTTCCCCTACTCATAGAAGAAGCATTTAACTTTTAAGAGTGGCGTGAGATCCAAACTTCCCTAGGCAGGTAAGTCTTATTACATCCTTCAGGTTTGTTCTTTCTTTTTGAGTTCTCGCCATCAACTCATGACTGCCATTCTTCCAGATCTTGTGCATTTTAGTCGTAAACATAGTTGAACGCCTCACTAGATCTTGCAAACAGAACACTTCTTTAGATATTGCATATCTTTTAATCTTTGTTTGTTTCTGAAAACAATGTTCAGATACAAGTATATCGCATAACTATCCCAAGTATTTTGAAGCTCGGGTTTCTTGGAAGCAAGCAGACTGTAACGCAATTCTAGCCTTTTGGATCGATAGATGTGAGTCTCATTATCCATGGCTTCTACATGAGAGTATTGAAAGCATGCGATAGGACAAAATCCTTCTCGGCACTCTAGAGGGCGATCCTCTAATTACGTTTACCAATCATAAAGATTCAACCAGATAATAAAAACAGCTAATCAATTTCAACAAAAAAGGTGGAACCGCGAGCCATAATTCTACGACTATAATGCAAACTACACATAGACACTGTTCATAATTAATTTGCACTAGTGATTAAACTTAATTAATGCATGATTGTGCTCCCACTAAAATCAATATCTCTCATAATTGATATTAATTTATTCAAGACCCTAATTTTATTCACAACCATTGATGTGGACATCACTCATGACGTGAAGTTCAATCGGTAGGCAATCTTTTGTCGATCATATCTCCATATGACTCTTGTTCAACTTTTGATGCTTCGTGCTCCGAGCTTAGAACCATTCTGCCAGAACTTCAAGACAACTGAGTGTTATTTGATTGCTCGGTCTAACCTCACCCGCCTTACACTTCACGATCCGTTTGTAGTCATGTGAACATGACACACTCCAGAAAACCACATGTTATAGACAGTTGCAACACTGGGAAGAACACCTTTTAACTTGATATTTACTGTGAGAGATCATCCTAATAATTGATTATTGCACAATCGAAGGGTGCGAACAACAAAGGGATAAACATCTCAGGCAATTCATAAAAAGCATGATATGGTATAGCCCTAGGAGCCGGGAAGTCTTCACGGTCTTCTTGAATCTTTAGTTTGAAACGTCGCCGTGACGGTAGAAAAATAGTTGTCGTGGCAGTTGTTTCAAAAATGATGTTGTGGCGGCAATTTTAGAAAATGTTGTCATGCCGACCATTTGAAAAATGTTGCCGTGGCGTCAATTTCAGAAAACGCTGCCGTGGCATGAAAATTTCAGCACCTTCTCCTGCGCCTGGTACACCTTCTCCATGCCAGGGTCCTCTATGTACACTTGCCACCATCACCTGTAACCTGTAGGCTATCTCTACATCTTTTACATTAAAGTGGTAATCTCGTGGCTCCAGCCATCATGCCGTGATGGCCACTTAGCATTACAACATATAACCATCTCATACATAAATTCATTATCATGACGAAGGCTATACCACCTCATATGCAAACCTGCAAAACTAAGTTAGATGTCCTTTAATTAGTTTGGTAAATTTTAATTACTTGGCTACTAGGGTTTCCAGAAAACACTAACTACCTACATGCACAATCAAGGCGATAATTCTTGTTGCTAGATTGACTTTCGGGGTGTGTGAGGGAAGAGACTTAATTAAAATTTCTAGCCCCACACTAAACTTCATCAAATACGCATGACCCCCTAAAAGATCATTAATCTTCATCACCCTCTTGTGTACGCGATGATTTACTATTCTTGACTATGATGAAGCCCAAAGAACTGTTAGCAGATCATTGACAACCAGAGCAGATCAATTGTCAAAACTTTGTACAAAGCTACATCATGCCGTCAATGAACTGAACCGAAGAAACACTCGAGGGAAGCATAGCAAGAACATCAAACCCTCACATACACATGTGATCTAGATTGAAACCTGCATCTACTCATAGAACCGATCATAATGCCACTATTGGGAAACACAATAGAGAACAAAAAAAATTGCCCTACGATCACCCAGGAACAATATGAAGATGCATATAAGGTTTGGATCAACGCTCGATACCCTCTTTGGAGTGCAATGGAAGTAGATGAGTCGATGTATATTGTACCTGGAGTCCCTCGTACCATAGATGAATGATCCCGCGAACCGCCCACGAACGATCCCTCGAACAAAAGACCAAAAGCACGGCCTCTCTACTTAGTTGCAAGCGTGCGATCTTCAGGATCCAGAAGCGCTTCACCATCCAGAGATAATCATTGCCGGAGAATTAGAGGGAGGAGAACTACACTTGGATTCTAATTATGAGGATTAGAGGATCTAGGTCAAACTCTTATTGATCAACTAGGATCAACTAGAACTAGAACTAGAGGAACTAGAAGAGGCTCCAAAACTTGTGTATCAATTATGGCCAAAACCTTTATTATATATAGGCCGGAGGGGCGCCACAAGGAGGGAAGGAATCCTCCCTCCTTGGCCGGCTGAGAGGAGGGGGATTCTCCCTCCATTTTTGCCTCCACTCCCTCCTTTCCATGGAGAGGGAGGCGCCACCCTTATTGGGCCCTTGTGGCCCAATTCTCTTTCCACTACTTGTCCTTTTAAGGCCCGTTGATATTAAATCAAATATAAAATCCTCCTAAAAATTAATAGAGCCTTTTATTATTAATTTAAGATCACCAAAAACATTTTCTACCTATATATTATTTATCGGTAATACCCGGTATTGCCCGATAAACTCTGAAACCCTTCCGATGACCGAAAGCGCTTAGGTTCCTCTTGGAACTATTCCGAATATCAATGAAACAATTCCACAAATAAATACTTGATACTCTCATCCTACTAACGCTCGTAGATCATGATTACCTTAAGCTTGTGACCTCATAGGTTTGGTAAATCGTAGATATGAACGAAACCCCTTCATTCAATGACGTATAACGGAACCGTGGACGTCCATATCGATCCCTATGATTACATGAATGATATTCAAGTGACCCTTTGGTATCATGTGATGTTCCCTTTGCTTCGCGATACTTTACAAAAACTGAGGTGACATATATCGACATCCTCTTGATCATACATATGCTCACTATACCGGTCTCCTCGTTACCGGTTTTGTACTTCTTTCTCATCGACGTGTTCCGGCATCCCCGTGACATAGTCACCTATGTCTAGCCAGACGATGATGGATGCCATCACACCGAGAGGCCCCTAAGAATATCTTTCCATCGTTAGAGGAGCAAATTCCACTCTCGAGCTATCGAGTCCCTTGTCAATTTTGTTGATGAACCTGCAAGTTGTCATTATGATCACTAACGGTGTCCTAGGCTAGGGGGTCCTAGCTCGTCCGAACTAATTTATGGGCTGGACTACCAGCCCCTTAAGGAAGCAAGACTCCGGAGACCCTCGAAGTATGGTTGTCAAAGACTTGGCATGTACTTCAAGTATATTTAGATTCGGCATGTGAATCCTTAGATGGCAACCAACCGTGTGTAACCCTAGATACCCCTGGTGCCTATATAAACCGGGGGGGGGGGGGGTTAGCCGTAGAGGGGATCCATCAATATACCCATTCGTCATACCCCTAGGGTTTAGACCACAACTTACAATCTCGAGGTAGATAATCTGTACTTCGATACCTTCATAATATAAACAAGAGCAGGACGTAGGGTTTTATCTCCATACACTACAAAAAAAGAGGCATCCATGACATTTTGGGCTGAACGAATTTTTTTCTGTCATGCTTATGACACTTCTATGACGATAATTGTGACAAAACATGGTATCATCATAGATGTGGTGGGATCCTACTTCTATGACAAAAAATCATGACAGAAAATGGGCATTTCATCCTAGGCGGGCTGGAGACGCAGTTGGATGACATTCTTTGGGCCGTCCATGATGGAAAAACCATGGTAGAAGTGAGGGCGAGGAAAATATCAGGAAGTTCCCGGTTACGGTGGGTGGTCGGGGCCGAGCAATGCACGAAGGTTTGCATGTTTCTCTCATACACTACGCGTGGGTGTGCGAGGCGTTGGGCTCTAACTGAACCCGAGCGAGGCGTTAACATCGAACCCGGCGATTGCACTAGCTACGTTACTGAACCCGAGCGATCGGTCGGTCCCTGACTGTTAACTAAACCCGATCAAGGTATTCCTTCGCTACTGCTGCTAACTAAATCCGATCGAACCTGCTGCCTCTTGATGAACAGTGAGCTTTGATGGGGGTTGGATGAACAGTTCCCGATGGGGGTTGGATGAACAGGACCCCGTGGTAGGAGAGGCCGTTGCCGCTGGATGAACATGACCCTGATCGAGTCGGTTGTGGGTGGATGAACAGGACCCCGTGGAGGGCTGGTTGAACAGTAGCCGATGGAGGTTGGATGAACAGGAGCCCGTGGAGGTAGGAGGGAGATGCCGTGGATGAACAGTAGCAGGTGGAGGCTGGAGCAGGTCGATGGTGGATGAACAGTAGCCCATGGAGGCTGGAGGAGGTCGGCGGTGGATGAACAGTAGCCCGGGGAGTCCCGTTTTGCGGTACGCCACACCCCTCCCGATGAACAGGACCCCGTTTCGACCGTAGGAGGTCGAAGAGAAGTCTGTTTCCTCTGTTTTGTGGTACGCCACACCCCTCCCGATCAACAGGACCCCATTTCGACCGTAGGAAGTCAAAGAGAAGTCCGTTTCCTACATTTTGCGGTACGCCAGACCCCTCCCGATGAATAGGATCCTGCTTCGACCGTAGGCGGCCGAACAGAAGGCCGTTTCCTCCGTTCTGCGGTACGCCATGCCTCGTTTCGGCTGTTCCGTCCAAGCCAGTTGGCTCCCGATGAACAAGACGCATTCCGTTGCCTCCCGATGAACACGACGCAGTTTCTCCGTTCCGACCCAGCCGGTTGGCTGCCGATGAAACGGGGCGGCGTCGCTATACGCATTTGAGACCCTGCCCATATGTACGTACGTAGCCGTATTTAGTTTCTTGTAGCGTGGCTGTACGTACATATACACGATATTGAAGGGACTGTGTGACATGCTACGTCTGCGCCTGTACTACGACACGTGCCACTCCTTACTCGGTCACGGTGCATCGCTGCAGAGAGACCAATCAACCAGTATGTACGTACACGTTCGTGACCAGACAAACAACCGTACGTACGGTTCGACCTGGTGGGTCCTAGCTGTCAGGGAGGATGCTACCTCTTGAGCACTGCGTTGGATTTCCTTGAAGAGGAAAGGATGATGCAGCAAAGTAGCGTAAGTATTTCCCTCGGTTTTTGAGAACCAAGGTATCAATCTAGTAGGAGGCTACGCGCCTCGTACCTACACAAAGCAAATAACTCCTCGCAACCAACGCAATAAGGGGTTGTCAATCCCTTCACGGTCACTTACGAGAGTGAGATCTGATAGATATGATAGGATAATATTTTTGGTATTTTTGTGATAAAGATGCAAAGTAAAATAAAAGCAAAGGAAATAAGAAAGTGTTGGATGATTAATATCATGAAGATAGACCCGGGGCCATAAGTTTCACTAGTGGCTTCTCTCAAGAGCATAAGTATTTTATGGTGGGTGAACGAATTACTGTTGAGCAATTGACAGAATTAAGCATAGTTATGAGAATATCTAGGTATGATCATGTATATAGGCATCACGTCTGAGACAAGTAGACCGACTCACCTGCATCTACTACTATTACTCCACTCATCGACCGCTATCCAGCATGCATCTAGAGTATTAAGTTCAGAAAAGCAGTAACGCCTTAAGCAAGATGACATGATGTAGAGGGATAAATTCATGCAATATGATAAAAACCCCATCTTGTTATCCTTGATGGCAACAATACAATCGTGCCTTGCTGCCCCTCATCCTTTGGGAAAGGACACCATAAGATTGAACCCAAAGCTAAGCACTTCTCCCATTGCTAGAAAAACCCATCTAGTAGGCCAAACCAAACTGATAATTTGAAGAGACTTGCAAAGATAACCAATCATACATAAAAGAATTCAGAGAAGATTCAAGTATTGTTCATAGATAATCTTGATCTTAAACCCACAATTCATCGGTCTCAACAAACACACCGCAAAAAGAAGATTACATCGAATAGATCTCCACGAGAGAGGGGGAGAACATTGTATTGAGATCCAAAAGGAGAGAAGAAGCCATCTAGCTACTAACTATGGACCCGAAGGTTTGAGGTAAACTACTCACACTTCATCGGAGAGGCTATGGTGTTGATGTAGAAGCCCTCCGTGATGGATGCCCCTCCAGTGAAGCTCGGAGCGAGCCCCAAGATGGGATCTCGTGGGTACAGAAGTTTGCGGTGATGGAATTAGGTTTTTGGCTCCTTATCTGATCGTTTGGGGGTACGTAGGTATATATAGGAGGAAGGAGTACGTCGGTGGAGTAACAGGGGGCCCACGAGGGTGGAGGGCGCGCCCCCTACCTCATGGCTTCCTCCTTTCTTCCTTTCTTGACGTAGGCTCCAAGTCTCCTGGATCATAATCTTCCTAAAAATCACGTTCCCGAAGGTTTCATTCCGTTTGGACTCCGTTCGATATTCCTTTTCTGCGAAACTCTGAAATAGGCAAAAAAACAACAATTCTGGGTTGGGCCTCCGGTTAATAGGTTAGTCCCAAAAATAATATAAAAGTGGATATTAAAGGCCAATAATGTCCAAAACAGTAAATAATATAGCATGGAGCAATAAAAAATTATAGATACGTTGGAGACGTATCAGGCACCCCCAAGCTTAATTCCTGCTCTACCTCGAGTAGGTAAATGATAAAAACAGAATTTTTGATGCGGAGTGCTACATGGCATAATTTTAATGTAATTCTTCTTAATTGTGGTATGAATATTCAGATCCGAAAGATTCAAGACAAAAGTTTAATATTGACATAAAAATAATAATACTTCAAGCATACTAATAAAGCAATCATGTCTTCTCAAAATAACATGGCCAAAGAAAATTATCCCTACAAAATCATATAGTCTGGCTATGCTCTATCTTCACCACACAAAGTATTTAAATCATGCACAACCCCGATGATAAGCCAAGCAATTGTTTCATACTTTTGACATTCTCAAACTTATTCAATCTTCACACAATACATGAGCGTGAACCATGGATATATCATTATATGTGGAATAGAATGGTGGTTGTGGAGAAGACAAAAAGGGAGAAGATAGTCTCCCATCAATAGATATCAATGTGAGTGAGTAGGGATTGCCATGCAACAGATGCACTAGAGCTATAAGTATATGAAAGCTCAACAAAAGAAACTAAGTGGGTGTGTGAGGGAGTCCTGGACTAGGGGGTGTCCGGATAGCCGAACTATCATCTTTGGCCGGACTCCAAGACTATGAAGATACAAGATTGAAGACTTCGTCCCGTGTCCGGATGGGACTTTCCTTGGCGTGGAAGGCAAGCTTGGCGATCTGGATATGTAGATCTCCTACCATTGTAACCGACTCTGTGTAACCCTAACCTATCCGGTGTCTATATAAACCGGAGGGTTTTAGTCCATAGGACGAACAACAATCATACCATAGGCTAGCTTCTAGGGTTTAGCCTCCTTGATCTCGTGGTAGATCTACTCTGTACTACCCATATCATCAATATTAATCAAGCGGGAGTAGGGTATTACCTCCATCGAGAGGGCCCGAACACAGGTAAAAACATCGTGTCCCTTGTCTCCTGTTACCATCCGCCTAGACGCATTTTCGGGACCCCCTACCGAGATCCGCCGGTTTTGACACCGACATTGGTGCTTTCATTGAGAGTTCCTGCGTAGCCGTCACCTATAGGCCCGATGGCTCCTTCGACCATCGGCGACGCAGCCTTGATCCGGTGAGACTTTTCTCCCGGATAAATCTTCTTATTCGGCGGCTTTGCACTGCGGGCCAATTCGCTAGGCCATCCGGAAGCGGATCGAAGCTACGCCCCTGGCCGTCGGTCAGATTTGGAAGTTTAAACTACTACGGCCGACATCCGCGGAGACTTGATCTTGACGGATTCGAGCCGCGACAAGCAGCGCCGCACTATCTCGATGGGCATGATCTAACTCTGCCGCTGAGCGGTGTCACGGAGGCCGCACTAGTGTCCGCTCCGAACATTGATTCGGAGCCGATCTCGCCGATTGAGGATGGTTGGTTGGACACCACCTCGGGGGCTGAAATCTCTACGGCGATTGAGCAGAACACAATCCCTGTCCTTTGCGAAGACTGTGACTCCAAGGTGCCGGACTCCTCTCCGGATTCCGAACCCTCTGTGCCCCTGCCAATCGAATCCGATTGGGCGCCGGTCATGGAGTTCACTGCCGCGGACATCTTTCAGCACTCGCCCTTTGGCGACATCCTGAATTCACTAAAGTCTCTCTCTTTATCCGGAGAGCCCTAGCCGGACTACGGACAGGAAGGTTGGGATGCGGACGACGAAGAAATTCAACGCCCACCCACCACCCACTTTGTAGCCACCGCCGATGATTTAACCGACATGCTCGACTTCGACTCTGAAGACATCGACAATATGGACGACGATGCGGAGACGACCAAGACCAGCGCCTACAGGGCACTGGAAGGCCACCTCGTCATACGACATATACATGGTGGACATCCCAAAAGATGGGAACGGCGATGGAACAACGGAGGATGACCCTCCAAGAAGCAACTAGCGTAGCGTCGGTGGCGCCGCTCTAAATCCGCCACAGCAAAAATGGTGATTCCGCACGGAGATAATAACACCGGACGGTGAAGACAACCCCTCCGGCAGGACTCGGTAGCGCGGGAGGAAGGAGGCAAGACCGCACGCCTGACGGTCGCAGAGAAAAGAGGTAGAGGGCGATAATTATGCGCCTCCCTCCGAAGATGAGGCAAGCCTCGGCGACGAGCAATTTGTCGTGCACGAGGATCCCGACGAGCAGAGGCGTTTCAAACGCAGGCTTATGGCCACGGCAAGCAGCCTCAAGAAAAAGTAGCAATAGCTTAGAGTGACCAAGACCCGCTAGGCAGCGGATGGACTGAAGTCCTTGCAGCGAAGAGTATGAACTCAAACGCCCCTCAAAAGCTACCCCAAATGCAGGCCGTTGCCTCGATCGAGGAGGAAGCACCCAAGTCACCAGCCTTACGACATGGCAGACCGGCCACCCGTGGCATGACGGAGAAGCCTCTCGGCCCTCCGCTCAAGCCACACCCCGACGCCGCTCAAAAAGTACCAAGGCACGGGAAAACGCGCCGGACTTGCGAGATATATTGGAGGATAAGGCAAAACATACAAGATCAATCTACGGATCGCGTGGGCGCCCCACGACACGTGATGATAACCGTCACGCTGGATACAGCAAACCCGGCCGGGCCGAACACAGTAGACAAAGCTCATATGAGCTACGTCGTGATATAGCCCAATATAGAGGCGCCGCACACCCACTATGCTTCACAGATGAAGTAATGGATCATCAAATCCCTGAGGGCTTCAAACCCGTAAACATCAAATCATACGATGGTACCACAGATCCCGCGGTCTGGATCGAGGATTATCTCCCCCATATCCACATGGCCCGCGGTGATGATCTACATGCCATCAAATACCTCCCACTCAAGCTTAGAGGACCAGCTCGACATTGGCTCAACAGCTTGCCAGCAGAATCAATTGGTTGTTGGGAGGACACGGAAGCCGCATTCCTTGATAACTTCCGGGGCACATATGTGCGACCACCCAGACGATGACCTTAGCCATATAATTCAGCAGCGGAAGAATCGGCGGAACAATTACGGACACGGTTCCTAACAAAGAAAAATCAAATCATTGGATATCCGGATGCAGAGGCCCTTGCAGCCTTCAAACATAACATCTGCGATGAGTGGCTTGCCGGCACCTAGGACAGGAAAAGCGAAATCCATGGCAGCCCTCACAACACTCATGACCCGCTTTTGTGCGGGAGAGGACAACAGCTAGCTCGAGCAACAACCTGACCAAAAACCACAGTAGTTCGGATACCAAGGATAGCAATGGCAGGTCGCGTCGCAACAAGAGCAAGCGCCGCATTAACAGCGACAATGATGAAGATATCGGCGATCAATGCGGATTCAGAGGCTCTAAACCCGGTCGTGGAAGAAGCCATTCAAAAGAAATACCGAGGCCGTCCAACTTGGACCGAATACTCGATCGCTTGTGCGGATACATGGCACCCCAAAACTAATAACCACACCAACAGGGATTGTTGGGTGTTCAAACAAGCGAGAAAGTTAAGTGCGAACTCAATGACAAGGGGCTGCATAGCGATGACGAGGAAGAGCCCGACCGAACAATAGAGGACAGAAGGGCTTTCCCACACACTGCGGACGGTGAAAATGATATACGCAACCCACATACCCAAAAGGGAGCGGAAGCGTGCACTAAGGGACGTATATGCGATGGAGCCAGCGCCCCAAAGTTCAACCCATGGTCTTCCTGCCCGATCACATTCGATCGAAGGGACCACCCCACTAGCATCCGTCACGGCGGTTTCGCCGCATTGGTTCTTTACCCAATTATTGACTGATTTCACCTCACTAGAGTCTTGATGGACGGCGGCAGCAGCCTGAACCTGCTTTATCAACATACAGTGCGCAAAATGGGCATAGACCCCTCAAGGATTAAACCTACAAAGACGACCTTTAAAGGCGTAATACCAGGTGTAGAGGCCAATTGTACTGGCTCAGTTACACTCGAAGTGGTCTTCGGATCCCCGGATAACTTCCGAAGCGAAGAGTTAATCTTCGACATAGTCCCGTTCATGGCGGCTATCACGCCTTTGCTGGACGAACCGCATTTGCAAAGTTCAATGCGGTGCCGCACTACGCATACCTCAAGCTCAAGATGCCAGACCCTCGAGGAGTAATCACGATCCATGGAAACACCGAACACTCTCTCCGAAAGGAGGAGCATACGGCGCCCAGCGGCAGAGGTGCAAAGCAGCCTCTCAGCAATTCTCGAGTCCGGCCGCTAAACGTCCGGACCGACAACATCAGCGCCCGGAGTAACCTACAACAAGACCGCTGGCACGATTCAAGCATCGCAGCGCAATCCGGCCCCAACCCCAGCCCTCGCGAAATTGCGAAGCCAGTACTACACGTACATAACTACGCTCTGGAGATACCATGGGCATAAGGGGAGGGCACGACCACGGCACGCCTAGAATGCGGCTCAACCGCACTAGGGGCTCCCAATTGTGTCATTCTTTTCCTTTTTTCTTTTTTCTTACTTTCAGGACTCTGTTCTCCAGAAGCCATGTCCGGCATTCACGCCGAATACATGATGCAACAGCCAGGGAAGCAAAAAACTGCGTCGAGTGTCCAGGTGGTCTCTATTACGAGCATTATACCTGTTTTACATACCATCCCTTGACTTACCCCACGGAGGACATGTTCAATAGTCCCATCCCTTGCTTATCGCACAATTTGTATCGTTCTGCTTTTATTTGCAGTCTCTTTTTAATAACCAATATATAGCTCTTGCCTATTATTACATTTTTTATCTATATATATGTTCATTTCATGACATGTTGCACCCGTACACTTTGGTACGGCCAATACACCAGGGGCTTATATACCCCAAAAACATGGTGTGACAAGTCCGAACACTTTCACAAGTGCGGCACCCCGAACTTATAGCATTATATGCATCGGCTCCGAATCATGTCTTGGGTCAATAGTTGGGTTTGCCCGGCTCCCGTGTTTTGGTAGCTTATGTTCCGTTATATCGGCTAAGGTAGCACCGGAGAACCACTGCGATTGTGCCCAGCTTGAGCTGGGTTGAGCACCTCGATGGAGAAAGCTAAAACTGACCGTCATGATAGGGCGAGAGCGATTCGCTGTTCGAGAGGTTTTTCGGGTCCCTAAAGACTTATGCCGCTTAGAGCGAGGAACCGGTATTGTCCGGCCAAAGGCGTGGATAGCGCCCGAACTCGGTCTTCGAATACTAGGGGCTTCACGAAATTTAAAATTATAGAATTCTATGGCTAAGTGAGAGTGTTCAAGCATTATAAGTCTGGTTGCACTGGTTCGTTCGTTAAGCGCCTCCTCGATGGACCCAAGAATGGAAAAAAGCGCTCAAGTTTATCCTGAACACCCCATCACTTTCGTGGCATGGGGGCTGAAATAACGACTTGCCATCTCTCAAATTTGATAAACGGCTGCACAGAAGGTAATATTTTAAATTAACAAGCGTTGCTTAGCGCATATGAACAAGTTTTCAGCGTACAGGATAACAAATGCGAGTTTATTCAAAAATTACATCTTTGGAACACTCACCCGCTATACGGCGGGCACCCTTCAGGACGCCCTCATAGTACATTTCGGGCGTGCGATGCTCCTTGCCGTCACAAGCTTCTCCGCATTCAGCTTGCCCCAGTGCACTTTAGCACGGGCAAGGGCCCGACCGGCACCTTCAATGCAGACGGAGCGCTTGATGACTTCAATCCGTGGACAGGCGTCCACCAGCCGCTACACTAAGCCGAAGTAGCTCCTGTGCATGGCTTCCAATGGCCACAACCGAACTATAAGGCCCTTCATGGCCTGTTCGGTGACCTTGTGGAGCTCGACCACCTTCATTTGGTCGCTCAGTAACTGCCGGACGTTCGGCCTCAATATCGAGACTAGAACACCTTCTCCGTCGAGCTCCCTCCTTGGCGCAGAGAACGCGGCAAAGATCGAGATACACTACGGGGCAGATCTGCGAACGCTCCTGGAGAGCTCCGGATTCGGGTAAGTACTAGATAATTGACTTTTACATTCTTGCTCTGCTTAAAGAATGCCTTACCCGCCGCGATCTTATTTATTGCCTCAATCTCCTGGAGGGCTTTTTGGGCCTCGGCCTTAGCAGCTTTGGCACTCTCAAGAGCCGAGGCAAGCTCGGACTCTCGGGTCTTCGAGTCACGCTCCAAACCCTCGTGTTTTTCCACGAGAGCTTGGAGCTCTTGCCGTACCTCCGCCAGCTGTGCCTCCCCCTTCTCTCGCTCGGTGCGCTCTGCAGCCGCTTTGTTTTCGGCCATGGACACCGCCTCCTTCAGGGCCGCCACCTCGCTCGTGGCCCCTGCAGTACGCATGTTATTCTTGTTATTTTTTGCAACCAAAACCTTTTCTATAAGGTATTTATTTAATAAGGTATTACTTACCTTCCTTGTCCTCGAGCTGCTTCTTGGCAAGGCCGAGCTTGTTCTCGGGCCGCTCGAGGCTCTGCTTCAATGCATTGACCTCCACTTTTCGGTCTTGGCAGAGATCAGCAATGCGCCTGCATTCCCATATTGACATACTTATGTTAGACTCCTGCGTATATCTTTTAGATCCTTAGTCCGCTTTTCTTTCCGAACACCGAACTAAGCATCGAGTCTCTCTTGTCTATGCGGTAATATTTTTACATATTCTAAACTCACCTCAAAGCCTGTTAGAAGGCTGGTACAGGCTTCAGTCAGCCCGCTCTTGGCGGACTGAACTTTCTGGATCACCGCACTCATGATAGTGCGGTGCTCCTCGTCGATGGAGGCGCCGTTAAGCGCCTCCAACAAATTATCCGGTGCCTCCGGTTGGACGGAGGTCACCGGTGTCGCAGTCTTGCCCTTCTTACAAAGGGGCCGCCTGCCGGTCTTCGGAACCACTGCTGGTTCCGGCACGGAGTCCGGCATAGTGCCGGACTTAGAGCCCTCTGGGGTTTTGCCCCCTTTGCGCCCAGCGTCCGGGAGGTCGCCTTGCGGCGCCTCCAGGACCACCTCCTCCTGGTTGGGCCCCTTTTGGGACTCCACCGCGGTGTCATCTGCATCACAAGGAGAGGAGGCGGTCGGAAGTGAAGTGCTATTCACATCCGACGTATCCAGGGAGCCGCTCGACGAAGCGGCAAGATCGTCCTTGGGCGGGCTACATGGTTATATTCGGCGTTAGAAGACACTATGCGACAAATGAAAATCCATGAGTTATTCTGGAATCCGGACACTTACAATCTCGCCAGGGGCTTGGCTCTTGTTGGCCACTCCTCCTCGTCATTGTCGGCGTTGGTGGAGAAGTCCGGAGGAAGGGTCCTTCCCTTCTTGGACCCTCCGGCCTCCCCAGTTGGGGTGGCCTTCCTTTTCTTCTCTCCCCCCGCTGGGAGAGAGGCTTCTTTTTCCTCCTCCTCTTCCTCAGAGGAGGATTCCGCCTCAGGGTTGTCGGGCGATGAGTCCGACAGCACCTGGCGTCGGGAGCTCCTTCGAGTTCCCGTGGCCTCCTTCTTGGCCTTCTTCTCGGCACCACATGAGGTACGAGCCAGCAGCCCGTCAATCGAGGCGTCCACAGGTCTTCAGGCAAAGGAGCCGGACAGTTAATTTTTCCGGACATCTTCAGCCAGTCCTGTCAAAGGTTAGGGAGTTTTAGATCCCACATAGAGTATATCTATGAAAAAAGAGTCCCGTAAAGGGTAAAATAACTTACCTCGCTGGCTTGATGTCATGCGAGCTGAATTCGCGATCTTGATGGCGGATGCGGGGCTTGGCGCCCTTGAACAAAGCACCTTCGAGGCATCTTCGTATGTAGTGTCAAGAGCCGGCTCAAGGTCTGTGTCTTTGTCGGATCAAACTCCCACAAATTGAAGGCCCGTTCTTGCACGGGAGAATCCAGCGGATGAGCATAACTGGACTACGTTGACAAGCTTGAGCTTCTTGTCCACCGTGTTTGGACACGAGTTTGGAGTCCGGTCGGCTCTTCGAATCACCCCATGTCGGGCCCGTCTCTTTCCATGATGTGAGCCGTGTGGGGAGCCATATCTGAATTGGGGCCGCCGCCCATTTGGAGTCGCCGCGGCTCGGTGATGTAGAACCACCCGATTGCCACCCCTTTCTTGTCTCCACGAAGGAGCCCTCGAGCCATAGAACATTGGGCATCACCGCGCCATGGCGCCTCCGCACTCCGCCTGTCGGCCGCCCACTATCTTCGGCTTGACGCTAAAGGTCTTCAACCATAAACTGAAGTGGGGTTGGATGCAGAGGAAAGCCTCGCACACGACGATAAATGTCGAGATATTGAGAATGAAATTCGGGGCCAGATCGTGGAAGTCCAGGCCGTAGTAGAACATGAGCCCCCGGACAAATGGGTGAAGTGGAAAACCTAGTCCATGGAGGAAGTGGGGAGAAACACCACCCTCTCATGGGGCACAGGGGTTGGAGTTAGCTGCCCCTTGTTGGGGAGCCGACACGCAATGTCGCCGGACAAGTATCCGGCCTCCAGCTTTGTGATGTGCCTCCGTGACGGAGGAGGCCATCCACCTGCCTCCGCTCCGGACATAGTTGGAGAAGGTTGACGTGGGATGTGCGGACTTGGGCGCTGGAGCTCGAGTCTTGTGAAATGGATGAGCAAAGGAGGAAGAAGGCGTAGGTGAAAAAGGTGGATCCTTATCCCCTTATATGGACGGACGAAGCTATGCGTCCCCCGCCAGCCTGGTAAAACTCTCTTATCTCCCAAGCGCCGTAATCAAGGGCGTGGATGGGTTACCCACGTCCGTATTGATGAGAATCCCGGAATAAGGGGGGCACGATCTATGCTTTGATAAGAAGTGCCAGGGAAACCGCCTCGCTAAACGCGCTGAGGTGGAACAGTAAAAAACGATTCATATAAAGGCTTGGCCGTGGTGTGATGTCACGCCGCGGAATACGTCAGCAAATCTGTGCAAAAGTTATTCTCTCTACGGTGGTATGTGGAACTTGTTTTGCAGAGCCGGACACTATCCTTGTGTTCAAAACCTTCTATGAAGTATTTGGAGGAGGAACCCGCCTTGCAATGCCGAAGACAATATGCGCGCGGACTCGTCATCATTGAAGCCCTGGTTCGAGGGGCTCTTGAGGAGTCTGGACTAGGGGTGTCCGGATAGCCGAACTATCATCTTTGGCCGGACTCCAAGACTATGAAGATACATGATTGAAGACTTCGTCCCGTGTCCGGATGGGACTTTCCTTGGCATGGAAGGCAAGCTTGGCGATATGGATATGTAGATCTCCTACCGTTGTAACCGACTCTGTGTAACCCTAACCTATCCGGTGTCTATATAAACCGGAGGGTTTTAGTCCATAGGACGAACAACAATCATACCATAGGCTAGCTTCTAGGGTTTAGCCTCCTTGATCTCGTGGTAGATCTACTCTTGTACTACCCATATCATCAATATTAATCAAGCAGGAGTAGGGTATTACCTCCATCGAGAGGGCCCAACACTGGTAAAAACATCATGTCCCTTGTCTCCTGTTACCATCCGCCTAGACGCACAGTTCGGGACCCCCTACCCGAGATCCGCCGGTTTTGACACCGACAGTGTGCATCCAACTCGCTTGCTCACGAAGACCTAGGGCATTTTGAGGAAGCCCATCATTGGAATATACAAGCCAAGTTCTATAATGAATAATTCCCACTAGTATATGAAAGTGACAAAATGAGAGACTCTCTATCATGAAGATCATGGTGTTACTTTGAAGCACAAGTGTGGTAAAAGGATAGTAACATTGTCCCTTCTCTCTATTCTCTCATTTTTTTATTTGGGCCTTTTCTCTTTTTTATGGCCTCTTTTTTTTCGTCCGGAGCCTCATCCCGACTTGTGGGGGAATCATAGTCTCCATCATCCTTTTCCTCACTTGGGACAGTGCTCTAAAAATGATGATCATCACACTTTTATTTTCTTACAACTCAACCTACAACTCGATACTAGAACAAAATATGACTCTATATGAATGCCTCCGACGGTGTACCGGGATATGCAATGAATCAAGAGTGACATCTATGAAAGAATTATGAACGGTGGCTTTGCCACAAATATGATGTCAACTACATGATCATGCTAAGCAATATGACAATGATGGAGCGTGTCATAATAAACGGAGCAGTGGAAAGTTGCATGGCAATATATCTCGGAATGGCTATGGAAATGCCACGATAGGTAGGTATGGTGGCTGTTTTGAGGAAGGTATATGGTGGGTGTATGATACCGGCGAAAAGTGTGCGGTATTAGAGAGGCTAGCAATGGTAGAAGGAAGAAAAGTGTGTATAATCCATGGACTCAACATTAGTCATGAAGAACTCATATACTTATTGCAAAAACCTACAAGTTATCAAAGCAAAGTATTATGCACATGCTCCTAGGGGGATAGATTGGTAGGAAAAGACCATTTCTCGTCCCCGACCGCCACTCATAAGGAAGACAATCAATACATAAATCATGCTTCGACTTCATCACATAACGGTTCACCATACATGCATGCTACGGGAATCACAAACTTTAACACAAGTATTTCTCAAATTC
The DNA here is from genome assembly GCA_021605145.1 of Aegilops bicornis. Classification (NCBI taxonomy): domain Eukaryota; kingdom Viridiplantae; phylum Streptophyta; class Magnoliopsida; order Poales; family Poaceae; genus Aegilops; species Aegilops bicornis. The sequence goes on along the minus strand of CM038675.1, from coordinate 379,030,515 downwards.
ACAACTACTCAACTAGCATGACTCTAATATCACCATCTTTATATCTCAAAACAATTATCAAGCATCAAACTTCTCATAGTACTCAACACACTCAAAAGAAAGTTTTTACTATCTTGAATACCAAGCATATAAGGATTATTAAAGCAAATTACCATGCTATTTAAGACTCTCAAAATAATCTAAGTGAAGCATGAGATATCAATAGTTTCTATAAAACAAATCCACCACCGTGCTCTAAAAGATATTAGTGAAGCACTAGAGCAAAACTATATAGCTCAAAAGATATAAGTGAAGCACATAGAGTATTCTAACAAATTCCAAATCACGTATGGATCTCTCAAAAGGTTTTTACAGCAAGGATTATTGTGGTAAACTAAAAATCGAAGACTCAAATCATACAAGACGCTCCAAGCAAAACACATATCATGTGGTGAATAAAAATATAGCTCCAAGTAAAGTTACCGATGGAAGTAGACGAAAGAGGGGATGCCTTCCGGGGCATCACCAAGCTCTGGCTTTTGGTGTCCTTATATTATCTTGGGGGTGCCATGGGCATCCCCATACTTAGGCTCTTGCCACTCCTTGTTCCATAATCCATCAAAAGATTTCACCCAAAACTTGAAAACTTCACAACACAAAACTTAATGTAAATCGCGTGAGCTCCGTTAGCGAAAAGAAAACAAAAGACCACTTCAAGGTACTGTAATGAACTCATTCTTTATTTATATTTGTGTTAAACCTACTGTATTCCAACTTCTCTATGGTTTATAAACTATTTTACTAGCCATAGATTCATCAAAATAAGCAAACAACACACGAAAAACAGAATCTGTCAAAAACAGAACAGTCTGTAGTAATCTATAACTAATGCAAACTTCTGGAACTCCAAAAAATCAGCCAAAATAGGAAGACCTAGGCAATTTGTTTATTGATCAGCAGAAATTTGAATCAGTATTTTATCACGTTCTGGTGATTTTAGCAATTGTTTTTGTGACCAGAAAGTTTCTGGAAATTACAGCAAGATCAAATAACCATCATCCAAGAAGATCCTATAGGTTTAACTTGGCACAAACACTAATTAAAACATAAAAACACATCTAACCAGAGGCTAGATCAAAGATTTATTCCTAAACAGAAGAAAAAGCAAAAAAAAAAAACTAAAAATAAAATTGGGTTGCCTCCCAACAAGAGCTATCGTTTAACGCCCCTAGCTAGGCATAATTTCAATGATGCTCACATGGAAGACAAGAATTGAAGCGCAAAGAGAGCATCATGAAAAATGCGAAAAACACATCTAAGTCTAACGTACTACCTATGCATAGGCATCTTATAAGCAAACAAATTATCATAGCAAGGAAAAACTAGCATATGCAAGGAAAAGTGGAAAGAAACAATAGCAATCTCAACATAACGAGAGGTAATTTATTATCATGAAAATTTCTACGACCATATTTTCCTCTCTCATAATAATTACATATGGGATCATAAGCAAATTCAACAAAATAACTATCACATAAAAAAATTTCAACACGATCCATATGCATGCAAAGTTGACACTCTTTCGAAATAGTGGGATTAACATTAACTAAAGTCATGACCTCTCCAAACCCACTTCAATCAAAAATTTCAGAAGATTGAATATTCTCCAAATATGTGGGATCTAAAGTTGACACTCTTCCAAACCCACTTTCAACATTATTGCAAAACAATATTATCAATCTCATATTCACCATGGGGATTAAATAAATTTTCAAGATCATAAGAAGAATCACCCCAATCATAATCATTTCAACAAGTAGTAGACATAGCAAAACTAGCATCCCCAAGCTTAGGGTTTTGCATATTATTAGCACAATTGACATCAAGAGAATCTATAGTAAAATCATTGAAATCATGCTTTTCATCGATTGAACTATCAAGCATGGGTGCAATAGCAACGATCTCATTTTTAACATAAGGAACTATAGCAAATTCGTCTTCATAAATATTGGCATCATGGCCACAAGAATAGCAAGCATCATGTTCATCAAGGGATATTTCAACCAAATCATCGGAATCATCATTATCTATAGATTCATGCATATCATTATTTTCTTCCAAAGCAACGGTCATTCTTTCATAAATTCTTGGACATAGACATTATGAACAAGGTTTTCATTGCAATATTTAAGTATGACAGAATTTTCAGATTTGTTGAGAGTAAAATCATACTTTTCAATCAAAGAAGCAACTTCATGAGCACCCTTAAAAATGACAAATTCTTCAATTTGTTCGATATCATAGTAGCTATAAACACCCTTTGCATAAGAAGATAATATTTCATTATCATTGAACTCACATAGGTAGGGAAGGTGTTTTTTAGGGTTCTTAGAGCAAAAAGTAAAATCACAAATTTCACAAAGATTCCAAGCATAGCATAGCAAACTATTTATATGATACCATAATAGCTTCCTTTTTCGCATAAATGATGACGCGATGTAATGAGCATGCTCATCTAAAGATTTCCCATCAACTAGGCTAGTTGGGGTTTCAAAGATGAGCGCATAAGGATCAAGATGATCCAAGTAGAACTCTTTAAGTTGATCAGTATCAATAGATTTTTAGCAAGCGAATATGCAAGCATATAGAAGGCATAAGGAAACACAAACAAAGATACATACGGGAAGAAGGCGAACGAAAAAGAGAGGCGAATAAAGCGGCAAGGGTGAAGTGGGGAGAGGAAAACGAGAGGCAAATGGCAAATAATGTAATGCGGGAGATAAGGGATTGTGATGGGTACTTGGTATGTTGACTTTTGCGTAGACTCCCCGGCAACGGCGCCGGAAATTCTTCTTGCTACCTCTTGAGCACTGCGTTGGATTTCCTTGAAGAGGAAAGGATGATGCAGCAAAGTAGCGTAAGTATTTCCCTCAGTTTTTGAGAACCAAGATATCAATCCAGTAGGAGGCTACGCGCGAGTCCCTCGTACCTGCACAAAGCAAATAACTCCTTGCAACCAACGCGATAAGGTGGTCAATCCCTTCACGGTCACTTACGAGAGTGAGATCTGATAGATATGATAGGATAATATTTTTTGGTATTTTTGTGATAAAGATGCAAAGTAAAATAAAAGCAAAGTAAAAAGCAAAGGAAATAACAAAGTGTTGGATGATTAATATGATGAAGATAGACCCGGGGGCCATAGTTTTCACTAGTGGCTTCTCTCAAGAGATAAGTATTTTACGGTGGGTGAACGAATTACTGTTGAGCAATTGACAGAATTGAGCATAGTTATGAGAATATCTAGGTATGATCATGTATATAGGCATCATGTCCGAGACAAGTAGACCGACTCTGCCTACATCTACTACTATTACTCCACTCATCAACCGCTATCCAGCATGCATCTAGAGTATTAAGTTCAAGAAAACAGAGTAACGCCTTAAGCAATATGACATGATGTAGAGGGATAAATTCATGCAATATGATAAAAACCCCATCTTGTTATCCTCGATGGTAACAATACAATACGTGCCTTGCTGCCCCTCATCACACTGGGAAAGGACACCGCAAGATTGAACACAAAGCTAAGCACTTCTCCCATTGCTAGAAAAACCAATCTAGTAGGCCAAACCAAACTGATAATTCGAAGAGACTTGCAAAGATAACCAATCATACATAAAAGAATTCAAAGAAGATTCAAATATTGTTCATAGATAATATTGATCATAAACCCACAATTAAATTGGTCTCAACAAACACACCGCAAAAAGAAGATTACATCGAATAGATCTCCACGAGAGAGGGGAGAACATTGTATTAAGATCCAAAAAGAGAGAAGAAGCCATCTAGCTACTAACTATGGACCCAAAGGTCCTGAGGTAAACTACTCACACTTCATCGGAGAGGCTATGGTGTTGATGTAGAAGCCCTCCGTGATGGATGCCCTCCGACGGAGCTGCACAGGCCCCAAGATGGGATCTCGTGGGTGCTGTAAGGTTGCGCGGTGGAATTAGGTTTTTGGCTCCGTGATTCCATCGCTTGGGGGTACGAGGTATATATAGGAGGAAGGAGTACGTCGGTGGAGCAACAGGGGGCCCACGAGGGCGGAGGGCGCGCCCTGGGGGGGGGGGTGTGGGCGCGCCCCTCTACCTCGTGGCTTCCTCCTTTCTTTCTTGACGTAGGGTCCAAGTCTCCTGGATCATAATCTTCCTAAAAATCACGTTCCCAAAGGTTTCATTCTGTTTGGACTCCGTTTCATATTCCTTTTCTCAAACTCAAATAGGCAAAAAAAGCACAATTCGGCTGGGCCTCCTGTTAATAGGTTAGTCCCAAAAATAATATAAAAGTGGATAATAAAGCCCAATAATGTCCAAAACAGTAAATAATATAGCATGGAGCAATAAAAAATTATAGATACGTTGGAGACGTATCAGAGGATAAGGAGGCACTTCCTTGCGTGCGAAGATATAGCTGGTGGGTCCCAGCTGTCAGGGGTAAGAACCATTTTTTTTTGCAATATGGACACACTTCCTTGCGTGCGAAGATGTAGCTGGTGGGTCCCAGCTGTCAGTGGCAAGAATAAGGAGGCACTTCCTTTCGTGCAAAGATATACGTGGTGGGTCCGACCTTTCAGGGGAGGAATAATTTTATTTTTGCGTAATAAGGAGGCGGTTGCATGCGTGCGTTCATGGACCTGGTGCGTCCCCACTGTCAGCCTCTCCACGTACAGACTTCTTCTGATGACTCCCGTTTGTTAACCATGTTGACCACGCCGCGCCGAGCGCATCCAAGGTGGTGGACGACGACGAGGCCTTGGACGGCAACGAGCCAGAGATGGGAAGATGCGGGAGTGGAGTCGCAGACGGAGAGGTGTACGAGGGTTAACTGGTTGTGGTGCGGCGTGGTTCGACAGTTGGTGGAGAATAACAGGAGGTGTGGAGGGGTGGAGGGATGGCCTGGCTGGCGGTGGGGTAGCGCTTCACAGTGAAGCGTGCTAAGCAGAGCTGCTAGTAGCAGGAGGCGGGAGTAGGTGGTCCCGGCGGCGCTGGAGGAAGAAGACGAGAGATTGAAGATGAATGCCGGTCGTTGGATGTAAATCCAACGACTATTGATGTCAGAATCATTTGTTGACTAAGTTGACAACAACTTGCGTTGGCTTTGACCTATTGGCCCACATTTCAGCCTCCAAAAATGTGGCACACATTCAACCCATTTTTCGTAATTTCTGATCCATTTGATCTTTTTTGAGAATTACAGTCCATTTGCTGGGCTGGGTGAACAAATAATGTAGCGTCCATGCGGCCCATTTTTTTAAACTACAACCCATTTTCACTTTCTCAAAATACACGGATTTGCTGGGCTCGCTGAACAAATAATGTAGCGTCCATGCGGCCCATTTATTTTTTCCTAAAAAATTGCAGCCCATTTGCACTTTCTCGAAATACACGATTTTGCTGGGCTGGTTCTAATTATAATGTTGGGTTGGGTGCGGCAATGTTATCAAAAAATAAACAGGGGCTGAGCATTTTGTTATAAATATATTTAAATAATAAGTGCTTTATTATTACATTGGTCCTTAAATCTTACCAAGATTTCGTACACAATCACCAGGATTTTCGTTGTCTTAATGTAAAAAATCCAGGATTTTATTGTTAAAAATTATTTTTATAAGTTAATAAGATGTGGGATATTTTTTCTTATATATGTAAGTATCTATTAAATATATGATGACAATAACAATAATATATAATAACATATAAAATAATATAAATATATAAATATAGTTAGAAGGGAAACATAAGTTGGACCTGGTGTTCCTATTATTATATAGAAAAATAGAACAGACCTCTGCGTTTTCTTCAAAAAAATACATAAGTTGGGCTGCGGATGTTTCAGAAAAAATAAAACATAGGATGGGAGGTCCATAGGTCGGTCGATACATGACGGCCCTCAAGAAAATACAAACCGGCATGTTGTGGACTGTGCATGTTAAAAAAGAAAGCCTAGACGGGGCAGCCCACAACTGAGCTGATACTTGTTGGCCCATTGATAATAAATGATACCTGCCAGCTCCCCGGCTTCGTTGTAAATTTATCTCCTTTAGTAACTACGTTGAAGCACCTAAAAAATGTAACTATGTTGACAAACCTGTGGGCCCCAACGTCAGTATAGCATTAGGAGGAAGTATTTTTTCAATGAGGCACTTGCTTGCGTACGGCCATGGACCTGGTGGGTCCTGACTATCTGCCTCTCCACGTACAGTTCTCTCCAGATTCCTCTCGTTTGTTCAACATGTTCAGAACGGCAGACAACAGCGCCGCGGTGAGCACACAAAGGCGGAGGATGACGTCCAGGCCTCGGACGAGAACGATCCGGATCCGGGGAAGGCATGCTACAATAATGGTAGATGATGTGCCTAATTTCTAGCAAAACTACTGAACTAGCCCAGTGGCCAAGTGACACTACCCGACCGCTGTTCCGCCCGGGTTCGATTCCACCTGATGTAGTGAAAATATCTCCAAATTTTTTGCCTCTGCCATTATTCACATGTGGGTCCCCATTGTCATCTACGCACACCACCTCCAACACTTGCCAAAACTTCGTCCCTCGTTTTCTCTGTTTCTCGCACACTCGACATTGTGTGGGCATTTTGAAAATAGCATATCTTTTTGACTGTGCATCATATGAAGATGTGCTATGCATGAATGTTGATCAGCATGATGTTAACTCGCTGGTAGTTCCATTTTTGACCATGAATAAAACTTCCAACATGATGTTATTACTGTTTGAAAAGGGAGTGCTAATAAATGCTCTTCCTCTGAAACTTGCAGTTTCTTATTTGAAATTGAAACTTGCAATTTCTTCTCTGAGAATCACATTGTCTACACTTTTCTGCGAAACTACATTTTTTAAGTGCTAAAAATAGATCTCTAGAATTCATAAAATACTTCATATGCTCAATACTGCAAATCTGAAATTCAAAAGACATTCATATCTGAAAGTACTCTCAAAATACACAACACAAAACACAATTCACAACCTGCAAATACTGACAACCCTAAGCTCCTCCTAACAATTCACAACCTGCCCAACTATTGGGTTGGGGGGCAGTCCCCTCCTATTCCTCGACGGCAGACAGCCGCCCCGTGAGACGAGGTGAGCGGCGAGGGAGAGGATGGCGGGGAAGCGTCATCGGGCCAATTGCTTTTCTCCTCTTGTAGTTGGGTTTGGTCGATGAAGAATCCATCGGCTCGCTTTGGCACAACACCCTCACAAAGGGCACCTTGTAGATGCTCGATCCTTCAATCTCTGGTGGATGCTCCATCTTGGATCGATACTCCCACCACCGCTGCCTCATGATCGAATTTGATGAATCTGTTTGCTCCATGGCCCAGAGGAGCAGCTTTATGTACTCCCGCGCGACTCCCTTCGGGAGTATCACCGTCTTTTCGCTCAGTTGCAGATATTTGGCCATGAATGTCGCCTTCGCCGCTAATTGGTACTTGTTGTCAAATCAAGACTGTATCTCCGACATCCTACCTAGCTTCATAGAGTCGCCGTCTGCGATCCTCACGTATTAGCTGTACTCCTCCATCGATCTACTTCTGCACAACACCTTCACTCATCGGTGGTGGTTTTTGAATGGAAGAGGAGAGGAGCAGCGCTGGTTTTGGATTAGAACTGGAGAGAAGCGGCACTGGTTTTGGATTGGAATAGGAGAGGAGGGGCAGTGGTTTTGAAATGGAAGAGGAGAGGAGCAGCGTTGGATTTAGATTGGAACAGGAGAGGAGCGGCGGTGGTTTAAGAGGAGAGGAGCGGTGCTGGTCTTGGAAGTATTTTTTTTGTTTTGCGTATTTTGGGTCAAAGTTTGACCACACTATATTTGACAAGCAAAACGTGAATGCATGTCATCAAAAATTGTATTCTTTGGTTCGTATCTGAATGTACATTCAAATTATTTGATTTTTGCAACGTATAACATATATTTTATTTGTGAAAATCATGGTCAAATATGACCCAGAATACAAGGGAGACTAGTTAATGTGGGGTCGCTTTTTTAATTGAAGGGTAAATTGATTTTGATTTTGATCCAGTCACAGCGCGCTGGCCCTCTCGTCCAATCCTAAATTACTGTCTCATGCTCCTCTCCCTCTTCTCCATTGCAAAACCACATCATCTCCTCTCCATCATCTCCATTCCAAAACCACCGTCTCGCCCCTCCCTCTTCTCCATTGAAAAACCGCCCCTCTCCTCTCCATCTCTTCCATTGCAAAACCACCGTCTCGCCTCAACCTCTTCTCCATTGTAACACCACCATCTCTCGTCCCATCTTCCAAAGATAGCACCGGACCTCTCAGATGGACATCTATGGAGAGGATGCAGCAGCGAATCGGGCAGATCGCCGGCGGCGACTAGGTGAAGTTACCCAGGTTGAAGGAGATCCTTACTTGGTTTGACAACGAGTGGGAGATTTTGAGGACGGTGAGGGCCATGTGGCAATGTATGCGAAAGAGCGAGATGACGGTGATGTACTCCTCGACGACAGTCATGCCGCAGTCCTTCGAGTTCATCGAGTATCTCCTCTGGGTGATGGAGCAGAAAGATTCGCCCGAGGCGAAAGTCGAGCAAAGGTGGTGGGCGTACATGTTGAAGGTCAAGCATCTAGAGGATAGTGACTGGATCGAGTACGGTGTGCCGTTCTGAAGGTGCAGTGCCAGCTGGAGCCACAGGAGTATTCGTTCTCCCACTGCAAGAGGAGGCCGGATGGCACTGAAGGAAATATGCCCTAGAGGCAATAATAAAGTTGTCATTTTATATTTCCTTATATCATAATAAATGTTTATTATTCATGATAGAAGTGTATTAACCGGAATCTTGATAGATGTGTGGATACATAGACAAAACATCATGTCCCTAGTAGCCTCTACTAGACTAGCTCGTTAATCAAAGATGGTTAAGTTTCCTAACCATAGACACGTGTTGTCATTTGATGAATGGGATCACATCATTAGGAGAATGATGTGATGGACAAGACCCATCCGTTAGCTTAGCATATTGACCGTTCAATTTTATTGCTATTGCTTTATTCATGTCAAATACATATTCCTTCAACTATGAGATTATGGAACTCCTGGATACCGGAGGAATACCTTGTGTGCTATCAAACGTCGCAACGTAACTGGGTGATTATAAGTATGCTCTACAGGTATCTCCGAAGGTGTTTGTTGGGTTGGCATAGATCGAGATTAGGATTTGTCACTCCGAGTATCGGAGAGGTATCTCTGGGCCCTCTTGGTAATGCACATCCTAAGAAGCCATGCAAGCATAGTGACTAATGAGTTAGTTACAAGATGATGTATTACGAAACGAGTAAAGAGACTTGCCAGTGACGAGATTGAACTAGGTATGTGGATACCGACGATCGAATCTCGGGCAAGTAACATACCGATGACAAAGGGAATAACGTATGTTGTCATAACGGTTCGACTGATAAAGATCTTTGTAGAATATGTAGGAGCCAATATGAGCATCCAGGTTCCGCTATTGGTTATTGACCAGAAAGGTGTCTCGGTCATGTCTACATAGTTCTCGAACCCGTAGGGTCCGCACGCTTAACGTTTGATGACGATTTAGTATTATATGGGTTATGTGATTTCCTGACCGAATGTTGTTCGGAGTCCCGGATGAGATCATGAACATGAAGAGGAGTCTCGAAATGGTCAAGAGGTAAAGATTGATATATAAGATGATAGTATTCGGACACTGGAAGTGTTCCGGATAGTATCAGGTATTTATCGGAGTACCGGGGGGGGGGGGTTATCGGAACCCCCGGGGGAAAGAATGTGCCATAGAAGGGGAGCACACCAGCCCACAAGGGGTGGTGCACCCCCCAGGAAGGAGGCCGAATTGGAGAAGGTAAAGAGGGGGTTCACCCACCCTTTCCTTCTCTGCTTCCTCTTACCTTTTCCCCCCTCCGGAAATAAGGAAAGGGGAGGCCGAATTGGGAGGACCCCAAGTAGGATTCCTCCTACTTGGGGCGCACCATGGCTGCCTCTCCTCCCCTCCCACCAATATATATGTGGTGAGGGGGCGCCTACAACACACAACAACCATCGTTAGCCGTGTGCGGCGCCCCCTCCACAGTTTACGCCTCCGGTCATATCTTTGTAGTGCTTAGGCGAAGCCCTGCGCAGATGTAGCGACCCGACCTCAGACGGTCAAGTCTCTGTGCTCAGTGTCATCCCTGGATCGGTAATGCTGACACACACTGTACTCGAATGGATTTATAACAGAGTAGCAATCACACACTTATTACATCGAAGGTCTCAAAAGAGAACTTATTACAATAAATATGGCTTAAGACCATCTAAATAAGATAACATCGGAAGGCTTGGAATAAATAGTGAGTCCATCAACTCCAACGGCATAGCTGAGTGCAAGACAAACGACCTAGCGCACCTTACTCCTCGTCTGAAAAGTCTGCAACATGATACGTTGCAGCCCGAAAACAGGTCAGCACATGGAATATGCTGGCAATATAACACAGTAGAGCAATGAATAGATAAATGCTATCACTACATGCATATATGGCTGGTGGAGGCGCTAAGGTTATAATGTTTTGCGAAAAGCCAATTTTTCCCTACAACAAAGGAATAGATTTTATTTAACTATCATGGTGGTTGAAACATCATTGAGAAGGTTCCTCCAACTCAATCCCAATTAAAGTAGTCATTATCAACCCAACAAATTAATTTAGAGTGATGAGATCAAATCAATAATTCAAGTACGAGATAATCAAGATGTCCATAGCCGGGGACATGGCTAACCATGATTAGTTTATACACTCTGCAGAGGTTTGCGCACTTTTCCCCACAAGACTCGATCTCCTACATTGGATTTTCTCGCACTACATGGTGTTTGAGAAACGGATGACCGAGACACAGTCTTTTAGAAGCAATAACTCTAACCCTGGGTAGACAGTACCAACCTACATCCCCTACATCTTCTAGCCTACCACTGGAAGAGGTCATGCAACTTACTCAACTATGCTAGAGCCCATAATAGCTTGTGGCTGCACACGGAAGTTTCTAGCATGAATGATCTTATGATCCCTTTGAGCCTGGGTGGCGGGCCGTAGGATGATCACACGGGTCCTCCTCCGGATATCCTAGGACAACACTGGATTCTCCAGGTGCCCACAAGCAATCCACCCAGATGTGTATTAAAGTTGCCACCTTAAGTTGAACCATTAATTAACAAACTCACATCTGTCATGGATACACTCAAACCCAATCCACGTCTACGAGCATAGCATGGCAATATAAGCATAACGTAGAAGTAACTCCCAAGGGTTTGATAATAAAATAGGTAATAGGTTCTACCTCATCATCTACTTCCCAAACCAACATGTTAAGAGATCCTACTCATGCAATGTGTGAGGGTTGAAACTAATGCATAAAAACTGGGTATGAAAGAGGTATGATCAATGTGTTAGTTGCCTTGCCGACGATCCGCAAAACCTAGTGACTCGTAGTAGCACGCTTCGCACTCCGGGAATTCTATCGCAAACAAACAATAGCATACATAAGCAATCAAGCAAAGATGCACGGGTAAAGCTCAAATAAGAAGATCTAACCAGAAAGTTCAACTGAAGAACTCCGGTTTGCAAAAAAGTATCAAATCGGACGGAGCAACGAAACTCAAACTACGGAAGAAACAAGATCCGTTTACTAATCTGGACTAAAGTCAAATTTTACAGTACCAAAATCTTGTTCAAGTTGGTTAAACAGAAAGAGGGCTTCGAGACGAAGATCTAGGCGCTTTTTTCACCTGATTTGGATAAACGAGCAAAAAGATAAACTAAAATGAAGATTAGGGCAGAAATCGCAATCCAAAATAATCGCGGAAAAACCCTGGAAAAATAAAACGAGACGAACAGGCTAACGAACGAACGTTCGCTGTCTGCAGCTAACCGACGAATAGCGTTTGTTAAAACGAACGTACATACGAACGTCCGCTAAATGACCGAACCGAGAAGAACCGAACCGATCTATAAAAAAACCCAGTAGATCTAGGGTTTTTAAGAAAACCGAGGTTTTTACCTAAAAACCAAAAAAAACCGAATGGCGGCCGGATCGGATCGAAACGGCGGACTCCGGCAGGCGAGGCTGCGGGCTCCCGAAGCGAAGCGGCGGCTACTGCTTCTTCGCTGCGTGTGGGAGGCGGGCGGGCGAGGTGGTTGAGGGCGGCGGCGGCTCGACATATAAAGGGGCGGGGCAGGGCCGGCTTGGGGGAGGGGCAAGGGAGCCCGTCTAAATAGAATATTTAAAACAAAGTGAACATTTTCTTGGCCCTAAAATGCAATTTTGAAAAATGCATATTTTTATAATTCAAATAAAATTGCAATAAAATTCCAAAAATATTATTTATTTGATTTTAATGTTTTTCCTCCAATATTCCCTTTATTTTGGAGAATTCATATTATCTCCTCTCTTATATTTTAACATGAAATATTTTCGAAGAGAAAAATAATTAAAACCAAAGTGATCCTTGTTTCATATTTGATAAAATTTCAAATATGAAAAACGTGAAATCTCCAACTCTCTCCGCGGGTGCTTGAGTTGCTTAGAAATTCGAGGATCGCAAAACAAAATGAAATAAACTATGATATGCATGAATGACCTATGTATAACATTCCAAATTGAAAATTTGGGGTGTTACAAACCTACCCCCCTTAAGATGAATCTCGTCCTCGAGATTCGGGTTGGCTAGAAAATAGGTGTGGGTGGTCTTTGCGTAGATCATCCTCTCTTTCCCAGGTGGCTTCATCCTCAGTATGATGGCTCCACTGAACTTTGCAAAATTTGATAACCTTGCTGCGAGTAACTCGGCTGGCAAATTCGAGAATCTTGATGGTTTCTCTCATAGGTCAGATAACTATCCAACCGAATTGCTTCCAGGGGCACTGTATCTCTCAGAGGAATATCGGCCATCTCTGCATGGCACTTCTTCAACTGGGAAACGTGAAACACATCATGAACTCCTAACAGTCCTTCGGGTAACTCCAACTTGTAGGCCACCTCTCCCATACGTTCCAAAACTCGGTATGGTCCAACAAATCTCGGGGCTAACTTTCCCTTAACTCCGAAACGTTTAACACCTCGTAGTGGTGACACACGAAGATATGCTCTGTCTCCGATTTTATAGACTACCTCCTTGCGTTTTGAATCTGCATAACTCTTTTGTCGGGACTGAGCTACCTTCAGTCTATCTCGAATCAGCTTAACCTTCTCTTCAGACTCCCTAATCAAATCTAGTCCAAACAACTGGCGGTCTCCAACTTCATCCCATATCAACGGTGTTCGGCATCTTCTTCCATACAATGCTTCGAACGGTGCCATCTTCAAACTGGCCTGGTATCTATAGTTGTATGAGAACTCCGCGTAGGGCAGGTTGTCATCCCAGCTAGATCCATAATCTAGCGCACAAGCTCTCAACATGTCCTCCAAAATCTGATTGACTCTCTCGGTCTGTCCATCTGTCTGCGGATGAAAAGTTGTACTGAACTCTAGCCTGGTACCCAAAGTCTGGTGCAGTTGGTGCCAAAACTTTGAAGTAAACTGTGTTCCTCTATCTGATACGATGGTCCTCGGAACTCCGTGCAGACATACGATCCTGGTCATATATATCTTGGCCAACTTCGCACTTGTATAGGTGGTCTTCACGGAGATAAAGTGAGCTACTTTAGTCAAGCAATCCACTACTACCCATATAGAATCATATCCCGATTGGGTCCTGGGTAATCCGGTGATAAAATCCATGCCAAGCTTGTCCCACTTCCATTCGGGTATCAGCATAGGATGTAGTAATCCGGCTCGCTTCTGATGTTCCGCCTTCACTCTCTGACATACATCACATACGGCTACATACTCGGCAATATCCTTCTTCATCCCAGTCCACCAGAAACGCTCCTTCAAATCCAAATACATCTTGGTGTTTCCGGGGTGTATCGAGTATGGCGAGTCATGAGCTTCCTGAAGTATCAACTTCCTGATCTCAACATTATTGGGAACATATACACGGTCCTCGAACCACAAGGTGTCGTGCTCATCCTCACGAAAACCCTTGGCTTTTCCTTTGCTCATTCTCTCCTTTATCTCTGCAATTTATTTGTCATCCTTCTGAGCTTCTCGAATCTGTCCCAACAATGTAGATTGAACTTCCATTGCTGCAACAAAACCTCTAGGAACAATCTCCAAACAGAGTTCCCTAAGATCATCGGCTAACTCCTTTGGCAATCCTCCTGTTACTAAGGTATTGGCATAACCCTTCCGGCTCAAAGCGTCTGCTACGACATTGGCCTTGCCTGGATGATAGTGCAGCTTCATATCATAATCCTTTATAAGCTCCAACCCTCTCCTTTGCCTGAGGTTCAGCTCCTTCTGTGTGAAAATGTACTTCAAACTCTTATGATCCGTGTACACATCACAACGATTTCCAATAAGAAAATGTCTCCAGGTCTTGAGGGCATGCTGCTAACTCCAAATCATGCATGGCATAATTCAACTCATGCAGTCGAAGTTGTCGTGAGGCATATGAAACAACTCTTCCGTCTTGCATAAGTACTCCTCCAAGTCCTAAGCGAGAGGTGTCACAATACATTTGGAAATCCTTGCGTATATCCGGCAGAATCAACACTGGGGCTGTAGTCAAACGTTTCTTCAACTCCTGGAAACTTGCTTCGCATTCTTCAGTCCAATGGAACTTTGTGTCCTTCTTCAACAATGCCTTGATAGGCTTCGCAATCTTGGAGAAATTCTCAATGAATCTCCGATAGTACCCCGCGAGTCCAAGAAAACCGCGGATCTCTCCAACTGAAGTGGGTGCCAACCACTCAATGACTGACTGAACCTTGGTAGGATCTACTGCTATACCTTCTCCTGATATAACATGTCCAAGAAATCCAACTTCCTTCAACCAAAACTCACATTTGCTGAACTTGGCATATAACTGATGTTCCCTGAGCTTCTCGAGAACTAAACGCAAATGTTCCTTGTGTTCCTCTTCATTCTTCGAGTATACCAAGATATCATCAATGAACACCACGACAAACTTATCCAAGAACTCCATGAACACCTTGTTCATCATACTCATGAAATAGGCAGGGGCGTTAATCAGTCCAAATGACATAACCGTATACTCATATAACCCGTACCTTGTGGTGAAAGATGTTTTAGGTATATCCTTTTCTCGTATCTTCAGTTGGTGATAACCTGATCGCAGATCGATCTTCGAAAACACTTTAGCTCCTTGCAGCTGGTTAAACAAGTCATTGATCATCGACAGTGGGTACTTGTTCTTGATCGTCACTTCATTCAACGCACGATAATCAACAACCATCCTCAATCTTCTTCTCAACCAAGAGCACTGGGGCTCCCCATGGTAACAAACTTCTTCGAATGTAACCTTTCTCCAACAACTCCTTAATCTGCTTCTTGATCTCTTCCAGATCATTCGTGGGCATCCGGTATGGTCTCTTCGATATCGGTCCGGTGCCTGGCTATAACTCTATCAAAAACTCAATATCTCGATCTGGCGGCATGCTTGGTAACTCTTCTGGAAATACATCTGGGTAATCCTTCACTACGGGCACTTCCTCCTGAGCAACTCCCGTGAGAGAATTTACTTGGGCCCTCCTCAACGCATGCCTGGATACATACTTGATCCATTTTCCCTCCGGGGTGGTGAGTAGAATTGATCTACTAGCACAGTCAATGTTTCCTCCATACTTCCATAACCAATCCATTCCTAGTATCACATCCAATCCTTGTGACTCTAGAATTATTAGGTGTGAGGGGAAAACATGGCTACCAATGGTTAAGGGTATCCGATCGCACCATCGGCTGGCCATATACTCTGCACCGGGTGAGCTCACTAGCAAGGGTGGGTAACTTAAACTTGTCCACAAATCCCCTTGAAATGTATGAATGCGATGCACCAGTATCAAAAAGAATGAGAGCGGTAAATGAATTAACCAAGAACTTACCGATAACTGCATCAGGCTGCTCTTCAACATCTTCCATGTTCACGTGGTTCACTTGTCCCCTGTTGAAAGGGTTGGGCTTCTTCCCAGAGCTTCCATTTCCATTACCATTCTTTGCTTCAGAAAATTTAGTGGCGTAATGTCCAGTCTTCCCGCACTTGAAACAAGTATTGTGACTTAGATCCTTCTTGGCGGGCGTTGCTGGGTTAGAGCGGTTCTGATTGCTGCCTGCTCCATTCTCGTTCCCATTCTTGGGGCCACTGTGGTTATGCAAAGTACCTCCATTGTGGGTATGGCCTCCATGGTTATGGGTAAATCCTCCCGAGTTCGGGGTGAAACGAGGGTTCTGCTGAGCTCTAGAATTGTACTTTCCTTGTCCATACTTCCTCTTGTGGCTCTCAATCTGATGCTGCTTCCCTTCAATCATAAGAGCCTTGTCTACCAGCTCCTGGTAGTTGTTAAATGTTGCCACCATCAACTGCATGCTCATCTTGTCATTCAGCCCTTCCATAAACTTCTCCTGCTTCGCGGCATCTGTGGCCACATCATCAGGGGCATAACGAGATAGCTTACTAAACTCATCTGCGTACTGAGCCATAGTATGATTTCCCTGGCGCAAGTTGCGAAAATCACGCTTCTTCATGCTCATAGCTCCAGTTGAGACATGGGCTGTGCGGAATGCTTTGAAACTGATCCCAAGTGACATTGGCTATAGGGTAAGTGGTCGTGTAATTCTCCCACCATGAGGCTGCTGGTCCATCCATCGATGTGCAGCAAAACGCACCTTCTCTGCATCTGTGCAACCTACGGTGTTCAACTCCCTTCCAATCCTGCGTAGCCAGTCATCCGCAACTATTGGCTTGGTGCTACTAGAAAACACCGGCGGCTGCAACCTCAGAAAACGAGCTAAGTTGTCAATTGGAGGTGGTGGTAGCGTGTTGTTGTTGTTGTTGCCTTGGTTCTGGACTAGTTGCTGTATCAAGGCATTCTGCCGCTGAATCAACTGTGTCGTGGAATTGTCATGGCAGATGTCCAAGTGTGAGGACTTAGTCGTGAGGCCAACGCATCTATGTAGTAGCTTAAGAGGGGTTGATCGGGACGAGAGACGCGACATACAAGACAAGGATTTAGACAGCTTCGGGCCCCGGGAAACATCATCCGGTAACAACCCTACATGCTGTTTGTGGCTAGGTCTCATTATGCTCATGAGGGAGACGTCATCAATCTGGCTCTCCTCTAGTTGTGTCTAGCTCTAGAGATTGTTCCTTATCTCCCTTCCTCTTGGGGTGCCCTGCCCCTCCTTATATAAGTTGAAGGGGCGGGTTACATGTAGAGTCCATCTCGGACTAAGACTTAAACTATTCTGACCTCTCATCACGGGCCTCTCTCCATGGGCTTCTTAACGTCTTGGGCTTCTTACAATCTGGCTTACAATATGAGTTATAGTCTGGCTTACGATCTGACTTACCATCTGGCTTAGCATCTGGCTTACCGTCTGGCTTAACATCTGCTAGCTTAACTGTCCGGCTTATATGACTGTGTCTCCCGGGTTTTGCATGACTGTGTCTGCCGGGTTACATGACTGTGTCTGCCGGGTTACATGACTGTGTCTACCGGCTTGCAATGTTTAACTGTTCCCGCCGGCTTATAGTCTGCTGGGTCACCAATGAAACATCAAGTCCCAGTCGGGTCATATCTCCGGCCGGGTCATACCGCGGGGTATATCCCCGACATTAACCCCTAGTTCAATTTGGATTCATCCATGTTAAACTGATCCTGTAAAACAAACACAAGAACAATTTTGACAGATTATGCTCCGGGTTAAAAGCTCTTGTAAGCCGGCACCTGGTCATCCTTAATTCCTTGGTATTTCCTTCTTCTAGAAAATCCGAGTCAATAAACCAGCTTCATAATAGAAAACATTGGACATGAAATACTCATCTGATTTTCAGCCAGCTTGAAGATGTAGAACTCCATTATATTCATATCACTTGTAGCCCCAAGTGCGGGTCATTATGAAATAATGAGCGGGGACTTTTGTAAATATGATCATGTAAACTTGAGCGACAGCAGTAGCTTAGCCCCAAGGGCCGTTTCGATGAAGATAATCGAGCTGGGACTTTGTATATAATTCATTGATGATAACATCATATGATGTAATCTCCACCATGGGCTTGAACCCACGTCCATAAGGTTAAGAGCTTTGTACTCTACCAACTGAGTAGTGGATCTTTCAATATAATGGGCTGAAGCTTGTGTACCTTGAATTTTTTACAGGAGCAATTGGTAGCCCCCAAGGGCCGGCTCATTACAATGGGATGAGTTGGGTCTTCAATAAGTTGATCAAAAAATGACTTTACATTAGCCCCCAAGTGCCATGGTGCATGCTGGCAGTGACATGGGACTTGCATATTTGATGTAATCTCAATTTGAATAATGTAGCCCCCAAGTGCCGGGTTGTAAGCCTGCAGCGACTCGGGACTATTTCCTCCATTGTAAAATAAATCATGCCCATTGATAAAATAATAGCCATTACTTATTTGAGCGACTTTGAAGACCTCCATCATAATACTGGCTATTGGTAACCATAATAAAAATCCAGCCATGTTGGCTATTAAAGAATTGAATAATATAATCCAGTTTGGAAAACCGGTTCCTGTGATATTGAATCATACCGCCGGTTTAGGATACCTGTGCAGTAAGGGTGATAACCCAATCCTTAGAAGCCACTCACTTCCAAATGTATGATGTTTGTCATACGTTGGCGACTTATCATCCAAAACCAAGCCGGGTTAAATTTAAACCACACTTATACTTAGATCTGAACAAAAAGTCTCAAGACAAAATCAAAGATTGTTTTCAAAAAACTTAAGCCAAATAGAAAGAAAAATCGAAGCTTCTGATTCGAATACGATCAATAAACCATTCCAAAGTGGTTAAGCTAGGATTCAAATTCGATCATGTAGCCCCCAATGGCTTTGGCGTTGCGCCGATCAAGAGGTATCGACAGCTATATTCTCTTTGGTTTGAATATGACCTATGTTTGAACAGGAGGCCCCCAACTGACCTTGAGAGTTTTTTAACGACTCTGATTCAAATACGATCAAAGTCGGACCCAAAAGGGGTTAAGCTATGATTCGAATACGATCAAGAAGCCCCCTAGTTGGTTTGGCATTGTGCCGATCAAGAGGGTATCGACATTTATGTTCTCTTTGGTTCGAATACGACCTATGTTTGAACAGGAAGCCCCCTAGTGATCATGATGTTTAACGGCTAGATTCAAATACGATCATGAGCCGGACCAAGAGGGTTAAGCTAGATTCGAATACGATCAACCCCCAATTGATTCTCCTTGATCCAGAATTCTTTGTTTTGAGCCAGAAATTTTTCTGACGGCCTTTAAACTGGCAATATTTACTGAGCCATGTCATTATTAGCCCCCGAGTCTCAAGACGACTCAATGAGTTGACTTGAGATTTTCCATAGTTGACCGTAATATAGACCGGTTTGAGTCCTGCATGGGAGAACTTGCAAGCCAGAGTAATTGCTCTTTTAAAGAAAGCAATATGTAATATAAAAATATACTGGATGGATTTCACCTGATACGTCAAGCTAGTAATTATCCACTGCGGAGTTGATGATCACCTTGGTGAAGCTGAAATCAATCACGGCCGAGTCGGCCACGGGAGTAGGTAGATGAGGAGGCCGCGGTGTTGTAAGCCAGCACGGACGGGCGAGTCAATCGCAGGCGCGGTAAGCCGCAAGGACGGGCGAGTCAGCCGCGTTGTGTTGTTGTAGCGGGGGTGGCGATTTGCGCATGTATCCGTCGAGCAGCATGGCATGGACGAGCGCTAGTGCAAAAAATAATATCGGTGCATGCCCCTTCGCAACACCCTTGCAATGAATAATGGTCCTGCGGAAAAAAAACACCACAGACCAGAGTAATTGTTCTCAGACAATTTAATATGTGCTGATAAGATATATAAAAAGAATAGCACCTGGTATATTTTGTCAGATGAACATGGACATTGGCATTAGATAATGTTGGTCAGCGTCAGATGACCGTCTAGACATAGGTCTATTAAAGCAGTAGCACCCGTGGCCCTCCTTTTTTTAATCGCGAGAACCACAACGAGGGCGCTCGGGCGGGTCGTTGAAGTGTGTCCACCACATCGGAGAGGTTTGTCGCGGGGACACGTGCGGCAAGGCCGGATTGTGCCTTGACTACGATGGTTCAGCCAGCGAATCTGCACGGACGGAACATGGCAGAGGTTCTCTAGTGAGGCGCGCCAGAGGAGGCGCTCAGAGGCGGAGGACCCAGTCAGAATGGTCGATCCATGGCAGCAGAATATCCGATTGAACTGATCACACATACATCTTTCAGCTGTAACTTTGACTTGATGCTCACTTGTGCTTGCTCAATGCTGTACTGGCACAGATAAGGCATGGTCATGGCCACAGAGTAAGGCGGGCTGAAACCGCTTGCAGGCGGATGCCGGTTCAAATGGCCCGGGCCAGCTCGCCGCCACAGAAGCATCCCACAACGGAAGCGGGCCGCAACAACGGCTCAAAGAAGAATGACTTGAAACTGGCCATGAGACAAATTGTGGAAATTGACAGCGGCCTGACACGTCAGCGAGGGCGGCTCAAGAACAATAGAGCAGTAGGGTGGCTCGTGGCAGTGAGAGACCGAGCTGGGGACTCAGAGAGCCAGTCGCGGTGGAGGCAGTCCCAGCAGCGGTGAAGAGCCATGGCGGAGGAGGCAGCTCAGAGGCGCCGGCCTGAGGCCATAACGGCAGAAAGGCACGTCGGCCATAGTAGAGCTACGGTGGCGGAGACGAGGCGGGTCACGGACCAGCGGGTTGGCATTAGATGGCCCGCCTGCTGCGGAGATGAGCTGGCGCAACGGTTCATGGCAGCGGCGGGTCAGCGATGTGATGGGGTCACGGAGGAAGTGAAGCGAGCCGGCGACGTGGTGTGTCTGATACGCCGCGGCAATAAAGGCGGCGACTTGAGGCATTGGTGCTGGCGTTTCGCGGAGGTAGCAACGGCTCTCTTCATCGCGTGAGGCGGTGGCGTCTCAGACGTGCTCACAGGTGATGGCTCAAGGCGGCCGGTCAACGACAGCAGGAGGGGCCGATTCGGGGTGGCCTTCGGCTTAAGGTGGCACTGGGATGTCAGCTCGGAGTGCAAACCCCGGCCGAGGTGGAGTGAAGGCGGCACCAGCGGCCTCTCAGTCGCGGCGGCGACTCAATCGAGGTGGAGAGCGGCGACTCGAAACGGAGGCGGCTGAGGAACCTTATGCGCGTCGGCCACGACGGTGGTTGACTTGAGGCCGGCGGCTCATGGCCATGGCGACTTTCGGCAGAAGCTGAAGGCAGGTTACGACGACTCAAAGGGAAACCACAACGAGGTGGCTGAAATGGGCCTGCATCGATGACCCGGATTGGCGTGAAGCAGCCATTGACCCGGCGGCAGAGGCAGGTTGGAGGTCGTGGCCGAGCAGCAAGGAAAGGCCGCGGCCACGGTTGGCAGACCGTCAGGCGGAAACCAGACGAGGCGATTCGATCGGAGTCTGAGTCCTTCTCCGGTTCATGTCTTTGTCTGACTCCTTTTGTCTTGACGTGAGGATGAACTAAGAGCGATCAATTGAAACACTTGATGACCTGTAGTTGAAACAACCAACAACTGTTTTGACTGATCGAGTCTTCACGTGGAGGTGCGAAAGCAGCGTGGCCGAGGCGCTTGGCTTAGTTCCCATCATCAGGGGCGAGATGCGGTGATTCGCAGCATAGGCCAGGCCGGCTTCGACGCGCGGACCCGGCTCGGGGCGGAGGTGGCTCGATCAGTGATTTAAGGCGGAGATGTGCCACTGATAACAGCCGTAGCGGCTCGGAGCTGCACCAGCCATCCGAGACTGAAGCGGGTTAGCACCGCGGTTTGGAGGCAGGGGCGACTCGAGGTGACTCGGAACTGGCATCGCGACAACGACCCGGAGTTGAGGCCCGAAGCGGAAGCAGTTTGAGAACAGAACAAGGTCGGCCTGGCGGCAAAGTAGATGAATCCACGACGACGAGGCCGCGCCAGCATGGACTTCTCAAGGGCGCAGGCAGTTTAGGCGACTCCGACGAGGCATGACGTGGGACGACCCGGCGGGCGACCGGGCGGCTCACGATGCTTGGAAACTCTCCAGCGGCGTCTCACAGCACAGGGCAGCGGTTCATAGCACAGAGGCCGAGAAAGGCCGTGGTAGAAGCGGAACTGTAGCAGAGGAAAATGAAGCCAGATCGTACAAGCATCATTGACTCCTCTGGGTCATGTTTGACTTTTGGCGAAAACAACTTGAGCCGCCGGTAGAATAAATCTGTCCAAGCACTTGAACCGGTTGGACGTCTGATGCGCCTGATCAAAATTCTCTCGGTCTCGGCGACTTTTCAATGAATGATGGCAGAACAGCTCGCAACCCTAACTCTTTTGAACCTTGAATCTCACAAATCTTCAAATCTGGACTGATGAACTTGACACTGATGCAAATCCTTTCAAACCAGCTCTTCTTCATCCAAAAAACTATGAGCCCCTCGAACCCTAAAAAAGATCCCTTCAAGAACTCAACACCACCGTGTGCGAGCCCCACGGTGGGCGCCAACTGTCGTGGAATTGTCACGGCAGATGTCCGAGTGTGAGGACTTAGTCGTGAGGCCAATGCATCTATGTAGTAGCTTGAGAGGGGTTGATCGGGACGAGAGACACGACACACAAGACAAGGGTTTAGACAGCTCCGGGCCCCGGGAAACATCATCCGGTAACAACCCTACACGCTGTTTGTGGCTAGGTCTCATTATGCTCATGAGGGAGACGTCATCAATCTGGCTCTCCTCTAGTTATGTCTAGCTCTAGAGATTGTTTCTTATCTCCCTTCCTCTTGGGGTGGCCTGCCCCTCCTTATATAAGTTGAAGGGGCAGGTTACATGTAGAGTCCATCTCGGACTAAGACTTAAACTATTCTGACCTCTCATCACGGGCCTCTCTCCATGGGCTTCTTAACGTCTTGGGCTTCTTACAATCTGGCTTACAATCTGACTTACGGTCTGGCTTACGATCTGACTTACCATCTGGCTTACCATCTGGCTTAACATCTGCTGGCTTAACTGTCCGGCTTATATGACTGTGTCTGCCGGGTTACATGACTGTGTCTGCCGGGTTACATGACTGTGTCTGCCGGCTTACAATGCTTAACTGTTCCCGCCGGCTTATAGTCTGCCGGGTCACCAATGAAACATCAAGTCCCAGCCGGGTCATATCTCCGGCCGGGTCATACCGCGGGGTATATCCCCGACAAACTGGGTGATCTCCGGTGGGAAGACAAATTCGGTGTCACGTCTCGGAGGCATCTGATGGGTTTACAGGGGAGAGATTAGAATATAAATGAGGTCTAGTGAGAAAGCAGTGCCCATATGCACATGAGACAAACACAATCATATCACACCAAATCAATTCAAGCAAGGGCATACAATCGGTCTAGAACTATCGTTAAAAAAGTGCTCGGACTACTACTATATACATGGGGGAATACTACTAGTCATGTGGTGGTCATCTAGAAATTTTGATCGGTGGAAGACTCCATAATATCTGCTCCAGCTTTGTCTTCATAATCATCATCACTATCGTCGGGGCCGGAGTCGGTGTCGTCGATGATGATGTAGTCCTCTGGATGGTCGTCATCTCCTCCTGGCGCGGGGTCTCCCATGAATACTCCTAGCTTCCTTATCAGGTTGTCATTCTTCTCCATGAGTATCTTCATTTCCTCCTCATATCCATCGCGTGTAGACTTGATCCTCTTCTAGCTCTGTGATCCTAGTCATTTCCTTCTTTAGATCTATCATGCATGCGCACATCTGATTCTCCTGCCGGCGAATATGCTGGTTTAGCTCCTGGATGAACGCTGCAATGGACCTATCCCTCCTGGTGCTGACTATCTCCCATTGCTCATCTCAGCGCCCACATATTTCGTAGATAGTATCCTTGAGATCCTTGTGATAAACTTTGCCAATGCCTCCCATGGCAAAGTGGGCTGCCATGCTCTTTCCTAGACTCCAGGTTGGTGCATCAAAGGAAAACTCTATGGGCTCAATGGCTGGCGTGAATGTCCTTCCTGGAACTTGAACTCGAATCATCCAGCTCCTCTTCTAGTAAAGTAGTTGTGTAGGTCCCGTGAAGCTTGGTATTCCGATGTTCAGTACCTAGTGACTTCCTTCAAGTGTCGTCCAAAGGGTGTGTCTTCATCCGGTTGTGCAAACTTGTTCCTCGAGTCCGCCATCCTAAAGAGTATAAAATGGAGAGGAGTCAGAAATGAGTAGAGAAGAGTGACCTATGGCTCATCTTAGTGGTCGTGTCCTACATTCAGCGTGTGCTCTGATACCATCTTGTAGCGACCCGACCTCAAACAGTCAAGTCTCTGTGCTCAGTTTCATCCCTGGATCGGTAATGCTGACACACAATACTTGAATGGATTTATAACAGAGTAGCAATCACACACTTATTACATCAAAGGTCTCAAAAGAGAACTTATTACAATAAATATGGCTTAAGGCCATCTAAATAAGATAACAGTGGAAGGCTTGGAATAAATAGTGAGTCCATCAACTCCAACGGCATAGCTGAGTGCATGACAAACGACCCAGTGCACCTTACTCCTCATCTGAAAAGTCTGCAACATGATACTTTGCAGCCCAAAAATGGGTTAGCACATGGAATATGCTGGAAATATAACACAGTAGAGCAATGAACAGATAAATGCTATCACTACATGCATATATGGCTGGTGGAGGCTCTAAGGTTATAATGTTTTGCGAAAAGCCAATTTTTCCCTACAACAAAGGAATAGATTTTATTTAACTATCATGGTGGTTGAAACATCATTGAGAACGTTCCTCCAACTCAATCCCAATTAAAGTAGTCATTATCAACCCAACAACTTAATTTAGAGTGATGAGATCAAATCAATAATTCAAGTACCAGATACTCAAGATGTCCATAACCGGGGACACGGCTTACCATGATTAGTTTATACACTCTGCAGAGGTTTGCACACTTTTCCCCACAAGACTCGATCTCCTCCGTTGGATTTCTCGCACTACATGGTGTTTGAGAAACGGATGACCGAGACACAGTCTTTTAGAAGCAATAACTCTAACCCTGGGTAGACAGTACCAACCTACATCCCCTACATCTTCTAGCCTACCACTGGAAGAGGTCATGCAACTTACTCAACTATGTTAGAGCCCATAATAGCTTGTGGCTGCACACGGAAGTTTCTAGCATGAATGATCTTATGATCCCTTTGAGCCTGGGTGGCGGGCCGTAGGATGATCACACGGGTCCTCCGGGATATCCTAGGACAACACTGGATTCTCCAGGTGCCCACAAGCAATCCACCCAGATGTGTCTTAAAGTTGCCATCTTAAGTTGAACCATTAATTGACAAACTCACATCTGTCATGGATACACTCAAACCCAATCCACGTCTACGAGCATAGCATGGCAATATAAGCATAACGCAGAAGCAACTCCCAAGGGTTTGATAATAAAACAGGTAATAGGTTCTACCTCATCATCTACTTCCCAAACCAACATGTTAAGAGATCCTACTCATGCAATGTGTGAGGGTTGAAACTAATGCATAAAACTGGGTATGAAAGAGGTATGATCAATGTGTTAGTTGCCTTGCCGACGATCCATAAAACCTAGTGACTCGTAGTAGCACGCTTCAGACCGGGAATTCTATCGCAAACAAACAATAGCATACATAAGCAATCAAGCAAAGATGCACGGGTAAAGCTCAAATAAGAAGATCTAACCAGAAAGTTCAATCAAGAACTCCGGTTTGCAAAAAAGTATCAAATCGGACGGAGCAACGAAACTCAAACTACGGAAGAAACAAGATCCGTTTACTAATCTGGACTAAAGTCAAATTTTACAGTACCAAAATCTTGTTCAAGTTGGTTAAACAGAAAGAGGGCTTCGAGACGAAGATCTAGGCGCTTTTTTCACCTGATTTGGATAAACGAGCAAAAAGATAAACTAAAACGAAGATTAGGGTAGAAATAGCGATAAAAAATAATCGTGGAAAAACCCTAGAAAAGTAAAACGAGACGAACAGGCTAACGAACGAACATTTGCTGTCTGCGGCTAACCGACGAATAGCGTTCGTTAAAACGAACGTACGGACAAACGTCCGCTAAATGACCGAACCGAGAAGAACCAAACTGATCTTTAGAAAACCAGTAGATCTAGGGTTTTTAAGAAAACCGAGGTTTTTACCTAAAAAAAAACGAACGGCGGCCAGATCGGATCGTAACGGTGGCGGCTCCGGCTCCGCGTTCACGGGCGGGAGCTGCGGGCGACGGCGGGAAGCGGCGCGGCGTGGCGTGCGGCGGCGGCGGCAAGCAGCGGCAGCAAGCGGGCGGCGGCCGCAGTTCTTCCGCTGCGTCAAGGGAGGCGGGCGGGCGAGGTGGTGGAGGGCGGCGGCGGCTCGACATATAAAGGGACGGGGTGGGGCTGGCTTGGGGGAGGGGCAAGGGAGCCCGAGTCGGCCACGGCGGCCGGCGGCGCGTGCGGGAAGCGGAGTCCTCCCGGGGTCGGGGACGGCGCGATGGAGTGGGCCGGCTGGGCTTTCGGCCCAGTCGGTTTGAAGCAATTTTTTTCTTTAAAACAAAATTCATCAGAAAAATCCTAGAAAATAAAATAAAAATCTAAAAATACCAAAACAAATTCTCACTGTCTAAATAGAATATTTAGAACAAAGTGAACATTTTCTTGGCCCTAAAATGCAATTTTGGAAAATGCATATTTTTCTAATTCAAATAAAACTGCAATAAAATTCCAAAATATTTTTTTTGATTTTAATGTTTTTCCTCCAATATTCCCTTTATTTTGGAGAAGTCATATTATCTCCCCTCTTATATTTTAACATGAAATATTTTCGGAGAGAAAAATAATTAAAACCAAAGTGATCCTTGTTTCAATATTTGATAAAATTTCAAATATGAAAAACATGAAATCCCCAACTCTCCCCGCGGGTCCTTGAGTTGCTTAGAATTTCGAGGATCGCAAAACAACAATGCAGTAAAATATGATATGCTTGAATGACCTATGTATAACATTCCGAATTGAAAATTTGGGATGTTACAACGGATCACTTCACCATCACAGTCACCATGCCATCGTGCTGAGGAACTCATCTTCTTCCTCAACACCTTTGCTGGATGAAGAGGACGAGGGACGTCATCGAGCTGAATGTGTGCAGAACTCGAAGGTGCCGTACGTCCGGTGCTTGATCGGTCGGATCTAGAAGAAGTTCGACTACATCAACCGCATTGTCAAACGCTTCCGCTTTCGGTCTACGAGGGTGCGTAAACACACTCTCACCCTATCCTTGCTATGCATCTCCTAGATATATCTTGCATGAGTGTAGGATTTTTTTTGATAATTGCATGCTACGTTTCCCGACAGTGGCATCAGAGCCACGTCTATGCGTAGATGACATGCACGAGTAGAACACAAAGAGTTGTGGGCAGTGATCGTCATACTGCTTACCACCAATGTCTTATTTTGATTTGGCGGTATTGTTGGATGAAGAGGCCCAGAGCAACCTTACATGACCACGTTCATGAGACTGGTTCCATCGACAGACATGCAACTAGTTTTGGATAAAGGTGGCTGGCGGGTGTCTGTTTCTCCTACTTTAGTTGAATCGAATTTGACTACGGATGGTCCTTGTTGAAGGTTAAAACAACAAACATGATAAATCACCCTTATGGTTTTGATGCGTAGGTAAGAACGGTTCTTGCTAGAAGCCTGTAGTAGCCACGTAAAACTTGCAACAAAAAAGTAGCAGACGTCTAACTTGTTTTTGCAGGTCATGTTGTGATGTGATATGGTCAAGACATGATGTGATATACATTGTTGTATGAGATGATCATGTTTTGTGGAAGTTATCGGCAAACCCATGTGAGCCTTATGGTTGTCTCTTTATTGTATGAAATGCAAACGCCATGTAATTGCTTTACTTTATCACTATGCGTTAGCGATAGTTGTAGAAGCAATAGTTGGCGAGACGACCACGACGCTATGATGGAGATCAAGGTGTCGAGCCAGTGATGATGGAGATCATCACAATGCTTTGGAGATGGAGATCAAAAGCACAAGATGATAATGGCCATATCATGTCACATATTTTGATTTCATATGATTTTATCTTTTATGCATCTTATTTTGCTTAGTACGGTGGTAGCATTATAAGGTGATCCCTTAACTAAAATTTCAAGGTATAAGTGTTCTCCCTGAGTATGCACCGTTGCGAAAGTTTGTCGTGTTGAGACACCACGTGATGATCAAGTGTGATAGACTCTACGTTCACATACAACGGGTGCAAGACAGTTTTGCACATGCGGAATACTCGGGTTAATCTTAACGAGCCTGGCATGTATGTACATGGCCTCTCAAACACTGGAGATCGAAAGGTTGAACGTGAATCATATAGTAGATATGATCAACATAGAGATGTTCACCATTGATGACTACTCCATCTCACGTGATGATCGAACATAGTTTAGTTGATTTGAATCATGTATCATTTAGATGACTTGAGGGATGTCTATCTAAGTGGGAGTTCTTAAGTAATTTGATTAATTGAACTTAATTTATTATGAACTTAGTCCCGATAGTATTTGCATATCTATGTTGTAGATCAATAGCTCGCGATATAGCTCCTATATATTTTTGATATGTTCCTAGAGAAAAGTTGAAAGATGATAGTAGCAATGATGCGGACTGGGTCCGTGATCTGAGGATTATCCTCGTTGCTGCATAGAAGAATTATGTCCTTGATGCACTGCTAGGTGACAGACCTATTGCAGGAGCAGATGCAGACGCTATGAACGTTTGGCAAGCTCGATGTGATGACTACTTAATAGTTTAGTGCGCCATGCTTTACATCTTAGAACTAGGACTTCAAAAATGTTTTTGAACGCCACAGAGAATATGAGATGTTCCAAGAACTGGAAATTGGTATTTCAAATTCATGCCCATGTCGAGAGGTATGAGACCTCTAACAATTACTTTGCCTACAAGATGGAGGATAATAGCTCAGCCAGTGAGCATGCGCTCAGAATGTCTGGGTACTACAATCGCTTGAATCAAGTGGGAGTTAATCTTCCAGATAAGATAGTGATTGATAGAGTTCTCTAGTCACTATCAACAAGCTACTAGATCTTCATGATGAACTATAATATGCAAAGGATGACGAAAATGATTCCTTAGCTCTTCGCGATCGGCGAAGGTAGAAATCAAGAAAGAGCATCAAGTGTTGATGGTTGACAAGACCACTAGTTTCAAGTAAAAGGGCAAGGGAAAGAAAGGGAACTTCAAGAAGAATGTCAAGCAAGTTGCCACTCCCATGAAGAAGCCCAAAGCTAGACCCAAGCCTGAAACTGAGTGCTTCTACTGCAAAGGAAATGGTCGCTGGGAGCAGAACTGCCCCAAATACTTGGTGGATAAGAAGGATGGCAAAGTGAGCAAAGGTATATATGATATATATATTATTGATGTGTAATTTACTAGTGTTCATAGCAACACCTGGGTATTTGATACTAGTTTAGTTGCTAAGATTAGTAACTCGAAACAGGAGTTGTAGAATGAAAAGAGACTAGTTAAGAGCGAAGTGACGATGTGTGTTGGAAGTTATTCCAAGGTTGATATGATCACCATCGCACACTCCCTCTAACTTCGATATTAGTGTTGAACCTAAAATAAATGTTATTTGGTGTTTGCGTTAAGCATGAATATGATTAGATCATGTTTATTGCAATATGGCTATTCATTTAAGTCAGAAAATAATTTTTGTTCTGTTTACATGAATAAAACCTTATGTGGTCACACACCCAAGGTGAATGGTTTATTGAATCTCGATCGTAGTGATACACATATTCATAATATTGATGCCAAAAGATGCAAAGTTAATAATGATAGTGCAACATACTTGTGGCACTGCCATTTAGGTCATATTGGTGTAAAGCGCATGAAGAAACACCTTGCACTACAAAAAATACTTGCGTGATGACACGTTTTGTCACAGTAGGTCACTTTTTTTGTCATGCATGTACATCCATGACGATTTTATGATGGAATCAAGATAGTCATACCTGTGCTATCGTAGAAGTGTTCCATGATATTACCTAAATTATCATCACGGAAGTGTTCACTTCCATGACGATAAATTGCGCGTCATAGAAGTGCTTTCGTCAAGGGTGAGGGACACGTGCCATCCACCGTAACGGGTCGCCGTTAAGCTATCGGGTCCGGTTTTGGATCCGATAACCCCTTAATAGCCCGGACCAATGGGAATTTTCCACGTGTAAAATTCTGATTGGCCGGAGGAAGCATGTGTCAGCTCGTCAGTGGGTCAGATAGGCGCCTATGATATGTCGACACCTGCGATGGTCTACCACTGGCCCATTTAGCTTACAAAGGCTGGCCCGTTTGACTTGGTCAAAAGTTAACGGGCTAGCCCATGAAAAGCCTGTTAATGGTCTCTTCACAAATAGCCCATTTTATAGCCCGGTAACTCACGGCCCGTTAGGGCCTACACGAAATCGGCCCAACAACGTCATGTGGGCCGTCGAATATAACACCAGCCCGTTTCACTTTTGGCCCATGTATGGCCCACGACGTCTTTCGGGCCATATGAGGCCTTCGTATCTTTTGGCCCTTTAGTGGCCCACGATGACTCTAGCCCATAATGAACAGTAAATTTCTTTGTACCCGTTAATGGCCCATGATTCACATGGGCCGTTTCCAGCCCATGTTAGTTTTTGGCCTACTGACGACCCATATGTTCTTGGGCTCATTTCTGGCCCTCGATTACTTTCGACCCGTTACTGGCCTGTTGCCCTAATGGGCCAAATTCGGCCTGTGGCAAGAGTTGGCCCGTTTACGGCTCGTTAACCCGCTATACTGCTTCACTTCGGCCCTATATTCTGGCCCATTAACGACCCATTATGCCTGTGACAGAATTAAGCCTTTTCTGTCCTCCGGCCTATTAACGGCCCATTACCGTGCTGGGCCGATTCCAATTACGCCCGTTTACGACCCATGTAGACCCATTTATCCGACGACCCGAGGCCTACCGATGCTAAGGCCCTGTTGGATGCCCATTTATTGACGGCCTGTAGGAGGCCCATGGATCCTACGACCCGTAGCAGGCCCAAGGTTACCACCGTCCGTATATGGCCCATGATTATTGCGGCCACTAGCAAACCAGGGAAAAAGAAGACTAGGAAATAAATAAGCCCGGAACTAACGCTAGGCTATTAAGGCGATTGCACAGATTACATCCACTGGGCATCAAAGATCGCCACCAGTGCAAATATAGGGAACACCCTACACTATTCAAAAATGGCTTGCTGTTTTCTTCAGCCGGTGGCTGCAAGTTAAGAACAAATTTTTTTATCGCAACATAACAAATTACAACTATAAAACAAAAGGAAGGTTGGCATAAAAGTTAACAGTCTGGCAGATAAATACACCACCAGAAGTTCAGAAGCTCAGTTCATTTGACCCGATCACATGCTTTCATGTCAGATCGTCAATGGAGCACCATAACCTTCGCCTTCATTTCTCCTAGGCTCCTGAACAACATAGCAAATATCTGATAGTCTGGTTTCAGACCATGCATATCTTGAGGACATCGAACAATGTGTGTCCTTGTTTCACAAAGGGTCTCTGTTAGGGAATGGGCTTGTGTCTGGAGCGCAGATATAAAATTGTTTTGAGCTTGCATATCTTGATCATGAGGCAGTTTGGACGAGATTGCCTTAACAACCAACCCAAAGATACGCAGAACGCACTTTTGGCAATCTGTTAGTGGACAAGCATCACCCACCGCAGAAGAGCCGACATTGCGGTTATAGTTGCCTCACCACCTTCGTAAGGTGGTGGTTCCACCATTTTTTCCATAGCTTGCTGAAAAGTTGAGTTTTTTACATTAGTAGTACCAGAACTGAAGATATTAAGTAGGCAGCAAACCAAACAAAATAACTTTGGTCTATATACAAAACTTATTCTGGTGAACCGATGTAAAATATTAGTTGTATTTTACTGCAAAGTACATAATAAAGCCAGGTTCCAAACATATGACCATGTACCATGGCTAATTTATTGTCTATTTCTTCACATTGTATTGACAACTAAGGATAAAGAGACAAACTTTATAATACGGTAAGCATAGTATGACATCGTTCATATCATAGAACAACTGGGAACAGACAAACATGCAACTGTAACGTTGTGTGGGCAACTCCAGCACGGAACTAGATTACATGTCAAGATCAAAGGAACATCACTCCTCTCTTTTAAACCTTGTAAGGTGCAATGATACGATAAGGCAATTGTGTATAAAATTGAAAAGAGTAATAGACATTGGCTGCAAACCATGCAGTTCAAGGCATGAGTCAGAGTAAGTAGTAGTTAAAAGGCATGAGGATTAAGGACTTACAACAGCGACTTTGACTGGTGTAGTCATGCCCTTCGTATTGCTGGTGTGATACCCTGAAGATTTCCACAACATTTGGTTCGTGTACTTTTTGGTCCTTATGGCTTTCCTCTGCATTTGGAAGAAGTCAATATAGATCTCATAATATGGTACAGCGAAAAGAGTGAAACAACAACGAATTACAAGAGCCTCGCAGTGTGCAATATAGCTACGAGATCCTGTCGTCTGTTGGAATTTCACTTTCATACGGTTGGCCTTGTTCTTTGAACAGTTCACCTACAAGAAGATAGATTTGTGTGGCACATGCATAAATAGGACTTCAGCATGTGATCCGATCACATATATATAATGTACCTGATTCTTCGGATCAGACCAGTGTTTAACGAGGCCTCTCCAGTCTTCATCTGATATATTTTCCACTGGAGATATTTGGGCAAGTTTACTGTTAGCCTTGCCTTCAAAGTGAGTTTTCCTCAAGTTATACCGACATCGTCAGCAGAAAGCGTAGTTGAAAACATGGGTGCAAGCTTGTCCGTTGCATCATCTTGGCTATCCAACTTGAACCTCATCTATTGAAAATTATGGGAGTCTCATTATCAGCAACCTAGAAAGTATGGGACAGATCAAGACAATATTACTAGTTTCCATACATAACCATACTTATAGATAAATGGTCGAGGAAGGTGTTGAACTAGGTTTCGTCTTTGTCATGCCTGTACTGAATCCATGTTGGGATGATACGTACATGACACCTAACGGCAACCGCTGCCTCTGATACTAACTTGGCTGACTCTGTAGCATCACGTGGCCTTTTTAAACCTGCCTCAAAATGGATCTCCATTCTTCCTCCTCTAGATTTAGTTAACCTATCGAGCATTATCCCCGATGTTTGTTTCCTCTTGCGCCTAGGTGCTAGTCCAACAACGAACATAGGAAGTGTTAGTGTACATCAAACTATGAGACTACATATAAAGAAGCATGCAATCAGAACTTGACTCCAAAGAACTACCTTCTTCATCGCTGAAGCTCACAAAGTTCATCTGATCTTGCCAACTCATCTTGTGTCAAGAGTGCTTAGGAAGTAGTGTCAGGTGGCAAGGGAGCTTGGGAACGTGCTACTAGCTGAGTTGACCAACAAGTAAATCATGAAGATGGTGGTACTGTGGAAGATGTTGCAACAACTAGGGCTGTCTCTGCTTGTTTGGTGGAAGCTATTTGTTTCTTTTTGGCTTGTACTGCAGCTCGTGTAGCATGGGATACCTTGTTTGTACAATTTTCTGCTGGACTTTCACCTTCTATTCCACCATCAGTACCAGCAGAATCTGCAGGATTCTTCCGCTTCCCTTTCCCTGTCATTCTGTGTTCCTTCCTCTTTCTCTGTGCCATGTTAAGTCAAGTTTACGTAAAGACATTTCACTAAATTAGAAGCAATGCAATGGAAGGTAGACACCATATGAAAGATGCTACAAATATCGCTTTGCCAAGTTAATAAAGTGTCTCATCATAAATGGCGTTTAAACAAATGTGAAGCAAGATAAGAAATAAATCATATGCAAGATGCAAACAACATCACACTACCAAGTTAAAGGTCTCTCGTCATTAGTGCCATTGCATATTCACAACATTGCATATTCACAACTTATGATGTGTAAACTAAGGAGAAGGCATTACAACAAATTAGAAGCAATGAAAGCTAGACACCATATGAAAGATGCAACGAATACCACTCTACAGAGTTAAAACTGTCTCGCCATTAGTGCCATTTCAACAAATTAGAAGTAGTACAAGCTAGAGAAGAATGCGAGATGTAACCTATATCACACTCCCAAGTCAAACGTGTCTTATGATAAGTGATTGTTGCAGGTTACACAACAGTAGTACTTTGATGTAAGAACATGGTGTGATAGATAGATATTGCATGTTCTAGAAACAGGAACACGTGTCTTATTCACAAGTATAATGTGTAAAGTAAGCAGATGGAATTCAACAAAATTAGAAGCAATACAAGCTAGACATCATACATAACATGCAACCACATATAACAGAGCCAAGTTAGAGGGAGCACCTGTGATGGTGCACTAGGGGAGATGTGCTCATCATCAACACAGCTATGTTGAGTGTCTATGCATGTGTTTTCTTGGAAATCATCTTGGGGGGGATGGAGGAGTAGAATCTGTAGAGGCCCTCAGTTTGGAAGGAGCACCTTTATCCGCTGCCTTGCTAACTTCCTTCCGCTTTATTGATTTTGAATTGTCAAGTAGAACCGACAAGAAAAAGCAATAAAATTCACTCTTCAGAACTCATTCGTGCATGATACTGACAGTCACTACTTTGATGCAAGGCAAACACATGATACCAGGATGGAATAATACGAAAAACAGGATGACATGGCTGATTCACAATTGTTTGTGTAAACTAATCAGAAACCATTTCAACAAATAAGAAGCAATGCAAGCTAGACACCACATGAAAGATGCAACCAATATGACTCTGCCAAGTTAAAAGCATCCCATCATAAATGACATTTCAACAAATTAGAAGCAGCAAGATGCTATAAATCATATGAAAGATGCAACTAATATCACACTGCATATACTAAAGGTGTCTCATCATATTGATTGATGCGGATACAAAAAATAGTTTTATGTAAGGACATGCTTAATAGATGTATGTAGTATGTACTAAAAACAAGAAGGCATGTCACATTGACAGTATAATGTATAAACTAAGGTAATAGCACATGCAATTTAACCAGATTGGAAGAATTATAATCTAGACACCATATGCAACATGCAACCACATATCACGCTGCCAAGTTAGAGCAAGCACCTGCGATGCTAGTGTAGGGGAAATGCGGTAATCAACTATAGAGCTACATTCACTATCTTCACCTAGCCTTGCTGTTTCTTGAGAATCATGTGGGGAGGCTAATGCTGCATTCTTTAAATGAGGATCTTTTCTCACAGTAGTCCACTGGCCTGACTGCCTCATCATAAGTGATTGATGAGGGATACATAAGAACATTAGTTTGATGTAAGAACATGGTTAATAGACAGATGTACTAGTATGTACCAAAAATAGGAAGGCATGTCATATTCAAAGGTATAGTGTGTAATCTAAGAAGATGCAATTTAATCAAATTGGAAGCAATACAAGCTAGACATCCGGCTGGAGTGGTGAGCATGATCATCTAGGACCTGAGAGTCTGGTGGGAGGCAGGCTGCTTCGCCACCATCGTGGCTTTTTAGTTGGCTTCCAGGTGATGCCTCTCTGTGCTGGGCTTGTCACTGGCTCGCCAAGCCTCGACTAGCTATTTGTCTTCTGGTGCTCACGGGATGGTGGTTCATGTAAAAAATATCTTTCCTTAGCTTAATAAAGACCGACTTCGACCTTTCGAATACAAGCTAGACACCATATGCAACATGCAGCCACATATTGCACCGCGAAGTTAAAGCAAGCACCTGGGATGGTGCTTCATTGCGAGCGAGGTCATCAACTCCAGAGCTACGTTTACCGTCTCCATCTGCTGACACTGCACCCTTTTTTAAGGCTGAGACGTGTCTGACCTATCCGCATAATGCTAATCGAGCGACTTCTCTCTTTTCTTTTCTGCTTCCCTCATAGCAAAGTAGTCTCAAACACCCTTGCATAAAAACACAATAGTGAGAGTATGGGTGAAGTGTGTGCGTAACTAGTGCAATCGTAAAAGTAGCAGATAGCGTGTGGCTGAAAAATAAATGTCAGAGACATATGATATCTCTACAACATTGCTTGGCAAACAAAATTAGATTCTACTCCGTATGATTTTGTAATATATGAGCACAGAAATGCAGTGTACTCCTCCAAAGACACCACCACATGTGGTCCTATCAAGATAACAATGACTGAAAATAAATAGGTCACCGGTTTTTATGAACCGTCCGATCTATAAGGAACGGGCAGATGGCCTTCGCTTCACCTCCCGCCAACATCAAGTTGACGATCTTTCTCGAACCGCCAGTGACCACCGGCCCAGACCCCTGCCTCCGCCGCCCCGCCCTCCCCTCGACCTCACACCACCGCCGTGATTGGCAGCGCCCCCAGGCCATCTCTTTAATCCTGTCCGACCTCTAGATCAGGCACCAACAGCTCTAGGCCCCACACGCCCCTAAGATAAACACCGAGGCGCTGCTTCCCCGACGTAATAGGCAGACTAGCGCCTGTTACGCCGGGGAATGCTTCCGTTAATTGGGAATCAACTGACCAGGAATTGAAATTCTGGGGGGCGACGGACCTCTAGCTAAGGTGAAATAGTATATGAGGAGAAACCCTGTGCATCGCGAGTTACTAGGAACATCTAGTATCAAGAAGAAGCGGTCAACTAGTGTCTTCTGTGGGATGAATACCATGCAAGCAGACACGTAAGATTTGCACGAATAAGGGAAGAGGAGTACCATTTCCGGTTGCCAGTGTGGTATCCTCCATATGTCTCGTCGATCTTCTTTTTGCCGGGGAAACCGATGTTTTGGAGGAGGGTACAGGCTTGGATGAACCCATGGCCAAATTGTTGACTGTGTTGCCGTGGCCGTATGTCGGCGGAGGGGAAGCAGATCCGAGGCGGCGGCGATCTGAGCAGTGAACAGCTCCGGCAAGGTGGACGGTGGCGAAGTTGGAGCGGCAGCGGTGAGGCGCGGGACGACGTGGTTGAACTGGCTCGGGTACGGACGGCTCGGCCTCGGCTTCAACTACTAGCCATGGAGGGCGTTGCGGTTGAGGTTGCGGTGGACGACGATGTTGGGGTATCGACTCCAGCATGATGGAGGAGGGCGGCGATTGATGGGTGGGATGGGGTGGTGGACGGAGGACCCGGGGTTTCGCGGCTGGTGGAGAGGTAGTTTGGTGCCCATGGATTACGAATGGGGAATCAGACGGGGGGGGGGGGAGCTAAGGGAGAACCATGTTTCGGTCTGGGACGCGCTTGTTTTTGGCTTTTTTGAACAGATGGGACGCGCTTGTTTGAAATTTGGGGAAAGTACAAACTTTGCCCCCCTCTTAAATTTCGGACCTACTGCGGGTCGGGGGTAGGATGGTAATCCCAGGTGTCCCAAATATTGGGCGGGAGCGATTTCGGCCGCACGCATGTGTGCTTAGGCGGCCATTGTGTATGAATGTTTTTCGGAGGCGGTTGCGTGGCGTCTAGATGAAGCTACGAACCTACCCGGTTTAGACCTTTGGACGTCGGGCCAGTAGGTTTCACAGGTCGGAGTTTGAAAAGTAATTTCCTTCTACTACCAAACATTGGTCTCACGCAGTTTCGGGCGAGTAGAGGCTCTTTTGGCGCTTCGTCCGAAATTTTGAAACAGAAGCATTCACTTTTAGAGTACTCTTGAACTTTGAAGATTGACCTAAATAGACAACGTTAAATTTGACCTTGTATGTTTGAAAACCTCATTAAATTATCCACTTATTTTTGAAATTTTGACACTTGAAAATCCTATAACTACGATTATTTTGGAATGGAGGAGCTAAATTTGAATCTATTTTATACATGACTATATATGCTATTATGTACAAATCAGAGCAAGGATTGGTGCCCCCATAATTTAGGTATGATTTACAAATGCCATGATACCAAATTCAAATAAGGTGCCCCCATGTTGAATTCTATTTTTAAAACCACCTTAAGTTGAATTCAAATGTATGCTAGTTCATAGCTAGCTATTTATAATGTTCATTGTGTAACTTTCGTATGTATAATGTGCTTTACACACACAACATGAACTATACTCACGTTTATATTCAATTGCTAAAGCGATGCATTGTCTGGAGTTCAAAATACTAACCATGTGGATCAATTATGTCGAATAATAACATATACATGCTCAAATTCGATAGAATCTAGATGTCTGATGGACCAATGACCGTTCCTTACGCGAATTGCAAATATCATGATCCCATCCTAATAGTTGGATACAATTTATATCTTTAATCAATGTGTACATCAGTCTTTTACGTGTAGTTTCACTCTCCATTGGTGGTCTCTCACACATGCTCACACACTCTCTCCCGAGGTGTCTTTCTCGCAGACATGCTCTCAATATAACCCTCCCTCCCTCTCGTAACCATCTACGACTGTTTTCACTAACCTTTAGCACAAGCACTCTTCCTCTCACAAGCATACACATGCACAATCCCCATCGACCCTTTCTATATACATAGACCTGCCTACGTGTCTCCTGTACGCACATTATCTTTAGGCCTGTCTCTCACGCATTGTCTCACACCTCTCTTCCTAATCGACAAGTATGATTCTAGCAGAGCATTCTATAGGATGCCCCTTAAAGTTAGGTTGGATGAATAGTAATATCAGAGATAAGGGGTTACGTTAGTCCGAGAACCTAGGGTTACAAATCCTAGCCGGCTTTGTCAGTGGACACAGAGTCCTTCACAATTTTGCTATCTTTGTCTTGTACGACTAGTCATCCATGGGTCTCCCTAAATGCGTCACGGGCCGACCAATGTGGCGCAGGACGGAACTGAACCAAGGGCCTCACCTCGACCCACCGGACCTCACGCGGTGACACACCCTCTGCCCCTAGGTCTCGTTATCTTCTCCCACCCACACATACCAACACAGACACCACACACAAAAAATTATCCTCGTTCCTCTATCCCCTCCCCCCTTGCTTATACACACTCAATGGAATCTTTCGCCATGACATCATATTCGTCTCTCTCTCTCTAGACCTCTCTCATTTCTCGTGCTATCTCTCCCACTCCCCTCCCCCCGTCGGCCCCTCTATCCATGCCTCTCTAGAATACGTAATACACATACATACCTCTCTAGGCCCTGCCAAATACATCAACTACACATTCACACATGTTACATCACGTACCCCACTGATCTAAAAAGCCCTCTCTTCACGTTTATTTCGCATACAACATTCCTTTTGAATAAAGTGTGGATAATTTTTTTAGAATTTCTAAATATATACAACATTACAAGGTTATGTGGAGGAGTATGAACGTTAATTTGCATTGCATGGTGCCCACAATGATATTTATTCCGCACTGTGAATTTTTATATTTTTATACTATATATAAAGTTAGTCATAATAGAGAGAAACAAAGAGCATCTCTCTCTCCATCGCATACACCCCCTCTACGCCCCTTTCACGTACGCACACAAACTATCTACAGGTCCTCTAAAAGTAAGCCCCCAACACATTCACGCATGTTTCATCTTTCTCTCGCGACATATACAGTGACGATCATTGTATTTGAAGCGAAAGCACGATACGTACATTGGACTTCAGAATCCACTCATTATAGTCACCATTTCCGTTTTGTGGTTACTATATAGTCACGGGCTCACCGTACAACTCTGTATTTGCTCAAGACATGACTAGTTGACCAGTTAAACGCTCCACGTGGCACCTCTAGTGTTGCATCACATTATGTCACTACCATTGGGCCCACCTGTCGGCTTGTATCTACTGCACATCTACATCTACATCTACACTCTTATAAAAAACAGAGTTGGTGATGATGGTGTGCCTGCCATCCTGCAATATAGGTCGTCCGATTTATATCTGATGGATAGGAATGAAACTATGGCAATTTTGCAAAAAGGTACCCACACACCTCTCCACATTTGCAAATAAGGCCTTCCCTCGTTCATCCTTTTCTCTCACAAGATAAACTAGTCATACAAATGCATCTTGATGTTACGTGTAACTCACGTGCATCTTTCTAGTAAGAATGAAAATAAACGACACAAAAATATTGGACGGTGGTTTGAAGTCATGACCGCGGGCACAGCGGACAAGGTGGCCTTGTATTGGTATATCGAGCCGTCTGTTTTAACACACGGGAGCTTGTGTGGTGATTATACACACACGCACGCATGCACACGAACTGCATGCACGCAACACTCACACGAACAGATGCAGCCACGCACGCACGCAACACTCACATGTACACACGCAGCCACGCACGCACGCAACACTCACACGCACACATGCACACATGGATGCACACGCCACACGACCAACACACACTCTCACACTCAAGTGCTCAACCTACACGTGCATGCGCACACATCAGGCCCTGATAGACACATACATAACCAGGTGATTCCCGCGCACGGGTTGGAGTCTTGTCGCACCTGAGTAAATTTGTGTTTATCTGACCTTTTTCCTATGCGAACTGATAGGTGGGACCCACAAGGAACGTGGTCAATTTAAGTAGTCAACATGGTGCCACGCAGACTATTTGGCCGGTTAATAGAGTGCAATCCGATGTCGAACGGTGAGCAAGTGACCGTGATAATCACCGCAAAACATATATAGTGACCGTAATGAGCGTATTCAAGTTCGTGACCAGATTACGCTTTTATCTCAGAGGCCCTCCAAAACTACATCTCTACACGCTCGCATGTTACATCTAACAACTATGCAATACAACACTACTACTACACTCTAACACAATAAATCATATGTGTTTTTAGTTTTACTAGATATCATATTGTTACTTAATTATTCAGTTTGCATACATTAAAATTGCCTTTGAAATGTATGGCCAGTATCATATATCACGCGGGAAAAATCCCACGCTTTCCTGTTTAATCGGGTTTGTATTGATGGATCATGCGAAACAGCAAAACTATAGTTCCATACAGTACAAGTGACAATTCACTGGGCTAACGTGTCGTGTACTCCTCCGTCGTAAGAGTGGAGAGCTCGCTTTCATAAATGTTCTAGTCCCTTTCACCGACATGTGGGACATCAAGCCACTGGGTCCACGTGCCATACCGAAATACAGTGTAGAGTAGCAGGGGTGAAGCACCCCAGTCATGGCGCCGACGTAGTAATGAGCAATGAGGCGTCAAATCACAAAGCTGCACCTTTCCCGCAGTTAAGTTGGAGGGAAGAAGTAATAATAATGCTAGAAAAAAAGAAGTTGGAGGGACGAAGCAACCATCATTTCAGTCATTGCTGAGTCCGCTTCTCTCTCATCTTCTTCAAGTTAAGTTGGAGGGACGAAGTAATAATAACTCCCCCGATATTTTCCTCGCCCTCGCTTCTACCACGGGTTTTTCCGTCATGGACGGCCCAAAGAATGTCATGCAGCTGCGTCTCCGGCCCGCCCAGGACAAAAAACCCATTTTATGTCATGATTTTTTGTCATAGAAGTAGGAGCCCACCACATCTATGATGATACCGGATTTTGTCACAATTATCGTCATAGAAGTGTCATAAGCATGACAAAAAAAATTCGTTCGACCCAAAATGTCACGGATGTGTCATTTTTTTGTAGTGTTGCGGATGGACTTTTGGAATCACTTGATTATGAATCATTTGATACTTGCGAACCATGCCTCATGGGCAAGATGACTAAAACTCCGTTCTCCGAAACAATGGAGCGAGCCAATGACTTATCGGAAATAATACATACTGATGTATGCGGTCTGTTGATTGTTGAGGCACGTGACGGGTATCGTTATTTTCTGACCTTCACAGATGATTTGAGCAGATATGGGTATATCTACTTAATGAAACACAAGTCTAAAACATTTGAAAAGTTCAAACAATTTCAGAGTGAAGTGGAGAATCATCGTAACAAGAAAATAAAGTTTCTACGATCTGATCGCAGTGGTAAATATTTGAGTTACGAGTTTGGCCTTCATTTAAAACAATGTGGAATAGTTTCACAACTCACGCCACCTGGAACACCATAGCGTAATGGTGTGTCCGAACGTCACAACCGTATTTTATCAGATA
Source organism: Aegilops bicornis (assembly GCA_021605145.1). Classification (NCBI taxonomy): domain Eukaryota; kingdom Viridiplantae; phylum Streptophyta; class Magnoliopsida; order Poales; family Poaceae; genus Aegilops; species Aegilops bicornis. Next base: position 378,988,181 of record CM038675.1, on the reverse strand, counting down.
CGGTGCGATGTATGACGTCTCTTACCAATTTGCCACTATCGTTTTGGGGTTATGCATTAGAGACAACTGCATTCACATTAAATACGGCACCGTCTAAATCCGTTGAGACGACACCATACGAACTATGGTTTGGCAAGAAACCTAAGCTGTTGTTTCTTAAAGTTTGGGGTTGCGACACTTATGTCAAAAGGCTTCAACCTGATAAGCTCGAACCCAAAACGGAGAAGTGCATCTTCATAGGATACCCTAAGGAAACAATTGGGTACACATTCTACCACAAATCCAAAGGCAAGATATTTGTTGCCAAGAATAGAAACTTTCTAGAGAAGGAGTTTCTCTCGAAAGAAGTGAGTGGGAGGAAAGTAGAACTTGATGGGCTAATTGTACCTTCTATCAAATTTGAAAGTAGCTCATCACAGAAAACCGTTCGCGTGATGCCTACACCAACTAGAGAGGAAGCTAATGATAATGATCATGAAACTTCAGATCAAGTTACTACCGAACCTCGTAGGTCAACCACAGCATGATCCGCACTAGAGTGATACGGTAATCCTGTTCTGGAAGTCATGTTACTAGACCATGACGAAGATATGAACTATGAAGAAGCTATGATGAGCCCAGATTCCAATAAATGGCTTGAGGACATGAAATCTGAGATAGGATCCATGTATGAGAACAAAGTGTGGACTTTGGTTGACTTGCCCGATGATCCGCGAGCCATAGAGAATAAATGGATCTTCAAGAAGAAGACTGACGCTGCTGGTAACGTTACTGTCTACAAAGCTTGACTTGTCGCGAAAGGTTTTCGACAAGTTCAAGGAGTTGACTACGATGAAACTTTCTCACCCGTAGCGATGCTTAAGTCCGTCTGAATCATGTTAGCAATTGCCGCATTTTATGATTATGAAATCTGGCAAATGGACGTCAAAACTACATTCCTTAATGGATTTCTTAAAGAAGAGTTGTATATGATGCAACCAGAAGGTTTTGTCGATCCTAAAGGTGCTAACAAAGTGTGCAAGCTCCAGCGATCCATCTATGGACTGGTGCAAGCATCTCGGAGTTGGAATATACACTTTGATGAGGTGATGAAAGCATATGGTTTTATACAGACTTTTGGAGAAGCCTGTATTTACAAGAAAGTGAGTGGGAGCTATGTAACATTTCTAATATTGTATGTGGATGACATATTGTTGATTGGAAATGATGTAGAATTTCTAGATAGCATAAAAGGATACTTGAATAAAAGTTTTTCAATGGAAGGCCTCGGTGAAGCTGCTTATATATTGGGCATCAAGATCTATAGAGATAGATCAAGACGCTTAATAGGACTTTCACAAAGCACATACCTTGATAAAGTTTTGAAGAAGTTCAAAATGGACCAGTCAAAGAAAGGGTTCTTGCATGTGTTACAAGGTGTGGATTTGAGTCAGAGTCAATGCCCGACCACTGCAGAAGAAAGAGAGAATGAAAGTCATTCCCTATGCCTCAGCCATGGGTTCTATAAAGTATACCATGCTATGTACCAAACTTGTTGTGTACCTTGCCATGAGTTTGGCAAGGGGGTACAATAGTGATCCAGGACTAGATCACTGGACATCGGTCAAAATTATCCTTAGTTACCTTAAAGAGGACTAAGGAAATGTTTCTCGGTTATGGAGGTGATAAAGAGTTCGTCATAAAGAGGTACGTCGATGCAAGCTTTAACACTGATCTAGATGACTCTAAGTTTCAATCTAGATACGTATTGAACGTAGGAGCAATTAGCAAGAGTAGCTCCATGAAGAGCATTGTAGACATCGAAATTTGCAAAATACATACGAATCAATGTGGCGTAATCTGCTGACTAAACTTCTCTCACAAGAAAAACATGATCACACCTTAGTACTCTTTGGGTATTAATCACATAGTGATGTGAACTAGATTATTGACTCTAGTAAACCCTTTGGGTGTTGATTACATGGCGATGTGAACTATGGGTGTTAATCACATAAAGATGTGAACTATTAGTGTTGAATCACACAGTGATGTGAACTAGATTATTGACTCTAGTGCAAGTGGGAGACTGAAGGAAATATGCCCTAGAGGCAATAATAAAGTTGTTATTTTATAGTTCCTTATATCATGATAAATGTTTATTATTCATGCTAGAATTGTATTAACCGGAAACTTGATACATGTGTGGATACATAGACAAAACACCGTGTCCCTAGTAAGCCTCTACTAGACTAGCTCGTTAATCAAAGATGGTTAAGTTTCCTAACCATAGACATGTGTTTTCATTTGACGAACGGGATCACATCATTAAGAGAATGATGTGATGGACAAGACCTATCGTGGTGGGAGCACGTCAGAGGCCAAGGGATGGCTAAAGAGAGGAGGAGGCTCGAGGGCACTGGTGGACTCCAGAGGCGGGGTTGGCATGAGCGGGCGCGGGACGCCGATCATACCCAGGTTTGGGGCTCTCCGGAGAGATAATACCCCTAGTCCTGCCGAGTGTAGTTGGATGATCAATAGTAAAATGTTGTTCCTGGAGCTGTATGGAGGAGGAAGGAAGCTGGCCAAGGCTTGGGATGCTCCTTCTCTCCGGTGTTGCTGTTTTGTGGCTAGTCCTATGCTTACTTTCTTTTCTCTCGTATGTGTTTTCTACTTGCCCTCTCGCCGCCCCTCAGATGATCGTGGGCTCCTGGGTTTTATAGTCCAACCCCCCGGGTACAATGGTAATGTTACAAGTCGGTGGGTCCAGATTGTCGGTGTCCGCGACCCGGCTGGGTCCCGCCGAGGGCTTGTGGTTCGCCGTTCGCTTAGGTGCGGCCCCGCATGCCTAGGGGGACTGTGGCGCCGCCTTGTCGATCGCCGTGGCGTGGCCGAAGTCGAAAGGCGCATGCTGCTCTCCGTCAGTTGCCGCTGTGCCGCCGGGCCGTGAGGGCGGGGCATCAGAGCCACGCCGACCCCGGGTCAGCGGGTAGGTGAGGGGCACTGCTGCACGCTCCTCGCCGACCGTAGGTATGGGCAGGGCATCGCTGCCTCGGCCATCGCTGATTGAAGTCTCGCCCCGATCATACGGCCCGATGGGAGAGTTGACCCGCTACCGGATTGGCGAAAGCATGCCACGGGTGGCGCTGGCTTGTCGAGGAGGCTTTGGTCGTGCCGGGTTCGGCTGTCGTGCGCTAGTTGTTGGGGCCGAGTCGACGTGTCTTGCCGGGTCGACTAGTCTAGCCGGCTTGCGGGGCTTGGCTAGGTCGAGCGACCCGGCCAAGCGCGTGCCGGTATTGAGGGGCGGTGCCAACCTTGTTGTTTTTTGAAGAGGATCCGGGTTCCGTTGCCTGCCCGGGGTCCATCGCCCCGACAATAGTCCCCGAAGTTGTGAAGGTCTGCTGTCTTCAGATGAGTGGGCTTTCGCAGCTTCTTAAGCAAGGTGGATTCGCGAAGCGCCGTCCGCAACACCCATTGTGTGCCGGTTTTCTTGGAAACCGGATCGTGGCATCCCGGCCGTGGCGGGGACCGAGAAGTCCGCCGAATCTTGGGGCAATCCCTCGGGCTTTGCGCGGGCGCCATGTGGTGCCCGGAAGTCGAAGGGGCCTGTCAGGCCACGCGCGTGACGGGACCGTGCGATGGGCTGGGCCCCACCACCGCGCGCCCTTGTCCCAAGCGCGCGGATTTATTGTGGCGTCCGGGGGCCGGTTGCTCTTCCCCGGGCAGTTACTGCGCATGTACGTACGCATTTATTGCGGGGTAGTGGAACGGGCGCGTGCAGACGATCCCACTTCCACACATTCAGACCGAGGGTTATAAATCGTGGGGCAGGGGGCGGGGGACATTATTCTCGCCGCGCCTCCTCGCCCTTTGTTTTGCTCCGCTTTTGCAATCGACGACTGTGGTGCCCGCTGCTCCGAGCAAAACTCCTTCGCCGTCCATCTTCCTTCTTCTTCCTTTGATCATGTCGCTGCCATCGGGCTCCGGGATGGGTTCGAATGTCATCTCCGAGGACATCACCCAACTCCAGGCGACGCGGGCGCCGCTGGAGATGGACGCCGGCGCCGCCACGCTGCGCGGCGAAAGCAGAGGCCTTTGGCCCGAGGGGCAGGAGCGCTGGTCTTCCTCACGCACTTCGAAAGCGCTGGTTCGGGCTGCCGGTGAGCACCTTCTTCCGCTGCTCCTCGGAGTTCTTCGGCTCCACCGCATCATCTTGGTGCCGCCGCCATCGCCCAGCTCTCCGGCTTCGCCACCTCTCGTGAGGGGTACCGGGGTCGAGCCTACGATCGACCTGGGCGCCGCTTTCTTCTCCTTGAAGCAGCAGGGCTCGTCGGCCGGGGAGTTCGCTGATTGCGGTGCCGCCGTCATCTCGAAGCGGTCGGGGGCGGATTTCCCCAAGATCCCGCTGGAGGATTCTGCAAAGAAGTGGCAGAACTCCTTCTTCTACGTCCGCAACCTTGGTGCGGATCGCATCAACCTTCCGGCCTTCGCCATCGCACCGCCGTGGGCGTAGACGAACTGGGGCTACTCGCCCAGGCGCCCGTCATAGGAGATCATCAATCTCTGCGAGCGGGTGACGGTGATGAGGACACAGGAGGGGCTCACCGGCACCGACCTCCTCGCCGCGTTCATCATGCGTCGGGTCCTTCCGCTTCAGGGGCGCTCCTGCCTCATCGGCGAAATGGTCGGCCTTCAAGACCCCAACTGCATGGGGTCGACGCGGCTGTCCGCGGAGCAGATCGTGCACGGCGTGAATGACATCTCCAAGGCCAACCTTGGGGCGGACTGGTGGTTCAGCAAGGCACCGTACAACCAGTCGAACCCGGCGCCGCAGGTGAGTGTCTAGTCTTCTTACTTTGCTACTGCGCACCTTCTCATCCGTTCTGACGCGACGCGGGGGGTACTTCTGAACGCGACTCAACATCCTTACGCCCGGGCCCCGTCACAGGTGGCACCGGTGGCACCAGAGGAGCCCGCAGCTCATGGCGGGGAGGAGGAGGCCGAGTCCGACGCCGGCGCTGGGCGTCGCACGGGTAAGTCTTGTGTTTTTCTTCATGTGTCTTGAATTGCTGACCGCGGCACGGAACGGTCGGTGCTGCCACCAGTTGTCGGTATAGTGGCGTTGGGCGGGGGAGGCGGCGGCGTGGGCGGAGCCGGGCCCTCGCATGGGGCGGCGCCGAGCTGCCCTCATGGGAAAGACAGCGTCACGCTGCGACTTCGCCCCGGCGCACGGGCGGATTCGCCGGGCCGGAGGCCGCCAAGAGGAAGCGCGGTGGCGAGACGGAGGCCAACCCCGTCCCGGTCTTGGCGGGGTAAGCTTCATCTCTCGTTTGCGCTCAGATTTTTTTCTTGAGCTAGTCTTGTTTCTTTTCTTCTCATTCTGCCTTCTTCTTCAGGTCGCCAATCGCGGTGGCGAGGGCAGCGGCGGAAGCCGCGGCCGCCGAAGGGGCCGCGTTCCGCAGGAGCCGGTCCGACCTCGCCGACCAGGCCGAGGTGGACGAACGGGCCGACTCGGACCTCGGCCTGGATCCGAAGAACGCCAATGCCTTGGCCTGGCGGGACAGGAACCGTGCCGAGGCGGAGCTGGAGGCGGCGTCGGTCCGTGCATGGACCGACGCGGCGGCGGCATGGGCGCGAGCCGGCGCGGAGCCGGCTTGACGCGAGATGCCGGAGGGCACGGTGGTGGCGGCGACAGTCTTTGAGCCGTCGTCGGTGAGGGAGCGCTGCCGTGGAGGCCGGGCTGAGGTGGTGATCCCCGACCGGAAGGTCGTGGAGATGGTGGATGACACCCCACCGCGGGCCGACATGGTCGAGCGAGCGGGGACTGATGGTGGAGGAGGCGGCGTCGTTCTGGAAGAGACGCTGCGGACGGCGGTGTCGGATGCGCCGCCGGTTTTGGAGGAGGCACCACGGGCGGCGGTGCCGGAGGCCACCCCGACAGCTGGGCCGGAGACGACGACGCAGGGCGTCCCGGCGTCTGGGTCAGAGACGGCGACGCTGGGCATCCCCGCCCCGGGTCATCGCCGGGCGCTGGAGGGGCGCCGAGGAGGTGCCGGCTGCGCCGTGAGCGCCCGGGGAGTACGCTTTGGTGCCCCGGCAGGGAGGGCCCCGAGCTGCCGTGCCGCAGCCCAAGGAGCGGGGCGCCGTTGTCTTCGGCCTCGCACCAGGAGGAGGCGGCGCCGACGCCGCTGGCCGCCGCTTCATGAGGCCGGACGGAATGGCTCGAGGCCTTCTCCTAGGCCGAGGTGGAGCGGACACGCGACCTGGAGCGCGCCGTTCTTGTAAGTCTTCTTGTAATTTCTTCTTTGTGGGGGCGCGCCAGCGCTTCCACTGGGTGTAGCCCCCGAGGTTCGGGCCAACTACGTAGTAGTTGGGTCGAATCTTTAGAGTGTTGGCCTTGTTCTGATTTCTGCTTTCATCAACATCTCGACGCCTTCCGGGTCACCGCCTACAATCGTCTCCTGGGCAAGCATTGGGAGCTCATGGAGCAGCTTGCCGCCAAGGAGGAGGAGCTCCGCGTCGCCGCAGGTATTCTTGTGCTCTTTTCTAGTGGGGACGCCCTAGCGCACCCACTAGGTGTAGCCCCCGAGATTCGAGCCAACTGTGTAACAGTTGGGCCAAATCTTAAGTCTTGCTTTTTTCTTCTGCTGAGTCCTTCTTTTCACAGACGAGGTGCTGTCCCTGCGGACTCGTCTGCTCCGGGCCGGTCATCACTACGACCGGCTCGTTGCCAACACCGGCCGTCTTGGCGTCGAGGCGACGCAGGCGAGGGCGGAGGCGGCCGTGGCTCGACGGTCTCTCGACGAGGCCAACCGCCTGCATGAGCAGCTGGCGGGTCACAAGAGCCGCCTCAAGGCCGAGGTGGAGCTCCTTAAGGCAGAAGCCCCGAAGGTGGCAGAGGCGCAGCAGGCCCTGGTGGAGGCGGACCAGCAGCGCGGCCAGCTGGCCGACGACAAGGGGCCGGCCTGTGCCGAGGTGTATCGCCTGCGGGGGAAGGTAGCCGTGGCTGAGGGGGCCCATCAGGACGAGGCCCGTCGCCGCGAGGCGGCCGAAGACAAGGACGCCGAGCTGAAGGCGGCCCTTGCCAAGGCGGCCGATCGAGGAGCGCGACCGCGCCATCAAACGGGAGCAGCGTGGTATATTGCTTGAGGCGCAGCACCTGGAAGAGTCCTTCTCCAATAAGTGCTTTTTCTTGTCGTTTGCCGGGTCGGGATCCGGCCTTTCTTCCTTGTTGTTCTTTTAAATCGCTTCTTCCTTTGCGACAGGGGCCTTCCCGTAGACGCAGCGGCTGGCGGAGGAAGCCGTCCGCTATCAGCGCCAATTCGACCGGGCGTTGCGGTCCGGGACGGATCCGCGGGTGGGCTGGACCTTCCCGTATATCATCGCCGCCGCTGAGGCCCGCCTGCAGGTCCTGGGAACGCAGTTGGGGCGGCTGTACCAGGCCGGCACCGCAATGACGGCGGCCCTATGGCCGGACTCCGTCCAACCGAGCAGCTTCGCCGCTACCGCCGCTGGTTGGAGATGGGCCGACCGGGCTTGGCGAAAGTGGCGCTGCTCTCCGCCGCTCGTGCCGGTGCTGGGATGGCGCTCCGGTTCGTGCTGTCCTGGCATCCGGACCTGCAGCTGGACGTGTTGATGGGCCAGCGGGCCGGTTCGGAGCAGCTCTTGCAGGAGCAAACCGGTCGGATCGCCTCCCATGCCAGCTACATCGCCGAGTTCGCCTTCCACGACGAGTTCCATCCGGAGCGGACAGAAGACGGCAGGGCCGTGGACGACGATGACTACGGCTTGCTCCTCCATGATCCGGAGGGGAGCTCGGAGGAGACGGGCATCTACCACGACGCAGGTGTTGAGGAGGACACCGGCGCCTCGCTGGACCCGGAGGCCGCCAGGGGAGAGCCGTCGACGTCGTGACACGGCGCTGGAGATGCCTGAGACACTTTGTGTAAAATCTGTTAAATAGCGGTCCACCCACCCATTGGGGGTTTAGGGTGTAATGAACTCGGGCCGTGGGCCTTTTCTTAAATACTTGTGTAGATGTCGTGGGTGCTTTTGCTTTTTGCCTTCCATTTTTGGACCGATTACGCGCTTTTTCTCAAACCTCCCCCAGGAGTCGACGGCCGAGGCTTCGTCCGTGACAAGGAGGTCGGTTCTTTGAGAGGAGCGCAGGACTTAGGTCCTCAAAACGTTGAGCGCGAAAGTGAAACACTCCATCGGGTCGGCCGGGCGGCAATCCGACGGGAGCCGGTTGGAAAGCAAGCCTGGCCGTAAGGCTGTTCATTTGATGAATGGTGGGCCGGGTTGATCGACCCGACAGCCTTTGACTTAGTGTTAGAAGCGTAAAGGAGCTTTGGCCTGTTGTGCTTGCCAGCCGACAGCCAAAGCTGGATCCGTGGCTTTAGGGCGAAGTGGGGGACCGCAGCATCCTAACTTTATCAGGAATCACCAAGTAAGGCGGCGGGGTGGCGACCGAGCCGGGTTAGTTCCTGAGCCCCGGGTCGAGCGAGTCGGACCGTGGCCGGGTTCAAGGGTATAGTGATGCAAGAAAATAGGGACACAATAAATTGGTCGACAAAAGGCAGCCCCGAAGTCTCGCTCGGGGACCCCATAGTTTCATGCGCTTACATAAAGGCGATTTATACATACGCCGCAGGCGGCTAAATGTAAAATGGGCGGAGGAGTTCCGCTCCACGGCCAGGTCGCTTCTTCACCGGTGGTGTCCTTCTTGCACTTCCTTGACTTGGCGGTGTAGATGAGGTAGTAGGCGCTATGCGGTCGCCAAGCAAGGCCCCGCCACGATGAATGGGCCTCACATGGAGGGGACAGCTTGTGCTGGCTCATGCGTGTTTTGGACGAAGTCGAGGACGAGGTCGCCCTCGCGGAACGCGAGGGGCTTGATCTTCTTGCTGTGGTAGTGCCTCAGGCCTTGCTGGTAGATGGCCCAGCGACTAAGCGCTAGGAGGCGTGCTTCTTCGAGCAGGTCGATGCCATCTCCGCGGGCTTCTCTGGCTTCAGCTTCGGTGTACATCGCGACGCGCGGCGAGTCGAACTCGACATTGGTCGGGATGCCGGATTCGGCTCCGCAGACGAGGAAGAACGGGGTGAACCCGGTTGAACGATTTGGCGTGGTGCGTAGACTCTAGAGAACGGCTGGCAACTCATCAAGCTAGCTGCCGGGTGAGCGGATGAGTGGCTCGACGAGTCGCGGCTTGACGCCAGACAGGATGAGTCCATTGGTCCGCTCGACCTGCCCGTTGGACTGCGGATGCGCAACGGAGGTCAGGTTGAGGCGGATGCCGGAGACGGAGCAGTATTGCTCGAGCGCGCCCTTGGCGAAGTTGGTACCGTTGTCGGTGATGATGCTGTTCGGTATGCCGTAGCGCACCGCTATGTCCTTGATGAAACGGACGAATGTTGGCCCGTCCAGTTTATTGATTGGTCTTGCCTCGATCCACTTGGTGAATTTTTCCACTGCCACCAGCAAGTGCGTCATGCTGCCTCAAGCGGTTTTGAAGGGTCCCACCATGTCGAGTCCCTAGACCACGAAGGGCAAGGCGATCGGTATGGTGCGGAGGCCGACGCCTAACCGGTGGCTGCGCTGGTCAAGCGCCGCATCCCTCACACTTGAGGACGAAAGCGATTTGGCATCTTGAGGGTCAGAGGTCAAGAGAAACCATGGCGGAACGCCTTGGCCACCAGGGATCGTGGATGCGGCGTGGTGCCCGTGACTCGCCTTATGTATGTCGAGGAGGATGTCGATGCCCCGTTCCTGCTCGACGTAGCGCTGGAACACGCCGGTGGAGCTGCGCTTGACAAGCTCATTGTTGATGATGCTGTAGGCGGACGCCCGGTGCTGCACTTGCCGAGCTTCGGTCTCGTCCATGGGGAGAACCCCGTTCTCCAAAAATTCTAATATTGGGAGGGCCCAAGATGGAGCCGTTACCACGGTGAAGACGGCCACCAGGGTGGGTTCCGAGTCAGCAGCCCCCAAGCCGGGTTGAGCAGCCCCCGGGTCGGGGATGGCGACAGCCAGGTTTGGGACGATGGTGGCCGGGTCAAGCTGAGCATCCCCAGGGCCGGGTTCAGCAGTCCCCGGGCCGGGTTGAGGTGCGGCCGGGTCCTCTGGAACGTGGATGGACTCGGAGTCCGGCGATGGCTTGATGGACGGCTTGCGCAGGTGCTCGAGGGAGCCGCCGGACGGGATGGCTTGTCGTGACGAGGCGATCTTAGCGAGCGTGTCGGCTGCTTCATTCTCCACGTGCGAGACATGGAGGAACTCGCAACCCTCGAAGGATCCGGACAGCATCTGGACGAGGAAGCGGTAGCTTGCCATGTTGGAGTCGCGGGCATCCCATTCGGCGGAGCACTGCTGCACCACCAGGTCCTAGTCGCAGTAGCACAGGATGCGCCGGATGCCGAGTTCCTTGGCAAGCCGTAGGCCGTGCACAAGGGCATCATACTCGGCGATGTTGTTGGAGGCGCGGCGGATCTCGAGCGCCAGAAGCGGAGCCGGGCCGCCTTCGGGACGACAAGATGATGCCGCCCCAAGCCGAAGTCGCATCTTGGACCCGCCGGGCGTATGCGCCAATGCGCCGAGTCGGGAGGCGGCAAGTACTGGTCTCGTCCACCGACGAGGAAGTCGGCCAGGGCTTGAGACTTGATCGCGGTGCGGGGCTCGTAGAGGATGGTGTGGCCGGCTAGCTGGATCGCCCACTTGGCAACCCGGCCAGAGGCATCCCGACACCCGATGATTTCTCCGATAGGCGCCGTGCTGACCACGGTGACAACATGCTCTTGGTAATGCTACTTTAGCTTCTTGGCGGTGAAGTACACGCTGTAACACATCTTCTGGTAGTGCGGGCAGTTCTGCTTGGAGATGGAGAGCACCTCGCGCAGGTAGTAGACTGGGTGCTGGACGGCTTGGATCTTGCCCTTCTCTAGTCGCTCGACCACCAAAGACCGCGGTCGACCGCCATGTAGGTCGCGGGCTATGTAGAGCAACAGCTGCCTTGTTGGTCGGGCGCGGCCCAGGATCGGTGCGGTGGAGAGCATGCGCTTGAGGTCTTGGAAGGCCTTCGCTCGCCTTTCCGCTCCATTCGAACGGGCTCGCCTTTCTTCATCACCGGTATAGGTTACGCCTCTCGCCCAGCCGCTTAGAAACCGCCGACCGAGGCCAAGCATCCGTGAACTTTCGACATCGCTAGCCGAAAGCCGGCTTGGCGATGCGCCGATGGCCTTTGATCTTTCTCCCGGTTCGCCTTTCAATGCCGCGTTCCGAGACGAGGAAGTCGAGTAGCTTTCCGGCCGGGATGCCGAAGACGCATTTTTCCGCGTTAAGCTTGACCTTGTATTCGCGGAGGTTGGCGAAGGTTTCCTTCAAATTGTCGAGGAGCGTGAGGTGATGCTTGGTCTTTTCCTTGATGTCGTCCACGTATACGTGGATATTGCGGCCGAGTTGAGGCGGCAGGCATTTTTGCATGCAGCGCTGGAAGGTGGCGCCGGCGTTCTTCAAGCCGAACGACATGGTGATGTAGCAATATGCCCCAAAGGGCGTGATGAAGGACGTCTTCAGGGCGTCGACCGGGTCTAACTTGATCTGGTGGTAGCCAGAGTAAGCGTCCAGGAAGGCCATGAGCTCACACCCGGCGGTCGAGTCGATGACTTGGTCGATCCGTGGGAGGGCGAACGGGTCCTTGGGACAGGCCTTGTTGAGGCTGGTGTAGTCGATACACATGCGCCAGGTCTTGTTCTTCTTTAGGACGAGGACTGGATTGACCAGCCACTCGGGGTGAAACACTTCCATTATGAAGCTGGCCGCCAAAAGCTTACACCTCTTCACCAATGGTTCTTCTCTTCTTCGAAAATCGTCGCAGGGGTTGACAACAGCTTTACGCCCTTGCGGACATGAAGTTTGTGCTCGGCGCATTTCCTGGATACCCGACATGTCCTTGGGGCTCCATGCGAAGATATCCCGATTCTCATGGAGGAAGTCGACGAGCTCGCCTTCCTATTTGCTATCGAGGCGGGCGCCTATGACAACGTACTTGCTGCAGCTGGGGTCTTCTGGGTTGATCTTCACTTTATTGGTCTCCTTGGAGGGCTTGAAGGCGGCCTCGTCGGCCGGGTCCGGGGTCGGGATCGACGCGGCGGAGGCGTCGCCTGTATGCATTTAGCCGGTCGAGCCGGGCGCCGCTTCCTTGGCAATGACCATTGACTCGCCAAGTTGGCGCCTGCCTCGGGCGCACTGTGGACTTGCAGTAATCACCGGTGATGGTCATGAGGCCCTAGGGACCCGTCATCTACATCTACAGGTAGGCGTAGAGGGGAACCGCCATGAACTTGCCGACGCGGTCGGGTTGCCCAGCAACGCTGCGGATACGCTACCGGAGAGGTCCACCACCTCGAACCAGATCGGTTCACGCCGGAAGTGGCTGCTATCCCCAAACAAGACGTCTAGCCGGACCCGGCCAATGGGGGAGCAGGAGAGGCCGGGCACGATGCCATGGAAGATCGTTCGGGTCGGCTCCAGGTCCTCGGCCTTGAGGCCGAGCTTGGTCATCGTTTCGCGGTAGAGGATGTTGATGCTGTTGCCGCCGTCGATGAGGACTTGAGAGAACTTGCATGTGCGCCGCACGACAATGGTGGGGTTGAGGACAAGGGCGTAACCACCCGGACTCGGCATGACTGCCGGGTGATCCTCCCGGGTCCAGGTGTCACCTCCTGCCGAAGGAGGCGCTCGCTGCACTTGTCGTCGCCGAGGCTGGTGAAGATGACGTAGGCCGCGTTCTGGTCCGGGTAGGCGTCGTCGCGCATCGCGCCGCCAGCTGGAGGTGGCGGTGGAGGCAGAGGCGGCTGTCCTGCGCTCCAGAAGGCGGAGCCGAGGCGGCGGATCGCCGCCTCATGATGCACTTGGTGATGGTGCACCACCAAGCGTGTTCAAGGAATATGTATTTGACATGAAGAAAGCAATACAAATAAAACTTTTATGTATCAATATGCTAAGCTTACGGATGGGTCTTGTCCATCACATCATTCTCCTAATGATGTGATCCCGTTCATCAAATGACAACACATGTCTATGGTTAGGAAACTTAACCATCTTTGATTAATGAGCTAGTCTAGTAGAGGCTTACCTGGCTCGGATGCCACCGTTGGGAAACGTAGCATGCCATTTCCAAAAATTTCCTACGCTCACGCAAGATCTATCTAGGAGATGCATCGCAACTATAGGGGGAGAGTGTGTCCACGCACTGTGAGACCGAAAGCGGAAGTGTTTGACAAAGCGGTTGATGTAGTCAAACTTCTTCTCGTTCCGACCGATCAAGCATCGAACGTACGACACCTCCGAGTTCTGCACACGTTCAGCTCGATGACGTCCCTCAAACTCTTGGTCTAGCAAAGTGTCGAGGAAGTAGATGAGTTCCGTCAGCATGACGACGTGGTGAAGGTGATGGTGAAGTGATCCGCGCAGGGCTTCACCTAAGCACTACGAGAATATAACTGGAGGCGAACTTTGAGGGGGGCGCCGACACTGCTAACAATTGTTGGTGAGTAGCCAGGCGCCCCTCCCCAAGTATATATAGGTGGGAGGGGAGGGAGCAGTTTTGGGCATCCCAAGTAGGAGCAATCCTACTTGGGGGCCTAGTCCAATTCGTCCCCCTTTCCATATTTCCAGAGACGGAAAAGGGAAAAGGAAGGGGAGTAGGAAGGGGGGTGAGGGAGTCCCGGATTAGGGGGTGTCCGGACAGCCGAACTCTTACCATTGGCCGGACTCCTGGACTATGAAGATACAAGATTGAAGACTTCGTTCCGTGTCTGGATGGGACTTTCCTTGGCGTGGAAGGCAAGCTTGGCGATATGGATATGTAGATCTCCTACCATTGTAAACGACTCAGGTAACCCTAACCTATCCGTGTCTATATAAACCGAGGGTTTTAGTCCAGTAGGACGTAACAACAATCATACCATAGGCTAGCTTCTAGGGTTTAGCCTCCTTGATCTCGTGGTAGATCTACTCTTGTACTACCGATATCATCAATATTAATCAAGAAGGAGTAGGGTATTACCTCCATCGAGAGGGCCCGAACCTGGGTAAAAACATCGTGTCCCTTGTCTCCTGTTACCATCCGCTTAGACGCACAGTTCGGGACCCCTACTCGAGATCCGCCGGTTTTGACACCGACATTTGTGCTTTCATTGAGAGTTCCTTCCGTCGCCGCCATCAGGTAGGATGACTCATCTCGCCTTTCAAGACGACATTATCGCCAAAGGAGCCTTGGCCACCGCCGCACTCTTCGCTAGGTGGTTTTCTTATGACCGCCAGTCCGCTATCGCTACCGACGATGACCTCTCGAGTCACCGAAACCAATCTTCATGTCAATTCGGAACTTGCCGAACAATTAGATCCGATCGAGCTCTCCTCCGTAAACGAGCTCTTGGATCGAATCGCCGCCCTGGGAGTCGCCACAGACTACGACCGGATCGGGCCTAAAACCGATCTGAGAGAGATCAACTCTCCCCAGGCGAGCAATGCGGCGATTCTTCTTCTATCTTAAGGACTAGCTATGTCCGGATTCCCGATCCCTCCATGCCGGATTCCCGCGGATAGACGGATGTCGATCAAGCCCTGAACTTAAAGTCAGGCGGCGGGTCGGACTCATTGGATAGCACTCAAAAATCCAAACTTCCGAGTTCAGAAACTTCGCCCCGAAGTCCTAAATTGGACGGGTTCCGGATTTAGTGCCACCCGCCCACCCAAACATTAGCGATCTTCTCGAATTCGCAAGAGCCCGCCAAACAAAGGCATCATTATCGGGCCAGATTCCTCCCGGTTATGAACAGGATAAAGGACTGCCGAGAGGAGGACGAATCCCAATCTTCTCGCAATAATTGCACGGACAAGGGAATCCTAAACGCCATTAGTCGTCATGAAATTACATGCTTTGTTGACTTGGTGACCATAGTACAAAAGTACTGGCGATGGAGAGCGCTTTGAAAACCGAAATAAATTTTGGGATAATCCGCCTCAATACATCCCTAGTCCGAAAACAAAAGGGTGCATCATTATCAAGCACCGGGTTAAATACCAAAAACCAAAACCCCTAAAGGGTAATGGAACTGCATCGAGGGTTGGCTAAACGGACCTCGCAAAATTCATAGCACGTAGGGCGCCACTCCAACTCATAGCCTTCGAAAGCATGTTGGATACTACTACAGGTGGCCAAAAGTGGCGAAGAGCTTCTAGCTTCGAATCCCAGCCCAAAGAACACCAAGACGGTGTTAATAGCTTCGAGACTTTCGCATCAAATAACATGCGAAAATGAACACCGCAACCTTGTCAAGTCTACCAAGTAGCAAACAATAAATCCATGGAGTGACACGACTATTACCTTTTAATGCCAAAGGATTTAACCTAAATTCAACTGCCCGGCACCACCGCATTGGTCCTCAGTCCGATAGTGTATTTAAGCCGCTTTCTTTACTAAGGTACTCATGGATGGCGGCAGCGACTAAACCTCATCTATGAGGAAACCCTTCAAAATGGAAATAGACTAGAACCGCATTGAGCGAAGCAGCACAACCTTTAGAGGAATAATCCCTAGCCGGAAGCATGCTGCATAGGAAAAATCATGTCGGATTTAGTGTTCGGCTTGCCGGACAATTACAGGTCCGAGGAGGTCACATTTCAAGTGGCCCTGTTCAACAGCGGATATCATGCTTTATTAGGACGAGAGGAATTCACAATTTTTCAAGCTATACCCCATTATGGGTACATGAAGCTTAAAATGACCGGACCTAATCGGAATCATCACTCTCTAGTGATCCCAACATAGCACTCCACGCCGAAAAGAAGACAGCCGCACTAGCCCTCGAGGCACTATCCGGCTCCTAGCGGTCGAGGAACTCACCGCTGATGCGCCCACGATGAACAGGGATGATGTGATACTTGATAAAAGATCCAAGTCCACCTCTTTAAACCAGCGGATGAAATAGTCAAATTCCAAGTCCACCCAACGGACCTCGCAAAGACGGCCCCATTGGGGCACAATTAAACCCTGATGTAGACGCCAAGCACTACAAGAATTTCTACAAGAAAATCGGGACATCTTTGTTCGGCACCCTTCAGACATGCCAGAATCCCACGCCACCGGCCGAGCACAGCCTAAATATCCTAAAAGGATTCAAGCTACCAAACAAAGGCTCTTCGCTTTTCCGAACCCAAGAGACAAAGTTATGGGAGAGGAGCTAGCCAAACTTTTGGAAGCCGGATTCATCAGTAGATATAAAACATCCGGATCGCTAGCAAACCCGGTGATGGTACCAAAGAATGATAAATCCTGGCGCCGATGTGTTGATTTCAAGGACCTTAATAAGGCTTGCCCAAAGGATGCCTTCCCCCTCCCTCGAATTGATCACATCAGTGACGCTACAGCAGGACACGACTCATTGTGCTTCCTCGACGCTGCATTACTACGGCTACCACCAAATCAAGATGGCGGAGCTGCACTAAGCCGCAACAAAGCATTCATCACTCCATACGGCCCGCTCGCTTCAACACAATGCCCTTTGGGCTCAAAAACGCCGCGCAACATATCAACGCATGATTCGCATATGTCCGCAAACCAGATCGGCAAAATAGTGGAAGCATATGTAGATGATGTGGTCACAAAACCAAGAACGCCGAACTCTAGTAGACGATTTGAGGCTCACATTCGACAATCTTCAAAATATGACATCAAGCTCAATCCGAAAATGCGCCTTCGCTGCTCCACCGAAAGCTCTTTGGGCTTCATTGTGTCCGTAGAGGAATTGAAGCAAACCCAGCCAAGATCCGAGCTCGTCACAATTGGATATTCCAAAAGACCTCAAACAAATAAAAAATTGACGGATGCGAGCGGCTCTAAGCCGCTTTTATTTCGCTTGGGGAAAAGGCGCACCCTTTACCGCTTTCTCCACCGCAAGACCGAACACTTCGAGTGGATTTGATACGCCACGGCCGGACTCAAGAAATAAAGGCCATTTTGGCAACAACTGTCTCCGGTTGCTACCAACGCCGTAACTAATGTTATTATATATCGCCGCAACACATCAAGTTGTCGCCAAGGTGCTCGTTGTCGAACGAGAAACGGACGGACACCGGTTCCCCTGCTCAAAAACCGTTTATTATGTGTCCACTGTCCTAACTCCATGCAAGTCCCGGTACCCACACTACCAAAAGATAGCATACGCGGTGTTCATGGCATCCCGGAAGCTGCGACACTACTTTCAAGAGTGTTCGATAACGGTAGCCTCTGAAGTACCTCTTAACACCATTATAAACAACCGCGACGCGACGGGCCGGATTGCTAAATGGGCCATAGAGCTCCTTCCATTCGATATAACTTATAAGCCATGATGAGCTATTAAGTCGCAGGTTTTGGCCGACTTCGCGGGTCGACGGACCGAAGCCGAACTCCCTAAAGAGTACGGGCGATACTCCAATTGGGTCATGCACTTTGACGGCTCCAAAATGTTGGTCGGGTTCGGGGCCGGGCGTTGCCTCGACGTCCCCAACCGGGGACACATACCAATACGCCCTTTAGATAATGTATACGGAATCCAACAACGCAGTCAACACGAGGCCCTTCTCGCACGGCCTCCGGATGGCGCCGCCATGGGCATTCAACGCCTAGAGGTGCGCGATTCGAACCTTGCAATATCTCAAATAAACGGAGACTTTGATGCCAAAGATCCAAAATGGCAGCATACCGCAATGCCGCCCTAAAAATGTCAAGACGGTTCAAGGGCTTGAATTTCATCATATAGCCCGGATAACAACCAGGCGGCGGATATATTGGCACGATCGGTGTAAAACGCGATGCCGCCCCACCCAATATCTTTCTCGAACGGGCTGTTCAAGCCATCTGCATTATGGGAAGGGGAGTCCGCAATATCTATCCGGACCCAACCGCACCGCCTCGACGTCGAACACTTCGACACAATCGGAGGCTCGCCCCGAGATAACACCTCTGCCACGAAATAATGGCGGTTATCGCTTCGTGGATCGGAACCATTCCTAGCCTACTTAACTAGGTAGGAACTCCCCGAAGACCAAAATGAGGCTCGCTGCATAGTACGGGCGCCTAAAGCCTATAAAGTCCATGAGGGAGAGCTTTATAAGAAAAGCACTACCGAGTCCTTCAAAGGTGTATCTCCAAAGAGGAAGGGCGAAACCTCGTGGCTGAAATTCATGTCGGACTGGGTGGGCACCATGCCGCAGCCCGGCCCTTGTAGGCAAGGCTTTCCAGACAAGATTTTATTGGCCGACGCCCCGGCAGATGCGCAGGACTTAGTCCAACGACAAGGCCGGTTGCCAGGTTTTTGCTAACTAAAGCCACATGCCACCCAATCGCCTCTTAAAACTATACCCATCACCGCCATTCGCGTCCGGGGCTTGACATGGTTGGACCCTCAAGGAGGAACCCACAAGCAAAAATACCTATTGGTCATGGTGGATAAATTCACCAAATGGATAGAGGCCAAGCCCGTTAAAACGCCCGAATCCGACCAGTGATAGACTTCATATCGTGGGTAGTGCACCGCTACGGTGTCCCCACAAAGATCATCACCGATAATGGCACCAACTTCACGGGCCGATGAGGTCAAATTATGGTGCAAAAACATGGGCATCAAGCTCGACACACCTTAGTCTATCACCCTCAAAACCAACGGCCAAGTCGAAGGGCAAATGGTCTAATCATGAGCGGCGAACCTGCACTAGTGCGGTCCCTCAAGGAATCTAACACGACCGGGTTGAGGAGCTCGACCAGACTGGGGCTGCGGACCATGCCAAATCAGATTACGGACTCACACCATTCTTCATGGTGTACGGCATGTAGGCAGCCTTGCCTCATGACATAATACATGACTCACCTCGCTGCGGCGCATGTATGAAGAAAGAGAAGCCGAGCTTGATCGACAGGACAGTTTGGACGCATTGGAGGAGGAGCGCGATGTGGCAAAAGCCCGCTCCGCGATTCTATCAACAAATGGCTCAAGATATCAAAGCAGGAAGTACGGGCCAAAGTTTATAACGCTGGCGAATCTAGTTCTACGCTCACGGACAAGAAAAGGACAAACTCAAGCCCAAATGGGAAGGTCCCTTCATCATCGACCAGGTCCTGACCGGCGGAGCATACCGTCTGTGAAACGCATCGGATAACCGGCTCGAGCCGAACCCATGGAACGCAGCTCGTCTACGAAGATTCTACGCCTAAGTGCCGGACTCCAAGTTCGTCTCCTTCCTCCGTCCACATTTTCGATTTTTATTGTCTTTTATTTCTCTCCTCTCTCCTTCTTCTTCTTCTTGAAGTCGCTAGAGGCTCGCTTTGGCGCTTTTTCAAGACACACTTGACGCGCTGTCCGCCGCCATTATACTCCCTGGGGCTTCTTTAATGTGGTTTATTTATACGGGCTTCATGCCCAACACATGCGTTAAACTTCCGCATGTACCTTTATTCACCATTATATGCATCGATATGACTTAAGTTTTAGCCAAGCTGGGTTGCTCGGCTCCCCGGCTTACCCCTCACGCTCCCGATTGTTCGCTAGGTGGTAAAGGGAGCACCTCGCGATTGTTACCGCTGGTCAGCCGGATGTGTACCTCAGACCGGGTGAAGCCGAAGCTAGCGTTTAAGGGAATATCTCGTCGGTGGACTGAAAGATGATTTTAACTATTTACCCATCTGCCCTCAGATGATTTTCTGCTTTCATAGCAGCTTTGACATGCACTTTAGGGCATGCATCCCAAATAAAGGAACACTTAACGGAACTAGTATCCCAGGAAGATGTTTCTTACTACCCATGTAATATAACATAATTAGTTGGGCACTTGTCTGATACAGCAATAATGACCCCTACGCCTGGTCTCCATGCATACCCCGGTTTTTATATAACCACGAAGGTATTCGGACACACTCCGGACTATTGGGTCCTGAGGTCGAAGCAAAAAGGTCCGCTTATGACAAACGATCTACAATCCGCTAGAAGACATTTTTCTTCATGTCATATTTTTACATAGTCAACTCGACTCATTGTATTCCTCCTCAATGCCATCTAATAGGCTATCTAATTTACAATCTTGTTGAATACTTGGCGGCCAATTCTACTTGGTCAGACACTGCTTTACAGGATCTCCATCCCATCAGCCCCACAGTCCGACCTCGCCATGTGGTTTGGGTCAGCCTTCGTACTGCCAGATTTACTATGGCCCGGCCTCGGCGCTTTGACGGCAGCCGACATCTTCCATAGACTAAGCGCCGCCAGGTTCCTTGAAGCCGCCCGCCAGCCTCCCCAATGCTTTCGGCAGGAGATAGATGGCAAGAAGGCTCGGCCGATGCCTTTCATCACCCGCCGGATTGCTCAGGTACCGACGAATTCGGGAAGAAGATCACCCAAGAATTGGGCATCTCCTCCTCGTGATCTAATTCGTGAGCAAACCTACATACATGTTTATGTTAGTCGCCTTTCCTCGCCGAACTCTTTCAAAGTTCGCCAAGCACTTATCGAAAATGATGCGACGGCCACGATTTTCCTTTACGGAGTCGCATAACCGGGCACGAACATCTTTTAGTTCCTCACCCAGATTGGTGTTGGCATCCTCGAGGTTATTTTTCTCCGCCAAGACTCATAAGCACGCCTCGCCGCCTTTAGCTGGCGCAAGAGCTGTTGCTTGTCCAGATCTAGTCCGGCGCCATCTGCAATGTTTTTGTCAGATTTATACACCCGCCGCAGTTCATGAACTATTTATCTTTCAAAGTGTATATTACCAGTGGGGGTCTCTGCGGCTCCCCCTGTAGCGGCTAGTGCGGCCTCAAGTTGGGCCTTGCACTCTTCAAGCTCCTGGGACAATCGGGTATTCTTCTCTCAGAAGATCCTCGTGATAACAAATGATCCTTAAATCGCTTATTCTCACTATTTTAAGTCTTGGGGGCTACCGCATATATAATCACAAATTTCCTTACCAGTATGTCCTTTACATACCGCCCGTGGCTCGCTAGACCATCTTGAGCGGCACGGAGGTGTGCATCTCCCGAATCGAAGGCATTCAAGGCCTCCGGGAGAAACATGCGCCATGAAGAACTGTCGCGCGCCTCGTGATTCAAGGCGCTTCCACCTCGGAGTTGGTGGCGGACAACCTGTCGGGCATCCTCTCGCTTGAGGAGCATCCGACGACGCCTCGTGCTCGCCTCAGCCCGGACCCGCTTTGAAGCCCTGGCCGGTGAAGGTTCGATTAACCTCTTCGACTCAGCCCAATGAAGCGCTTTTTTCCCGAAAAGAGCACCAGCGTCAAGACACCTTCCAGAATCAACTCCGGAGTATGGTGGCATGCCATACCGCTGTGGCGGAGTTTCGATCCGACCGCACTTCTTTTTAGATCATAGGTCAAGATCGCCTTTGTTGGCCAGCCGCCACGGGCTCGGCTTCCGCCTCGAAGGTACCCTCAAGCACCATTGGTATACAAAGGATAAAAAATAAGCATGGATGGGTCATTATCGTGGTTTTGGGATCTCGGTCTCAAGCCACTGTGAGGTCGGAAGTATTCCGGTAATCAACAGAATGGCAACCAAAGCATTGTCGATGCTAAGTTGGTGGAATACCTCGCCGATCAACTCCACCTTTATATCCGGATCGCCTTCGAGGTCGGATCGAGGGACCGCTTTCGATCCTCGGTTGTGGGGCGGGCTGTATCTTCTCCACAAGTCCGCACAGCCTCGCAGAAACCACGAAATGAGATATTTAACCATGGGAACATGGATCGACAGTCACAAAGATGTTTGCTTACCCAGCTTCGAGGATTATTCAAGAAAACTCCTTTAGTGGATTGACACGGAGGAAACCCTCCTCCTCCCTTTATACATGGCGCATAAGATCTTCACCAGCCGGTGACCGATCCTCGCCCTTTATGCCATGGCGGTGGCATCGCCCTCCCCTGCTGAAGTCCCACATGGGTGGCCTCGATTGGAGCGGCTGCACTTCATAATGCAGATTGCCATGACTCCTATCATGGTCAATCCGCATGAGCCAAGAACCTTATTCGCTCATCAAATAAAGGACATCCCGGTCATCTTCTCTGGGCTCCGAGGGCGCCAGCTTAGGCGCTTTCTTCACAGGAGCATTGCTGAATCTCCTAAGGCCGATCCAACAGATCTGGCAAGGACGCTTCTCCATGTAAAACCATTCAAGGCCAGCCTTCAGACGCTTTTGGGGTTCCGATAGGTATCCGTCCCGGCGATGCGCCATAGCTCGGCCCGCCCACTTGATATATCAATTCTCATGAGAACGGGGTACTAGGCAGAATATTCTCTTCCACAGCCCGAAATGAGCCTCGACGCCCAAGAACAGTCCGCAAAGGGCCATGAAGCCCGCGATGTGCAATATGGAGGCAGGAGTAAGATGGTGCAACTGGAGGCCGTAGAACTCCAGGAGCCCCCAGAGAAACGGATGGATCGGAAATCCGAGTCCTCTTACTAGATAAGAGATGAAGCATACCCGCTCTACTTTAGAGGGATCGGGACGCCTCCGCTTGCTTTCCGCCTTGTAGGTGGCAAGTCCGGCTCGAACCGGGACCATGAAGGCTGGGGGAATAAATCCTTGGCTTGGAGTATAACTAGCTTGCTATGGGATCGAGCATCTCTCCCACCTCCGGCCGAGGGCTGGAGCGCGAGAAGAGGAGCCGCCGACCGTCCATGATGGAATGGGCTTTGGTCGAGGCGCCCGGCGAAGGATCGCAAAGGGGGATGGTGTGACTCAGATCTAGATCCTGCCCCTTTTATAGGCGTGCTCATTTATGCGTGGCTAGGGGGTAATTGTAAAATGCCCTGCTTTTCGTGATTCATTCAAACACGTGGAAGATGGCCATTATTGGGCGAAGAAGCCGAGGAGCGCATGATTTATCAGAAGCCAGACACTATTCGACAAGTATATGGCATTTGGAGAAGAACCCGCCTCGAATGCCGAAGCAATCAATGCGCCGGACTCATCGTCATTGAAACCTGGTTCGGGGGCTACTGAGGGAATTCCGGATTAGGGGGTGTCCGGATAGCCGAACTCTCACCATTGGCCGGACTCCTGGACTATGAAGATACAAGATTGAAGACTTCGTCCCGTGTCCGGATGGGACTTTCCTTGGCGTGGAAGGCAAGCTTACGACACGGATATGTAGATCTCCTACCATTGTAACCGACTCAGGTAACCCTAACCTATCCGTCTATATAAACCAGAGGGTTTTAGTCTAGGACAGAACAACAATCATACCATAGGCTAGCTTCTAGGGTTTAGCCTCCTTGATCTCGTGGTAGATCTACTCTTGTACTACCCATATCATCAATATTAATCAAGCAGGAGTAGGGTATTACCTCCATCGAGAGGGCCCGAACCTGGGTAAAAACATCGTGTCCCTTGTCTCCTGTTACCATCCGCCTAGATGCACAGTTCGGGACCCCCTACCCGAGATCCGCTAGTTTTGACACCGACAGGGGGCGAACCCCCTCTTTTTTCCTTTCCCCACTCGGCCTCCTTCCTTGGGGTGGGGGGCGCCACCCTTGTGGGCTGGTGTGCTCCCCTCCTCATCAATCTTTACCTCTTGACCGTTTCGAGACTCCTCATCTTGTCCCTGGTCTCATCCCGGACTCCGAACAACATTTAATCACCAAATCAGATAACTCATTTAATACTAAATCGTCATCGAACGTTAAGCGCCGGATCTGTCCCGGACCCAACGACGCAGGTCGGGTCACGCTGATAGCGGATGGCTTCCTCCGCCAGCCGCTGCATCTCCGGGAAGGCCCCTGCCGCAAAGGAAGAAGCGAGTTAGAAGAAGAACAACAAGGAAGAAAGGCCGGATCTCGACCCGGCAAACGACAAGAAAAAGCACTTACTAGAGAAGGACTCTTCCAGGTGCTACGCCTCAAGCAACGTACCATGCCGCTCCCGTTCGATGGCGCGGTCGCGCCTCGAAGCGCCTTTCTCCAGATCGTCAGCTTTGGCACGGGCCGCCTTTCAGCTCGCCGTTCTTGTCTTCGCCGCTTCTCGCTGCTCTCGCTGCCGACGGGCCTCATCCTCGACGGGCCCCTCAGCTGTGGTGACCTGCCTCGCAGGGCGATCCACTCGGCTCGAGCCGGGCCCTTATCGCCGGGCCACCGGGCTGCTGCTGCTGGTCCGCCCACTGTGGCTCACAAGGCTGCCACCTTTTGCGGCTTCCGCTTTAAGGAGCTCTACTCGCCTCGAAGCTGCTCATGCAGCCAATTGGCCTGCCGAGACCGCTGAGTCAGCTGCCGCCTGGCCGTGACAGCGCCACTCGACGCCAAGACGGACGGTCGGGCAACGAGCCGGTCAGAGTGATGACCGCCCGGAGCATAACGAAGTCCGGCCAGACAGCACTCTCCGCCAAAAAGAAGGACTCAGCAGAAGAAAAAGCAAGACTTAAGATTTGTCCCAACTGCTACAGCTTGGCCCAATCTGGGTTACACCCAAAGGGTGCACTAGCGCCTCTACTAGAAAAGAACACAAGAATACCGCGGGCGACACGGAGCTCCTCCTCCTTGGTGACAAGCTGCCCATGAGCTCTCAAGCTTGCCCAGAGATTTGCTAGAAGGCGGCGCACCCGAAGGCGCCGAGATGTCAAGAAAGCATAAATCAGAACAAGACCAACACTCTAAAGATTCGACCCAAATACTACGAGTTGGCCTCGAACCTCGGGTTACACTCCAATGGTAGGGCCAAGCGCCGCCTCACAAAGAAGAAATTACAAGAAGAATTACCGTAACGGTGCGCTTCGTGTCGCTAAGGCCCGCTTCCACCTTTGGCTCGGACGAAGGCCTCGAGCTGCTCCGTCTGCCTCAAGAAGCGGTAGTGGGTGTTGATGATGCTGGAACACGCCCATCAACAATTCCATGATCCGGCTTCCGAGAAAACCAGCACACAGTGGATGTTGCCGGACCCGACGCTCGCAGAATCCACCTTGCTTAAGGGGGAAACTGCGAAGGCCCACTCATCCGAAGACGGCGGACCTTCACATCTTCGGGGACTACTGTCGGGGGATGGACCCCGGGCAGGCAACAGAACCCGGATCCTCTTCAAAAAACAACGGGGTTGGCACCGCCTTATCATCGGGTGACGCGCTTGGCCGGTCGCCGACCCGCCAAGCCCCGCAGTCGACCAGACTAGCCGACCCGGCAAGACACGCCGACTTGGCCCCAACGACTAGCGCAAGACAGCCGAACCCGCACGACCAAAGCGCCCTCAATAAGCCAGCGCCACCTGCGTGGCGCATACGAATCCAGCCGCTGGTCAACTCCCCGCCCCATCCAGGCCGTATGATGGGGACGAGTTCGATCAACGATGACCGAGGCAACAAAGGTTCTCGCCCATGCCTCCGTCAGCAGGAACGTGGCAACAAAGGTTCTCACTCTACCACGACTGAGCCGGGCGTGGCTACAAAGCGTTCTCGCCTCACCGCCGATGACAACAAGCGGCAACCTGACGGAGAGCATCAGACGCGACTCGACTCGCCACGCCTCGATGATCGACAAGATGATGCGACAATCCCCTAGGCATGCAGACCCGCACCTAGGGAACCCGCGAACCACAAGCCCTCGGGCTGACTCCAGCCGTCCCCTGACAACCGACAATACATACCCACCGACTTGTAACATTACCATTGTACCCCCGGGGGGTTGGACTATAAAACCCCCCGGGAGCGAGAGGGCAAGCAGAAAACACATACGAGAGAAAAGCAAGTAAGCATAGGACTACCCACAAAACAGCAACACCGGAGAGACGGAGCAGCCCAAGCCTTTGCCAGCTTCCTTCCTCCTCCATACAACTCCAGGAGCAACATTGTACTATCGATCATCCAACTACACTCGGCAGGACTAGGGGTATTATCTCTCCGGAGAGCCCTCAACTCGGTATGTCCCAAGGTCTGCTCACGATGCTAACTCCCGCCTCGAGTCTACCAAATGCCTCGAGCCTCCTCCTCTCTTTAGCCATCCTTGGCATCTGCTGCACCCACCACGACAGTTAATACCCAGCAGGTAGCCTCGAGATTCGGGCCAATCTGTAACAGCTTGGGCCAAATCTTAAGTCTTGCCTTTTTCTTCACGAAGTCCTTTTTCGCAGCCGAGGTGCTGTCTCAAGGACTTGTTGCCCGGGCCGGTCATCACTATGACTGCTCGCTGTCGACACTCAGCCGCCTTGGCGCCGAGGCGGTGCAAAGGGCGGCGGCGGCATCATGGTCGACGGTCTCTCGACGAGGCCAACCGGCTGCATGAGAAGCTAGCGGGTCACAAGAGCCGCCTCGAGGCCGAGGTGGAGCTCCTTAAGGCGGAAGCCGCCAAGGTGGTAGAGGCGCAGCAGGGCCTGGTGGAAGCGGACTAGCAGCACGGCCAGCAAGCCGACAACAAGGGCTGGCTCCAGGCCGAGGTGGATCGCCTGCGGGGGAAGGTCACCACGGCTGACGGGGCTCATCAGGACGAGGCCCATCGCTGCGAGGCGGCCAAAGATAAGGACGCCGAGCTGAAGGCGGCCCTTGCCAAGGCGGCCGATCTGGAGAAGGCGCTCGAGTAGCGCGACCGCGCCATCGAACGGGAGTGGCGTGGTACGTTGCTTGAGGCGCAAAGACCGGAAGAGTCCTTCTCCGCAAGTGCTTTTTCTTGTCGCTTGTCGGCCTGGATCCGCCTTTCTTCCTTGTTGTTGTTCTTCTAACTCGCTTCTTCCTTTGCGCGTGGGGCCTTCCCGAGACGCAGCGGGCCGGGCGAAGGAAGCCGCTCGCTATCAAGACGACCCGACCGACGCCGCGGTCCAGGACGGATCCGCTGGGTGGCCTGACCTTCGGAGATCATCGCTGCCGCCGAGGCCCGCCGCAGTCCCGGGAACGCAGCTTGGGGCGGTTGTCCTGTGCCGCACCGCAATGACGGCGGCCTTCCTCGCCGGACTCCGCCCAACCGAAGCAGCTTCTCGCTACCGGGCGCGTTGGTTGGAGATGGGCCCCACTACTGATTTCGCTTTTAGCCAAGGGTCGAATTACCGTCGGATATTTAAGCTCACTGTTGGATACTCTTGTAACTGACGGTACACCGTCGGCCATCTCCGGTCGGCTGTGCTTCATCGTCCATTACACTAATGACCAATGGTACCGTCACATTATATCTTTGCCCACAGTAATAAGCCGACGGTGAGCCGTCGAATATGTTGTTGCCTACACCTGGGTCCTAGTAGGTCGAATGCGCTTATAGCTGACGGTTCACTATTGGTTGTTTATCATCCGACGGTTATTGTTTACCATCGGTTTTTTGAATAGCCAACAGTATGTCCAACCCGTCGGAGTTATGTAGAACTGAGAGAGAGCCAAACCATCGATAAGTGTGATTACCTATGGTGCATACACTTCTTCGGGATTTCTTTTAATGGAAGTTAGCATGCACCTTCAATTAGACAATCGCCGACAATCTAAAGCGCCTGTATGCATATTTTGTACCCATGATGTTTGTTGCGCCATAGGCCATACACCCCTTCACACATTAATTTCTCTAAGAGGTGTTGCATGACAGGGAAATGCGATATATAACACCATAATTCATAATATTGGCATTTCAAATACGTCCCGTAATTACACAACTGCACATGACCAAAAGAACATATGTTATATTTAGCATAGTCTAAGTTTTACAAACCTAATGAATTGCATGTGAATTACATTTACCATAACAATCTATATGGAAGTGTCTAATGCAAAAAAAAGTAACAAAGAAGTTCTAGACAATTTGCATAAGCTAAATTCTTCACAAACTTCAGATCTTTACTTTATCACAATGCTTATCGTCACAACTATCATCTCCCTCATGCCATAGATGTCATCCTCATCATCATCAATGTCATGATCATTCTCACCTCATAACACTTCTAATATTGCTTCACACTCCCTAAGAAATGACAAGACTAATTGTAAGAGATATGAAAAACAATGCAATGTGCTTGAAATTTAATTGGGGCACAAGGAACAAAGTTTTTTTTAGGGAAGCTACAGAGAACAAATTTTAATTGTTCTAGAACCCTCTATGCATGGAGATATATAGCTAATCATGTCTTACTGTTGGAACTAGGAACTCAGTGTACGTCAACAATTACTAGTGTTACACTAGTAATCCTTTCCTTTCCAAAGAATACATCTGGGCAATAGAAACTAAAGTATTAACATGAAAAGTAAAAATAAAACTAGTTCATCGTTTTGCATCTTTTATCCAAAAGGCTGACTAGTACTTTTTGACCTCTTAATATACTTCCATGTATTTCTATGTATTCACAGAAGACAAAATCTATTTACCCATCGTAACATTCAGTTATTTGTGGTACTGTTTTCGAATTGTTGTATACCCTTACACAACTGCCGATTAACGGGCAAGCCAATAGAATGGCAGAGGACATCATATACTAGATTTCTCGAAGAGAACGAATGTGGCTGCCATGAATTTGGAGAGGCAAGAGAGGTCTCAGGGCACAAGCTACCTTCGTGTTCCATTGATATCTTTTTGATGTGCAAGGAATTCATCAAACACTTTACAAGGACCAACACAAAACTCGATCCCACGATGCATAGTAATCCGCATACGTAATGTAAAGTCGACCGACCCATAAAGGATGAAGGTAGGCATATGTGTTGTACAAATTGAAGCTACGCTAGTAACCTAAATTGCGTAAGAGTATAATAAGTTTGTCAAGCCTTATCTCGAATGTTTCTCATTTTATTGTTGTTGAAACTAGACTTCATCAAGTCGCCGATAAGGGCTTTGTGCTTCACCAATTTCACCTTGTTCCGAAAGCGATCTTGGACAGCCTCATCGGGCCCTCAATCCCCCGCTGTTAGGGCCTCTATTATCAGCAAAGATATTTCTGGTACCTTACCAAGATTCGAATAGTCCAGTGTGGCACAAATACACAAAACATGGCAATGTTTTGCATCATCTAAATATGCACGTATTTCCTCATCTTACTTTGTTCCCTCAATAACTAGGTGTACAAATTGCTTAGTATTTCCAGATAGTTGTGTGAATGTACCAATTTTGACATCTTAGCTAGCAAGGATTTTACATCGTAAATCAATCAGACTAGACTAGGTGGAGATTATGCACCTTAACTTAAGTAGTAGTACAATATTATAACTGGGGAACGAGAACATAGCCGAACAGATTAGCCTGCGCTGCAGCTCGACCATCAGTACGCTCGCCATTGCCTGCCACCACCGCCAGCGTATTCTTGCTACAAAAAGAGAAGAAAGAAGAGATAAGGTGAGAGGATAGAGGAAATCCCGAGAAGGAAAAGGAGGCACTGACCTAGCGTCGTAGCCCACCGGTGTTAGCCGGGCCGCCATGTAACTGCTGAGAGATGAGATTCGGGTGCACTTGCACATTACGGGATGGTAGGAAGGGGTGAGAGGACCAAAACTCCGCCAGCCTCCCCGGCCATAGCTGTTGTGAAGTGGAGAGGCGATGGGAGGAGTTGATCTGAAGCTAGGCGGTGGGGAGGTGAGGGATGGTCTGTGGCGGTGAGATGAGGATTGGCCACGACGGCTACCAGGGGGAGGTTAGATGAAAGTGACCAAGAGTTCGTGCCGAGTGGGCTAATTAGAATTTTTCGCTTCAAGACTTATGGGTTGAAATTTTCAACGCCGCTGCGGTAAATACACTACAAAAAAATACACTTCCGTGATGATATGTGTTTGTCACAAGAGGTCGCTTTTTTTTGTCCCGCATGTACATCAATGAAAAATTTATGACAAAATCAAGATAGTCATACCAGGCGGTCGTGAGAAGTGTTCCATGACATTACCAAAATTATCATCACGGAAGTGTCCACTTCCATGACGATAAATCGCTGTCACGTAAGTGCTTTCGCCAAGGGTGACGTACATCGCAGCATCCACCGTGAACGGAACACCGTTAAGCTATCGGGTCGGGTTTTGATCCGATAACCCATTAATGCCCCACCAATGGGAAATTTCCACGGTAAAATATTTATTGGCCGGACAAAACACGTGTCACCGCCGCTGGGTCGATAGGGCGCCTATGATATGTCGACACGTGGCACGGCCCAACAAAGGCCCATTTAGCTTACAAAGCCGCCCGCTTCGACTTGGTCAAAGTTAACGGCTGGCCCATGAAAAGCCCGTTAACGGTCTCTTCGCAATTAGCCCATTTTACGGCCCGTTAACTCACGGCCCGTTAGGGCCCTAAAGGAAATCAGCCCAACAACGCCATGTGGGTCAGTCGAATATAATACCTTCCCATTTCACTTTCGCCCATGTATGGCCCATTTATCGCCTTTTCGCCCATATGAGGCCTTTCAGATCTTTCGCCCATTACAGCCCACGGTGAGTCTAGCCCATAATGAACAGTAATTTTCTTTATACCCGTTAACGCCCGTGATTTACATGGGCGCTTCCACCCTGCAGTTAGCTTTCGCCTATTGACGCCCATAACGCTCTGGCTCCTTTTCGCCCTCGATTACTTCCGCCCACATCGCATGTTCCCCTAATGGGCCAAATTCGCCCATGGCAAGAGTCGGCCCACATCGCCTCGTTACACTAATGGGCCAAATTCGCCCATGGCAAGAGCCGCCCGTTATCGGGCTCGTTACCCTAACGGGCCAAAATCGCCTATGGCAAGAGTTGGCCCGCTTCGCCTCGTTAACCCGCTGCCCTGCTTCCATCCCATCCTATATTCTCGCCCATTAACGCACCCGCTATGCTCGGTGATGTAATTAAGCCTTTGCTGTCCTACGTCCTGTTAACGACCTGTTATCGTGCTGGGCCGATACCAATTACGCCCGATTATGGCCCATGTAGACACATTTATCCGACGGCCCGAGGCCCACCGATTAAAGGTGCATTTATCGACGGCCCGTAGGAGACCCATGGATCCTACGACCCGTATATGGCCCATGGTAGTTGCGGCCACTAGCAAACCAGGGAAAAAGAAGACTAGGAAATAAATATAGGTCAAAACTAACGCTTAGGCTATTAAGGCGACAGACAAATTACATCCACTCTAAGATCAAAGATCGCCACCAAAGGTAAATATAGGGAACACCCTACACTATACAAAAATGGCTTGCTATTTTCTTCAAAGCGGTGGCTGCACATTAAGAATGCATTTTGTATCACACCAAAACAAATTACAACTATATAACAAAAGGAAGGTTGGCATAAAACTTAACAAATGCCTAGCGTATAAATGCACCACCGTGGTTCAAGCTCACCATTTGACCGACCGCTACGCTTTCATGTCAGATTGTCCGATGGAGCACCATAACCCTCGCCTTCATTTCCCCTAGGCTCCTGAACAACATAGCAAATGTCTGATAGTCTAGTGTCAAAACCATGCATATCTTGACGGCATTGAGCAATGTTTCTCCTTGTTTCACAAAGGGTCTCTGTTAGGGAATGGACTTGTGTCTGGAGTGCAGATACAACATTGCTTTGAGCTTGCATATCTAGATCATGAGGCAGTTTGGACGATATTGCCTTAACAACCAACCCAAGATACGCAGAACATGCTTTTGGCAATCGTTAGTGGACAGTGTACTAACTCCACCGCAGTTAAGAGCCGACATTGCGGTTATAGTTGCCTCGCCACCTTCGTAAGGTGGCGGTTCCACCATTTTTTCCATAGCTCGCTGAAAAGTTGAGGTTTTACATTAGTAGTACCGTAACATAAGATATTAAGGAGGCAGCAAAACCAAACAAAATAGCTTTTGGTCTATATACGTAACTTATTCTCGTGAACCCATGTAAAATATTAGTTGTATTTTATTGCAAAGTACATAATAAAAACCAGGTTCCAAACATATGACCATGTACCATTGCTAATGTATTGTCTATTTCTTCACATTGTATTGAGAGCTAAGGATGAAGACACGAAGTTTATAATACGGTATGCATAGTATGACATCATTCATATCACAAAACAACTGAGAATGCATAAACAGTAATTGTAACGCTAGTGGGCAAGTCCAGATGTAACTAGATTACGTGTCAAGATCAAAGGAACATCACCTCTCTTTTAAACCTTGTAATGTGCAATGATACGCTAAGACAATTGTGTATAAAATTGAAAAGAGTAATAGACATTGGCTGCAAACCATGCAGTTCAAGGCACAAGTCGAGTAAGTAGTAGTTAAAAGGCATGAGGATTAAGGACTTACAACAAATGGATTTGACTAGTGTAGTCATGCCCTTCTTCTGCCGGTGTGACAGCCCTGAAGATTTCCACAAGATTTGGTTCAGTACTTTTTGGTCCTCAAGGGCTTTCCTCCGCATTTGTAACAAGTCAATATAGATCTGATAATCTGGCATGTTTAAAAGAGTGAAACAACAGCTAATTACAAGAGCCTCATAGTGTGCAATATAGCTACGAGATCCTCGCCGTCTGTTGAATTTCACTTTCAGACGGTTGTCCTTGTTCTTTGAACAGTTCACCTACAAGAAGATAGATTTGTGTGGCACATGCGTAAATAGGACTTCAACATGTGATCTGATGACATATATATAATTTACCTGATACTTCGGATCGGACCAATGTTTAACGAGGCCTCCAGCCTTCATCGACATATTTTCCATCGAGATGTTTGGGCAAGTTCACTGTTAGCCTTGCCTTCAAAGTGAGTTTTCCTCAAGTTATACCGACATCGTCAGAGAGCAGACTTGAAAACATGGGTGCAAGCTTGTCTCGTTGCATCATCTTGGCTATCCAACTTGAACCTCATCTCGCTGAAAATTATGGGAGTCTCATTATCAAGAACCTAGAGAGTATTGGACAGAGCAAGATGATATTACTAGTATCCATACATAACCATACTTATGCATAAAATGGTCGAGGAAGGTGTTGAACTGGGTTTCGCCTTTGTCATTCCTATACTGAATCCATGTTGGGAGGATAGGTACATGACACCTAATAAAGAACCACGCCTTCTCGATACTAACTTGGTCGACTCAGAGCATCACGTGGCCTTTTTAAACCTACCTCAAAACGGATCTCCATTCTTCCTCCTCTAGATTTAGTTAACCCATCGAGCATTATCCCTGATGTTTGTTTCCTCTGCGCCTAGGTGCTAGTCCAACAATGTATATAGGAAGTGTTAGTGTACATCAAACCGTGAGACTACATATAAAGAAGCATGCAATCAGAATTTGACTCCAAAGAATTACCTTCTTGCTGCTGAAGCTCACAAGGTTCATCTGATATTGTCAACTCGCCTTGTGTCAAGAGTGCTTGGGAAGTAGTGTCGTGGCAAGGGAGCTTGGGAACGAAAGTACGCCGTGGTACCGGTAGTACTGCGGGTAGGTGTTGCAAGAACTAGGGCTGCCTCTCGCTTGTTTGGTGGCAGCTATTTGTTTCGCTTGTCTTCTTTGCAACTCGTAGCATGGGATGGCGTGGTTTGTAGAATTTTCTGCTGGACTTTGACCTTCTATTGCACCATCGCATCAGCAGAATCAGAGGATTCATCCGCTTCTCATTCCCCGCCATTCTGTGTTTCTTCCTCTTCTCTCGTGCCATGTTAAGTCAAGCCGACAAGAAAACGAATAACAATTTAGTTCTTCGTAACAAATTGATGCGTGATGCATTTAACTGAACTTTGATGTTAGACAACCACATGATAGGAGGATGTAATATGTATGAAAAATGTGACGGAAGAGATAACCAGAACTATGATGTGTAAACTAAGAAGAAGACATTTCACCAAATTAGAAGCAATGCAATGGAAGGTAGACACCATATGAAAGATGCTACAAATATCGCCTCGCCAAGTTAATGTTGTCTCATCATAAATGGTGTTTAAACAAATGTGAAGCAAGACAAGAAATAAATCATATGCAAGATGCAAACAACATCACACTACCATGTTAGAGGACTCTCGCTATTAGTGCCATTGCATATTCAAAGCATTTCATATTCACATCTTATGATTTTTTAACTAAGTAGAAGGCATTTCGACAAACTAGAATCAATTAAAGCTAGACACCATATGAAAGATGCAACGATTATCACTCTATCAATTTAAAACTGTCTCACATAAGTGCCATTTCAACAAATTAGTAGTACAAGCTAGAAAAGAATGTGAGATGTAACCTATATCACACTCGTAAGTCAAAGGTATCTTATGATAAGTGATTGTTGCAAAGTTACGAACGGTAGTAATTTGATGTAAGAACATGGTGTAATAGATGTACATTGTATGTTCTAGAAACAGGAACACGTGTCTTATTCAAGTATAATGTGTAAAGTAAGCAGATGGAATTCAACAAAATTAGAAGCAATACAAGCTAGAAATCACACATAACATGCAACCACATATAACAGTGCCAAGTTAGAGGG
The DNA here is from genome assembly GCA_021605145.1 of Aegilops bicornis. Taxonomy (NCBI): domain Eukaryota; kingdom Viridiplantae; phylum Streptophyta; class Magnoliopsida; order Poales; family Poaceae; genus Aegilops; species Aegilops bicornis. The sequence continues at coordinate 378,953,796 of CM038675.1, read as the reverse complement.
AGCACCAGTGATGCTGCACTAGGGGAGACGTGCTCATCATAAACACAGCTTTGTTGGAGTGTCTATGCATGTGTTGTCTTGGAAATCATCTTGGGGGTGTGGAGGAGTAGAAACTATAGAGTCCCTCCGCTCGAAGGAGCACCTTTATCCGCTACCATGCTAACTTCCTTCCGCTTTATTGATTTTGAATTGTCAAGTAAAACCGACAAGAAAAAGCAATAAAATTCTCTTCGTAACTCATTCATGCATGATACCGACAATCACTACTTTGATGTAAGGCAAACACATGATACCAGGATGGAATATGTACGAAAACAGATTTGCATGGCATGGTCACAACCTGCTTGTGTAAACCAAGCGTAAACCATTCCAAAGAAATAATAAGCAATGCAAGCTAGACACCACATGAAAGATGCAACCAATATGACTCGCAAGTTAAAAGCGTCCCCATCATAAAATGGAATTTCAATAAATTAGAAGCAGCAGATGCTATAAATCATATGAAAGATGCAACTAATATCGCATCGCATATACTAAAGGTGTCTCGTCATGTTGATTGATGCGGATACAAAAAACAATAGTTTTATGTAAGGACATGCTTAATAGATGTATGTACTATGTACTAAATACAGAAGGCATGTCACATTAACAGTATAATGTATAAGTTAAGCAGAGTAGCACATGCAGCTTTAACCAGATTGGAAGAATTACAATCTAGACACCATATGCAACATGCAACCACATATCACGCTGCTAAGTTAGAGCGAGCACCGTGGATGCTAGTGTAGGGGAAATGTCAGAATCAACTACAGAGCTACGCTCACTATCTTCATGTAGCATTTCGCTTCTTGAGAATCATGTTGGGAGGCCGACGCTGCATTCTTTAAATGAGGAGTAGTCCCCTGTTCCGCCTCATTGGCCATAAGTGATTTATGAGGGATACACAAGAACATTAGTTTGATGTAAGAACATGGTTAATACACGTATGTAGTAGTATGTACCAAAAACAGTAAAGGCATGTCATATTCAAAGGTATAATGTGTAAGATAAGCAGTATGCAATTTAACCAAATTGGAAGCAATACAAGCTAGACATCCGCTGGAGTGGTGAGCATGATCATCTAGGACCCGAGAGCCCGGTGGAGGCAGTCGCTTTGCCACCATCGCAGCTTTTAGTTGGCTTCTGTGTGATGCCTATCTTTGTCGGGCTTGTCATCGGCTCGCCAAGGCCCTCGACTAGCTATTTGTCTTCCGGTGCTCACGGATGGTGGTTCATGTAAAAATATCTTTCCTTATCTTATCGACTTCGCCTTTCAATACAAGCTAGACACCATATGGACCATGCAAACCACATATAACACCGCTGGTTAAAGCAAGCACCGATGGTGGTTCATTGCGAAAGCGAGGTCATAAACCTGCAGCTACGCTCCTCTGCCTCCATCTCACGACACTGCACTCCATTAAAGCGCTGAAACGGTTCTTGCCTAGCCGCCAAGCAATGTCGGAGTGACTTATCTCTTTTCTTTTTGGCTTCTCTCATGGTAGTAGAGTCTGATGCATAAAAACACAACAAAGGAGAGTAAGGGTGAAGTGTGTGCGTAACTAGTGCAATCGTAAAAAGTAGTGTATAGCAGGTGGCTGAAAAATAAATGACAGAGACATATGATAGCTCTACAACATTGCATGGCAAACAAAATTAGATTCTACTCTGTATGATTTTGTAATATATGAGCACAGGAAATGCGTGTACTCCTCCAAAGACACCACCACATGTGGTCATATCTAAGATAACAAGAGATCGAAAATAAATAGGTCACCGATTTTTTAATGAACCGTCAGATCTATAAGGAATGTGCAGATGGCCTTCGCCTACCTCCCGCCAACATCACGATTTATCTTTCTCGAACCGCCAACACCAACGGCCGAGACCTCGTGATCCGCCGCCCGCCTCCCATCGACCTCACACCACCGCTGCTTGGCAAAGGCCCTGTGCCATCCTTTAATCCCGGCCGACCTCCAGATCGGGCGCCAGAGTTTAGGCTGCACACGCCTCAAGATAAACACTACAGGCAGCTTCCCCGGCGAATAGGCGATTAGCGCCTGTTACGCCGATAGCTTCCGTTAATTGGGAATCAACTGCCGTAAATTGAAATTCAGTGGGGGGCACGGACCTCTAGCTAAGGTGAAATAGTATATGAGGAGAAACCTTGTGCATCGCGAGTTACTAGGAACATCTAGTATCAAGAAGAAGCGGCCAACTAGTGTCTTCGTGGGATGAATACCGTGCAAGCAGAGATGTAAGATTTGCACGTAATAAGGGAAGAGGAGTACCTTTTTTTCGGTTGCCAGTGGTCACCCCACATGTCGCTACCGATCTTCTTGTTTTTACCAGAAACCCGATGTTCGAGGGTGCATGCTTGGACGAACCCATGGCCAAATTGTTGATCAGGTTGCCGTGGCCGTATGTCGTGAGGGGAAGCAGATCCGAGGCGCGAAGGACGGCGAAGCAGGAACAGCTCGTGCGGTGGAGGGTGGCGGTTGGAACGACAGCGTGAGGCGCAGGACGGCGTGGTTGAACTGGCTGGCACGACGGCTCGGCCTCGGCTTCAACTACTAGCCATGGAGGGCGCTAATGTTGAGGTTATGTGGACTACGACGCCGGGTATCGGCTTCGGGCGTGATGGAGGAGGGCGGCGTTGATGGGTGGGATGGGTGGCGGACGAAGCGACACCGGGGTTTCACGGCTGGTGGAGAGGTAGTTTTGCGCCTATGGAGTACTTAATGGGGAATCTGACGGGTGGGGGGACCATGTTTCACTAGGACGACTTGTTTTTGGCTTTTTGAATGTAAGATGGGACGCGCTTTGTTTGAAATTTGTGAGTATAAACTTTGCCCCCTCTTAAATTTGGGACCCATCATGGTCGTGGGTAGGATGGTAATCCTGTGTCCCAAATAGTGGGCGGAGTAATTTCGGCCACAAGATGTGTGATAGGCGCCATTGTGCATGAATGTTTTTCTGATGCGTTGTGTATGCCTAGATGAAGCTACAAACCTACCCCGGTTTAGACCTTTGGACGTCGGGCCGGTAGGTTTCACGGGTCGGAGTTATTAGAAAAGTAATTTCCTTGTACTACCAAACATTGGTCTCACGTGGTTTTGGGCGAGTAGAGGCTCTTTTGGCGCTTCGTTCAAAATTTTGAAACACAAGCATTCACGTTTAGAGTACTCTTGAACTATGAGGAGTGACCTAAATATACAATGTTATATTTGACCTTGTATGTTTGAAAACCTCATTAAATTATCCGCTTCCTTTTGAAATTTTGACACTTGAAAATCCTATAACTACGATTAATTTGGAATGGAGGAGCTAAATTTCAATCTATTTTGTACACGGCTACATATGCTATTATGTACAAAATCAGAGCAAAGATTGGTGCCCCCATAATTTAGGTATGGTTTACAAATGCCATGATATCAAATTCAAATAATTGAATGGACTTCATGTTGAATTCAATTTTTTTAAACCACCTTAAGTTGAATTCAAATGTATGCTAGTTCATAGGTAGTAGCTATTTATAATGTCCATTGTGTAACTTTCGTATGTACTCCCTCCGTTTCTTTTTAGTCTGCATATAAGGTTTGGTCAAAGTCAAGCTTTGTAAAGTTTGACTAACTTTACATTAAAAAATATAAACATTGACAATATGAAATCAACATTATCAGATGCACCGCGAAATGTATTTTCATACTATATAGTTTTAATATTGTAGATGTTCATATTTTTTTATATAAATTTGGTTAAACTTTGTATAGTTTGACTTTGACCAAATCTTATATGCAGAGTAAAGAGAAACGGAGGGAGTATAATGTGCTTTACCCACACAACATGAACTATACTCACGTTTATATTCGATTGCTAAAGCGATGCATTGTCTGGAGTTCAAAATACAAACTATGTGGATCAATTGTGTCGAATAATAACATAGACATGCTCAAATTCGATAGAATCTAGATGTCCGATGGATCAATGACCGCCTCCTTACGCTGAATTGCAAATATCATGATCCCATCCTAATATTTGGATACAATTTATATCTTTAATCAATATGTAGAGCAGTCTTTACGTGTAGTTTCACTCTCCATCGGTGGTCTCTCACACATGCTCACACACTCTCTCCCGAGGTGTCTTTCTCGCACACATGCTCTAGATATAACCCTCCTCTCTCTCTCGTAACCATTTACAACTGTTTTCACTAACCTTTATCACAAGCACTCTTCCTCTCGCAAACATACACACGCACAATCCTCATCGACTTTCTATATACATGGACCTGCCTACGGTCTCATGTATGCACATTATCTTTACGCTTGTCTCTCACGATTGTCTCGCACCTCTTCCTAATCGACGAAAGTGTGATTCTAGCAAAGCATTCAGTAGGATGCCCTTAAAGTTAGGTTGGATGAATAGTAATATCGTAGATAAAGGGGTTACCTTAGTCCGAGAACCTAGGGTTACAAATCCTAGCCGGCTTTTGTCAAGGGACACAGAGTCCTTCACAATTCTGCTATCTTTGTCTTTTACGACTAGTCATCCATGGGTCTTCCTAAATGCGCCCCGGCCAACCAATGTGGCGCAGGATGAAATGTAATGAAGGGCCTCACCTCGACTCCATCGACCTCACGCGTGACACACCCTCCGCCCCCACGCCCCATTATCTTCTCACACCCACACATACCAACACAAACACCACACACACGTAAAATTTCTCCCGGTGCCTCTATTCCCTCCCCCTTGCATATACACACTCAACGGAATGGAATCTCTTGTCGTGACGCCATATTCGCTCTCTCTCTCTAGACCACTCTCATTTCTCGTGCTATCTCTCCCACGCCCCCATCGGCCCCTCTATCCATGCCTCTCTCACGTAATACACACACACACATACCTCTCTAGGCTCCGCCAAATGCATCAACTACACATTCACACATGTTACATCACATACCCCATTGATCTAAAAAGCCCTCTCTTCACGTTAATTTCGCATACAACATTCCTTTTGAATAAAGTGTGGCCAAAAAAATATTTTAGAGTTTCTACATATATACAACATTACAAAGTTATATGGAGGAATAGGAACGCTAATTTGCATTGCATGGTGCCCACAATGATATTTATTCCAAGACCGTGAATTTGTATATTTTTATACTATATACAAAGTTAGTCATAATAAAGAGAAACGAAGAGCATCTCTCTCTCCATCGTGATACCCCCTATACGCCTCTTTCACGTATGCATACAAAACTATCTCCGTGTCCTCTAAAAGTAAGCCCCCAGTAAAATTCAGGCATGTTTCATCTTTCTCTCGTGATATATGCAATGACGATCATTTTATTTGAAGCGAAGCATCGACACGATATTGGACTTCGTAATCCACTCATTATGGTCACCATTTATGTTTAGTGGTTATTATGCAGTCACGGGCTCACCGCATAACTCAGATTTGCTCATGACATGACTAGTTGACCAGTTAAACGCTCCACATGGCACCTCTAGGGTTGCATCACATTATCTCACTACCATCGTGCCCACCTGTCGACTTGTATCTACTCTACATCTACACTCTTATAAAAATACATAAAATACACTCTTATAAAAAACAGAGTTGGTGATGATGGTGTGCCTGCCATCCTCCAATATAGGCCGTCCGACTTATATCTGACGGATAGGAAAGAAACTATGGCAATTTTGCAAAAAGGTACCCACACACCTCTCCACATTTGCAAATAAGGCCTTCCCTCGTTCATCCTTTTCTCTCACAAGATAAACAAGTCATACAAATGCATCTTGATGTTACGTGCAACGCACGGGCATCTTGCTAGTAAGAATGAAAACAAACGACAAAAAAATATTTGGACGGTGGTTCGAAGTCATGTCCGCGGGCACAGCGGACAAGGTGGCCTTGTATTGGTATGCTGAGCTGTCTGTTTTAACACATATGAGATGGTGTGGTGATTATACACACACACACACACACGCATGCACACGAACTGCATCCACACAACACTCACACAAACACATGCACCCACGCACGCACGCAACACTCACACATACGCACGCAACCACGCACGCACGCAACACTCACACACACGCACACAACACTCACATGCACACACGCACGCATGCATGCACACACCCATGAGTACACCACACGACCAACACACACTCTCACGCCAAGTGCTCAACCTACACGTGCATGCTCACACATCAGGCCCCGATGCATACATACACAACCAGGTGATTCCTGCACGGGTTGGAGCCTTGTCGCACCAAGCAGAATTTGTGTTTATCCGACCTTTTGCCTATGCGAATCGACAGGTGGGACCCACAACGAACGTGGTCAATTTAACTAGTCAACATGGCACCACACGTACTATTTGGCCGGTCAATGAAAGTGCAATCCGATGCCGAGCCGTGAGCAAGTGGCCGATAATCACCGCAGAAAACATATATAGTGACCGTGAATCAGCTTATTCTCAAGTTCGTGATCCGACACGCTTTTCTCTCTGTGAGGCCCTCCAAAACTACATCTCCGCACGCTCGCATGTTACATCTAACAACTATGCAATACAACACTACTACAACACTCTTACACAATAAATCATATGTGTTTTTAGTTTTACTAGATATCATATTGTTACTTATAATTCTTCAGTTTGCATACATTAAAATTGCCTTTGAAATGTATGGCCAAGATTATCATCACCGCCATGAAAAATCCCGCCTCTTTCCTGTTTAATCGGGTTTGTATTGATGGATCGTATGTAAACAACAAAACTATACTAGTACTATACAAGATAAGTGATACCACCGGGCTGTCAGGTCGCCTACTCCTCCGTCAGAAGAGTGGAGCGCCGCTTTCATAAATCTTCTAGTCCTTTTGCCGACATGTGGGACATCAAGCTACCGAGTCCACGTACATACCGAATACAAGGCAGAAAGCAGCCGGGTGAAGCACCCTACCATGGTGCCGGGCGTAGTAATGAGCAATGAGGCCAAATCACAAAGCTGCACCTTTCCCGCAGCTTAAATTGAGGGGCGAAGAAACCATCATTTCACCATTGCTGAATCTGCTTCTCCTCATCTTCTTCAACTTAACCACGTGTTGCTTCGCCGTTGTTCTCGCCTCATGTGGGACGCGGATCGGCTTGGTAAAGCAATCGACATGTGGGACTGCATGTTAGCAAACCGCCAGACAACGCCCTCCAAAAATAAGAAGCCTAATCCTAGACTTACAAAGGGCTACGAAGCTGCTACATATACTTTCCATCTAATCTATATATTCCCCCTGATTTTCAGGTGGGTGGGCCTAATCCTCTCCTTTAATCCAATCAAATAGTCCCACATCACATCAGTTCAGAATTTTACGTGAACCATTACATGGATGTAGCATTGCTCAAATAAGAAACCTCCCCGCCATCCAAGGCCAAGGGCAAAAATCACCTCCTTTACTAATCTCGATTCTATAAATTTTTAGATCAATATAATTGAGATTTGTGTAGATAGCACATGTGAGCAAAACCAAGTGGTACTTGTTAAGGGCATCCACAATGTGTAGCAAATGTGAAAATAGCTTTTGGCATCGTGGGAACCATTGTTGACGGTGTTGCCAAAGCTTAAAAGATGGAACCAAGTCTGATTGATTGATTGAAGGAATAGAAAATGCAACGCCTTCCTCTTTCTCCCATGCTTGGATGCATGTAGTACTACAAAGATAGAGCATGTAGTCTACTCCCCCGTCTCCTTCTATCACAAATCACAAAGCAAAGGAGGCGCCAAATCACAAAAGCACGGATTTAAGCAAACCATCATTTCACTCTTCACGACTCCGCTTCTCCATCGTCTTCTTCGAGAAGCCATCTCACCGCATTAGTTACTCCTAGTAGTACTAGTAAAGGACTTCCTCGATGCAAATGGTGTTCTCCGTCAAACGCACTTCATCAAACCACCACCAAAAAAAATATCGCCGACGCCACCGCAATGGGGGAAGGGAATTCAAATGTAGTTACTACCTCCATTTTTTGTACACAAGGCCAGTATATCAAAATTACAATTTGGAAAGGGCATTTAACACTAATCGATGCAAAATTGATGGGGTTAGAAACCAAGGACATTAATATCCCCTGCATGCATGCGGAAGTGAGAAGGTTGGTTTGCATGGCGCTGCATTAATCAAGCGATGCAAAGTGAGATGGTTAGCTCTTTGGTCTTTGGAGAAGAAAATACGCATTAATTGACACGTGAAACGAGGATTTGTATCGATTAAATCCCGCGAAGGAAAAGCCAGCCTTTCTTTTTTAACACTAGTACTCCTAGTACGTGACGCATTTATCCTGCTTTGGGTCTAGGCCTTGCATTGCCAAACTTCACCACACATTTTTGCCAAGCTTGCCTAAAGTTTTCAAAATGAGAAGGAGGTACACTTGCAAGACGGCTATCGCGGTCGCATCGCACCCTCACACGGTCGCCTCAAGACGCCGCTGGTCGCACCGCACCTCACACGGTCGCTTCCCGCACGCCAGCAAACCCAACCAAGGAACGCACCATCGACACGCATGGCTGTCGCATGTGAACACACCAAACTCAGCCATCCTATCGCTAACACATAATTTTCGCTCATAGAGTATGTTTATCCAACCCCATGTTGGGGAGTATCCGCACGGCCCGCAAGTGTGGTCTGCTGGGGAAGAAGAAGAGGTGAGGAAGAAGGAAAGAAGGGTTAGAGACGAGGATATTCATCCAACCGCCTAAATGGTAGATCAATTCCAAGTCAGCGACTTGCATAACAAATATATGTTTTTACACAGCAAAATATCCATGAAAACAACAACATAAAGAAAACTATCACCGTCATGGGAAGAGACGACCACTGCCTTTTGGCTGCCGCCAACCAAATTGCCGCCACCGACGTGTGTCTCCGCACCGTGGTTGTCCTCTCGGCCTCCATCTACTGCTCAAGCCGGAGCGCAGCGGGCCCTCCGCACGGACGAGAGCACAGCCCGTTCAAGTCGAGGACGCCCTGCTCACCGCAGGAGGGCTCGATGGCAGCTGCATCCGCGCTGCTTCGCCGAAGTCGAGCCTTCCGCCGCTTCAGCTTCAAGTCTGTGACATCCGTTCCGCCGCAGGAGGGCATCGGCGAGAGCGGCATCCGTGGCGCTTCGCTGCCGAATCGAGCCTTCTCGCCGCCTGCTCAAGTCTGTGACGCCCGTTCCGCCAGAGGGAGGGCTTTGATGGCAGTGGCATCCGCACGCCCGCTCTAGCCGAGCTCTCCGCCGCCGGCTCACATCCACGACATCCGGGTTCCGCCGGGCAGAGAGCTCTCGGCGGCAGCGGCATGCGCGCTGCCCTGCCGAAGTTGAGCCTCGCCTCCCGTCTCTCCTTTAGTATCGCCATGTTGAACCGCTTAGTCCGCTTTCACCATGCGGGACTCGGACGCCGCACGTAAGTCGACGCCCATCGCCTCATACCCGCTGGGCCTTCGCACCGTGACCTCCGCCATGAACATTGATCGGGCTTCTCATCCTCGTAGCTTGGCTCCGTGAGAACTCGGGATTGGGCCCGCCGCAAAGCGCAGCTTGGGAACGGAGGTCTGTGGCGCCGACCGCCACAAAGGATTTCTTCGCGCTGGCGCCCGGCCACAAGATTCTTGTAGTAAGTGATCTTGCGGTGCACCATGGCTTTCCGCGAACTAGGGACACTTGATGCGGCTAGGGGTCAAAAGGTGGGGAACAGCCGAGATTTGGTGTGGTTTTAGGCGCAGTCATGGCGAGGTCGAGCAAAGCAGAAGGTTCTCGTGTGAATAGTGGTTCCGTGACGCACCGTCAATCGCTTTGATCAGACATCACTCTTGTCGTGTTCGTGATTGCAGCCCGGCACGCTGGACCTCCACGCCGCCCACCGAATGGAACGCGCTTTCATCTTATGCTGGCCGCCAGGGACCGCAGCTGAGAGCAAACCGACGCCCCTCCCTCCCCCACCGCCATTTATTATAATGACCACTCCCTCTGCTTTATGCGGAGTAAATAAAAACAGAGGGAGTATTACTACGGATGAGGATCCTCGACGCGGCTTAACGCATTGAGTAATCGACATGCGTGGCCTAGCAAGCATGGAGTCCGCCAAGAAGTGACCGAAAGGGAGGGCAAGGCAGGATACCTACGCCGAGGATCCACTTTCACTATAGTACCTCGACCAAATGTTAGAGTAATAATATATGACATGCAACTTACACAAATGTTAGAGTAATAATATATGACATGCAACTTACACACAAAGCATACAGGTCTAATGCGCTTTTCGAGGCTAACTTTGACCAAATGTTAGAGTAATAATATATGACATGCAACTTACACAAAGCATATGTGGTCTAATGCGCTTTTTGAGGATAACTTTCGACCAAATGTTAGAGTAATAATATATGACATGCAACTTACACAAAGCATACAACAAATTCAGATGTGAAAGGAGTTTCCAATGATATAATTTTCACAATATACATCTCATGTACTATTAATCTTGTCAATAGTCAAATTGGAAACCATCTCGAGTACAAATCTAGGAGTACATACGAATCTAACAATATTGATTGGGCGTTATTGAATGTTGATACCTTTTTTATCAAAGTAGATATACTTTGACTACACATAAAACTTATATAATTATTCTCCTTCCATTCAGATAGGGCCCAATGCTGAGGCTAACTTTGACCAAAAGGTAGAGCAATAATATATGACATGCAACTTAAATAAAGCATACCATCAAATTCAGATGTGAAAGGAGCTTCCAATGATAATTTTTGCATTATACATGTCATGTACTATTAATCTTCTCAATAGTCAAAGGCGGTCTTGAAAAATGCATTAGGCCCAATATAGATGGAAGCAGCGAGTAGAAAGGATAGGAGGGAGTATATTGTACGTTCAAAACGAAACGTAACATTGAATACCCTTTATATATGATTTATGGATGCTATGATCACCGGTTCTGTAATTTTGAATCACTTTAGGTATCACGTGGTTCCTCACTCGCTCCCTCTCGATTTCATCTCGGGTCCGGAGATCTATTGAAAGAGGACTAGGTGGGTACATGCGAATGATACTCGACTAATGTTCAAATGAGGCATGCAGGAGGATGGACTCGATCGAGGGCTTATATGATCGATGGAGAAGAGGGTTGAGAGGAATGAGAAATAGCAAACGCCACATGATTATACTTGAATGACTCAAATAAACAATAAGTTGTCTCGCTTGGCTCATATAGTGAAAGGCCTAATGCGCAACGCGGAGCAATCGACGTCGAATATGGCCGGAAAACAGGGAAATGTATATGGGGTACACCGCTTCGGGACGACGAGTACAGACTAGTCCAATGGAGGAGCTGGCCCATGACCTCCTCGCCACCGACAACCGCTCATGTGGGTCGTTAGCCAACAACGGGCGCAACTCCAAAGCACCGCCTCGACACGGCGCATCATGTGAGCTTACACACTCATATCATTGCTAGACACGGCCGGGTTTCAGCTTTGCCGAGGGTGGCGTTAGTGTTGTGGCACTACCAACGGTATGTTTGGTTTGTGCCCAAGGTTGCCCCATCAAAGCATTGGGTAGCCAAAATTTTGTTGAGGTATTGGTTGCCCATGATTTGGCCGACATTGGCAAGAAAATGAACTTGAGTTGGCTAGAGTTCATTGGCATGCCAAAGAAATGGCAACCATCCAAACAAAGACCAATCTTTTGGGTCATGACCAAAATTTTGGTTGAGGTATTGGCTGCCCATGATTTGGCCGACATTGGCAAGGAAAATGGACTAGAGTTATTAGAGTTCATTGGCATGCCAAAAAATGGCAACTATCCAAACAAAGACCAATCTTTTGGCCATGACCAAAATTTTGGCAAGGCACTTTGGCCACAATCCAAACACACCCCAACACTCGCTGCCGAGGATGCACGGGCGCCGTGGACACGCCCACGTAGTGGTGTAGCGCGCCAACTGCATCCTTCCGACCTGAGACCATGCCGGGTCAGCCTTGCTTTTTTAATGACATGCGGGATCGTATGTGAGCAAAGGGCATCTCCAACGCTGCACGACCGCAGCCTGATCACCCCGCACACCAAAACCTCATCCCTCGCATTGTCGCTACAGCGCTGCTCCTGTACCGGCGCCACCTGCCCGCATTCATGTTGTCCATTCAGATGTCGCCATTAAGAGGTTTTGCGTCTGAGGAACAACTCCGCGACTTAATGATGCACCCGGACGCTTGGCCTCACCAGTATCGCGCTTACTTAAAGCGGTAACGCCCAGCTAACCTCCACACCATAGCGCATCGCCCTCCTACCGAACCACATCCGGCTTATGACCGGCAAGCGCCGAACGCTCATGGAGAGCTTGTCTTCGGGATGGAGCTCGAGGTCGCTACCGCTGAAGTCGCCAAGACAAGCGGGTGGCCACGCTGGCGGCCGGACGCACGGGAGCACTGCCACCACGCTGGCCCCTACTTGCCGCCATCCAACGCCCCGACTGGGCCGAGGTCGAGGACCTCCGAGGATGAGTAGGCATGGGAGGCGGTAGGGCATGGTGTGCCAACTGGCCGGGTCCGCCTCTGTGTTCTACTTTTTCTCGCCGAGACCGCTTCCTTCACTTCACGGTCTTGAACCCCGCCTCAAGACATGGAGATCACAGATGGAGGACATCTGTCAGCCAGAGAATAGGTTTAGGGTCGGTTTTTTTATTTTTTGTCCTATAAAAGTTCGAATGTAATGAAAATCTGCCGTGGTTTGCATTAATCTCGCCGTGTATATGAACTTTCACAATAATATACATATTTTAGGAGTATTAGCAGATGCCTTCGCAATGCTACGGAAGATCAAGATCTTGTGGGAGAAAAGGATGAACGAGGGAAAGCCTTATCTCGCAAAATGTGGAGAGGAGTGCGGGTAAATTGTCATAGTTTCCTTCCTATCCGCTAGATATAGATCGGACAGCCTATATTGCGTGATCGACACATCTTTTCTACATCTACGGAACCCACGAAGGGTTAACGAAATTGCCTCTCTCTCTCTCCCCTAATTTTCATGGTGGTGGGCCCTCCTCCCTCTAATCTACAATCAACAGCTCACACGCTTTACATTACGTTAATTACGTGAATCGGGATTACGAGGTGTAGCATTACTCGGCCCTAAAAACCTAACTAAGCCAACCTCCCAAAGATATCGCTAAGGGAAAATACCCGGCCGCACCGCTTTAGTTGGGATTGCCGGATTACTAGTAGTAGTATCGATGGATCAAGCAACATATTTTTGTGTAAATGGCCACCCTAGTTTAAAAGGAAAAATGCGGTACACTCACATCACTCCCTGTCATGGGTCGCATTGCACCCCACACACGCTCGGGTCCCGCACACGGCTCACACAAACGGAACGCTGCTTGTGTTTCTCTTCACCGATTAACGCGGACCTGCACTTGGAGAAACCGACCATGCGCTAAAATCCCCGCCCATCACATACAAAATCCTCCCACACCCAAAAATTTCAAATATGATTCAACCGCCTTCGCCAACTAGCCAATAATATTCCCAAACCCTCCTCCCCCGCCCCTCCACTCCATTCGCTTCACGTTAAAGTCGCCTCCCATTGCCGCCGAGCATATGTCGGGCGCTCGCCATGGTTCGGCGATCCTCTCAGCCCCACAAGACGCTTCTCAGAGATCGCCGTCTTCTAGCCGCGCCGCCACCTCTGGCTACGTTTGTGGAGGCGACGGCGGCGTCAAGACTGGCCATCACCGGGCGACGCTCTCGTGGAGACGACGACGGTCACTTTCTCCCACGGTACGACGCGATTCTAGACCGAGGCCCCGCTCATGTCAAGAAGCGCTGAATGTTAGCCGATAAACGCTATTAATCTCACCGCTTGTCAAGTAGTTTATCGTCAATATGCTCTACTTAAGAAGCTTCCTTTGCCCTGCTCGCACTCAATCTGCTTAGCCGAGATGGCATGCCAAGGCCGATTAGTTGCTAAATATCCTGCCATATATTTATTGTGACGAGATTGCCATGGTCTATTAGCCAATCATAGGGTGAAATAGCTCTACACCATTTTATACTCGATCTTTTGTTGCGATGGCCTTCGATAGTTCGATGGCTGTGTGCTCGGCCTCATTGACCTCAAACAGCCTGCCATAATTTGGCACTCAAATCTGTTTATTTAATTAGCTTTTACATATATTTCGTTACTTAGATCTCGCTGGCCCAAATATCTTGCCATAGCTTTTAGACATCGACTCTAGGTATTTTTTTTCTGGACTTCATAAAAAGCATATATGTTTTTCCCGTAATATCTAGTAGAAGAACTAATTTGTATGTCTAATGTATGGACAGACTTGATAACTTCTGTCAAGATTCTCCGCCGCATATGTCGAGGGGTTGAAAACTTCATGAACTTTATTAGAGCTGAGTACTATGGTCCCAAATCGAGATGTGCTCGCCTGCGTAGCACTTGTATGAATTCAGTTATAAGGCCCCAAATAACCTGTGTGCAAAATCATCTACACTTGTATGGGATGTCGGCCACATATACTAGGTGGGTTCATCATGGTGAAGCTTATGAACGCCAATGTTATTGACTACGGAAGCAGCAGATCACCATCTTGATCTCACTCGATGCTCTGTGTGGAAGAGGAGGAGGAGGTGGTGGTATGAGCCAGTGAGTTTCACCAACATTGAAATAATGCTATGAAATGCTTGTGCATTCCGTGAACTTTCACCTGCGTAAGAAAAACGGGGCCCAAGATGTTGGAACAATGCAACGTTGTTGTCACCCCTGTGAAATAAGTTGTCAAGATTCTCAGCTATGGCCACCTTTCTTCGTGTGAAGACATCCGGAGCGTTAATGACCAACAAATCATTCGATGCGATGTTGGCTGCTTTCCTAATCTTTCCTGACAAGCGCCTGAGCTGCCACACACCTACAAGAAATGAAGAATTTCCTTCGCAGCTTGGAATTGGATATGATATGATCCATGTTTGTAAGAATAATTGTGTTCCGCTCCTAAGGATTATGCCAACTTAAGTGAATGCCCGAAATGCAAATCATCAAGATGGAAAGATGGCGATGCTGTGAAGAGGATTCCTCATAATGTTCTGAGACATTTTCCAATTACACCAAGATTGCAGAGGTTGTTTCATGATGCTGAAACAAGAGAGGATGTATTGTGGCATTCTAGGAACCAGGAGTACAGAGATCAGAATGTAATGAGCCATCCATCTCATGGTAGTGAGTGGAAAAGCTTCAATGATAAACACAAAGAGTTTGTCATCAATCTTAGAAACATTAGACTTGGCTTAGCTTCAGATGGATTTAACCCATTTGGTTACCGTGAGCGCCACATATAGCATGTGGCCAGGCTTGTTATCCTCACAACATGCCTCCAAATGTCCAAGCACTAAAGAATCAAACTACATGATGGCCTTTGCTCATCCCAGTCCAAAAAGTCCCGGAAAGGATTTTGATTTGATCATGGAGCCTCTGTGGAGGAACTTCAACAACTATGGAAGGGTGTTCTCACTTGAGACCTATATAGCAGCCCACCCAAATGGATTTCTTTTCTCACAGGTCAAGAATTTGGTGCCTCCATGATTATCCGCCTTTTGGGCACTATGTCGTAGAACGACAAATGGTTACAATGCATGTGTTCGCCGTGACAGGAATCCATCATACACAATACTTAGCAAGATCTGCTATATTGACACAACCGCTTTCCTTTGCCAAGGACAAGCCGCTTCCTAGAAAATACCGAAGACATGTGTTCAATGCAAATCATGAAAACCGTGATGTTTAAAGAGGCTCACCGCCGATGAGTTGCAAGTGGAATTAGAGAAGGTCAGTATATTACACCAGTGAAACCATCCCGATAATGGTAGCGGAAAAGGAAGCATGGCAGGTATGTAAGAGAGATTATTGTTTACTCGCAGTTCACTTCGTGGGACTTGGAGTATTGGAAAGATTTGATTTATAAGATAATCTTGATGTGATGCACATCAAGAAAAAATATATGTGTAGGACCTTGAAGGATGTCTAGAGGGGGGGTGATTAGACTACTTGACCAATTAAAAGCTTTGCCTTTTCCCAACTTTAGACTTTGGCAGATTTTAGCTATCTTTGAAAATTTCAAGCAATCATCACGCAATTCAAGCAAGCATGCAAAGAGTATATAGGCAGCGGAAAATAAAGCATGCAACTTGCGAGAATGTAAAGGGAAGGGTTTGAGAAATCAAACGCAATTGGAGACACGGATGTTTTGTCGTGGTTCGATAGGGTGGTGCTATCGCACTCCACGCTGATGGAGACTTCAACCCACGAAGGGTAACGGTTGCTATGAGTCCACGGAGGGCTCCACCCATGAAGGGTCCACGAAGAAGCAACCTTGTCTATCCCACCATGGTCACCGCCTCACTAAGGACTTGCTCACTAGCTGTAGATCTTCACCTAAGTAGGCGATCTCCTCGTCTTTCAAACTCCTTGGTTCAACTCCACAATCTTGCTCTGGAGGCTCCCAAGTGACACTCTAACCAATCTAGGAGACACCACTTCCAAGAAGTAACAAATGGTGTGTTGATGATGAACTCCTTGCTCTTGTGCTTCAAATGATAAGTCTCCCAACACTCAACTCTCTCTCATAGGATTTGGATCTGTGGAAAGAAGATTTGAGTGGAAAGCAACTTGGGGAAGGCTAGAGATCAAGATTCATATGGTTGGAATGGAATATCTTGGCCTCAACACATGAGTAGGTGGTTCTCTCTAACCGGTAAGTTGGAAGTGTAGGTTTGTTCGATGGCTCTTCCACGTAATGAAGAGGAGGTGGAGGGGTATATATAGCCTCCACACAAAATCTAACTGCTACACACAATTTACTGAAGCTCGAAGGACCGAATCATAAAACTCGGCTCGGACCGATTTAGTAAACCTAGTGACCGTTAGGGTTTTCTTCGTGGACCCATATGCAACTCAAGAGGGACCGATATGGTTAGGGTTAGGGCATAACGTAATCTCGGTGAGACCGATTACACAAACTTGGTGAGACCCCATTTTGGTAATTAGCTAACCGTAGAGTTGGTCAGTAAACTTGGTGGACCGACGGTTTGCTCTTTTCGTGAGACCGAATGTTACAAAAGGGAAACAGAGAGTTTACATTGTAATCTCTATGGGACCGATCGCTCACTTTGCCGTTAGACCTAAACATTACGTAAGGGAAACCGAGATATTATAATCCCATCTCGGTGAGACCGAGATCCCTATCGGTGAGACCATTTTGTCTAGTGTTTGTGGCAAAGGGCTAAGACATCTGAACTGGGAGGCGCTTTTACAGAAAGAATCGGTAGTTTGACTTTGGGTTTAGGGTCATATGTGGATGTGAGAAAGTAGTGGAGGGTTTTGGAGCATATCACTAAGCACATGAAGCAAAAGGCTCATTAAGCAACACCTCATCCCTCCTTGATAGTATTGGATTTTCCTATAGACTCAATGTGATCTTGGATCACTAAAATGTAAAATGTAGAGTCTTGAGCTTTTGAGCTTGAGCCAATCTTTTGTCCTTGATATTTTGAGGGATCCACTTTCATCGTCCATGCCATGCCATTCATTGAGCTTCCTGAAATATTTGTCTTGAATAGCATTAGCTCAATGAGCTATATGTTGTTATGAATTACTAAAACCACCTAGGATAGTTGCACTTTCAATATGTGACAAATGCATTATCGGCACACTTCTTAATATTGAAGGCAAGACTTAAAGATACCTTAAAATCTAGGATTGATTTGACACACTGGCATCGTACATGATTTGTAGGTGCAAGATGAAGGTAAACCACGGATATGGCACCAAATTGTACGCCTTTGGACAAGGTAAAAGAAAAGAATTCAGCGAGGTCCCACACGTGTGAGATTCCCACATGGATTTGCTTCCAACCCTGAAAGGAGAGTCGCATGTATGGAAACAAGGTACAAGGGTTGAAAGTTCATGACCTGCCACGCCCTACTTCAAAGGGTTTTACCATATCCTTAGAGGATTGGGGTCACTCGACTTATACATGCAGCAAGAGTTGCAAATAGGACAATTCTTCAGTGAACTCGCAAGAGGGAATATCGTGATAGATACTTTGGAGCCGCTCTTAGAGACAAGATACTCAACTATCCTATGCGACCTTTGAGAAGATATATATCCTCCAAATTTTCTTTGATGTGATGGTACATTTGGCTGTTCATCTACCCGATGAGGCACTACTTAGAGGTCCAAAGACAAGAGTGGTCGGATGTACCCTATTGAAAGGCGGCTAGGCACTTTCAAGGGCTATGTTAGGAATAGAGCTAGACCCGAGGGTTCCATTGCGAGGCCTACATTGCTACATAAGCGCTGACATTGTGCTCAAAATACATTGAAACAAATTGATCAAATTTTAGCAAAGAGGTGGGTGAAGACAATCCCTGCTCAATGTTTCTCGATTATTCTGCTCGAAAGTTACATGTGGAAGAGTCGACAACAGCACAAACCTAAAGATTTGGACAAAATGGTTTGGTATGTGTTGAATAACCGTTCCGGGATACTACCTTATATCAAGTAAGTGCAAGATCGTAGCTTATACATCGTAATCTACCAAACTTGCGCAGACATTCTTATATATTTAGATGTTTGACGCGATCACTATGTTGTGCAAAGATCTACAAAGAGGAGTTACCGCCGCAAGAAAATCCAAGAAACATTAACAAACCGGTTATGGCAGGATTTATGTAAATGGTTCAAGAACCATGTAAGCTTTTAAGCGCAATCAGCTTTTTTTAATATATTGAGTACATAAGATGATCAGTTTGTCTATTTTCTAACCATAGGTTAAGAAGATGCGGAGGATGGTGCAGGCTGATGATGCCCTTTACCTCACTAGCAATGGGTCCCCGATACCGGGTAAGACATTATGAATCTTGGCGTTGTTGGAGATAAAGCGCCACAACACCCTTTGCACGAGACGAAGGCAGAAGACACAAAACAGGCCATCATGAGCACCTGACACGAGGACAAAGAGACAACCGAAATGTATGCTAACATAACAAACATTGTTCAATGGTGATATCTCCAGCTTTGAGGATCATCGTGTGTGGTTCATGCTAGTTGTCATTGGTATAACTCGCTTTCCAGATCGCAAAACCCAGAGCCGAGGATTATTTCAAATCCATCAATGTCAAGGCGGCGTATCGCATCAACGAGCCTTTTATTTTGGCAAAATCAAGCACATATATTTTTCTTGGAAGACACATTTGCACGTAGCGATGATCGGAGAGTATTGCAAAGGTTTGAGCAGAGGAATTCGCTTAATGAAGTTGCACACCAAGATGATGCTTACACTACTTCGTGATGTACAAGATAAACACAGATGTTCCTAATATCTTTTGAGAACCATCACATCAATGACGCCGGCGAAAAGATTGCTTTGTCAGGTCGTGGGACATACAAGAGTCGACCAGAAGAAGCCAACGCTCGAGGACGTTGAGGACGAAGAAGAAGATGACACCATGTGGGAATTCACGATCTGCATCGATACACATGGCGAAGATGTCGACGCCGCTGCCGCCGCGGATGATAATTACATTGCTTTTGTCGTATTTGCCCGTCAAGACGCTTTTTTATCTACTATGTGAAATTGTGTTTGCTATGACAACCTAAAACCTCGATGAACATGTTGTTTAGTATTTTGGCCGTGAGAACATCACTTGTTATGTATGCTGATTTGTGTTTGGTGATTGTATGACCACTAAAACATGATGACATTGTTGTTTAGTTGTACTCATATTTGGCTGTGAAACTTGAATTTGATGACATAGTTTGCTGTTGGACTGCAATTTTCTCGACGTCTTCGAATGAGAACAAAGCTGACCCGACAGGCCTCTCGCTATTTATTTATTTATATGAGCAAAGGATACCCCCTGATTTCCAAGTAATAGAAATCATTAGATGTTCAAATATCACTACGCCCAACCTGCTACATGTGTTTCATTCATTACTAGTTTAAGCAAAGTGCTCATGTTGTAGCCATTGAATACATCACCAGTGCTACATACACCGTAAATAAAGAGACAATCACCCTCACAGAGCACATCGATTTTTGCCCATTATCTTCACAAGCTCTTTCATCTCCCTCATTGTCACAAGGCCGCTCAGCGTACTGCTGTTTGGCCATGATCAGAGGAATCAGATTCTTTAACCTTCATCAGATCTTCCTCTTCTCGCCATTCCTTCACAAGCTATTTGTCCAACACCCCAACCTCATTGGTATTGGGATTCCCTACAACTAAATAACCAGCGAGTTGCATTCCCCACATCAAGAACTTCCCGTAAATACAAATCACACGAATCTTCCCTTTTCGCACGAAATCAAATTGGTAGATCATCAACCAAACTATTAAAAAAATCAGCAACCGAAAGCAGCAGAACAACACTTATACATATTATTACCCCATGATTCGGCATTTGTAGAAGACTCGCCAGGTTGCGATTGTGGTTGAGACGCCGACGGATGACTCTCAAGATGATTTGGTAAAGAAGTTGGCACCACACCAACAAGAATGCAAGGTTGCGATGAGAAATCGGCCACGGTAAGCTGCGTCAAGCAATTCGGCAGGATGAGACCCACAGCGATGGTATCGGGTTGTGACTTGGCGATATTCGGTTGTTGCCTCAAGAGCAGTGTGGACGAAAGCAGCCAGCGGACATGGTTGCGCAACCAGAGCTTCGATGCTAGGCAGTAAGTAGAGAAGAGGAGAAGCGAACGTTGGATATGTCACGCCATTACTTGTAGAGTAGCATAGCACCATATATAGTCATAGTCTAGGTTTGATTCGAACCATACAAGAGCATCGCCTTTCTTTTTTTTCTAAACTCGGCAACGCTCTCTTTACTAGTACACTAGCTTGTTTTGTACACCTTCCCAAGTCTTTGATTTTCTTTTCCTTTTTTTATGAGGACCGACAGTACTGGGACCCACCGGAAAGGCCTCAGATTTCAATTTAAAAAACGTTCCTCTACCGGGACATGTCGCACTCCACCAGCTATATCTTCGCAAGGCAAGGAAGTGCCTCCTTATTACGCATATAAAAAAAATGAATACCTCCTGCTAGCCGGGACCCACCATAGTGGGAGGATGACTTGGTGGGCCAACAAAGTTGACGAGGATGGAGGGCTTTGTCAACTTAGTCAATATGAACGATTCTAGCCTCTAGTGACCGAGACATCGGATGTCCATCCAACGGGCGATCGCTTCTTCAACCTCCGTCTTCTTGCTCCACTAAAGCACTTAAAGCGCTATTGCCACTGTCGTGCAAGATGCTCCTCAGCCTGCCTCCCGTGTCAACAGGTCTAGCCACGAGGCTCCCCACCGCCCCTACTATTCCCATCATTGGCTGCCTCGCCATCGACACTAAGCAAATTTCACACCGCAGTCGAACCAAAGTTGAACTCAGACTCTTCTCCGCTGGGCTTCCATCGCCGCTGTTTTCCCTGCTCCACGCCGTCTCCTTCCTAGGCTTCGCTGGCCATTGCCCACCGGGCTGGGTGGTGCCTTCGCTGCCATGCGTGGTCAACGTGGTTCAAGGAACGACTTCCATCGGAAGAGTATCAGATGCGGAGAGGTGCCGATACCGTCCATGGCCACAACCCAATATTTTTGTGATTTGCCAAGTAAGTCGCCGGTCGTGCCTGTTGGGCTGCAAATCTTTCAAGACGAGGAGAGCTTTCAACTGGTTCTAGTCGGCCGAGAATATCGGCCTTCCATCAAGAATGAGAAATGGGCCGTACATTTTTTTAAAAACACATCAAACCGATAATTAGTTTCCAAATATCTTTTTTTCATTTCAAAGATTTTAAATTACATTAATTTTATGCATGGAGAATTTGTTTGATTTATATAGATATACATTTATTTTTAAAATCAGTTTTCTGAATGTGAGTTTCTAAATTTCGGGATTAAAATGCAGTTCGTATCAAGACCCTGAAATATGCAAAAATTCTTATAATTTTTTTAACCGTGGGGCTGCCACCAATTTAACAGTAATGCTAACAAAAAAAGAATATGGGCTCCAAAAAAACCTTAAGAATTAGCAGCAAATGGGCTGAAAACTATTAGAAATAATGGCATGTATGGGTTGTATACAAGGTTTTCCACAGATATGAGGTGGCTTTCCTTTAAAAGGTTGATTAACGATTGCGCAAGTAAAGGATCAAGTTGATGTCCATCCAACGGCCGTCGTGCTTCTTTTCATTCTCTCACTCTTCCCCGCCTTCCATCCGCTAACATAAGCGCCGCATGGACTGCTCTGCTTCTCCTCCTCCACTCATGCCGGCCTGCTTGCCACAAGCAGGCTCTCACCACCCGATCTGGTGACTTCACATCGGGCCTGGCCTAGCTTATCCCTCTACTCACCCACACCTCCTGTTATTCTCCCAAGCGATGGTAGACGAACCAAGAAACCTCAGACAACAGATTCCTCCAAGCTATGGGAAACAACGCGCATGAAGTCTTCCTCGCCTCCGTCGTTCCTTCCTTAAGGCCTCACCACGTCCAATCCACTTCGGGTGCTTCTTTGCCACAAGGCGCTGCTCGTCAATAATTTGGGGTCAACGTAATTGTGACATGCATCTCAAGTGGATCGTGTACGTGGAGAGGCTACAACAATGGGTCCACGGTCATAAGCATAAGGAAAATGCCTCCTTATTACGCTGCAAGAAATAATGGATTCCTCCACTGACGACAAGCGTGGACCCAACCGAAGCAATGGCCTCTCAGATTTCGCGAAAAATGTTATCACCGCCGACCGACAAAATGGACCCACCAAAATATATCTTCGCACGCAAGCGGAAGTGCCTCCCTTATTACGCACAAAAAAATGAATACTCCCCGTTAGCCGGGACCCAGATAGTAGTGGCAGAAGTATCGACTTATGGGGGTACAACGGTTGATTTCCGGGGACGTAAGCGGCTGGCTAATCTTAGTCAATACATGCACGATTCTAGGCCCAGTGGACTGCATCGATGTCCATCCAATGGTCGTAGTGCTTCTTCAACCTCGGGTCTTCTTTTTTGCTCCACCATTTAAACCAGGGGCCAATGGTCAGTGTTTTCCTCGTGCTCCCTACTTCTCCTGTGGCTGCTGCAGTATGCGGCGGAGGCCTTCATCGCCTTTACTACTCCTAACGCCGACCAGGCCATCTCTCTCTACTCACCCACACCTCACATTTACGCGGGCGATGGCAGTTTCATACCGGCAGTCGAATCCGGAAGTGCTCCTCAGATCTCAATCGCCAACGCGTGGGCATCCACCGCCGCTGCTTTTCACCGGGCTCATGCCGCCCCTTCTTGTGGGCCTCGCCGCCCACCGCCTGGTGCGTTTTGCCAAGCGTCATCAACGCGGGTCAATGAACGATTTCCACCGGACGTGAATCGGATGAGCATGGAGAGGGCCGACACCTGGTCCACTACCGGGCAGCTAGTGAAGGCGTGCCTCCTTATTACGCGGTAAAATAATTATTCCTCCACCTAAGAGCCGGGACCCACCGGACGGGTTACACCGTGATTACGCCTTCCTGACCATGGGGACCCACCAGCTACATCTTCGCAGTAAGCGAAGTGCTCGACAACGGACCCACTCGGTCGAAGCCGCACGTAGCCATATTCGTCGCGAACGTGTAATGCATGGCTATATACTGGCCGGCGTAGAGGCGCCGCATATGTCGTAGTAGAGGCTATTACATGTCGTAGTAGAGGCGCTGCCGACGTAGAGTACGTAACACGCACGCATGACAGCGTCAGGTGCAAGAAAGAAAATACTACCACACATGTGTACATACTTCAAGTGGTCTCGAATCTTACCATCACAAGACACGCACGGGCATGAGGGCTCGCTGATACATGGCTGGCTCGGACAGAGAAACAGCGTTGTCGCTGTGGTTCATGGGGAGGCAACGGAACGCGTGGTCGTGGTTCAACGGGAGGCAACGCTGGCCGGGTCGGAATTTTAATGCGTGGTCATGTTCATCTGGAGGGCTTGGACTAACAGCGAGCGGAAACGAGGGCCTCAAGCGTGACTGCTAGGGGTCTGAGGAAAACGCGACTCTCACTTGGCCGAGTAGGGGTCCTGTTGATCGAGGTGTGGGCGTGCATCAGCAAAACGGTGTGCAGCCGGACGCCCCACCTGGCCTAAACGGGGTCCTTTTGATCTGGAGGTGTGGTATACCGCAAAATCTGGGAGGAAACAGACTTGTGTTAATCCGCCACGGCCGAAACGGGGTCATGTCTACTCCTCGGGAGGGTGTATGACGCATCGCAAAACGGACTCCACGGATACCGTTTATCTCCCACCGCCGACACCCTCCAAACCTCCACTTGTGCCATCAAGCTCATCTAATCCAGTCGACCTCCTCCTACCGCTCGGGCCCCTGCTCATCCAGCCTCCACCGCCACTCCATCTGGGCCATCGTTCAACCACCCCTCCACCGCCTCATCGCTCATCTTTGCCTCCACACCACTCGGGTCCTCGTTTCATCCACCTCCACGCGCACCCCCTCCACCGCTCATCGCTCATCCTCGCCTCCACACCACGGCAACCTGCTCATCCACTCCCCTCCACGGCACCCCTCCAATCAGTATAATTGCCCATCTAGCCCTCCACCACACCACTGGTC
Source organism: Aegilops bicornis (assembly GCA_021605145.1). NCBI lineage: Eukaryota > Viridiplantae > Streptophyta > Magnoliopsida > Poales > Poaceae > Aegilops > Aegilops bicornis. Next base: position 378,929,027 of record CM038675.1, on the reverse strand, counting down.
CTCGTTCATCCGCCAGAGGCAACGCCACCGCCACTGCTCATCCAACCCCCCCAAGCAACGCCGACTGCTCCTCCCATCGATCAGCCTCCAAGTAAGCAGAAGAGCTACAAGCGAATCACTCGACGTGTTCTGGGCCATCGTTTGCCCATCGATCGATCAGCTTCTGGGTTCAGAATGCGTAGTTCGCAGTTGCAATCTCTCGGATCTGCTTAGAGCCCAACGCCTCTACTTCGGGTTCAGTTAGAGCTAACGCTTCAAGACACACGCTGCAAGACATTGTATGAGAGAGAACGCCAAGATCGCCGCCGCCCCGACCACCCACCGTGCAATCGGAACTCCCCAAATTTTTCCTCCCTCGCTTCTACTATGGTTTTTTCCGCCAATATGATGGCCCAAAGAATGTCATGCAGCTACATCTCCGCCTGCCCCTGGGACGCAGAAGTTTTTCCATTTTCTGTCATGATTTTTGTCATAAAAGTAGGAGCCCACCACATGTATGATGATACCGGGGTTTTGTCACAACTATCATAGAAGTGTCATATGTATGATATAAATTTTTTTCGCTCGCCCAAAAATGTCACTATGTGTCTTTTTTTGTAGTGATATGACTTGGCATTTTCAAATTTTCTTTATTTATATTCCTCTTATGTTATGGCCTTCCCTCAAAAAAATATTCCTCTTTATATATATTCCCCTATACATTAGGAACACTCCATCATAATTATATTTCTCATCAATTTAAATACAATGTATGATATTGGAATATACTTTGCAACATTTTAAAGTCAAATAAAATTAAGAACTTACCTTTTATCACCCGATATATCATATACACGTGTCAACCGCTTTGTTCACTCGATACATGCCTCAGGGGGGGTCTCACAATCAGCCTCCTCCACCCTAATAGCTTATTCCGAATGGATAAACTCGCCTTGCTTGAGAGAAATCAATCTCA